>CM061065.1:55515698-56200698 GCA_030762895.1 Sophora flavescens
CTCTCTGCTGGGTCCATACCACTTTTGAGGTCTGTCTTCCTCGAAGCTCTGTCTTGGCCCGTTAAGGCATTTTCTTTAGTCCCTGCAAACAACACACAAACCAACCTCCCACCGTTCCAGGAGAAATCTAAAAAATAAACTAAATAACGCCTGTCTATGAAATATGCATGCAAAGAGTGTACAGCAAACATCATGTAAATCACCTATCAAATCTCCCCCAGCTTATTCAATTGCTTGTCCTCAAGTAATCCTAAAGAAAAAAGCAGAACATGGATAGTGAGCCAAGAGCGAGAAAATACTAATCCCAGGTAATAGGCATTTCAAACAATTCGCAAGAGACAATCAATTCAAGTCCAATTAGAGGCTTAGGTTCCTTAGGTTCATATTCTCACTGATTTGGGCACTCTTTCTACTCGAAGCTCACCCCGACTTTTGTTGCTTGGTTCTCTTTCCTCCCCAGCTCCCTGTGTTTGGGGGGATAAGACATTCCTCAAATTTCCTCAAGGAATGAATCCTACCATAGGCTTGACTATCAGCAAAATCTCTACTTTATCAATGAAAGCAGGTTTAGAATCAAGAGTCTTTTATTTGGTTGTACTGTGCCATGGGATAATCATTAGGTGGGGATAACAAGAAAGGGAATTTCAAAAGGCTACGTAAACATCAACATTGCAAACATGACCTTCTAGAATACCTTCTTGGGTTTTCAATTCATTTTCCACCTTTCTTTTCTTTCTTTTCTTTTTATTTTTGTCTTCCCTATCTATTTATTTTTTTTTTTTTACTTTTATTTGGAAGGAAGAATTTTCAAATCAAAAATTATTTTTTAAATTCTTTTCCCCAGACTTTCATTACCTTTTTCGCCTTTTGTAATACTTTAGAAGGTCCCCATCAAGCATTATTTATCAAAACATTTCAGGGTATCAATAAAAGCATTTTATTCATTCGGGCTCAAAATTGGGCACTAGGGGTAGCATTTCATCATTCAGAAACTCGGAGGCAGAAAAATACTTATTGCCTCAATCATTTTCAAAAATGTTTTTAAAATTTTAAGCTTCAAAATGGTTTCAAGTCAAGTTCTAGAGAAAACAACCAAGAGGAATAACACTCTACACAAAGAATGGGGTAACATTTTGTGAGTACCCACTTATGGCTCAAAATCTCACATTTTAGTTGAAACAATGAAAATCACAAGTCCAGAACCATATGCTAATTATCAACTATCCAGGATCATCTCAAACATTTTTCATTTGCAGCCATATCACAAGAATAACAAATTGGGTTCAACAATTCACTATCACAAATTATTGGGCGCTTAGTTCTCACTGTGGATACAAAATCTAAGCGAGGGCAATCTAATTGTGTGATCATGCAAAACTATATGAATGCAACATGGCAGGATGCAAAATATGAACATGCAAAATACCCACACACTTAGAATTTAATTGTCCCCAATGTAAACGATCAAGATGGAAATAGGAGAGAAGAAAAATAAAATAAAATCAAAAAAAAAAATTGGAGCGAACTACAGGCGGTAGCGGTCTTGACTTTGCTTTTCTTTGCCTTTTCTCTTCTCCTTGTCTTCTTGCTCTCCCTTCCTTCCTTATTACCCTGCAAACACTTGGCAATTGACAATTGATTATTTTCCTCTTGAGCTTCTCAAATTATTCAAGAGGTTAAGGCAAAAACAAAACTATTAAGAAAATGAAGCAACTAAAGAGAAGAGTTGAGAAATGTTGGGTTTTGCCTCCAATAGCGCTTCTTTAACGTCACTAGCTTGGCGTGTTTCTTTCAGTTAAGGGTCTCTTTTGGGCATAGAAGTGCAAGAGCACTTTTCTTCCATGAAACTCGCATAAAGGCTGATTTTGCTTTGAAGGCCAACAATTGTGCTTATAACTTTTGCCTTTTTCACTCTGGGCCTCTTGCCCTTTTTCTTACCCCTTCGGGTGGGGGTTCTATTTTCACAAGATGGGCAGATCCAATTCATCACCAGGCGATACATCATTTGTCTTGCTTCGATTTGCTTTCATGTTGGGCTTTTCCTTCTTCTCTAAAGTAGAGGTGGTGTTGATGTGCAACAACTTCCTGACCAGCTGTATCCACCATCCATGCGGAAACCTCCCCGATGCTCGGACGATGCATAACTTAATACCTTGGAATTGACTTCTTCTCTTGCACTCTGAATTCCGGTAGCCTTTTCTACATCTATCAAAGCTCACCCCGTGGCTAGAAAAGGTCTCCCGGTATGAGCGGAACTGGCATCCCCTCCCACCATGTCTAAAACCACAAAGTCATTTGGAAAGATAAACTTATCCACCTTTACAAGAACATCTTCAAAATACCATAAGGATGCTTGATTGATCGTCATTATTTGCAATGCCATCCTTGTGGGTTTCACCTCTCTCTCACTCAAGCTTTTTCAACATGAAGCGGCATCAAGTTGACACTCGCTCCCCAAGTCACATAAGGCTTTTTACGTAGACACATTCCCAGTAGTGCAAGGGATTGTAAAACTCCCGGGATCTTTCGACACTAGAGGTAGCTTCCTTCGTATGCTCCTTTTACTCCTCGATTAAAACCAGATTCGCCTTCTTTAATCTTTCTTTTCTTAAGCGGTTCCTTCGTGATTTTTGCATAATTGGGCATCTGCTCAAGTGCTTCCAACAAAGGGATATTGATACGCAACCTCTTGAAAATATGGGAACTTGGCAAATTGTTCGTCTTTCTCTTTCTTTAGTCAAATGAGGGTATGGCAACTTCACATAAGAGGGAATCACTTGAGGCTTGTCCCGATCTTTCAGAGCTGACTTTTAGTCTTCCTCGAAATTGAATTCTCATCTACTAGCTTCTCCCTCTTGTCTTGTTCACTACTTTTCTTCTTCCTCAACTATAACATCTTCATCTTTTTCTTCTTTTTCCTCTTTGCACTCAGTCTATTTTCCATCAACATTCGATTCTTCACCAAAGGTTCACCACCCACGCTCTCGAGACTTTTTCCACTCCCTCAAAACAATAGCATTGCAATGCTCCCCCGGATTAGTTTGAGTGTTACCGGAAAAACCACGCTGTTTGCTCGCCTGGTGCTTTGCAATTTGGCCAATTTGAACCTCCAGACTCTTTATGGCATCGGTATTTTCCGAGTTCGTCATGGACAAGCTCATAAAGCCCAGTTAGTGTGTTCTCAATTAGAAACCCGATCTTGAAGCGGTTGTGTAGGAGGAGGCTTGCTTGTTTGCAGACATCTTGGTTCCAGTAAAATTTGGTTGATTCCTCCCACTTGGTTGTTGCCTTAGCCCGTAGTTCCCATTATAATTTGCTTCTTCATGGGAACTAGGTGGTGCCTCCATCTTCCATTCTCGCTGATCACCTCCACAAAATCACATCTCGGTGCTCTTTGGTGTGGCATGAGTCCCTTGAACATTTTGGAGTTGTTGTGGGAGTTGAGATAATTGTTTAGTAAGAGACTCCAATTGTTGTGTCATGATCTTGTTACGAGCCAAGCAATGCGGTTTGTGAATCTAGCTCCAACACTCCCTCCTTTTTTGTGGGGCCCCGATCATGATGCATCAAGTAATCATTAGAGGCCATTGCTTATCAAAGTGAGGGCTTCCTCTCTTTGTCTTTGTATTCATTGAACCTCCCAGTTGAAGCATCCAACATGTGCCCGGTTGATGGCCTCGATCCATTACGAATGTTTGCATCGAGTAAGATCATCAAAACCATGATTTGGGCATCTTACGGCAATTCCTTGAACCTTTCCCAGGGCGTCATGCAATGTCTCACCTTCTTGTTGAGAAAAACTCATGATGTCACCCTTGCCTTACAAATCTTGATGTGGGGAAGAACCTTGCGAGAAACTTTTCTTTAAGTTGTCCCATGTAGTGAAACTCCCTTGGTTGTATTTGGAGCCAAGACTTGGCTCTATCTCTTAAAGAAAAAAGGGAACAATCTCGGTCAGTGCATCATCCAGAAGCACCATTTATCTTCTTTGTATCCTGACTCCGGGGAAAGTGGAAATATGGTATTAGGATCTTCTTTCTCAACCCGCCAAGCGATTTTGTGAAACCATGTTGATGAGATTTGGCTTGAGTTCAAAATTGTTGGAGTTCAGGAGTCTCACTATACTAGTGACATGCTGTTGAAATTTGTATTGGAATAGTCACCAAGTGTCCTCAGTGGTGGTGGTGGAGTATCTTCACCATTCCACCATATCTTGAGTTCTTCTTGAGTAACTTTGAGAGGTGGAAGTCTTTTGTTCTTCTCCTTGTTGTCTTAACAAGTTATGCTGTCTTCTTGCTTCCTATTCTTCCTAATTTGTTCTTTCAATTTCCGGATCGTATAGGAGTTGGTCAGGCTGGAATAGTACCTCGCTTACACAAACGAGTCTAGCAAACAAGATTGTTAGTAGTAAAAGTTAGCACCAACAGCAAACACACTAAAAAATGGCGGCACACGGTTTATATAGAAAAGAAAAATTAAAACAGAAAAATTTTGTGCTCAAATTAGTAACCAAAATGGATATGCTAATATTGAAATCAGTCCCGACAGCGTCAAAAACTTGTTGGCGGATCCGGGCAAGTATACCCGGATCGTGCAAGAATTCGGTGGTAAACCGTTCTCGTTCCCCAGGGAGGCTGCAACAAGTACTAGCACGTACCCTATTCAATTACTATTTAAGCGATTCTTGGATTGAAGAGAGTTCTAAACTCCAAAAGCTAGAACTAACGGCATAAGAAAAACAAACTCTTTTTGTAATTTTCTCAAACACTTGGAAGGCGATAAAAGAAAGGTTTTCAAATATGATAAAAGTAGTTGGGGTTAGGTTCACTAAACTTCATTCTCATGCAATTAAACACTCCACAAGCAGTTTCTACTTGGTTATGACAATCAATCCACTACTTTACTCAAGCCCCGATTCCTCGGATGACAAAACCTAAATCCACTAATAGACCCTAATTCCTTAGGAGGCCTAGATTAGTGAATTTGCATTAGCGTAGGGATTACACAATTGCTAATAAACCTAGTTCCATTCCTAGATAAAAGGCTTACTAGGTGATTGAATTCAATTCGGTTTTAACACGAATTTTCCAATTGCATATTAAAACACAAATCCAAGTTATGGGGGTGCTAGCCACAGCAAGCATTAAGCACGGATATTCAATCACTCAATAACAAAGTAGAAATTGTATTGCAAGATTAAATCAATTACAATGAGAATTGGACATAGTTACCCCTAACCCCAACAATGGAGGTTTAGCTACTCATGCTAATATCCCAACCAAAGAAACATAGAAGAAGAAGGAAAGAAGGGATTCCATGGGAGTAATCCTCCAGGTGCCTCTGGTTCCAAATTAGGTTAAAATTCTGATTACGAGAAGTGGTCCTTTCTATTACGCCTTTGGTCTCTTTTATAGGTCAGGAGAACTTGCCGATCCACAGCGTGATGGCCATCACGGCCAGGCCGTGATAGGTTCTGCCAGGGATGCGCTTCAACTTCTACTCTGTCACGTAGTGACATTCATCAGACGGTACGTGACCAGTCTGTCTGGCTGTCACGGCTAGTGATGCTCTCTGCTGGGTCCTTTTCTGCACTTTTGAGACTCTGTCTTCCTCCAAGCTCTGTCATGGCTATTACAGGCATTTTCTTTGAATTCTGCAAAACAACACACAAAACCAACCTCACCCGTTCAAGGGAAAATCTAACAAAATAAACTAAATAACGCCTAATCTATATGAAATATGCATGCAAAAGTGTACGGCCAAACATCATGTAAAATCACTTTATCAAACACCCACTTATTAAATTCTTTATGCGGGGTCCCTGGGCATTTAGATTAACATCGAAGGACACCTCAAGCTACGTAAAGCCTTGCTGTCCTTTCTCTAGTTTCTTCTTGGGGTGGCTCCTCTACCCAGTTTCCTATGAGCTTTGTGATGTACCGTATGGACAAAAAAAATGATAAAATAGAGGGTTGTAACATTATAAACTTACATTAACAAGAAGGACTAAAGATAGTATATAACATGTAAACTTACACTAGAATCGGGCGTGGCGTGATCGGGTCTGCGAAACCCCCACGGTGTCCTCCCAGTGCATGTAGGCTATCAGGTGATCCATATGTATGCCTGTTCGGAAACAATATATATGTATTAACATAGGTTATAACTCAAAATAAATACGAAGTATAAATAAAAATAACTAGATAGCTCCTGTAGATATACAAAACATCTATATATCAATATAAGGACAATACGGGAGATTGAAAACTATAGTTTTTGAAGATTGCCAAGCAGTCACGGCTCTGGCGTGATGTCCATCACGGCCGTAGCGTGCCAGCTGAACCCAGACCCTCATAGGCGGCTGATCACGGCCTAGTGATGAGAATCACGGCAAGTGACGGATCAGCCAGTGAGCAACATGCACTCAAAACCAAAAATAGAGACATTCCAAACAACTCAAACTCATGGTTTAAAAATTCTGACTCACTTGAGACTACAGTTTCAACATACACTCAAAACCAAAAATAGAGACATTCCAAACAACTCAAACTCACGGTTTCAAGTTTCAACTCACGAGACTACGATTTCAAACCAGTGAGCAACATGCATGCACTCAAAACCGTGAATAAAAAAATGTGCCTAATTAAAGACTCACCAGAAATAGGCGCTCGCGTGGTGGTGGGG
The DNA here is from genome assembly GCA_030762895.1 of Sophora flavescens. Lineage (NCBI taxonomy): Eukaryota > Viridiplantae > Streptophyta > Magnoliopsida > Fabales > Fabaceae > Sophora > Sophora flavescens. Next base: position 55,522,383 of record CM061065.1, read on the forward strand.
AAGCTCAGTGGTGGCCAGCGTTCGATGTAGTTGCGGGAGCGAGAGGGACGAGGAGAGTTAGTGCGCGGGAAGGCCGGGAAAGAGAGATGTCAAGTTATTGCAAATAATGGGCGGGAAAAGCGAGTTAGGGGTTAAGAGTGTCACCTCACGGTGGTGGCGAAGAAGCCCTCGCGGTGGTTGCGGTGGAGATGAGCTCGTGATTAGGGCAGTGAGTGAGGCGAGTGAGGTTGAGCGTGATGAAAAAGAAAGAGCGTCACGAGGGGGAGTGGAGAAGGCGCGCGGGGGTAAACATTATAATTAAAATAAAACAACATTTCGTCGGTTTTTTGGTAAAAGCGGCGTTGAAGATCATATATTGAGCGTCGGTTGTCTTAATAAGCGAGCGTTAAAAACTCTCACACTTATTACGTCGATTGTTAGTAATAGCGGCGTTAAAGGTCATATATTTGCGTAAGTTGTATTAAAAGCGGCGTTAAAAACACTCCCTAACTTCTACGTCGGTTGTATTACACAACGGGCGTTAAAGGTGTATTAGTTTCTGCAAAAACATTCATTCCCTTGACTCTTTGTGCTACTTACCCATTCACCTTTGTACCTAATCCTCTTAATGAGCATTAAGTTTATAGATAAGTTTTCAAGAAAATCGAATAACTTAGTAACTTCATCCACTTGCTCCTATAAATAGCTTCCTTCCGTCCTTTTAATTAATTTTATGCTTCACATATGGCTCTGTAGTGAGTTAACTTCATCACTCTTTCTTCCTATTCCTGGGCTCAAAGGTCTTTGTCTTAATGGTCAAGCAACTTACGAGTTTGAGTAAATCACATTACATGGATATTAAGGTTGAGTGAATCACGTAATGTGATTCTCTCACTTTATTTCATCTCTGTCATCCTTTCACTTTGCTTTGGAAGCAAGTGATTGTGGATTCAAGATGATGCATCAAGGAACTCCTAGAAGAAGAAAGATGCAAAGATCCATTTCACTTTGCTTTGTTGCTAGTGACTGAGGATTTACTTTGCATCTTGGAATTCAAGTGAGGGGAGGTGATGCATCCATTGGAGTTTACGATGGCGGGGGTGAGAAGAAAATGATGTTGATGCGAAACTTTTTTATATTTTAGGACTATATTGCGAGAAATTTTTTATCTTTTAATCATGTCATTTTAACTTATGAATCGCTTCAATGTCATACGATTTGATTATACATATAACTTGTTTTATGTTAAGTGTTTTATTTATTTTAATTTGCACAATAATTTGTTTACTAATTCAAGATAATTAATAAAAATTAAAAATAAACTAGTATAAAAAAAGGTTTAGAAATAAGCTGCGATACTATATGGAGTGATCTGCGTTAAGAGGGACAACGGGGACATGACAACTAATGAAATGAGTTTCATAATTATTTCCGTCGATTATTTATAGAAGCGACGCAAATAGTTACCCACCACCTCATTTTTAACGTCAACTTAATTGATGTTTGTCAAGTTCCGTATATTAATTACATTATTTCCAATATTCATTCTGCGCGTTTATAATATATAGGATTATTTCGTGACTATTTATTTAACGAAGTAAAAATCAAACTTTTAACGTCGGTTTTATAAAAAGCAGCGTTAACAATTAATATTTTTATTTGAAAAACACTTTTAACGTCAGTTTTTTAAAAAGCGGCGTTAAAAAGTGTATAGATATCTGCAAAAACATTCATTCCTTTGGTATCTTTGTGCTACTTACCCATGCACCTTGTAACTCAATCCTCTTAATGAGCATTAAGTTTATAGGTAAGTTTTCAAGAAAATCGAATAGCTTAGTAACTTCATCCCTACTCCTATAAATGGCTTCCTTCCATCCCTCCCAATTTTACCATCTACAATATGGCTCTGTAGTGGAGTTAACTTCATCACTCTTTCTTCCTATTCCTAGACTCAAAGGTCTTTGTCTTAATGGTCAAACAACCCGAGTTTGAGTAAATTACATTACATGGGTGATAAGTCGAGTAAATTACATTATGTGAGTTGCTCACCTTATCACCCTTCAGGAGAATCCCTTGGAGGAGGCTAATCGGGTGCTCGGGGTCACAGTTCCAAAACCTCGGCTTTGGCAGCAAGTGACCGTCTTGGAAGTCTCTGGAACCCTTTGTCTTTGCTTGAAGCAGATCTAGTGCACCTATTTTTGCCTCTCTCTTGAGCTCTCTCATGCCCCCAGTTTTACGAGGTCTTGGAGTATAGTTTTCCCTTTGGCATATTTCATAAAACTCTACGATGGGATGTAGCTTTAATGTTTAGGATTTTAAACCCTTTCAATGTAACTTTTTATAGGATTTTAAACCCTTTCAATGTAACTTTTTATAGGATTTTAAACCACTTTCAATCTTACGTATCGATCGTATTACATTACTTCATGAATGAGATCTGGTTTGGGTTATTGATTCAACTTATAGTTTTCAAAGCGAAACACAAAACATCAAAGCAATTCATGTGAAACTGAAACTTTGAGGAAGGCAATGCGGAAGGGATGCGTATACTAGATAAAAATAATTATTAAAATAACCTTTAACGTCCGTTGATGTAAGGGTGGCGTTAAAAGTGAAGTGACTTACTTTTAACGTCAGTTCTTTAGAACCGGCGTTAAAATCTTCGATGTAACTGTCGGATTTTATTGAAGCCGGCGTTAAAAGTGAGTCACTTCACTTTTAACGTCGATCATTAAACTAACTGGCGTTAAAATTAATTAATGAATTCGATATTTACAAAGCATCTCGCCTCCTTTTTAACGTCTAGCTTTTGGTTAAGCCCGACATAAACATTTACCGTCTAATGTATATTTTCCACTAGTGGTAATTAAAAAATGCAATAAATAAAGTATTATTCTTCTTTATCCTTTTATGTGAAAATTAACTTCCCGCTAAGAAAACAAAGACTATATCATAAAACATTGTATATTTTTCCTAGGAGAAGTATATATAAATAAAAGAGATAAAAAGTATGTCATGAAAGCTTTGTATCTGAAAATCATATTGGAGTCTGATTAATCAGGCGAGCCATATTTATAATGTTTATTTTAATTATTTAGGGAACACCAACAAAAGATCGGACAATTAAGTTGTCGCATGATGATGCGCTATGAAGCCAAACGAGTTTGCTTGGGCTGCATAGGTGACTTGAAGACACAAAAATCATCATAGAATGGATGAAAAGGAACAACAAAGCGGTGAAGGTTGCGAGTGGGTTATACGCAACTCAAGTTATGACCATGAGCCTGCGGCATTTGCATTGGCTCCACAAGTTCTACCAATAGGTCCACTTCAATTAGCAAGCAACCATGTTGGATATTTAGCGAGGAAATTTCCGGCGAGAAGACTCAACTTGTTTAAAGCGGCTTGATACATGTTCCTCTAGAGATCCGACTTACGGAATCTCGCCATAGAGCGTTAAACTAAGGGGGGTTGTTTTAGACTTTGGCTTGACAGAATCGATATTAGGTCCCTACGTATCCCGGTGGGAATCAAAGCCGACGTAGTTCTAAGTTCAACCCTTGGTGGGCGGTGATCTCGATCCCCTAATTTTGTATCGGATGAGTACTAGGGAGCAAGGACTGTCTGAGAGCCTCTTGGTCGACGCTAGTTCCTCTAATACGCTTAAGGGAGAGTTACCGGGATTCAGTGAAAAGGTCCTTCTATCATTGGGTACTCCTCCTTTTATAATAGGATTCCCATCTCTTTTTAGAGGTCTGATTTATCTCTTAAATATCTTTTAGAGATATGATTTATCTCTTAAATATCTTTTAGAGATCTGATTTATCTCTTAAATATCTTTTAGAGATTTGATTCCTTAATTTAAGGGATATTATCTCTTTTAACCAGATAAGGTTATTTGAGATAATATCAGGATCAATATCTTATCCCTTAATTAAGTGATCTTTAACTTTATTATCTTTAACTTCCGGATTTGGGCGGGTGTTGCCGATACACAAGCCCCCAAGCTTTGGTGATTAGGCGTAGAAGCTTTCATATGATGTTTAGCCGAGCTCTATATCCCGGCTTATACACAAGCCCCCCAAGCTTCGAGCTGATCACGTGGAAGCTTTTTCGAAGGAGCAGAGGCTAGGAACTTGCTCTTACCTTTTGGTCTTTCGGCTCGACGAGGTGATTGGTCGAGCTTCATACCTTGTATATGTGTTCACATCCTCCAGCTCGGTGAGCAGCTCGGGTGACCGAGCTTGACACTTTCAAGGTACCGAGCCGAGGTGGGGATGGTTTCTCATTTCCTGTTGAGGTCATACTTTCTCGGTTCTCAAGGTGGAAAAGAAATGTTACTCTGTGTGACGCGTGGCCCTCACGGCATCATTTCCGAGGCTTGCGCTGTAGTTGCGTGCTCAAACGATAAGTCGGGAGCCGGAGCTCAGCCGAGTGGTCGGGAGCGGAGCTCAACCGAGTGGTCGGAGCTGGAGCTCAACCCAGAGGGAGCTGAGCTCGAACCGAGGTCGGGAGGCTGGAACTCAGCCGAGTAGGAGCCCGAGCTTTCGTTTTCAAGTTCTTAGAGCTTCACATTTCGACCAATTCTTAAGTTCAGCGGGCTCGGTGGGCGAGTCTAGTAATCATCTCCCTTTGATTGTTTGGAGATTTAGTTTTACTTCTCGTCCAATATTTTAGTTTGGTAGGCTCAGTGGCCGAGTTTAACATCTCGTTCAGTATATAAGCTCCCCAAGCTTTGAGCTTAGAATCCCAGAAAAGCTTTATGAAAGAAGAGTGAGGTTGGGGTTTGATAAAAGTCTTGGATTTGCGTAGATCCTCTTGCTTGGCTAATACCTCTCAGGCGTGACTCGAGTCTAGTGGTTGAGGTTCACATCTTGGCCAGTAACATGCTCTGAACATAAGATACTTCAATCTTACCTTTGTTTAAGACAAGTTTAGAAGCTGGTAGCTAAGATTCGACTTATCAGTGATTCAGGCTTGAACCGATCTTTTGAAGAGTCAAGTTCAAACTCGGTCATTAGGAATTTACCTCGGTGCTTGTATTTCATCCTTTAACTTTCGATGCTTTCAAGATGCTTATCTTGAGAGTTTGAATTTGACCTGCCTTCTGCCGAATATAGCTCGGTCTTTGAAGTTCTTGAGAGCTCTTAACATTTTCTTCGAGTAGCTCATAATCCTTTCATTTGGTGGACTTTGAAATACCCACTAACCTTGAAACTTGACCTCGAATTATTTTTCCCAATCTTGAAGGTGTGTCTCAGAATAAAATTTCCTAATATCTTCTCCAATTTGTATGAGAAAATAGTTTTCATACAAGTTCTTCGAGTTGTAGGCTAGGGGATATCCTTTCTCTGTAATTTCTGAGAATGTCCTTCCTTTATCCCTACTAGCCCCCCAAGCTCCGAGCTTGAAATAAGAGAAAGAGCTTAAATGTCAACCCGCATGTCTTAACACGCTTTTTGGTGCCGAGGACTTCAGACTATGATTCGCGGGAGCATTGCTCGGAAATCTGTTTTTTGTAGAACCAAGCCTTTCTTGGGTTATCGTCTTGCTTGGCCGAGCACTGCTCGGACTTTTGTGCGGAGCCCAGTCGTTCTTGGGATTCCGGCTTATTTGGTTGAACACTACCAGGATTTCCCTTGAATCCTGGGTCTCTAACATGCATGATCTACTGTGGACTTTATCTTGGTGTGAAGATGTTGTGCTTGGCCTAGGATTTTTATTGCGAGGAGGGAAACATTGCTCGACTTCGACTTTTTCCGGTGCGTAGTGCGAGGGAGCATAGCTCGACCTCGGCTTTTTGGTGCGAGGGAGCAATGCTCTACCTCGACTTTCTGGGCTTCTGCCCTTTGTTCTTAGCTAGACAATTTTAACTCTGACCGGGCCATGATGCGAGCAGGAAAGCTGCGGTCGCTTATGCTCTTCTGAGCCTCCTGTTTTTCGAGCCGTGAGGTTTCTAATAATGAAAAGTATGAAGGCGGGAGCTGCCCAAACTTTGCGCACTGGGGATGAGCTTGAAAAAGCCATGGCAAAATGTGAAGAGCAAGCTCGGCTAATTGGGCAATTGAAAGCCCAAAAGATGGAGCTGAAAGAAGGCAATACCACCCTTATGGCCGAGCTGGAAATGGAAAGAGTCGACCGGCTCAACCTTCCGAAGGTCATGGAGGGGCTTCAAGCCGAGAAGGAAGCCAGTCTTGAGTTGCGTAAGTTGCTGGAAATCGAGAAGGAGGAGAATCTGAGGCTCCGTTCCGTCCATTTGAAGTCGAGGCTTCTATCATGCGGGAGCATGTTAATGGCTTCTACCAGAGTAGTGAAGCGGCTTGACATTTCAATCCAGAATCTTGACTTCTCTGTCTTTGACGTGGACAAGGATTTTAACCGAGATGGAATCCTAGTTCCATTGTCCGAGCTAGAGGATGAGGAGGACGAGCATTGCTCGGATTTTTGTATTAGTAGGTTAGGAAACACGTTGTTTTTGGGCGATGCCCTTTTGATTTTGAAATCTTATGTATTCTGGTCTTGGCCCATGGTTATAATGGACCTACATGCAGCCAGCTCTCAAGAACTATTTTTCTAAGTTGGTACTTGTTTAGTTTCGGTGTGTTACACGATTTAGTTGAAATAGTCATAATTTGATATACATGTAGGTTCTTACCCACCTTCTTAGGTCCTGGAATACCTTTTCAGGCGATAAGGTGTTTCTACCGTTGTAGACTTGGCATTTCGACAACAGCTCAGTCGATTTTAGCTCGGTCACCTCTTTAGGTCCGGCGTTTCGACGGCAGCTCAGTCAATTTTAACTCGGTCAACTCGTTAGGCACTTGCCTCTTTAGGTCCGACGTTTCGACGGCAGCTCGGTCGATTTTAGCTCGGTCGCCTCTTTAGGTCCAGCGTTTCGACGACAGCTCAGTCAATTTTAACTCGGTCAACTCGTTAGGCACTTGCCTCTTGAGGTCCGGCGTTTCGACGGCAGCTCGGTCGATTTTAGCTCGGTCACCTCTTTAGGTCCGGCGTTTCAACGGCAGCTCGGTCGATTTTAGCTCGGTCACCTCTTTAGGTCTGACGTTTCGATGGCAGCTCGGTCGATTTTAGCTCGGTCACCTCTTTAGGATTTAGCACCTTTATAGGCTCAGGTGGCCTCTTTAGGATTTAGCACCTCTTTAGGATTTAGCACCTTTATAGGCTCGGGTGGCCTCTTTAGGATTTAGCACCTCTTTAGGATTTAGCACCTTTATAGGCTCGGGTGGCCTCTTTAGGATTTAACACCTCTTTAGGATTTAGCATCTCTTTAGGATTTAGCACCTTTATAGGTTCGGACTTCGACCCTGGTTGGTCGATTGCTCGGTCTTTCGGGAGAGGAGCTGAGCCGAGAGTTTTTAAGGAGCAAAGCTCGACACAGTGGAAAGGGAAGCACGGAGCTTTGACTGTTATTTTCAAGGGAGTAGGAGCTCCAACCACTTTGTAGTCGCAAATTTTGTGACTCTGGGAGTGGTATCATCCGAACATTACTTTGCTCAAATCATATATGCTACATAACACAACATTAAATGCATGGAGCAAAACATATCAAATCATATTAGATTTAAACCAGATTCAAAGAACAATATCACCTGAGCATTTCGCGGCCTCTGATTTAGGCATTTCCTGGAGCTACTATGGTCGAGCTCTCTGAGGCCGAGTTGTGGTGGTCGAACTCTCCGAGGCCGAGTTGTGGTGGCCGAGCTCTCCGAGGCCGAGTTGTTCGCAGCTTGTATACTTTGCTTGTCAACACGGCTAGAATCCCGGTTTGGCTCTCCAATGAACGTTCTTCTTCAGCTGTTAATCTTGTGGAGAATCCATGGATTGCGTTGTCATAGGTGTAGATAATTTCTGCTAATTTCTGCTGAGTCAGATATCGAGTTCGAAGATGAGTCGTACCAGACAGAGTGGTGCTCGAAGCTTGTTGGCATTTTGGATTTGTCCACATGGACTATGTAAGTGCTCTTCTAGTTCTCTGTTTTATCAAGGGATGCAGTGCAGAGACCCAAAAGTAAAAGAAAAAGAATAATGACGAAGGATTTCTTAAAGCTCTCCATGCTAGTACTTGGCTACTCTTCTCACCCAATCTCGTTTGTTATGAGAATAATGTAACAGGGAACTTCAGCTTTTATAGAGTATATTGGAGAGTTAGTAAATGTTGCAGATCGGGAGTGTGGAAAGAAAAGGAAAGAGTTGGGGTCTGCTGCATCTCAGTGAGCATTACATCCTTTCTCTCTGTGGTGTTCATCCTTTTTCGAGAGAAGCTCTACAAAGAGGACAACCCGAGTGATTCACCAGCCATTTACCAACGCACTCACAATGAAAGCAATGCTCGCATCCTGGCAAAACCTTCAACTTCTCCCCATCTCTAAACGCGCTCAAACATATGTAGCGATCCAACGCGCCGTTATTCGGATCCGACGTCGACTGATGCAACACGATCGACAGTTTCTTTATCATCTCGGTGTCGAGGCCCTGCTGTGATGGCGGTGGAGAGAGCGGCGCGTGGCGGAGCCTTCGGATTGGAGATAAGGCCTGGGGGGACGGCGGATCCCAGCGAACGTAAAGGAAGAGAGTGGTAGTGAAGAGGAGAATGACGAAGAGGACGAGGAGGAAGAAGAATCTACGGTCTCAGATTTCGAGGCTTCCGTCGTCGAGTTCTCCCTCGTAGTGCCAGTTGAATGCCTGAGTGTGTTGGCTCGACCTATTCAGTTTGAGTGTAGAGATTTTTACCAGCAAAACGACGACGTGTTTTCCTTTTTTTTTATTTTATGGTTTAACGTCGCACAGTAAGGAACGGCTTTGTGAGTAGTGGATGTACTGTGATTAGTGGTGGTACGGTGGCTGATGGTGGTTAATTGAGTGGTCGGGGCAAAGTTTTACCTGGCCCCACGGTGGGCGCCAAATTTTCCTGCCAAGATCCGACTTACCGGAATCTCGCCATAGAACGTTAAACCAAGGGGGTTGTTTTAGACTATGGCTTGACAGAATCTGATATTCCGGTCCTACGTATCCCAGTGGAAATCAAAGCCAGACGTAGTTCTAAGTTCAACCCTTGGTGGGGCGGTGATCTCGATCCCCTAATTTTGTATCCGATGAGTACTAGGGAGCAAGAACTGTCTGAGAGCCTCTTGGTCGATGCTAGTTCCTCTAATACGCTTAAGGGAGAGTTACCGGGATTCAGTGAAAAGGTCCTTCTATCATTGGGTACTCCTCCTTTTATAATAGGATTCCCATCTCTTTTTAGAGGTCTGATTTATCTCTTAAATATCTTTTAGAGATATGATTTATCTCTTAAATATCTTTTAGAGATCCGATTTATCTCTTAAATATCTTTTAGAGATTTGATTCCTTAATTTAAGGGATATTATCTCTTTTAACCAAATAAGGTTATTTGAGATAATATCATGATCAATATCTTATTCCTTAATTAAGTGATTTTAACTTTATTATCATTAACTTCCGAACTGGGCCGGGTATTCGAGCTCGGTGGCCGGGTTTCACTCTTCGGCCAGTACAATACACAACCACCCCATTCTGTTTTATATGCTGCTTTTGGCAGTTTCACTATTTTTGACCACACCCAACTGCTAGAATTGGCACATGGGCTTGAACTCTCCAATAAGCCCTTTCTTTGGGTTGTTAGATCAGATATCAATAATGGGAAAAATGAAACCTTTCTAAAAGAATTTGAAGAAAGAGTGTCTCCTCTTGGGAAAGTGGTTCAATGGGCACCTCAACAAAAAGTTCTGAGTCATCCTTCAGTTTCTTGTTTTTTGAGTCACTGTGGTTGGAATTCTACCATGGAAGCCACAACAAATGGGGTCCCATTTCTGTGTTGGCCTTATTTTCTTTGACCGGTTTGTCAAGGAGACCTACATATGTGATATTTGGAAGGTGGGATTGAGACTTGATAGAAATGGTGGGATAATTACAAGAGAAGAAATAACTTATAAGATCAAGCAACTGTTCCATGATGAGAAATTTCAAGTAAGGGCTTTGAAGTTGAAGGAATCAGCTATTAATAGTGTCAAAGAAGGTGGCAGCTCAAACAAGAATTTGAATAGTCTTATTGATTGGATAAAAGCATAAATAAATACTATTATGGTTTCACAACCCTTTGAGGCTCTGAGGCTCTGCTTAAGGTTTCAAATGTTAAAATGCATGATGTCTTTAAAACTCAATAAGTTTGACACTTTATTTAAGACGAGAAGGATTCTCTTGTAATTGTAGAACTAAGCTCCTACTTCTAATGATAACTTCTACTTCTCTAATAATAACTTCTATTTCTGCTTCTACTTCTACATCATACAATTTCATTTTTTAAAAGTTCATCCAAACGGCCATCAACTCCCATACATATACATTCCCTCGTCCATAACAAACTAGCTAACCATTGTTGGGCTTATTCTCAAAACCCAGTATCCTATCAAGTTATCACCCAGTATCTTATCAGGGTGATTAAAACTAGACTGTTATATATGTTATACTTATTGAGCACAAATTGAGGGAAAAGCTTCTCAATTTGTACAAATTATATTAAAGTACTACTTCCTTTTCTTTTCTTTTCTTTTTTTCTTTTACAACTTTCTATGTTATGTTTTCATCTTACTTTTTGTTGTGATATTATTTTAAGGTCAACATATTTACAGGTCAAAAACTATATATAATTTTTTTTTTATTTTTAGATAATAAAATAATAAAAACACACTTTTTAATGTTACCTTTATTTTTCCAAACAAGTATATAAATAATTTTTTATACCTCGTAAATAAACCCTAAATATAATTACTATAAGCATCCGAAAAACTTTACTTGAGATTTTTTTCCCCGGTTTTTCTTTCGAATATATTTGCCACCACGAGTTTAACAGTATTTCCCAAAGAGTTATAAATAGAGCATCCTCAAAGCTCTTCTTGACGGTGCACAATCTTCACATCTTTTAATTAGACAGCATAAGAACTAAACATGGCAGAGTCTTCGCCTTGTTTGTATGAGGAGAGAAGTAAGTAAGAAAGAAGTAGGATGGAAGAGAAAATAAATAAAAAATGGATAGATTTTTAGGTTGTTTAAATTGAAAAAAATAAAAATGAAAAAAAATAAATTGTTTTTTTGTAAAGACATATTTGTCCTTGATAATATATATATATATATATATATATATATATATATATATATATATATATATATATATATATTATAATACAATATCAATATGATATAATATAACATAACATTATAATTTATATTATACTTTTTTTACTGGATTATATTATATGATATTATATAAAAAATAAAAAAATTTAAAAGAAATAGAAGGAATACCTGCGTCAGACTATAAATGATCCGTTTGTTTTAAATTTTGATAGAATTGATTTTGGAAGAATTGATTTTAAAAAAAATCAAGGTTAAAAAAATTGATTTGTGTTTGTTAACAATATTTTAAAAGGGGGTTTATAAGAATTGATTTTGTTTGAATGATAAAGTAAAATCACTTTTGAAGTATAAATATGTAGAATTTTGTGAGTCTTACATCTAGAATCAATTATTTTCAATGAAAAAGCTAAACATTTTTCCTTACACAAAACTCAATTTTACTCAAGAATCAATTATTTTCAACTAAATTTTAGTTTCAAACACTTCAATTATTATAGCAAATGGGGTTTGAATGCTTAAAAGACGTTTCAACAGCTAACAAACAGGCACGAAATAGAAGGAATAGAATGCGTCAGACTGTGACAATAAGTGGCATTGTGAATTTGCGATAGCAATTGGGGTAGAGAAGTAATTTTCATAATATGTTCTCTCCTGTTCCCCTTTTCTCTTCACCGATGAAGAGATTTTCTTTTAGCATGGAGCCCACTCATTTTTCTCTCTCTCCCCTACTTCTCCTCACCACCAAACAGCAGAAGTCTCGTCTTCTTTTCTCTCTTCTCTACTTCTCTCTTCACAAAATCTACCCAACCAAACAATGGGTTCATGTCATTGTTGCTCTAATAGGTACTCCTTTGTTCATTCCTTAGCTCCTTTGCATTACTATAAGTCTTCAACAAATGTCACTCATTGTGTTTTTCTTGCAAGCAATGTTGCCTCAGTAGCCCTCTATGCTACACCAACCGTATGTTAAATACGCTTTTATTCTAGACAAATGCTAATTTGACATAGTTTTTAGATATCAATACTGCGACATCATATATCCCACATCTTGTGAGTGATCAGAATTTGATTTGTCGACAAGATCAGTAGTCTTTAAAAAAAAAAAAAAGAATTTAAAATTTTTTTTATAAATAATTTTTTTGGTTAAGTATGTGTAAATATCTGGTGAATCAGGTACAAATATCTGGTGAATTCAGTTCATTATCTGGTGAATGCGTCTTTTTGAGAAATAATTTTTTTGGTTAAGTATGTCAAATATATGGTGAATCCGGTATAAATATTTGGTGAATCAATTCATTATCTGGTGAATAGGTTTTTTTGAGAAATACATTTTTTGGTTAAGTATGTGCAAATATATGGTGAATCAGGTATAAATATTTGGTGAATTCAGTTCATTATCTGGTGAAAAGGTTTTTTTTGAGAAATACATTTTTTGATTAAGTATGTGCAAATATATTGTGAATCAGGTATAAATATTCTGATGAATTTTTTTTATATAAATAAATTTTTTGGTTTTTTATAAATAAATTTTTTGGTTAAGTATGTGTAAATATCTGGTGAATGGGTTTTTTTGAGAAATAAATTTTTTGATCAAGTATGTGCAAATATCTGATGAATCTCATTATCTGGTGAATTAGTTTTTTTAGAAATAAAATTTTTATTTTTTAAAATAGTCAAAAAAAATTTAAAAAAATGGTCCTACGGTAACACTACAGTAACATGATGTCGTGTTGATTTCGGAATATTGTGGCACGGCTCTTTGTTCTAGCATTTCGTTGCTGCTTGGTGCTTTCATCTTCTCCCTTTTAAAGAATATATATATGAAGTGATACGTACGCTTTTTAGGCTTTTCTTGTGTATATCCATCCATCTTTGAAAGGGTTATAGCTTATAAGGAACAAAAGAACAGTGTTTGTTTCTACGTCAAAATACTGATGAATCTATAACTTTATTATTTGTTTTCCGCACATATACTGTAGATCCACATGTCAATTTGTGAATTTTTATATTATTTTATTATTTACTTTTTATAAATTTTAAATTTTGTTATTTTTGTTTTAATTTTTTTTCAACCTATTCATTTGGGAGGTTAAACACATAAGTGTATTTTGAGTGGGTAGCAAGTTTATCCTGAGTGGACATGATGGTTTAGGTGGCCGGTCTCTTTGAGTGTAAGAGCCTGATTTTTAATTATACTGTTTAATCTGTTAAAATATAATTAATTATATGTTAATCTGAGAGTTATAAAGTGATTTTAAATAAAATAAAATCATATTCCTAGTCTCACTTATGGTAGAAAGTTACGGTGAAATTTTGGGTTTAAAATTCAGACGGACACCGGTCTGTGTTTTTAACAGATACTATAATTTTATACCGGCAGAAAACCATAATTTGACCCGAAACTGAGATGCGTAGATTTTTTTATATTTTGTCCGTGAGGAATCCTACTTTCACAAATCAAATGAGTACGTATATCATTCACCGTATATTTCCTCGTATTCAAACACTTGACACAAGGACAACAGAACATTCCATTACTATTAGGAACATTCCTTTGAGTAAATTCTATAAATTCTCCCACCCCTTTCAAATACTCAGCACTAGTGCATTTACAAACCATCCAACTACGATCCAAAACAAGATAGGTTCTGTAGATATACAAAACATATATCCAATATAAGGACAATACGGGAGATTGAAAACTAGTTTTTGAAATCCTAATTGAAAACTAGTTTTTGAAATCCCGTCAACCATATATATCTTATTTGACTAACTGCCTAAAACAAAATTTCCACGGTAATCTCACATCATTCTTCTCATCAAGCAGGCAACAACACATATTAGGACTATTGCTATATTTAGTACTATAACCACTCAGCCATATGAATCGATCAAGAGAGCATGATATATACAAGCAGGGCATATAAAAATTATTTCAAATTTACACCATTTTCAAGTTTCTTAAGACAAAAGAAATAAGCAGATGAAGATAAATTAACAAAACAAAATTCCAATGAGCAATATATTATTGATGTCACATGCTACAAGCAACTCTAAATTTCTTCCCATTTTGAAATAGGTCATGATAGCAGAAGAAAAACAAGAGAAAACACAAAACCCACGACCAGAAATAGAGACATTCCAAACAACTCAAACTCACAGTTTCAAGTTTCAACTACAGAGACTATAGTTTCCACTACAAGAATTTTCGTTGTTTCCCATGGCCTATGGCCCTGGGAAATCCATAAAATCCGTGGGAAAATACACATTTCCCAGGGATGACCCACAGATTCAGATCCCTCGGTTTTCAGCTGGTCGGAAACCTTTCCCACGGGTATGCCCTGGGAAATACCCCGCGGTCACACCCAAGGAAATTTCTCACGGACTACTCCCTGGTAAAAGTTTCCCACGGAAAAATCCCTGGGAAACGTTTCCCACGGAATTTTCCTCGGGAAACATTTCCCAGGGTTTTAACCTGGGAAACCTATGTATTTTTTTTAATTAAAAAACTTTAATTTATAGCTTAATACTATTAGAATAGCAGAATACTCAACACTATCAGAATCAATGCAAAATAGGGTTCAACACTTCAGAGGAGCAACACTATCAGAATCAATGCAAAATACTCAACACATTAGAAGAATCAAATTCACTCCCTAGAATCAAAATTTTAGCATAGGGTTCCAAGGGACACTGACAGTATCATAGGGTTCAAAGGGAAACTCAATAGAAGTTCTAACCTGAGGTGCGTGGCCGGTGGGAATAGGTGCTGCAGCCGCTGGCAGTGGCTCTGCACGGTGGCCGGAGATGGCGCTGGACCAGGAGGAGGATGACGGACCGAAGGAGGTTGGGAAATAGCTTAAATTCTTGTAGTGGCTAAAAGCCTTAGGTGTTGCAGATGTTGAAAACAAACAAGAAATGAGATCTCCCGCATGCTTTCCCATGATTATTTCCAAAGAAAGCACTCCAAAACTAAATACATCACATTTTTCATCCACTTCCATAGTATAAGCAAGCTCTACAACAAATCAAAATATGAAAATGAAATGATATTATGCATAAAGCAGCAGATTTTACCATTTCTTAAGAACAAAGGAGGCGCCGTTCGCGTACAGGGACTGAAGGAGATGGAGGATCGCACGTACAGGGAGTGAAGGAAGGTGGGGGTTTCTAATTCCATATTTCCCACGGCCACAGCCCTGGGAAACGGCGCCTCATGTAACATATTTCCCACGGCCACGGCCCTGGGAAACGACGCCTCATGTAACATATTTCCCACGGCCACAGCCCTGGGAAACGGCGCCTCAACATATTTCCCACGACCACAACCTTGGGAAACGGCGCCTCATGTAACATATTTCCCACGGCCATAGCCCTGGGAAACGGCGCCTCAGGCCACGTTATTTTCTTGCGGCCCAAACCGTGTGAAATAGAAATCTTTTCCCAGGGTCTAACCCGTGGGAAACAGCTAAATCAGATACCCACGGTCCAATCCGTGGGAAAACAAGCGGGAGCAGTTGGCGCCTATGTTACCCAAGGCCCAACC
Source organism: Sophora flavescens (assembly GCA_030762895.1). Lineage (NCBI taxonomy): Eukaryota > Viridiplantae > Streptophyta > Magnoliopsida > Fabales > Fabaceae > Sophora > Sophora flavescens. The sequence goes on from CM061065.1 coordinate 55,538,083, forward strand.
CGTGGGAACCATAGCGAGAACTTTCCCAAGGCTTTAACCATGGGAAACGTCAAAATTTCCTAGGGATATTTTTTGCCCTGGGTAATATGCCTTGGGAAATAGCTTAAATTCTTGTAGTGTTCAACATACACTCAAAACCAAAAATAAAAAAATGTGCCCTAAAGACTCACCAGAAATATGTGCTCGCGTGATGGTGGGGAGGGGAGCTCGAGTGGTGGCCAACGTTCGATGTGGTTACTGAGAGCAGAGGGACAAGGAGAGTTAGTGCGCGACAAGGGGAAACAGAGATATCAAGTCATTGCAAAGAATGAGCGGGAAAGACAGAGTTAGGGTTAAAAGTGTACCTCACGGTGGTGTCGAAGAAGCCCTCGCGGTGGTTGCGGTGGAAAGGAGCTCGCGATTAGGGCAGAGTGAGAGTGAGAGTGAGCGTGATGAAAAGAGAAGAACAGAGACGTACAGAGCGAAGAGAAGAAGGCGCACGGGTGTAATCGTTATAATGAAAAATAAAACAACATTTTACGTCAGTTGTTTAATACAACTGACGTCAGAAGTCATTTTTAACGTCAATTGTATTAAACAACTGACGTTAAAAGTCATTGTTTAACGTTAGTTGTATTAAATAACTGACGTTAAAAATAAATATTTTTTATTTTAAAAACACTTTTAACGTCAGTTGTTGACGACAACTGACGTTAAAAGTGTATAAGTTTCTGCAAAAACATTCATTCCTTTGACTACTGTGCTACTTACCAATGCACCTTGTAACTCAATCCTCTTAATGAACATTAAGTTTATAGATCAGTTTTGAAGAAAATCAGGTAGTCTCTCTACTCTATATAAAATACCATTCTTCTGTATCAGTCTGTAATACACCCTCTTCTTTTCCTCTATATTTCGTGCGTTTCTATTCCTTCACAATATGGCTCTATCATATTTGAGACTTTTGTTATTTCTTCTTATACCTAGACTTAAAGGTTTCTGTCTTAATGGTCAAAAAACTTCTGAGGTTGAGTAAATCACATAACATGGATGGTAAGGTTGAGTGAATCACATAATGTGATTCCCTCACTTTATTTCATCCGCTTCATCCCTTTCACTCTGCTTTGGCAGCAAGTGATTGTGGATTCAAATGGAGCATCAAGGACTACAAATGAGGGAGGGAATGCATCCATTGGAGTTTCTGAGGACAGGACTGAGAAGAAAATGACGTTGAAGCAGAAACTTTTTTATATTTTAGGGCTATGTTGCAGAAATTTTTTATCTTTTAATCATGTAATTGTAACTTATGAATCGCTTCAATGAGATACGATTTGATTATACATATAACTTGTTTTATGTTAAGTGTTTATTTATTTTAATTTGCACAAGAATTTGTTTACTAATTCAAGCTAATTAATTTAGATTAAAAATAAACTTGTTTAAAAAAAAGATTAGAAATAAACTGCACTATATATGGAGTGATATGTGTTAAGAGTGACAATAGGGAGATAACGACGAAAGAAAGATAGGAATGTGTTTCAGATATCACTACAAAAAAAAAATTGTTTAGCGACCGTAATTTTCGGTCGCTAAACCATGTAAATCGGTCGCTATTTATTTTAGCGACCGAATCAGCGACCGATTTATGGTGGTAGCTGAATACCTGGTCGCTAAGGTTTTAGCGACCGAAATAATATTTCGGTCGCTAATTAGCGACCGTAAAATCAGTCTCTAAATAATAATAAACGGTTGCTATTAGGTTGGTCACATTTTTGAGGTAACCATTTCTAGCGACCGATAATCGGTTGCTAATTCGGTCGCTAATTTTGGTTATTGTTAACCTATATTAGCGACGGATTTTCGGTCGCTATACCTCATCTGTAAATGTTAAATAAAGTTTAGCGACCGAATTATTGGTTTCCAATTCGGTCGCTAAACTGGTTATTATTTTTGTAAAAAAATTTCAATTTTTAAAATAAAATTTTTTTTCTGGTTTTCTTTAAACGTTAGCAAACTTACTAATAAAACACACCAAATTACTTATGAAATATACAATCGTAAGAAAGAATAAATATATATAAAAAGAATAATCCAAAATGTCGTACAAAAATCGTTTAAAGTCAAAAATATGGAGAAAAAAAATCAGTCATGATGAGGGGGAGATGGAGGAATCCAATCATCCTCAGCGTCCGTACCACCGCCGTCTGCTAGCTGATCGTCCTCTGGAGTAGCGACATCGATGGGCGGGCGGCCGAGAATCGAGGAGCGGCAGCAGCGCACAACTGCCGTCGAGCATCATCCGAGCAAGCAATCGAGTCTGGATCTTCATCTGCTCCAACACCGGCCATGATGTCGGCCTGCTCGATGCTCGCCTACAATAGCGGCTTTGGTGTGCTCGAAGTCAATCAGTGCAATCTGGTTCGCCATCTGCTGCTCTCTCTCGCTCTTCTCCCGAAGCTCCGCGTTCAGCTGCGTGATGGTGTCCTGCATTTGGTGGAACTGCTCCTGAGGGACGGTATCGGCGCAGCAAGGAGCAGGCGTGCCAGACGATGAAGCGATGAACTCGGCTCCCAGGTGTCCGAGGCCATACATGTGACTCTTCTTGTTCCTTCACCCGACGACCACCAAATAAATGGCATTATCGTCGACGGAGACAGAGAGCGGGGGCCCATCACCAGTCAAAGCCTCATCTTGTGACTGTGAGGCACGTGATATGGCATCGTCCTTCTTCTCGTTGAAGCCCACCTACAAAGTATAGTTGAAGAGATTTAGTTAAAATTATATCCAATATTAACAAATCATTTATAATAAATTACAAGTAAACATTAAAATATTTTTTTGCTTACAGCATATTTACGGGCCTTGTCGTTGACCCATGTCCCCGACTTCAACTTCTTCGTCCTCTCCACCAACTCCATAGCAGTCGGGCCCCGCTGTTTCTGTGCTTTCTGCACAGAAAAATATAATATTAAATTCATAATAATAATTAAAAATGAAAACTAATTAATTAAATAGTATATTAAGTCAAAAGTTTAATGTATTACCAGCTCGTCGTAGTGGACGGCGGCTGATTTAGACCCACCGGTCCAAGCACATGCGCCACCATCAGAAGCTCGATTACGCCAAGCTGTGGCCTGGATCTCCTGGAACTTCTTAGTAGCCCAGTACTGGTCCAGCTGCCTCTTGATCTCAGGATCCACCCACCTCCCCTTACTCTGACCCTTCCTCAGCTTGTTCATCAGATTCTTCATGACCAGTGAGCCTTTATGCTCAAATATGTCCCCGACGAGAGCCTCTAAAGCTAAGTCCCACCTATACTCTTTCTGCAACTTACAGTTGTTAGGAAATTCGTGTGTACATATATATAATGTAAATTTAATTTAAAAAACTTAATAAATTGTTACCTTAAACTCTAGAAACAACTGATCCCTATGGCCCAGTGGGATGGCCTTCCATGTAGGCCATGGACCATCAAACTTGCGTCGCAGGATCTTCGATATCGAATCAGAAGGGCCCTTCGCGGGCAGAAAGCTGCAGCAAAATTAGAGCATTAATAAATGTTATAATTAAATTAAAAAAACAAGTAAATAGAAATTAACGATACTTTATATATATTAAAAAATTAAATTAGCATACTCGTTATCCCCCCTGGGGATAAGAAGAATCCTCCTGTCGGATGGACCACGACTCTCCTGTCCCGATGATGATGATGGTCCTATCGTCGTAGGTGTGGATGATGAGGGTGCAGCCTGTGTCCCGACCACATGAGGCTGGGTGGGGGGTGCAACTCCATCACCCTGAGGTGTCCCAGGTCCACGGAGGTGTCTTGGTAGGGTGGTGGTCTGGATCTGAAGGCTATGGGTCGGCCGGTGAAGGGACTCTCGCAGCACGACCTCCACGACGACCCCTACCTCTAGAGGAATCTGCCATCTGTGAAAAAAATGAAAAGATGATTACACAACAGTATAAATAATACAAAAATAAATTACCTAATAAGTAGAATGACATTCACACAATGAATTATGACATAAATAAATTACCTAAGTAGAATCTCCGTCACTAAATTCACCCTCACTCTCATCAGTATCACTTGATCGGAATGTACCTTCGCTAGATGCGTCCAACTCGGATTGATCCATTAACTCTCTTTCAACTTCTTCCCCATTTCCGGAAATGTCCGCCAGAGAATTAACAATAATGTCCGGCGTAATTTGGATTCGGATCATAGAATCTTTGAGCTTTGGAATTCGGATTCTCCTCTATGTATTGGGAACCCATTCCACCATCTTCTCCCCCATCTTCTTCTAGTACAACACCAACCGATGGTCCAGCATGATCCACTATCATCTGCTCGTATGGATTCAATTCTTCCCTCCCGTCACCACTTCCATAGTACGAACCTTCAGCCACAATCGGGTTTAAGTCAGGCAACGTCTCACCATGGTTACTCCACCAATAGTAATCAGGCATGAAGCCCTTCTCATAAAGATCGGCTACAACTCCATCCACGCTTTTGAAAGATTGGCACTTGCATCTTTTGCAAGGACACCTCAATTGATCACCGCCCAGCCGTATAAATCTCTCTTGGCTAACAACAAACTCTATAAACTCACCCACTCCAACTCTATACTCTTCCCTAAGACGTTTATTCCGATCCAACCTACGATACATCCATTTCTGATTCTCCGGAATATCTATTGCTGGCAATTAAATAGCCTGACCAATCCTACAATAACACTTATATATTACGGTGCATTCCAATAACTCCATCAATCTCTTTCTTATGACAAGGTATGAACCTATCCCATTCGAGAAGAAACCTTTGCCACACTCGGCTACTAATAGTTATTCCCATATTCAAATACCTTATACTTGACAAAATTTCGGCAGCATTTTCCATCGGTCTCCAAGTTACACGACTCGAGCACGGTCAGAATCACCGCGATCAAGTATGCACCAGGAGAACAAAAGGAAATGCATCAAACCGAGATTTCAACAAGTATATAAGGCATTTGAACATTGAAATGACTATTGTACGAGTGTGAAAAAGGTTTTTTCCCAAACTGTCCCACTTGGACAATTCAAGATTCAATACAATGAGCATGCATACCTTGATAAGTTACGCATGCTCATTAATATTGAATCTCAAATAGGAAACTTAGGCTTTCGTAAATTAATTATTAACTCTAACAGAAGATAAAACCATTAACCTATAAATATTGCAACATTGTTGAGCTTATATAAATTGCAGCATAAATCAATACAAACTTAGATTAAATATTGTAGCAAACATCCTATTGAGCTCCGCTCTTCACTAACAAGTAGCAGTTAATTGTCAAACACATGCATAATTTCTAAATTATCAGCACACGACCAGCATCCCGTCTTTCGGACAGGATCACATCCTATTGAGCTCCGCTCTCCACTAACAAATAACACATATTGACAAACACATGCATAAACATTAAATTATCAGCATACAATCAGACAAGATCACATCCTATTGAGCTCCGCTCTCCACTAACAAACAACACATATTGACAAACACATGCATAAACATTAAATTATCAGCATACAATCCGACAAGATCACATCCTATTGAGCTCAGCTCTCCACTACCAAACAAGACGATAATTCACATAATACATTACACTGAGTGTTCAGAGAACTGACCTGAGAGAGAAAACACAACCGAGCAAGGATAAGGGGAGGAGCCGGAGCCAACAGAGAGTAGAAGAATATGACAACAAGGACCTATCGTGCATAAATGAAATTATTCATTTCGAATCAAATCACTATTCTATATATACAGAATCCAGTACAACTATTTATAAGATTAGAAACACATAAATTAATATAAAATAGAATCAACAATATACGGTTACAAATTTATTACAACTTGCAAAGGTGAAACAACATACATTATTAAAATAAATAAAAATAAATAAAAATAAATAAATTTATATCTAATCAAATATAAATTACCTAAGCGACAAATTCTACCAACATGAATTTTTTCATCTACTATGTTAAATTGTTATACCTAAATAATTTATCTCATGAATATCTAGTGGTAAAGCATGTGCTCACGAAAAAATAATCAATGAAGCATAAAAAATAATAAGAAAACGTATGATTATATTTCCCTGAATCAATAGTAAATTATCAAACATCATAGGGCATACCAATTATTCTCCAACGTTAAAATCATTCAAATTAATATAATGGCTGCAGAATGGTGTAGTAGATCCTACACTGGATAATTGCAATTTAACTTACAATCTGAAAAGAAGATTCCTATTTTCTTTCCCATGTAAAAATTTCAACACTAAAAGTTAGGAACTGCAATCCGAATATACCATTTAGTGTATGCCATTTAGTGTACCATACTTTAAGACAATGAATGAAAGATTGATCTACTTTTCACATTGGATTTTATGCAAGATATAGTTTGGAATCAATGTAATTTGGATCTTGTATTTTGGGGTTATTATGATACTTTTAATAAATTGGTTTGTTTAAGGTTTTTAGTCATTTAGGATTTCTTGGTTATCAAGTTGGTTTTGCCTATTTAAGGATTGATAAGTACTTAGAGAAAGAGAGATGATTTATGAATTGAATTTGTTCCTGAGGTTGTATTTCTCCCTTCTCAGTCATCATTGGTACTACTTCCTCTTGTTTTTATATACACCTCTGCCTCTCAGACCCCCTCTTCCTTAAATACTTCTTTCCTTCCATTTTCCCCTGATCATATGTTCCACATCTCTACTAAACAAAAATAACTAAATTCGAAATGGCCTATAATCCAAATTACCTAGACTATTTTACAGTTAAGCAGCTAGCAAGAATATGGAAAGCAATTTACCAGACTGCAAACATTATTTACCAAAAACCATCACCCTACAATGCCATTCACATAACAGCTACATGACATGCCAACAAGTTTGAAAAGAACAAGTCAGGTGGGACATAATAGTGAGAAGAAACAACAACTGAAACAAGACAAAACTAACAGAAATGGAAGAGATAGAGAAAAAGAAAATGCAGGCATTGGTCTATAAATGGTAGTGAGACAGAGAGAGATGCGAGAGAAACAGAGACAGAGAGAGATGGAGTAGAGGAGAGCTTACCTGAGCAGAGGGGATGATGGTGGTGACAGGAGGTGTCTTGTGGTGGCTGGAGCGCGCGGCTAGGAAGAGAGAAACAGTGAGACAGAGAGAGATATATGCGAGAGAAACAGAGACAGAGAGATGGAGTAGAGGAGAGCTTACCTGAGCAGAGGGGAGATGACGGTAGTGACCGGAGGTGTCTTGGGGTGTTGAGGTGGCCGGAGCGCGCGCCATAGAAGAGAGAAATAGTGGGTGGGAGAGAGAAATGCGACGGAAAAAATGAGGAAGAAGGAGGTTCTGTCGAATTTAGGGATTTCAGTTTTAGCGACCGAATTAATTCGGTCGCTAATTCGGCCGCTAATATGGTTAGTTTTAATTTGAATTTGTAATTGTAGTGACCAAATTAAATTTCGGTCGCTAACACGTGCAATTTTATTTTTTTAACGCGCCTTTTAGCTACCGAATTAATATCGGTCGCAAATATAAATAAAGTTTAAAGTGTGAATTCATAAATTTAGCGACGAATTTCTAAATCGGTCGCTAATATAAACACAGTTTGACCGTTGCATTTAATTCGGTCGCCATTTCGGTCGCTAACAATTCATAAATTTCTGACTTTTACTTTCCTTTGTTTAGCGACCGATATCTCTGCTACGCTCTATTTCGGTCGCTATTTCGGTCGCAGAATCAACTCTAACCAGTGTTTCATGTAGATCCTACAATCGGTCGCTATTTCGGTCGCATAAAGGAACCTAAAAATTCAGTCACTATTTTCGGTCGCTAAATGACATTTTTTTTGTAGTGTATGAATATAGGATTATTTACGTCAGTTATTTATTTACTGAAGTAAAAATCACACTTTTAACGTCAGTTGTATAAACAACTGATGTTAAAAGTGTTAATAATTCTTGCAAACCACTTTTAACGTCAGTTCATTATACAACTGATGCAAATAGTGATTTAATATTTACAAAACTGCCACCGCCTCATTTTTAACGTCAAACATATGGTCGACTGACGTATATTACATTATTTCCACTGGTGGATATATTAATCCTTTAGAATGCCAAAAAGGTTTACACTAATCACAGTTTGCTGGTGGTTCACCAAACTTATATGGGGAGGTTCTGATTTTTATACTATCATCAGTATTTGGGTCAGTTGGAGTTTTTGGTTAAAAGGCATTGTCTCTGTCATCTACTGATGCCTTATTCTGCTATTGGGTTTCATAACTATTTTGTGTATGGATTATGCTTGGTCTCTACACTGGGGCTTATGCTACTGCAATAAGAGGAGCATTGCCTATTATCTGTGCGTGTGGGTTATGGCTGGCCAGGATATGGAGCCAATTTTTTGGGTTCAACTGATGCTGGATTATCAAGATTTCTTCATCTGTAGAGGTCACATACTGTTTCTGCATAAATCAGAATTGTAATTGTTGTGCTGGGTAGGCGGGTGTAGGTTCTTGGCAGGTTATTGATTGGGATAATGTATGTGTAGTTGCTGAACTTTAGTTATTGTACTGGCCAAGGTTATTAACCCGGCCACCGAGCCCAAGTACCCGGCCCAGTCCAGAAATTATAAAAGGGGCAGTACCCCTCATAAGAGGAGGACCTTTTCACTCAAGACAGGTGACTTTCCCTAAAGCGTGTTAGAGGAACTAGCGTCGACCAAGAGACTATGAAATAGTCCTTGCTCCCTAGTACTCGTCCGACACAAAATGAAGGGATCGAGATCACCCCCCGCCAAGGGATGAACCTAGAACTACGTCTGGCTTTGATTCCTACTGGGATACGTAGGACCGGAATCACTGAATTCTGTCAAGCCCAAATCATAAAATAACCCCCTTGGTTTCACGTTCTATGGAGATTCGGACAAAACGGATCTTGGCAGGAACATTTGGCGCCGTTGCCGGGGATCGAAGCAAAACTTTCCCATACCACAAACCATGGTGAGACGTGAGTGTGTTCTCTCCATGTGAGACGTGGATGTGTTACGAAGTTTTTACATTGCGGCTGGAGTGTTGCTCTGCGAGCAGAATCACGGAGGTTTGGGGTGTTGCTCTGCGAGCAGAGTCACGGAGGATGGCGACGGGAGGAGGCCCTCGGTGGTTGAAGGATGAGAGGGGGGAGGCAAAACACTAACGATTTTGGAGGGAGAAGTAACGGATTTAGTGGAATGGATATCTCCTAGAATCAAGGAGGATGAGGTTTCGATGGAGAAAATCAAGGGATCCCACCCAACCATTCTATTGAAAACAGTGGGGGCAGATCTTCTTCCAACCAATTAATTCAAAGGAGCGCTGGATTTGGAATTAGTGAGGAGAGGGGAATAACGGCTGGAGTGAATGCTGGGGACATGACCGCAAATCAAGGGCTCTCTATCTCATTGGATAAGGCAGTAACCAATCAGCATTAATGGGCATGGGCACTCAAAATCTATCTCATTGGATAAGGCAGTAACCAATCAGCATTAATGGGCACTCAAAATCTATCTCATTGGATAAGGCAGTAACCAATCAGCATTAATGGGCATGGGCACTCAAAATCTATCTCATTGGATAAGGCAGTAACCAATCAGCATTAATGGGCACTCAAAAAAATAAAATTAGAGAATCAACTGGAGGAAATCGTGGAGCTAATACTGGCCCTGTTTTTCAAATGCCTACGTTCATGGAGGCCCAATGATTGCCGCATTAATTGTTCCTCGAAGGGGTCTTATGATAATGATGAGGACGAATCAGGTAATAAAAAAAAAACAAATTTTATTATGAATATGGTTTTATTTTCTCTTGCTTTGCCGAAGTATTTATTTTGCAGGCGTCTTATTTTAATGGCCGAGTTCGAGCCAGTCAGAGGGGCCAAGTTTGAGCCCGGCGGCCGAGTACGAGCCGTTGGCCGAATACGAGCGTCGGAGAGGGCCAAGAGTGAGCCCTGGCCGAGCACGAGCCGTTGGCGAGTTCGAGCCAGTCGAGAGGGCCAAGTTTGAGCCCGGCGGCCGAGTCTGGCCGTTGGCGAATACGAGCCAGTCGAGAGGGCCAAGTGTGAGCCGCGGCCGAGTCTGGCCGTTGGCCGAGTTCGAGCCAGTCGGAGGGGCCAAGTTTGAGCCCTGGCCGAGTCGAGCCGTTGGCCGAGTTCGAGCCAGTCGAGAGGGCCAAGTTTGAGCCCGGCGGCCAGTCGAGCCGTTGGCCGAGTTCGAGCCGATCGAGAGGGCCAAGTTTGAGCCCGGCCGAGTCGAGCCGTTGGCCGAATACGAGCCAGTCAGAGGGGCCAAGTTTGAGCCCGGCGGCCGAGTACGAGCCGTTGGTCGAATATGAGCCAGTCAGAGGGGCCAAGTGTGAGCCCGGCGGCCGAGTACGAGCCGTTGGTCGAATATGAGCAGTCGAGAGGGCCAAGTGTGAGCCCGGCGGCCGAGTACGAGCCGTTCGCCGAGTTCGAGCCAGTCAGAGGGACCAAGTTTGAGCCCGGCGGCCGAGTACGAGCCGTTGGCCGAATATGAGCCAGTCAGAGGGGCCAAGTTTGAGCCCGGCGGCCGAGTCCGAGCCGTTCAATTCCAAAGGTCAAGTTTGAGCCTGGTGGCCGAGTACGAGCCAACGGCTGAGTTCGAGCCGGTTATCTTCTACAGGCCAAGTCTGAGCCTGGTGGCCGAGTACGAGCCAACGGCCGAGTCCGAGCCGGTTATCTTCTACAGGCCAAGTTTGAGCCTGGTGGCCGAGTACGAGCCAACGACCGAGTACGAGCCGGTGCTCGTCTACAGGCCAAGTTTGAGCCACGGTGGCCGTCACGAGCCAACGACCGTCACGGAGCGGTTATCTTCTAAAGGCCAAGTCTGAGCCTGGTGGCCGAGTACCAGCCAACGACCGAGTACGAGCCTGGCGGCCGAGTCCGAGCCGATTATATTCTAAAGGCCAAGTTTGAGCCTCATGGCCGAGTTCGAGTCAATTATCTTCTAAAGGCCAAGTTTGAGCCTGGCGGCCGAGTTCGAGCCGAATATATTCTAAAGGCCAAGTTTGAGCCTGTAAATTATTGAAATCAAATACGAATATCAAGAAAGAACAAAGTTTGTGTGGCCGAAGAATAAGCTCGGTTTCATACTTATCAGCTCCTTCGCTTATTCAAGCTCGGAGCTCAGGGGGCTTGTGTACGGGCCGAGAATGTAATCCCGAGGACTTGCCTATACCTCGGGTTGACCGAGCTTACCCCGGCTATGGGCCCTAGCCCAAACTCCTCCAGGGCCGAGGACATATCAGCACACCGGGCCACCAAGATAAGTACTCGGACTCGGCCCGCCGAGGAGGGACATCTCGGTCTCTCTGGATCGGTCATAAATGACTCGATCCGAATATCACCCCCAGAATCGGGGACCGATCCTAATATTTCTCCGCTTATCTCGGAGCTTGATCCTGAGAGATCTCTATAAATAGAGGGCTTACCCCCTCATTCAAAACTCCTCCACCACAACATAGTTCGGCCGAGTATCTCTCAACTAGTACTAAGTATGAATAGACAGGGGAAAAGACAAGTCTGAAAATTGTCCATTTCGGTTGAACTAGACCCGAGAATTGACATAGCCCGTTGAGGAGTTGGAGAAGTTCCGGCTTGGATCACGGCCCGATCACCGCACTAAGTCTGCAGGTTGATGTATATAGTCGGGTCTTTGTACTCTTTTTCCTACCTCGGTATTTTGTCCCAAAAAGGGCTTTGACCGGGGAGGTTTTAACGAGGCACACCGCGGACTCCATCCAATAAAAGAATTTATTGCGAATATTGCTTTATTTTCTCTTATCTTGCCGAGGTATTTACTCGGCAGGCTTCTTATGTTCGTGGCCGAGTTCGAGCCAGGCAAATTCTTAAGGCCAAGTTTGAGCCTGGTGGCCGAGTGCGAGCCATTAAATTTCTTAAGGCCAAGTCTCGAGCCTAAAAGGCCGAGTTCGAGCCATTGAAATTATTAAAGGAACCGTGCACAATGCCGAAAGTAAAATTGAGGCCGAGTTCAAAGCCTTAAAATACAAAAAGGAAGGCATGTTCGGTTGAAGTAATGACTTGAAATAAGGAAGGAAGAAAGTCCACATGGGCCAAGTATCGGCTCGGTTTAATACTTGTCGACTCTTTCGCTTGTTTAAGCTCGAGCTTGGGGGCTTGTGTGTCTTGGCCAAGGTTATTAACCCGCCACCGAGCCCAAGTACCCTACCGACCCGAGAAATTATAAAAGGGGCAGTACCCCTCATAAGAGGAGGACCTTTTCACTCAAGACAGGTGACTCTCCCTAAAGCGTGTTAGAGGAACTAGCGTCGACCAAGAGACTATGAAACAGTCCTTGCTCCCTAGTACTCGTCCGACACAAAATGAAGGGATCGAGATCACCCCCCGCCAAGGGATGAACCTAGAACTACGTCTGGCTTTGATTCCCACTGGGATACGTAGGACCGGAATCACTGAATTATGTCAAGCCCAAATCATAAAATAACCCCCTTGGTTTCACGTTCTATGGAGATTCGGACAAAACGGATCTTGGCAGGAACAGTTATATATCAACCTCATTGCAACATGTTGTTTGCTGTTGGTTGTGCATATATCTTTAGTTCTCCAAATCTTCTTGTAACTTCTTTCTTTGTATAGGGTTTCAATACCTTGTATCCAATTTAATACATCTCGTGCTTAGCAAAAAAAAAAAAAAACTCGAAAAGTATAACCCAAATCTAAACCAAAAAAACACACTTGATCTCATTTCTTAAACTTTGAACCCGTGAAACTTCAAGTCCAGACGGACCAGTGAGAAGGAACATATCTTGCAACCCTTAAATATATGTGTTCTTTGTGTAATTTTATATATTAGAATTAAAAAAATTTCATATATATTAAAATATTTATATGCCACAAAAGATAGGATATTATATACAAGGACTGAATAACAAAGATACAAGTAACTGGACCTGTGGTCCATATTTGCTGCCTTCTTTTGATATCTTGTTTAAAATTCATTAAACGTGTTAGTCACTGCAATCTTGTTCCTCAGGGCTCAATGGCCACAAAACAAACCAACCTTCCTACTTAAAGATGGGCATTACAAAGCCTTCCTCCCCACCTCAACCATTCCTTTACACAAAGATGGGCATCCAACAACATGTCCTAGTTTTGCCATTTCCTGCTCAAGGGCATATCAATCCTCTCATGCACTTCTCTGAAAAACTAGCTCAACATGGCTTCAAAGTCACCTTTGTCAACACACATTTCAACCATAGGAGAGTGGTTAGTGCAATGAAAGGGCAGCAGGTTAATATTGAGGCATCATCAGTGAAACTAATCTCAATCCCAGATGGGTTAGGGCCTGAAGATGACAGAAATGACCTCGCTAGTTTAGCTTTGGCAATCTTGAGCACCATGCCTTCTGAGCTTGAGAAGGTTATAAATGATATTAATGATGTTAATGATGGAAGTGAAAGAATCACTGGCATAGTTGCTGATTTTAATATGGCATGGGCCTTGGAAATTGCACACAAGATAGGGATTAAAGGGGCTGTCTTCTTCCCTTCAGCTGCAGCTGTTCTTGCCTTGGAAGTGAACGTGCCAAAGCTCATTGAAGATGGAATTATCAATAGTGATGGTAAGAAATATGGTAGTCGCACACTAGTTAGCCATAATTTGCTATTTGCATCCTCTCCTTTTTTATTCCCTCTTTTTTTTTTCTTTAATGTTGGAGAGAGAAAGACACAAAATCAAATTTTAGGATCCACTCAAAGTCGGCCTAAGGAACAAACCACCAAAGCTAGGGCTTTAGGTCTATTTTTTTTTGGTACACACCTATTAACTAAAAAAAAATAGTTAATATTACTGACTCAATCTTTTTTCTCAAAAAATGTCTCTTTGTCTCTCTTCTCTCTCATTCGACTACTCTTTGTTGCCGTTTTGCCTCCCTCATAATCTCTCTTTGTCTCTCTCCTTCCGGTGGCTCAGTGACTATGCGACCGCCAACATCCTCACGAATCACGACCTCGCAATGAAATATCTGTGACCGATTGGCTATGCAACCTCTCTATGTAGTGTAGACGTGCCAACACCGTCTTTATGTAAGTCGAGTTCTCAGTGAAAAAAGCTTGAGTTTTGCTTTATTAACTTTAAAAAGACATCGCCTCCGAGTTTACTATAGGTCTCAATAGATGTTAAACCGGTACTAGATCCACTAAAGCTTGTCTTTGTGTCTTTCTCTCTCATAACATGAGAGAGAAAAAAAGAAGATAATACAAGAAGAGAATCCTAATCCAACCATTTGCATGTTGATTAGTTAAGAATGTCAATAACATATATCGTGTTACTCTATGGCTATCATACAATAAAGTACTCATTCTAATTTCGTTTTCAAAACTATATTTACAGTCTTGACTAAGACGTATGTCTGTGAACAATTTTTGTTAATTCCTCATTTATCTGTAACATAGGTAACATGAAAAATGCTAATTTGACATACTTTCTCGACATTAATACAGCGATATCGTATATGCTGCACTATGTGGCACTATAGTTACACTATAGCAGGTCTTTTTAAAAAAAAAATTAGTTTTTTTTAAATGTTTTTTTTATAAATAATTTTTTTGGTTAAGTATGTAAATATCTGGTGAATCAGGTATAAATATCTGGTGAATTCATTTCATTATCTGGTGAATATGTTTTTTTAGAAATAAATTTTTTGGTTAAGTATGTACAAATATTTGGTGAATCAGGTACAAATATCTGGTGAATTCAGTTCATTATCTGGTGAACGGGTTTTTTTGAGAAATAAATTTTTTGGTTAAGTATGTGCAAATATCTGGTGAATCAGGTACAAATATCTAGTGAATTCGGTTCATTATCTGGTGAATGAGTTTTTTTTATAAATAATTTTTTTGGTTAAGTATGTGCAAATATCTGGTGAATTCAGTCAATTATCTGGTGAATTTTTTTGAGAAATAAATTTTTTGGTTAAGTATGTGCAAATATCTGGTGAATTCAGTTCATTATCTGATGAATGAGTATTTTTTGAGAAATAAATTTTTTGGTTAAGTATGTGCAAATATCTGGTGAATCAGGTACAAATATTTGGTGAATTCGGTTCATTATCTGGTGAATGAGTTTTTTTTTATAAATAATTTTTTTGGTTAAGTATGTGCAAATATCTGGTGAATCGGGTACAAATATCTGGTGCATTCAGTTCATTATCTTGTGAATGGGTTTTTTTGAGAAATAAATTTTTTGGTTAAGTATGTGCAAATATCTAGTGAATCAGGTACAAATATCTAGTTAATTCGGTTCATTATCTGGGGAATGAGTTTTTTTTTATAAATAATTTTTTTGGTTAAGTATGTGTAAATATCTGGTGAATCAGGTACAAATATCTGATGAATTCAGTTCATTATTTGGTGAATGAGTTTTTTTGAGAAATAATTTTTTTGGTTAAGTATGTGCAAATATCTAGTGAATTCAGTTCTGGTGAATGATTGTTTTTGAGAATTTTTTTTAAAGTCAAAATTAAAAAAAAATGACACTACAATACACTGCTATAACGTGATGTCGCGTATTGACGTTGGATTGGTGTGTTTTACCAATACTGTAGGTAACATATTACCAAGAAAGGACAAGTGACTTTTTTGCCCCAGAGTGGCACGCTGGCACCATTTTATTTTATTTTTTTAATATTTTCTTCACTAGAAAGCTACAAGCAATTGTTGCATTTTCACTCTCCACCGTCTTTTATTTTTATTTTCTCTAACCCCAATTGTCCTACATCGGAAGAAAAGGTTTTATTATTATTATTATTATTATTATTATTAGAATTGTCTAGTTATTTTATAAGGAAAAAGTTTATGCGAACAACCTTGTCAGTTTTGTGACATGCTGGGATGAAAAGAAAAATTATAGGTTAAAGTAATATTTTGGTCCAGTATGTGATATTGATTTTTAATTTGGTTTCTGTACGTAAAAAGTTATCAATTTGATCCCTATACGTGATACTGATTTTCAATTTGATCCTCACCGCTAATTGGTCCCTATATAAGAGGACCAAATTGTAAATTATTGTCACATGTAAGGACCAATACAACAAAAAAATTTGAAATCGGTCCCTACATGTGACAATTATTTTCAATTTGGTCCTTATATGTGATAATAATTTGTAATTTGATCCCTCTTATATAGGAACCAATTAGCGGTGAGGACCAAATTGAAAACTAGTGTCACGTATAGGACCAAATTGATTTTTTACGTATATGGACCAAATTGAAAATCAGTGTCACGTATAGGGATCAAAACATTACTTTAACCAAAATTATACATAAGTGTTTTGGAGTAAATGTTGTACTTATAAATTTTTTTTATTATCATATTTATAGAACCGGTCGTGCCCTCTGTTTTTAAATTTTCTTTTAATGCATGCTCAAATACATCTAATACACCATTCGATCCTTAATATAAGAGACAAATGAATACTTTTTTTTGTCCAAAATATAAAAAACATGTATCAATTTTTATACATATTAAATATTAATTTTTAATATTACCCTCATTTATAATAGAATTTATATTACCCTCTATGATCCTCATGACATTCTCTAAGTTTTGCAAATGTCTCCTTTCAATAAAGAGACTTTAGATTTTCTGGATGCATTTTAACTAGGGATTTGGATCCTCTCATTATTTCTCTCATGTTAAAAAAGAAAAAAATACAAAATAAAATTTACATTTGTGTGTAAGGTCCACTAAAACTTATTTTTATATTTTCTCTCTCATAATATGAAAAGAAAAAAAAGAATAAAAAGGAAAGGATCATAATCCTTTATTTAATATAGGTGATGACATGGCAGCATTCATGCATAAAATTGTGTATTGTGTGTATAGACACTTCTAGATCTCTCTGGCTGTCACTGCAGGATTCCCAATTATCAAAGGGAAATTTCAGCTGTCTTCAGGAATGCCTGCTATGGACACAACTGACATTCCATGGTGTTGCATTGGTGACTCAACCACACAGAAGATTATATACAACTACATTGAAAAGCTAGTACGGTGGTCACATTTAACAGATTGGTGGCTTTGCAATACAACTAGTGAACTTGAATCAGCTGCATTATCTTTATCTCCAAAAATCCTACCAATTGGTCCATTAATGGAGAGTGGTGAGTTTAGATCACTGGGACAACTTTGGGAGGAAGATCTCTCCTGCTTGAGCTGGCTTGATCAACAACCAACTTGTTCTGTCATATATGTTGCTTTTGGTAGTTTCACTGTTTTTGATCCTAATCAATTCAAGGAACTAGCTCTTGGACTCGAGCTCACAAATAGACCTTTTCTTTGGGTCGTGCGTGAAGATGTGATTAGCAGCACCAAATACACATACCCAGATGAATTTCAAGGCACTCTTGGTAAAATCGTTAAATGGGCGCCTCAACAGAAGGTGTTAAGCCACCCTGCCACAGCTTGTTTCATTAGCCACTGTGGTTGGAATTCTACTATGGAAGGTTTATCCAATGGGGTACCTTTCCTTTGTTGGCCTTATTTTGCTGACCAATTTTTTGATAAGGCTTACGTTTGTGATGTTTGGAAGGTGGGGTTGGGATTTGACTTTGATGAGAAAGGTCTGATATCAAGTGGGGGATAAAGAAGAAAGTGGACCAGCTCCTTGGAGATGAAAACATAAGGGTAAGGTCTCAGAAACTGAAGGAGATGATCATAAATAACATAGCCGAAGGGGGACGGTCCTTTGAGAATTTTAGCAAGTTTATGGAGTGGCTCATAGAATAAGAATGATCATGCTTATGCTCTTTCTTTTGTCCCATCATCTTCAAACTTGACGTTGTAGAAATAAAGGGAAGTTAAAAAAAAAAGGGTATTATCGAGGAAATTATCAAAAGTAGGAGTATCATCTTTTCTAGCATTTTTTTGAGAAAGTACTATTAAATGTTACCCACATAACATTTAATAGCATTTGGTCAGGAAAACAAAACGATATTAAAGTCTACCCCATCATCTTGGGTTGATTATGTTTCCACCCCATGATTAAAAAACTTTGGTTATTTCATTACGAAGTAAAAACCATCCATGTTCTATAAGACTTCCTCTAAAGTGTATATTTTAATGAATTAGTAAATTAAGTTTTGAATTTCAGGCCTATTGGTTAGTTCTTTTTAAACTAATATTGCAGAAAAGAAATCTCCAACTAATATTGCAAAACATTACAAAAAACCCCAAATTAGCAAGCATCATAATTTTGAGAATTACAATGACATCAATTAGCCTCAAAGAAACAAATAGATTTGACAAGAGAAAATAAAGTTACAAAATTTATCGATAACAAAATTACATTGACATTTAACAACAAGAGCTTGTTGAATCACCATATATTTATACCTGATTCACCATATATTTGCACATACTTAACCAAAAAATTTATTTCTCAAAAAAACTTATTCACCGGATAATGAACTGAATTCACCAGATATTTATACCTGATTCACCAGATATTTGCACATACTTAACCAAAAAAATTATTTCTCAAAAAAACCATTCACAAGATAATGAACTGAATTCACCAGATATAAATATCTGGTGAATTCAGTTCATTATCTGGTGAATGTGTTTTTTTTTATAAATAAATTTTTTGGTTAAGTATGTGTAAATATATGGTGAATGAGTTTTTTTGAGAAATAATTTTTTTTGGTTAAGTATGTGTAAATATTTGGTGAATCGGGTACAAATATCTGGTGAATTCAGTTCATTATCTTGTGAATGGTTTTTTTGAGAAATAATTTTTTTGGTTAAGTATGTGCAAATATCTGGTGAATCAGGTATAAATATCTGGTGAATTCAGTTCATTATCTGGTGAATAGGTTTTTTTGAGAAATAAATTTTTTGGTTAAGTATGTGCAAATATCTGGTGAATCATGTACAAATATCTGGTGAATTCAGTTCATTATCTGGTGAATGGGTTTTTTTAGAAATAAATTTTTTATTTTTTTAAAAAAGTCAAAATTTAGAAGGAAAAAAAAAAGTGTTGCTACAGTAGTGCTACAGTGCGCTATTGTAGCAGGTATCGTACGGGGGCAGAGGCGCCTACACCTCTACTTTTTGCTTTTTTTTTTAAATAGGGGTAGGCGCCAACTGCAGTGGCGCCTTTAAAGGCGCCATCTGCAGTGACGTCTTTGACTTGTCAGATTGAAAAAAAATAAAATATGACACGTGTCCAAAACGACCCCCCATTGGTAAATAGTTTCAGAATAATCCTAAACTGATAAATAGTTTCTAAAAGAAACCCAGTTTGATCAAAAAGCCATCATTCAGAGAGAAAGTGATAACCAAAAGAAACAAAATGAACTTAATAAAACCAAGAGGACAAACGCATGAAAGTAAACAAAATTGACAAGTTATTAAAAGGACAACAGTAAAAGGAAATTCATATCAAACAAAAATAGCCTATTCAAAGGTTTGAAAAAGCAGATGCAATAATTATAAGGAGACACAGTGAAAGCATATTGTAAACTCAGCCATTCCAAATGTGACATACTATATATTTCAGAGAAGTAATGCAATTGTCTCCAAAATTAACCAAAGGTGAGAAACTTCAAAAATAGAAATGAGTAGAACCCACATTTTGGCTATACCTTATCCAGCACAAGGCCATGTAATTCCTCTTATGAAGCTTTCACATGAATTAGTCAAACATGGTATCAAAGTTACATTTGTTAACACAGATTTCACTCACAATCAAATCATGAAATCTCTTGGGGATAAAGGTGCAGTGGGGTGTGACATTCAACTTGTCTCAATCCCAGATGGAATGGAAGATGGGGAGGATAGAAATGATCTTGGAAAATTAACAGAAGCAACATCTGAGGTCATGCCAAAGAAGTTGGAACTGCTTATAAAAGAGATCAACAAATCGGTAAGTGATAAAATCACTTGTATAGTGGCAGATGAGAACATGGGATGGGCACTTGAAGTTGCAGAGAAGATGGGAATTAGAGCAGTTGCATTCTGGCCTGCATCAGCTTCAGTCTTGACCTTGTTATTTAGCCTCCAAAAGCTGCTTGATGATGGAATCATTGATGGTGATGGTGAGATCATCCACTAAACTTTTTTCACCTGCAATTTGTTAAACAGTAGGTAATCGATTTGCAATGGAATTTGCCCATTTAGGTAATAATTAATCCTTATCTCATAACACACTCTTTTTAATACTCTCTTACGTACTCTTGATTATTCGATGAATTTCATCTGCATCACTAAATAGAGTGAGTCTCACATAAAATTCATGACCCCACATGGAATTCATCCGATAACACAAAGTGTGTTAGAGAGACTATTGAAAAGAGTGTGTTGATAGCATTGCTTGTAAATTAGCCAATTCATGTGAGTTGTGTAATTAAAAAATACAAGAAATAAAGTATTATTCTTCTTTATCCTTTTATGTGAAAATTAACTTCCCGCTAAGAAAACAAAGACTATATCATAAAACATGGTATATTTTTCCTAGGAGAAGTATATATAAATAAAAGAGATAAAAAGCATGTCATGAAAGCTTTGTATCTGAAAATCACATTGGAGTCTGACTAATCCGAGCCGAGCCATATTTATAATGTTTATTTTGATTATTTCAGGAACGCCAACAAAAGATCGGACAATTAAGTTGTCGCCAATGATGCCTGCTATGAAGCCAACAGAGTTTGCTTGGGCCTGCATAGGTGACTTGAAGACACAAAAAATCATCATAGAATGGATTAAAAGGAACAACAAAGCAGTGAAGGTTGCAGACTGGGTTATCTGCAACTCAAGTTATGACCATGAGCCTGCAGCATTTGCATTGGCTCCACAAGTTCTACCAATAGGTCCACTTCAATTAGCAAGCAACCATGTTGGATATTTAGCAGGAAATTTCTGGCCAGAAGACTCAACTTGTTTAAACTGGCTTGATACACAACCACCCCATTCTGTTTTATATGCTGCTTTTGGCAGTTTCACTATTTTTGACCACACCCAACTGCTAGAATTGGCACATGGGCTTGAACTCTCCAATAAGCCCTTTCTTTGGGTTGTTAGATCAGATATCAATAATGGGAAAAATGAAACCTTTCTAAAAGAATTTGAAGAAAGAGTGTCTCCTCTTGGGAAAGTGGTTCAATGGGCACCTCAACAAAAAGTTCTGAGTCATCCTTCAATTGCTTGTTTTTTGAGTCACTGTGGTTGGAATTCTACCATGGAAGCCACAACAAATGGGGTCCCATTTCTGTGTTGGCCTTATTTTGCTGACCAGTTTGTCAATGAGACCTACATATGTGATATTTGGAAGGTGGGATTGAGACTTGATAGAAATGGTGGGATAATTACAAGAGAAGAAATAACTTATAAGATCAAGCAACTGTTCCATGATGAGAAATTTCAAGTAAGGGCTTTGAAGTTGAAGGAATCAGCTATTAATAGTGTCAAAGAAGGTGGCAGCTCAAACAAGAATTTGAATAGTCTTATTGATTGGATAAAAGCATAAATAAATACTATTATGGTTTCACAACCCTTTGAGGCTCTGAGGGCTCTGCTTAAGGTTTCAAATGTTAAAATGCATGATGTCTTTAAAACTAAAAAAGTTTGAAATTTTATTTAAGACGAGAAGGATTCTCTTGTAATTGTAGAGCTAAGCTCCTACTTCTGATATAGTTTCTACTTCTTTAATAATAACATCTATTTCTGCTTCTACTTCTACATCATATAATTTTCTTTTTTAAAAGTTCATGGATCCATCAACTCCCATACACACTCCCTCACCCAAAACAAACTAACTAACCATATTAGCGTTCCCCCACTCACATTTCCTATTCATCTCAATTGTTGGGCTTATGCTCAAAACCTAGTATCCTATCAGGTTATCATCCAGTATCTTATCAGGGTGATTAAAACTAGACTATTATATATGTTATACTTATTGAGCACAAATTGAGGGAAAAGCTTCTCAATTTGTACAAATTATATTAAAGAACTACTTCCTTTTCTATGCTACACCAACCGGATGTTAAAAACGCCTTTATTCTAGTATTTCATTGCTGCTTGGTGCTTTCATCTTCTCTCTTTTAAAGAATATATATATGAAGTGATACGTATGCTTTTTAGGCTTTTCTTGTGTATATCCATCTTTGAAAGGGTTATAACTTATAAGGAACAAAAGAACAGTGTTTGTTTCTACGTCAAAATACAGATGAATCTATAACTTTATTATTTGTTTTCCGTACATACACTGTAGATCCACATGTCAATTTGTGGATTTTTACATTATTTTATTATTTACTTTCATTAAATTTTAAATTTTGTTATTTTTGTTGTTTTAATTTTTTTTCAACCTAGTCATTCGGGAGGTTAAACACATAAGTGTATTTTGAGTGGGTAGCAAGTTTATCTTGAGTGGACATGATGGTTTAGGTGCCCAGTCTCTCGAGTGTAACTGATCGATTTTTAATTATATTGTTTAACTGATTAAAATATAATTAATTATATGTTAATCTAAGAGTTATAAAGTGATTTTAAATAAAATAAAATCATATTCCCAGTTTCACTTATGATAGAAGGTTATGATGAAATTTTGGGTTTAAAATTCAGACGAAAACCGGTCTGTGTTTTTAACTGATAGTATAATTTTATACCGGCAGAAAATCATAATTTGACCCAAAACTGAGATGCGTAGATTTTTTTTATATTTTGTCCGTGAGGAATCCTACTTTCCAAATTTCTGATCATAAATAAAATATTATGTTTATTCGGACGAATTTTGGTAAAAGTTCGAAGGAAAAGAGTCGGTGTTTTAACTACCAGTAAGATTTTAATGATCAGAAAACCTAATGTTGACTTGTGAACGAAATTGTTTATATTTAAATCATATTTTCAACGATTTTGGTTACTTTGAAAATTTTCAACCAAAAACGAAATATTACGCTATTATTCGGGCGTAAAACCCTAATCGGAAAATCGACGTAGCCTGGAACAGCTGAAAATATCTAGACATTTAGTGAAAATATCTAGATATTTATTTGAAAATATATAGATATTTATTAACAATGATTAGTATTAACTTAACCAAAGTTAATTAAATTTCCTACCTATAAACCCCCCCACCCTCCCCTCCATCTCTTCTCCTTCATTTCTTCATTCATCTCCATCCTTCTAACATCTTCTTCCACTTTCTCTCATTTTCTTCATTTTTCTCCAAAACCTCCATAACCAAGGTATTGAAGCAACTAGTAGATTTCTTGCTCATCTTCCATTTTCAAGAGGTGAATTTGATAACGTGTGGCGTGATAACGAGGGACATCAATTTCGGAATTCCATTGATAACCCAGGTGGGGGAAAGAATCAACCTATCATCGGAATCGATAAGTAGTATATTATATAATAATTGTGTAGGGAGACCTAAACCCTACTAGTAGTCGAGTAATCGACAAGACCAAAATCACATAGGAAACATTTTCTGTGAAACCAATGGTGATTCGGGGATTGTAGGTTTATCAACGTTAGGATGATTTTATCTTATCTAAGGTTGATTGAATTTTTTATTATTATTATTATTATTATTATTATTATTATTATTATTATTATTGAATTGCTTATGTGATATTTTGTGATATTTGAATATTTTGTGATATTATGTTATACATGATCTGCCTAGTTTTTAGTACTATGTTTAGTTGATTTTAAGTGAGGATATATGTTGTTTGGGAGATAATTGTTTGGGTGAGAAAGTATCGGTGAATTAGAAGAGCCTACCGTAAATTGAATATTTTAAAGATGAAATGTGTCATATAATATGAGTCAAGGCTAGGATAGAAGCTTAAGGCACTAGGTTGTTATTGATGTAAGGTTTATAAGTTGTATTGTGTTTATAACCGTATGTTTGACACATACGAGGTCCAAAGTCCTTGTGGGACCATCCAATGTTAGATTTAATTTGTGCAACTATAGTGTCAATGCTTTGCTTGATCACCCTTGAAAGAGAATCAAGGTGTGCACCGACTGTACCGTGCAGCTATAGTGTCATTGCTTTGCATGAGCATTCTCACCATGAATAAGGGTGTGCACCGGTTTTGGGGACGCGTCGCTTGGACGACGGACTAACATCCCTAACGGATATGGGGAATTAGTGGCCACGTCATCATAAAGGTTTAGTTGTGTGAGGTTGAGGGTAGAAGATGATGCCTTAATTTCGAGGATGATTTGTTAGTTATATGTGTTGATTGTCTATGACTTTTATTATGTTATATACTATGACTCTTTTCCGCTTTTCGATGGTAGAACTGCTTCTTATGCCCTATATCTTTCTGTGTGTTGTATTTTATCTTTCTATGGAATCATTTGAGAAGACCTTGTTGATGAGCTGATTGAGGAGGAGTTGGATGGAACTCCGTATGAATCGGAGGCCGGAGGACGAGCTGTGATCCATGGTGTTTAGGGTCTAGATAGTATGGCCAGTATGTCTCATGGAAGTATTTTTACATGTTTCCTCTAGTATAACTTTTGTTTATGTATATGCCTGTGAGGGATCCTGCTGAGAGGATTACCCTCAACAGTGTTTTGGTAATGTAATAAATAAACAAGTGTGTATTTATATATTACAACGTTGGTGTGTTTAATTTGCAGAAGTTATATGATTATTATATAAGTTTTAATTTTTACGTATTTTCACGTTACGTACGCGGTTAAGAATTTAATTAAGAATGATTTAATCTAATAAAACACCGGGGCACAATGAGGTGTCTCATTTGGTATCAGAGCAGTTTGATTCTGATCGGACTACAAGGTTTAGGATGTTGTTACTGGCCGTGTCTAGTTGAATCCACATCGAATTTTGACTATGCTTAGAAGTTGGGTAGTGTGTCCGAATTTAAGACGATAACTAACAGTAGTATGGCATATGGTATTTATATACTTGCCTATGTGGTATTATATGTCATACTAATAAGAGCAGATGATTTCTTTTACAAAATCATGGCTCGAGGAAGAGGACGTCCAACCAACAGTGGTGACAGAACTCTGGAAAGAATTATAGGAGCTATCAACAATGACACCAATGGCGGAGAGTCATTTACGACTCCCAATACCATGGTAACAATAGCTGCTGCTATGCTGTTACAAACCCAGCAGAATGCTGAGATGCTGCAGATGAACAGAGATCAACTGGAACTAAAGAATCATATGAGGGCTGCAGCAGCTGAAGATGCAGGATTGGCTACTTTTATGAAAGGGAAGCCACCTCAATTTCGAGGAGAGTATGACCCGGAGAAGGCTGAATGGTGGATACAAGAGATTGAGAAGATATTTGCTACATCAGTTGTATGTGAAGAGAGGAAAGTGACTTATGCTGCCTTCATGCTAACTAAAGGAGCAGAGTTCTGGTGGAAAGGAAAGAAAAGATTATTGGAAGCTTAGAACAGAAACATTGACTGGCAGTTATTCACAGACTGGTTCTTAAAAAAATATTTTCCTCGTCTAGTTCGACGCGAGAAGGAAAAATAATTCACAAACCTCAAACAAGGCAACATGTCCATAGGTGATTATGCATCACGTTTTGAGGCTTTGATTAAGTTTTCAGAGTATTATCAGAGGTGTCCAAATGAAGATCGGCAATGTAGAAGGTTTGAGGAAGGACTCGGAAACGAACTGCAGAGGGCTGTAGCGTCTCTCGACATCCAGTATTTCCCGGAACTGGTTGAGAGGTGTAGCGCTATTGAAAGTATAGATCTGAGGATGGCTGCTGAACAGAAGCAACAAAGGATTGGAGGTCCTATTCGATCAGATGTTCGGAGGAGAGTAGATAGTGATCCTCAGTGGAGATTGGAACTATATGCTAGACCAGCACAGACACTTGCATCCGCAACAGTGGCTAGATCAGTCCAGCAACCACAAGGCTATGTTTGCTTCAGATGTGGATGATCGCATCATATTAGGGATTGCACGGAAAGGCCTAGTTGTTTCCATTGTGGTAAACAGGGACATTTTGCTCGTGATGTAGGCAGAAAGGTATGCAACAGTCAATAGTTGTGGGTAAAGGAGCTGAAAGTTATGAAGGTGGAACTGGGAGAAGAGTTCCAGCAACAGGTCAGCAAATGGTTAAACCTCAAGCTGCTGGGAGAGTGTTTACCATAAGAGGAGTGGAACCCTCTCATTGTGCAGATCTCATACACGGTATGTATGATTTTGATATAATTTGGTCTAATAGAATATGTTCAAAGGATTAAGTTTTAAGTATGCTCTTCAAGGATGATAGATCAAGGTGAAATGTTAAGGACAATGAATATAATATAACTATGGATTATTTCAAGGATAAATAGAACGATATAAGAGTGAATTATGTTATGAAGTTACCGTTGTCACCTAGGGGAAGACAGCGATGAGAAATATAATGTGGGATCTTTAGATTATGATACGATTACAAAATGATGTCTAGTTTGAGTCACGAAATTCCAAGGACACAGCTTGATTTTTAATTACGTTGTTTAACCAGTTAAAATATAATTAATTATATTTTAATATGAGAGTTAGAAAGTGATTTTAAATAAAATAAAATCATATTCAACGGAAACTGGTCTGCGTTTTTAACTGACAGTATAATTTTATACTGACAGAAAACCATAATTTGACCCGAAACTGAAATTTGTAGATTTTTTTTATATTTTGTCCGTGAGGAATCCTACTTTCCAAATTTCTGATCATAAATAAAATATTATGTTTATTCGGACGAATTTTGGTAAAAGTTCGAACGGAAAACAGTCGGTGTTTTCACTGACAATAAGATTTTAATGATCAAAAAACCTAATTTTGACTCGTGAATGAAATGGTTTATATTTAAATCATATTTCCAATGAGTTTGGTTAGTTTGAAAGTTTTCAACCAAAAACGAAATATTACGCTTTTATTCGGGTGTAAAACCTTAATCGGGAAATCGACGTAGCCGGGAACAGTTGAAAAAATCTAGTTATTTAGTGAAAATATCTAGATATTTATTTTAAAATATCTAGACATTTAGTAAAAATATCTAGATATTTATTTGAAAATGTCTAGATATTTATTAACCATGATTAGTATTAACTTAACCTAAGTCAATTTCCTACCTCTAAAAACCTCCCCACGATAGCCCCTCCCCTCCATCTCTTCTCCTTCATTTCTTCATTCATCTCCAACCTTCTAACATCGTCTTCCACTTTCTATCATTTTCTTCCTTTTTCTCCAAAACCTCCATAACCAAGGTATTGAAGCAACTAGTAGATTTCTTGCTCATCTTCCATTTTCAAGAGGTGAATTTGAAAACGTGCGGCGTGATAACGAGGGACATCAATTTCGGAATTCCATTGATAACCAAGGTGGGGGAAAGAATCAACCTATCGTCGGAACCGATAAGTAGTATATTATATAATAATTGTGTAGGGCGACCTAAACCCTACTAGTAGTCGAGTAATCGACAAGACCAAAATCACATTGGAAACCTTTTCTGTGAAACCAATGGTGATTCAGGGATTGTAGGTTTATCGACGTTAGGACGATTTTATCTTATCTAAGGTTGATTGAATTTATTATTATTATTATTGAATTGCTTATGTGATATTTTGTGGTATTTGAATATTTTTCGATATTTTGTTATACATGATCTCACTGGTTTTTAGTACTATGTTTAGTTGATTTTAAGTGAGGATATATGTTGTTTGGGAGATAATTGTTCGGGTGAGAAAGTATTGGTTAATTAGAAGTGCCTAGCATAAATTGAATAGTTTAAAGATGAAATGTGTCATATAATGTGAGTCAAGGCTAGGATGGATGCTTAAGGCACTAGGTTGTTATTGATGTACTTCAGTGAGGTTTATAAGCTCTATTGTGTTTATAACCGTATGTTTGACACATACGAGGTCCAAAGTCCTTGTGGGATCGTCCAATGTTAGATTTAATTTGTGCAGCTATAGTGTCAATGCTTTGCTTGAGCACCCTCGAAGGAGAATCAAGGTGTGCACTGACTGTACCATGCAGCTATAATGTCATTGTATTACATGAACATTCTTACCATGGATGAGGTTGTGCACCTACTGTACCGTGCAACTATAGTGTCATTGCTATGCATGAGCACCTTTGGCCCAGGGTGTGCACCGACTTTACCGTGCAACTATAGTGTCTTTACTTTGCATGAGCATTCTCACCATGAATAAGGGTGTGCATCGGTTTTGGGGACGCGTCGCTTGGGTGACGGACTAACATCCCTAACGAATATGGGGAATTAGTGGCCACGTCATCATAAAGGTTTAGTTGTGTGAGGTTGAGGGTAGAGGATGATACCTTAATTTCGAGGATGATTTGTTAGTTATATGTGTTGATTGTCTATGACTTTTATTATGTTATATACTATGACTCTTTTTCGCTTTTCGAAGGTAGAATTGCTTCTTATCCCCTATATCTTTCTGTGTGTTGTATTTTATCTTTCTATGGAATCATTTGAGATCGAAGACCCTGTTGATGAGCTGATTGAGGAGGAGTTGGATGGAACTCCGTATGAACCAGAGGCCGGAGTCAGCGGTGATCCATGATGTTTAGGTTCTAGATAGTATGGTCAGTATGTCTCATGGAAGTATTTTTACATGTTTTCGCTAGTATAACTTTTGTTTATGTATATGCCTATGAGGGATCCTACTGAGAGGATTACCCTCAATAGTGTTTTGGTAATATAATAAATAAACAAGTGTGTATTTATATATTACAATGTTGGTGTGTTTAATTTGCAGAAGTTATATGATTATTATATAAGTTTTAAGTTTTACGCTTTTTCACGTTACGTACGTGGTTAAGAATTTAATTAAGAAGGATTTAATCTAATAAAACGCCGGAGCACAGCGGGGTGTCTCATTGAGGGGGCATCATATTTTTTTTCCTCCAAAATTTCATTTAAAATTCAAAAATCAAAATACAATTAATAAGAGAAAATTTTGAATTAATTCATTGGACTTGGATTGACACTAACTCGGTACCGATTTATACTACTAATAGGGTCCAATTAAGTCCAAAATCCAAATTTTTTACATCATATTTTTATTTAATTATTTCTATCATTTCTAATTTTATATTTGTACCAACTTTAAAAAGTTTAGGGTGTTACAGTCACCTCCTCCCCTATCTTTTAACACGTTTTTTTAGGTTAGGAAATTAGCCCTATTTTGCTTTTATTGTTTATTTTTATTAAATTTTATTATAATGGGTTCTGATCCTTTTTTTTTTGGCTTTTCTCCTAATTGCTAATTCTAATTTGGGATCAGCTATTATGTATGCAATTTTTTTTTTGGAATCCACCCTAATTAATCATTTGGACCGAATGTGCCCACAAGAGTATCCTCATGGTTTGGGCCCTTCGAGCTTGCTATGGGGCTATTATCTGGTTGGACTGATTGAGCAGGGCTTTACCCCTTGATTCACAGCCTCCCAATGAGGGTGACTCTACAAGGATTAGAACTCGGGTTCCCCAAGTTCTCTTGTTTATGGGGGTAAGTAGCTTCCACTCGACCAACATCCTATTGTGCAAGTTTTTTTTTAATAAACCAATTAAACCATGACTCGGAGGTCTCGTTGGTTCAATCTCCGGTTCGGTTCCTAAAACATTGAAAAAAGTAAACAACCCACTGTTACCGTTTGAAGGAAAAAGAGATTCGGGAATGAGAGAAAGAATAGTGAATATAGAAGCTTCTATACTAAAAAATATAAGGGTTTGTGTATTTTTCCTATTTTTTATTAAATTAAATATGTATGAATTAATATTTTAATTTGAAAAATATATATAAAGATGTGGGTGTTGGGATCAAAGTGATTTGGATTAATAATCTGAGTTTTGATGTTAACAAAAAGGATTAAATTTGCATGACAAAGTTTTAGTTGAGATCTAACATGCTTTATCTAGTCTTGCAAGAATGCTCAAAATATGTAAGTTATGGAAACCTTGAACAAGTTTCCTTATATCTGCTTTTTTATTGTGAATCCACGTCCATTCATGTAGACGAGCTGCTCAAAACATTTGGTATATATATTTATTTAATATACTTGAGTAGACGGTTAATAAAATACTCTCAGTCGACAAGAACTTTAGTTTCAATGAGTAGACGAGCTTAAATGCCCCGTCATTAGACGGAGATAAAAAATAACTCACTGGAATATAGCAAGCCCAAAGACTTGAAGATAGACGAGAGGATATGTCACGTCAGTAGACGAGCGAAAAGAAAACTGCAAGTCCATAGACTTGGTTTACCCATGAGCGTATAGACGTAGATTTTAAGTAGACGAGGTCTTTTGTTATAAGTTTCCATATGCTCTGTCTAGCTAAGTAAATGCCACCCTGACCACAAATAAATATTTATTTCAAATGTTTGATATTTATTTCAAACGAATGTTGGTCCTTCCTATTTGTTTTATCTGTTTTAATGTATTGTTTCTTTGTGAGAGAAACATAGTACCATCGAGGAAATACAAAATGCAACATAGTACAATGAGGAAATGCAAAACGCTCTGTACCCTGTCACCTTTACTGCTGGAATAGATGGAATTTTCACAAAGGAGGAAAGACAGTTTTCAAGTAGCAATTTCTCATAGCTGTGACCCTTCATTTTGTGCAAAGATTATAACCAAGAGTACATTTCACAATGGCCACAATCAATCTATCAGTCACGACGGATATTATGCATTTAACGCTATCTCTAAACGGGAATATTCAAAACAACCATTGAAGATTTTCTAGTGAAGAAGAAGGTCAGTATAAATAGAAGACCTCAACCGCTGAAGAAATATCTTGGCGAGCTAAACTTTTTCCATTCTACATGCTATCATTCTTTTATGAGCAAAAGTCTGTAATTCTTTGTTAGAGTTAGAGCATGCAGAGACTTGGTAAGAAAGGAATACTTGTAGCCTAGAGAGGTGTTGAATACTTGGTGTAATCTATTTGGATAAATAGTGGAGTAAATCCTTCAAGTCGAAGGGACTGGACGTAGCACTTGGTTGGAAGAGAGTGAACCAGGATAAAACACTTGCGTGAACCTTCTAATCCCTTAACTCATTCAGTTTTATTTGTTTATATCGGTGGGATTTGAACTTGATTTTGTTAAGCCTTTAAAAGATCATTTTTTGTTTGTGCATATGCCTTATATTCCTTGTGTGAGAAAATAAGTTTGGAAAAAGGTTGTTTTTGAAAATTATTAACAAACACGATTCAACACCCCCTTCTTGTGATTGCCTGTGTCAACTTCAGTGGGGTCCATTAAAAGTAATTGAAGAATTTACTAATGGTTCTTATATTGGAGTAAAAAATGGTAGGTGTTTCTTAAATCCTATGTGGCATCTTTGGACCCACTTAAAAAAGGAGTTAAGAAGCAAAACATGGTTCTTGCATTGGAGATGCTCTTAGAAGAAAGAAGACAAATGCGACAAGGGAGTTGGGGAGTGAAGGAGCAAGGTTCTGGAATCATATTAATAGTTGACTAATGTTTCTAATATTTAATATTACTATTAAAATTTATGTGTAGTATTTAAAAAAGAAGAGACTATGAATTTAACTAAATTTATGTGTAGAGTTTTTGTAATTTATGTATATATATTGTATAATTTTTTTTATTTTATTAGTTATCGGTTTAATCGTTGCATGAACTGGCTGAACTAAGAAAACCATGGCCCGGAGGTCTCGACAATGAGAAGGTTATGAAAGGAACTACATGATTGTAGTACATGGATAAATGTTCATATGATAATTGTCATGATTCTTATGTTTGCTATAGTTTTTTGTTAATAAGTTCCATCAAACTGTTACCAATATTAGATAATGATAATGAGGGGTAGTGAAAGAAAGGGGAATGAAGGTTGTTGTGATTTTTGGAAAAAATTCTAGGCATGGGAGGATGTGTTTGATTCGAGAAAAGATAATATAAAGAGAATGCAGGTTTAATATTAATTTTTCATATTTGATTTTAATATTCACAGTAATATTTAGAAATAATAAGAAATTGTTGTTAACCCTAATAATATAAATTATTCATAAGTGATTTTTATTCTAATGTTTTTGAATCAACATTTTAATTTCAAAGAGATACATCATCCGGTAGTTCTATGAAACCTTTACCCGATATTCAGAATGGTATATTTTATCAATTATGTAATATAAATAAAAATTATAATTGATCATTAAATTATATATTATAATAATTTATTTAGAAAAAAATTGACCCGTGCATTTCGCACTGGTAAAAAATACTAGTTGATTCCAAACTTTATAATCTACTAATAATAGCTTCAACATAAAAGCACTTCTCGGGAGTTTGAATGTGCATCCAAACATGCACTTATATCACCGGGCTCCTTAATTGTCTCCTTTTTACTTGGTATGGATTGCCAATTGTTAATTACAAGTGGGAGAATTTTCCTCTAGTCACCATTAATGGAGTTAGGATTGTGCTTCACATAACGTAGCTAGTTAACTATGTTGTTATTGGAGGGGGTCTGTGTGCGCGTGTGGTTGTGTGTGCATATGGTGTGTGCACGTGTAGCGTGTGTGTATTATGTCATGTGTGTGACACCCTCTACCTCGCATGTATTTATAAAGAAATAACAGATCATAAAAGAAGATAAGAGAAAAACACATGCTTATCATTTATTATAAAATGAAAACCAATGGGCAAAGGATACCGCATTGTAAACAAAACGTCATAACATGGAAATAAATAGAAAACATGTTTTAAAAGGAAAAAGATAACATAAAAATAACGAAACACAACCCCGATGTCATATTACAGA
Source organism: Sophora flavescens (assembly GCA_030762895.1). Taxonomy (NCBI): domain Eukaryota; kingdom Viridiplantae; phylum Streptophyta; class Magnoliopsida; order Fabales; family Fabaceae; genus Sophora; species Sophora flavescens. The sequence goes on from CM061065.1 coordinate 55,570,967, forward strand.
GCTGGTATAACCATAGTTCGAAACTTCTTGGATAAACAACATAAAATAAGAAGTCCTAGACTACGAGTAGCAGCTACTAAGAGTCACTCCTCAGCAAGCTGCTCACCGTCCTCTGAATAACCAAAAAGATACATGAAAAACAAACAACAAAGACAGGGAGTAAGAAACATATATATGAACATAACGGCAAGGAAGTAGATAGCAAGATGTGCATACATCATACAAACATAGCATGTCATCACAAATCATCATACATAACAATACATCATCCATAACAGTTCAATCAATGTATGCTATGAAGTGTGACTCTACTACACTACTCCATTATACACTTGAATCAAATCTACCTCAGGAAGTCAACTTCGAAGTTACATATCCACATTGGCCATTAAGCACCAACGCCGACAGTCCACCAAACCATGGGTGAACCTCTTGGATAGCCGATGCACCGTACTCTAGGATGAGCCACCGCTGGGGGCCAGATTCACCTAACTCTCGAATGAATCACCACGGACGGTCATATCGCCTTACTCTTGGACGACCTCCCCTATGTTGAACATCCCCAGCTAACATCTCCGGTGCGTGAATGCATGAGCAACACAGCACACGATCAAACAATCACCACCTCCACTTGGACCACTAGGCTAGCCAAGTTTTATCACCATTAATGTAACATCCCTGACTTCTCTATGGATTGACGACTGTCCCCACAGACCAACACGGGTCTTTTCAGTGTGCTTTGTCCTCACTCACACGTTTCCTGGGAAAACTTCCCAGGAGGTCACCCATCCCAGAATTTCTCCAAGTCAAGCACGCTTAACTTTGGAGTTCTTAAGTGATGGGCTCCCGAAAAGAAGATGCATCTTGTTAGTATAGGTAGTACCAATCAATTCATATATGCCTTCCTCAACTGTATAGTCCCATACCTACACAGTCTCAGGATCCCTCTCATTCGGGTGTGTAATCGGTTCATTCATGTGTCCCTCCGCCTAGAAGCCTGCCAGGAGCCGCTCCTTGTCCATGCCTTCTTGAACCGACGACCACTCCCCGCCCTCGTCGGCACCCGGGTGTTACATGCCCACCAACTTCCACTTGGTTCGTTCCCGAACCACACCGTACTGGGAGAGGTGCCGCTCTGATACCATTTGTAACATCCCTGGCTGCTCTATGGATTGACGACTGTCCCCACAGACCAACACGGGTCTTTTCAGCGTGCTTTGTCCTCACTCACACGCTTCCTGGGAAAACTTCCCAGGAGGTCACCCATCCCATAATTGCTCCAAGTCAAGCATGCTTTACTGTGGAGTTCTTAAGTGATGGGCTCCCGAAAAGAAGATGCATCTTGTTAGTATAGGTAGTACCAATCAATTCATATATGCCTTCCTCAACTGTATAGTCCCATACCTACACAGTCTCAGGATCCCTCTCATTCGGGTGTGTAATCGATTCATTCATGTGTCCCTCCTCCTAGAAGCCTGCCAGGAGCCGCTCCTTGTCCATGCCTTCTTGCACCGGCGACCACTCCCCGCCCTCGTCGGCACCCGGGTGTTACAATTAACACCTAGACCACTTGGCATCGAGGCCCCCTTGGCCACTAGGCTACCAAGGTTCAATATTATCTTTAATATTTAATCTTTTATCTTTTAACACTTTGGTCCTTAAGTACCAGATCAACACCTCGACCGCTCGGCTATCAAGGCCCCCTTGGCCACTAGGCTACCAAGGTACAACATCATTTAACACGCTGGCATATAAGCACCAGAGCTCAACACCTTGACAAACAAGCATCAAAGCCCCCTTGGCCACTTGGCTACCAAGGTACAACATCTTATCGCATCTTATTTATTTATCTTCATTGAGTTAACTACCTTGCCTTTACTTCATTTGGTGTCTTATCACATCATTAAGGACATTTGGGGTGAAACACCCCTGTTTCTGTTTCAGCGTTCTGTTCTGTCTAGGGGAGCATGGTCATGCTTCCCCTAGCACGGGCTTGCTGACTTTTAAGTCAAGCACGATCGTGCTGACTGTTAAGCACGGTCGTGCTCACTAGAGCATGCCACACTCTTGAGATTTCTGCTTATGCTCACTAAGGAGCTTTACATACTCTCTCTTGATGGATTTGAAGGCCTTAATAAGCAGTTGGATTCCTCCAGAAACTCCTCATAGGCATCAAGTAATTCCTCATAGTCAGGATGTACCTCATCATCTGAATCTGAGTCAGTGTAGGACATTAGATAGAGATTAGCTTCTTCCTCTGTCTCTTCATCATCAGAAGATTTTGACTCTAGATCCTCCCAAGTAGCCATCATATCTTTCTTCGTCGTTTTGAAGAACTTCTTATAAGGGGCTTTCTTGAGTTGAGGGCATTCAGCTTTGATGTGACCAAGCTTCTTGCATTCATAGCAGACAATTGAACTCTTGTCTGTTGAAGTGGATTTTTTGAAGTTCTTATCCTTGTTGAACCTTATGAAGGACTTATATTTTCTGAACTTCTTTTTTTGAAAGAGAAGTTTTATCTTCCTAGTTAGGAGAGATAACTCTTCATCATCGTATGCCTTCAGAGCTTTTGAACCCTTTGATGACTTTTGATCAGCTTTTAGAGCAATTGACTTGTCCTTATTTATTGCAATTTCATCACCAAGTTCCTACTCGTGAACAATAAGTGTACCAAGAAGTTCATCTATAGTCAAGATATTGAGATCCCTGGCTTGAAACCTTCTCAGCATTGGTATAGATTTTGCTAAGAGACTTCGGGCCATTGATAATAGTTTGGAATCTTCCTATCATCTGAGCAACGGATTCTCCTTCCTCCATGAGAAACAGTTCATACTTTCTGACAAGTATAACAATATTTGATTCATTAACTTTGGTTGTTTCTTCATGTGTGACAGCTAAAGTATCCCATATTGTTGGTTGTGACTTCTAATAGGGGGTTGAATTGAGTACGTAAGATTTTTGAAAACATTTTCCTCTTTAATCGAAAACTGACACTTTTCTAAACTTTTGAAAAGATTTTGCCATCCAACAAAACAAAACAAGTTTTTGCAAAGTTATTTGATTCAAGACTTGATTCTTTATCAAGAAAGATTGATGAAAGATAGTTTTTCAAATTAGAACAAACACAAAATTTTCTTTAACTAAGACTTAACCATATACATTCAACAATTTAAAGCAGTTAAAGTTAAAGGATATAGAGAAATGCAAACCGAGATTTATCCTGGTTCAACTACCTCCTCTGGTAACCTACATGCAGCCCCCACACTCACTTGTGAGTTTCGTCCATTATCAATCAAAAAATCAATTACAATATTCTTTACAAAGCTTCACAACTCTGGTTCCTTCTACCATGTGACAACTTTCCAGAAAAAGCAATCTTGTAATCCCCAAGAGTCCCTTCTACTCTTGTCAAACCTCTAAGAGTTCTTTATACTCTTAGATCAATACTCAGAGAGACACCTTCTCTCCTTTCTTCTTCCTTTCTCAGTAAAAGAATTGAATTATAGATTCTAAGAAATCAGAAATTACAACTTGAAGCACTATCAGAAAAGACTTTAACTATTCTCCATGAAAAAGCTCTCTCTCAATTTTTGTGTAAACTTTCAGAATTGAATGAATTTATTTTTTTTGAAAAACGTTTGCCCAAGCCTTTATATAGGTGTGTGTCAAAATAGATCCGTTGGGCACACTTTAAAAGTTGGTTAAGATCAAAACAAACTTTTAAAAAAAAATTGATTCTGACAGTCAATCGATTGCCTAATCGATGTATTAAACAAGATTTATAACTTCTTTGTACTGAGTACATCGATTGATCAATCGATTGGATTCTTGAAAGTTCTTGATTCCCATTGATACACAGATGCGTACATCGATTGTGTTCTTGAAAATCACAAGCATCACCAGCCCAGAAGTTTTTACATCGATTGCTCAATCGATTGCATAATCATTTCAAAAAAAGTCTTTGCCTCTGTTTGGGCTTATGCATCGATGTGTCAATCGGTCGACTCTTTGTAAATATGAGATTCTACTTCTGTTCTGTGTATGCATCAATGTACAAATAGATGTAATGTATATGAAAAACTTTCTTGGCCTTATACATTGATGTAACAATCGATTGTATGCTTGTTTCAGAAATCACTGACTTCTGTTTCACTTTATACATCGATGTGCAAATCGATTTACAAAAGATTAGATTGCATACATATCAAGTTGTTCTAGAATCAATCGATGTATACATTGATGTATAACAATTATACATTGATGTACACATAAGTTTTCATTAAAAAGTAGTTACTTGACTGAAAGTACATAGATGTACAGATCTTTCAGTTAACCTTTTTCTTTTTAAGTTTAGTTTTAATTTATGAAAACCATTTTGAATTTGGTTATTTTTTAGAGATCTAAATCAAAGAAAATAAGTAAAGCTTTTCTTTACATAATACATTCTAATTTCCTTTGCTTGAGATTCCTTGAATCTTCACCTGTGGTTTCTTCAACTTCAAGAATTCCAATCATGATCCTTGCTTTGCCTTTGACTTTCTACTTTGATCCTTTGAATTCATATCCTTGCACTAAGTGATCTTTTCATGACATGTAATCTTGGCAAATGATTAGTGATCAAAGTTTAATCAATGCTTAACTTTAGTCATTAATCAAAACATACAAGAGTCATTTTTCAACAAACTCCCCCTCTTTGATTGATGACAAACTTACCATACTTTATTATGAAAGAATTCATTGGAAGTAAACATACATATATCAGAGTTAAATGATGCAGCAGAATTTAAATTGATATGATTACTCCCCCTGTCTAAGTGACAGTTAAAAGTATTTAGGATCATTGACTTTAGAAACAGTGAGTATCTTGGAATAGTGAGTATGGTACCCTTTCATTTCTCCCCTTTTGTCATTATAAAAAAGAATTCATGGGAGATATAAAGCATAAGCCATATGAAAAACAAGGTACATACTAAAGTTACTCATCCATTAACCACAAACGTAAAACATCATATTGTTCAAGATATTGAAGTGAAAAAAAAATCATGAAACTGGGTATTACAAACTAAAATATAGCAGCCTAAGCATAGACTTAAACACTAAGAGGTCCTAAAATATCTAAACAGTATCATTGTTGCTTGGCTCTTGATTGTGTTGTGCAGGTATTGTAGCTTCAGTTTCTTGATGTCCTTCTTCATCAGTAGCAGCAACAGCAGATGCTCTAGCAATATTAACAACATCCTCAGAAGTTGGTGTTTCTTCTTGAGGAGCTGTTGCAGATGTAGGTGCTGCTAGGGGAATGCCTAAGTGCAGATGCACAGTGGCCATTTGCCCTTCCAAAGCATTGATCTTTAGACTCATGTAGTTTAATGTCATCTTGATCATCAAATGCTGCTTGTTCTGCCTTTGTTCAAATAATTCAATCATGGAAATTGGTCGCGCTGTCGCGCACGCGCCAAAAAGGACGAGCGGGTTTTAAAAAAAATGTAGTTTAGGGCGACAACTCGGATGTCGTTCTCAAGGACTCTTAAAATGTTATTTTCCACAAAAATAAGTTTTTTTTTGGGGGAGGGGTTTGGATTGAGATGCAATCAAAGAAAACAAAATAATGAAAACAGAGCAATAAAGCAAAACAGTTCAAAGAGGTTATCAAATGGCCAAAAACAGATTAATCTATTGCTCTTGATTTCCCAACTATCATAGGTTCATGCAATTTCCAAGCCCTAAGCAGATTCTCATCCCCTCCCGGTTGTAGCAACAATTTACAAACGAAACTACTACTACAGATACATGTCCCTATTCCCGAATTAAACAAACGGGGTTAAGCCCTCATGAACTAAACGAATATGAACGTACACACACGAATTAAACAAACGCGATTAATTATAGGAACATGATATCACCGGAAATAAATCAACACAATACATTATACTCCTGAATTAAACAAACAGAAATATAAAGCATGGCATTGAAGAGGAAAAAGCATACAAAACAGGAAAATACAAGAACCTCAAGTATATGGAAATCAATTACAATAGATCAATCCTAGAAACTTAGTTCTCCATAACAAAAACGAAAACACACAAAAGAAATGTAAAACAGAATAATGGAGAAGCCGAAGTCTTTACAAACTGTTCAGAACATCAATTTATACTAGTCAGAAATTAAGCCTATTCGCGAGGCGAAGCCTCTCTCGCGACGCGATTCTTGTGAACAGTCTGCAACCTTTGGTATTCTCGCGAGGCGAACAATCCTTCGCGAGGCGAGGAACTGAAGAGTCTTCTTGTCACGCCCGTTATGAACATCAGGGGCCAACCGTGATGCTTTCTGACTTCCAGGCTCGCGAGGCGAATAGATGCTCGCGAGGTGAGACTCTTCAACTTCAAAACTGCCACGGCCGTGACCTTCAACACGGGCAAGCCGTGATCGTCTCTGACTTTTCAGGGTTGCAAGACTCGCGGGGCGAGACCTTCTTCGCGGGGCGAACCAGAGACCTTGCATTTTCTTGGAACAATCGAAGCTCGGGGTCGCGTGGCGAGCATAGCTTTCGCGGGGCGAACCCCCTGTTTCTTTATTCTCTTGCCTTCCAACTTATCCTGAAAACAAAGACACAACTATAAGTGTATTATTTGACTCAGAACTAGCTAAATTAACCTAAAACTACTCTAGAGACTCAAAACCTTGCTTGAGGACAATCTAATCTAATTTGGGTGAAAATAGGATATAATTTGCACAAAACCCTGGTCATACTAGCCATAAAACTAGATGAGCCAGAGGCTAATCAGAAATCATCTTGTCTATTTTCCCATTCATTTCAGCATACTCAGGTCCAACTTCAGCTCTTGCTTCATTTCCAGTCAGCCTCACCCATTCTCCATTAACTTTGGCAAGTTTCATCTTGCTTATGATGCTTTCTCCAAACTTGTGAGTTACTTGTCTTGCAAAGAACCTCTCTTCATTTTCCACTGGAACCTCAAAGTGTTCTAGCAATTTCACCACTAAGCCTGGATAGGGTAGGGTTGCACCACTGGTTTTGTAATCCAGCATATGTCTGATAATGATATAACTCCAGCTGAGCTGTTTCTTTTCCACCATGGCCCACAACATCAGAAGATCATTAATTTGGACCACAGCATGATTGCAAGACCAGGGAAGAAGCATCCTAGTGAGTACATATTGCAGTAATCTGTGTTGGATATGCATAGCACTTATATTTATCAGTTTTCCTTCCTGTGCATTTTCTATCAGAAGTGCCTTATTGGCTTCCTCTTTGTCATAGTTTTTCAACCAAGTCTTTCTGGTCCTATTCCAGCTAGATTACTTCCCAAGTAATCCATCTTAGTAAACTCAGCAAACTCTTCAAAAGTCATCTCAATTCTTATATTGTTTACATCATCAGAAAATCCAATATTATCCATTTCAAATGTGCAATAAAATGCTTTGATTAAGGTTGGATATATATCAGACTTAGTTTGTAAAAAGTCATTCAGCTTGTAGTGATTCAATATCTATTGAAAACTAAACTCATTGATGTCAAAGTAGTTGAAATCAACAGTCCTAGCCTCATGGATTTCTCTAGGCTTAAAGTCATTCTTGTAAAGAAGTATATACTCATCATCAGTAAAATACCTCTTTTACACTTTCATCTCTATGATTAGCTCAGCATCCTCATCTTCTTCTTCTTGCCTAATTCTCTTCCTCTTTTTCTGAGTTTCTTTGTTCTTTGGAGTTTCGTTCTCCTTGATTTCCTTCTTCTTCTTCTTCTTTTCTTGTTTCTTTTGAGCTGGTTTGGAGGATTCAACTATCACTTTCTTTCCTTTATCAAGAGTCTTCTTCTTGGCAAGTTCCTTGATTGGAAGCTTGTCCATCTTTTGAGATTTTTCAGGTTCTTTCCTCTTAGGGCGCGAAGAAGCAGGAGAGGGTAAAACTTATGGAGGAGTGGAGGATTGGGTTGAGGATGATGAAGTGGAGTTAGAGGTAACAAGAGTAGAAGGTTGATTTTTCTTAACTCGTGCCATTGGAGCGAATTCTGAGATCTGCTAGGGTTTGGGTATTTGGATTTTGATTTAGAATGTGAGAAGTTTTGGAGGGAAAAGCTGGGTATTTAAAGACCTAAGTCAGTCAATCGATGTAGCAATCGATTTATTAAAGGTTTTCAGCTGATAGTACTTGTGAATACATCGATGTACAAAACTTCAGAAATATATTTTTATCTTTGTCAATCGATGTAGCAATCGATTCATAGGTTGAAGCAGAAAGTACCAAGTTCTAACGTTTGATCTCAATCAATGCGAGCATCGGTGTATAAGCTGACACAGAGAGACCAGTAGAAACAGTATTCACTACATCGATGTATCAATCGATGTAAAGGTCAAGTCAGTGAGCTCCTGGTTTTGGATACTTCACTCAATCGATGCCACAGTCGATTTATATACAGGGTTGATCTAAATAACCCAATGTAAATCGATGCATAGGCTCTTCCAGAGAGCTATGCTAAATGGTTCAAGGTGGAAATCGATGTTGTAATCGATTTATATCAGATTAAAATTGAAAATTTCTGATTTTAGTTGCAGATCAATCGATGTAGACATCGATGCATAGGGACTTCCAGAGAGTCACCTATTCTGTTTTGGTCACACAACCGATGTATCAATCGATGTGCTGATGTTTTTGGTACTAACAAGGTTGAGACAATCGATTGGTAAATCGATGGTCAGGCACAAAAAAAAAATATTTCTGAGATTATACATAGATTGCTCAATCTGTGTACTAGCTATAGTATAAGGATTTTTGCTTAAGCTTATCGATTGGTAAATCGATGCACAGAAAACAAGTATCAAGCAATCATGCATTCAATATACAAAACATCAAGTATAAGTTGAATCAATTATCCCCAATTCTCTTCTTATGTAATATAAAATTTCTTTAGCAAGGGGTTTAGTGAAAATATCAGCTAATTGTTTAGATGTGTCAACATATTCAACAACTATATCTCCACTTTGTATATGATCTCTTATAAAATGATGTCTTATTTCAATATGTTTGGTTTTAGAATGCATTATAGGATTTTTAGTTAGGTTTATAGCACTAGTGTTGTCACATTTGATTGGCACTTTCTCTAAGTGAACACCATAGTCAATGAGTTGTTGCTTCATCCAAAGGATTTGTGCACAACAACTTCCTGCTGCAATATATTCTGCGTCAGCAGTTGACAAAGCCACACTTGTTTGTTTCTTACTAAACTAGGAAACTAATGAGTTCCAAAGTAAGTGACAGGTTCCACTAGTACTCTTCCTATCTATCTTGCATCCAGGAAAGTCAGAGTCAGAGTATCCTATTAGATTACAAGTTGATCCCTTAGCATACCATAAACCCATGTCTTTAGTTCCTAGCAAGTATTTCATGATTCTCTTTACAGCTGTTAAATGAGATTCCTTAGGGTTTGATTGATATCTTCCACACATGCAAACACTAAACATTATATCAGGCTACTAGCTGTAAGGTAAAGTAAGGAGCCAACTATACCTCTATATTTGGATATATCTATTGTTTACCTTTTTCATCCTTATCCAAGTAACATGATGGGATCATTGGAGTTGCCATCTCCTTTGCATTCTCCATGCCAAACTTCGTCAATAGTTCCTTGCAATACTTTGCTTGGCTTATGAAGGTCCCATCATTGCATTGTTTAATTTGAAGTCCCAAGAAGAAAGTGAGTTCTCCTATCATGGACATCTCAAATTCATTTTGCATCAACTTGGAAAATTCCTTACACAATGAATCGTTAGTAGCACCAAATATAATATCATCAACATATATTTGTACAAGTAGTATATTTTGACCTTTTCTTTTTGTGAAAAGTATTGTGTCAACCTTACCTCTAGTAAAACCTTTTTTGTAATAGAAAGTTGCTTAGTCTTTCATACCAAGCTCTTGGAGCTTGTTTAAGTCCATACAAGGCTTTGGTGAGTCTATAAACATGGTTTGGAAAATCATTTATTTCAAATCCTGGTGGTTGACTAACATATACTTATTCTTGTATAAAACCATTAAGGAATGCACTCCTAACATCCATTTGATATAATTTGAAATTCATAATACATGCATATGCTAGCAACATTCTTATAGCTTCTAGCCTAGCCACAGGTGCATAAGTTTCATCATAATCTATGCCTTCTTCTTGATTACATCCTTTGGCTACTAATCTAGCCTTATTCCTAATTATAATGCCATTCTCGTCAAGTTTGTTCCTAAACACCCATCTTGTACCAATTATCTGTTTATCCTTGGGTTTTGGAACAAGTTTCCAAACTTTGTTTCTTTCAAACTGATTTAATTCTTCTTGCATTACCATGATCCAATTATCATCAACAATAGCATCATTAATAGTTCTTGGTTCAATTTGAGAGACAACGGTCATGTGGTTGTAAGCATTTCTTAAAGAGTGTCTAGTAGTTACCCCTTTAGATATTTCACCAATGATGTTGTCGAAGGGATGATTATTTACAATTCTCCACTCCTTAGGTAGTTCATTATTTTGTTCCTCTTCTGGATTTTCTAGAGCTTCTTCTTCTTTTGCCTTGTATTGCTCTTCTTCCAGTTGAGTTTCTTCAGATGTTTCTGCATCATCTTCACAAATATCCTTTCCCAACCTTTTGGGGTTAGATTCATCAAAAGTGACATGTACAGATTCTTCTATAGTTTGAGTTCTCTTGTTATAGATTCTAAATGCTTTACTAGTTAGAGAATACCCTAGGAAAATTCATTCATCCGCCTTTGCATCAAATTTTCCAAGATTTTCCTTTCCATTGTTAAGTACAAAGCACTTACAACCAAAAACATGCAAGTGTGATATGTTTGGTTTTCTTCCTCTATAAAGTTCATAAGGAGTTTTCTTTAAAATAGGCCTTATCAAAACTCTATTTAGCACATAGCAGGCTGTATTTATAGCATCTGCCCAAAATTGTTTTGGTAAGCTAGTGTCATTCAACATAGTTCTTGCAATTTCCTCCATTGATCTATTCTTTCTTTCTACTACTCCATTTTGTTATGGAGTTCTAGGAGCTGAAAAATTATGTTGAATGTCATACTCATCACAAAAGTAGTCAAATTCCTCATTTTGGAATTCACCTCCATGATCACTCCTTATAGAAACAATTTTCATTTCTTTTTCATTTTGTACAAGTTTGGGCAATTTCTTAAAAGCAGAAAAAGCATTATTTTTGTGTGTTAAGAACAATGTCCAAGTATATCTAGAGAAATCATCCATTATTACTAAGGCATACAAGTTTCCACCAAAGCTTTTGGTTCTAGATGGACCAAATAAATCCATGTGCAAAAGTTGCAAGGGTCTAGTTGTTGAAATAATGTTCTTAGGTTTGAAAGAGACCTTTACTTGCTTTCCCTTTTGACATGCATCACATAGTCTATCTTTCACAAATTTCAGTTTTGATAATCCATCCACAAGAGTTTTAGAAATTAGTTTGTTTTAGTAGTTCATGTGGATATGTGCAATCCTTATATGCCATAGCCAATTCTCTTCTTCTTTTGAAATTAGACAACATGCATTATTTGAAGAGATATTATCTAAGTCAAGCATATAGATGTTATCTATCCTATGGCCAATCAGTTTCAGATTTGCATCATTCTGATTTTCTATCATATAGCTATTGGAGTTGAATTTTACCTTGTAACATTTGTCACATAACTGACTTATACTCAAGAGATTGTGCTTTAATCCCTCAACATATAGTACATCTTCAACAATTGCTGTTGAGTCACTTCCTATGTTGCCAATGCCTAGTATCTTCCCTTTGTTATTGTCTCCATATGTAACACTTCCACTAGATTTTGGAGTGAATGTTATAAACTTGCTTCTGTCTCCTGTCATGTGCTTGGAACAACCACTATCAAGGTACCATTTAACATTCTTGGCCTTCCAACACACCTACAAAACAGATTTTCAAACTTTTCCTTTAGATACCCAAATCTGGTTGGGTCCTTTGTTGTTAGTCAACACAAATGTTCCCTTAGGAACCCATATTTGCTTAACATTTATCCTTGAAGGATTTCTATAATAGTATGTAGAAGCAGTATGTCCTTTTCTAGCACAATAGAAACATTTGACAAAAGGACTAGTAGATGGCTTAGGTGCAACAAAAAGTTTCTTAAAAACTTTTTAATGCATTGCTAGTTGGAATCCTATTCCAACTTTATCATATACACCTTTTTGTTGTCCAAGAATTGCATTAAGAATATATCTTCCTAGAGTAAATTTAGAGAGATTGATTTTCAGTTTTTCAACCTCTTTTTCAAGCATATTGCAATTGGAACATGTAGAGCTAGATGCATTTATCTTACTATTTTTAGCTTCCAATTCTTTATTCTTAATTTGAAGAGATGCATAATCATTACATTGTTTAGCAATTACTTTTCTACATGACATGAGTTGTTTATCAATTTTCAGATATTCACTATACAATTCATCAAAGGCATCTTGCAGTTCATCATAAGTAGGGGGAAGATCATTTACCTCATCTTCAATTTGTGTCACTTTGATGACTGGTCATAAGGCAAAGATTTGCCTTTTCTTCCTCATATTCTTAAGAGGAATCCATGTCATTCTCCTCCCATGCTATGTATGCTCTTCTTGGCTTTTTGTTCTTCTTGTCTTTGGACTCAAAGTTGTCATACTTGTCCTTATTTTGAAGCCTTGGACACTCATTTTTGTAATGTCCAGTTTTTCCACATTCATAGCATTTTACATTTGTATTTGAACTTTCACCTTTTGAGAGATTCTTTTTGGAAAAGAAGTTTGAAGGTTTTTTGTTGAAGATTTTCTTCTTTTTTAGAAACCTCTTGAATTTTCTGACTAGCTGTCCCATATCTTCTTCAGAATCTTCATCCTCCTCAAGTTCTTCATCTTCATCACTGTCATGAATTTATTTGGAGATATGAGCCTTTAGTGATAAGCCTTTTTTTTCTTCTCCTTTTCTTCATGATCATTTAATCTATGAAGTTCCATCTCATGTTCTTTAAGCTTTCCAAACAGTGTAGCAATGTTCATAGATTCTAAGTCTTGAGCTTCAACTATAGCAATGATCTTTGGTTGCCATTCTCTTGTCAAGCATCTCATAACTTTGTTGTTTTGTTGTTCATCCGAGATAGTCTTTCCAAGTCCATTTAGTTGATTCATTATATGGGTGAACCTTCTTTGCATATCATTGATGTCTTCATCTTTCTTCATGTGAAATAGTTCATACTCGTGCATGAGTGAGTTCAATCGATTGCATAATCATTTCAAAAAAAGTCTTTGCCTCTGTTTGGGCTTCTGCATCGATGTGTCAATCGATTTGCTCTTTGTAAGTATGAGATTCTACTTCTGTTCTGTGTATGCATCGATGTACAAATCGATGTAATGTATATGAAAAACTTTCTTGGCCTTATACATTGATGTAACAATCGATTGTATGCTTGTTTCAGAAATCACTGGCTTCTGTTTCACTCTATACATCGATGTGGAAATCGATTTACAGAAGCTTCGATTGCATACATATCAAGTTGTTCTAGAATCAATCGATGTATGCATTGATGTATAACAATTATACATTGATGTACACATAGGTTTTTATTAAAAAGTAGTTAATTAACTGAAAGTACATAGATGTACACATAGATGTACAGATCTTTCAATTAACCTTTTTCTTTTTAAGTTCAGTTTTAATTTATGAAAACCATTTTGAATTTGGTTATTTTTTTAGAGATCTAAATCAAAGAAAATAAGTAAAGCTTTTCTTTACATAATACATTCTAATTTCCTTTTCTTGAGATTCCTTGAATCTTCACTTGTGGTTTCTTCATCTTCAATAATTCCAATCATGATCCTTGCTTTGCCTTTGACTTTCTACTTTGATCTTTTGAATTCATATCCTTGCACTAAATGATCTTTTCATAACATGTAATCTTTGAAAATGATTAGTGAATCAAAGTTTAATCAATGCTTAAGTCTAGTCATTAATCAAAACATACAAGAGTCATTTTTCAACACATATTTCTTTTGCAGAATTACAGGCACATACCTTTTCAAATTCTTCAGGACTCAGCACAAATGATGCTATATCTGGGTTTGTGATTCAGCTCCCATTTTGTCTTTTCTACAGAGGTCCACTGAGCTTTTGGCTTGTCAGTGTTGTCATCATTTTATAGAATAAATGGACCATCAGTGATGACATCCTAAAGATTAGAGTTTGTTTACAGGATGAACCATTGAAATCTATCTTTCCAATAGTTGTAGTTTTCTCCATTGAAGAAGGGAGGTCTGGTTAAGGAAGCTCTCCACTGCTTAGGAAGACTTCTTAGTATCTTTCCAACCTTCTTAGCATTAGTATAGATTTTTCCAAGAGACTTCAGGACATTGATAATAGTTTGGAATCTTCCTTTCATAAAAGCAACATATTCTCCTTCCTCCATGAGAAAGAATCTTTGACAAGTATGGCAATCTTTGATTCCTTAACTTTGGTTGTTCCTTCATGTGTGACAGCTAAAGTATCCCATATTTATTTTACAGAATCACAGGCACATACTTTTTCAAATTCTTCAGGACTGAGAGCACAAATGATGTTAGATAGCATAGGAAAATTGCCATAATTAAAACCATAAATAATGGAACCTCATGAACTCTCATGAAAAAACATGAACTCTCATGAAAATGGAACTTGAACAAAACATGGAAATAAGAAGGAAACTTGTGAAGAGAATAGGAGTTATGATCCTGGATCATAAGGCTATACCTCTAGAACTTGAAGAAATGAACAAGAACTTGGAGTTCCAATGGAAACTTTGATGATTAACTTAGGGTTTTTGTGTAGGAAATGTGAAGAAATGGAAATGAAGTATTGGCTAGATGGGGAAAAGGGAGCGGCCGTGTATTAAGTGTGTGTGAGGGGGAGGTTCTGGGTCACTTTGACATGTAAGGAATTCCATGAAAGAATAAGGGCATTTTGGTCTTTTCCTTAAGGAGGTTAGCTATTTTGTAGAAACACCATCATTACTTGAGCGAAAATTTTCAATTTATATTATATCACTGAAAATGTGATAAAAATATAAAACCTTTCGTTTTCGGATCAAAATTAGGTTTTCTGCTCCATAAAATCTTATTGTCAGTAAAAACGCGATCGATTTCCGTCTGAGTTTAAAACCCGAATTTTAACCGTAACCATCTACTATAAAGTAGAGTCTAAATATGATTTTGTTTTATCCAAAATCATTTTCTAAGTCTCGGATAAAAATCTAAACATATATAATCTTCCGATATTGAAAAACAGTAAAAACGAGGTGTTACAACAGTACCCCTCTAAAAAGAATTTCGTCCGCGAAATTAAAGTTACCTTAAAACAGATGTGTATGTTTAAAACAGATGTGTATGTTGTTTCTTCATCTTTTCCCCCAATTCCCATGTAGCATCTCCTAATGTTGCATTCCAGATCACCTTAACCAACGAGATCTCCTTCCCTCTTAGCTGTTTCACTCTTTGGTCCTCGATCCTTACAGGTAATGCCTCATAGGTTAAGTTATCTTTCAATTGTAGTGTATCAAGTGCTATAACATGACTAGGATCTGGAATATACTTTCGCAATTGCGACACGTGGAAAACACTATGAAGATTTGAAAGAAATGGTGGTAAGGCTATTTGGTAAGCTACAGGACCTACTCGACGAAGAATTTGGTAGGGTCCAATGAATTTAGGAGTGAGTTTCCTGGATTTAATCATCCTTCCAAGAGAAAGCATGGTCAAGGAGAGGCTCCTAGCAGGCTTCTAGGTGGAGGGAGACATGAATGAACCGATTACACATCGGAATGAGAGGGATCTTGTGACTGTGTAGGTATGGGACTATACAGTTGAGGATGGCATATATGAATTGATTGGTACTACCTATACAAAAAGATGCATCTTCTTTTTGGTATCCCATAACTTAAGAACTCCACAGTTAAGCGTGCTTGACTTGGAGCAATTCTGGGATGGGTGGCCTCCTAGAAAGTTTTCCTAGGAAGCGTGTGAGTGAGGACAAAGCATATCGAAAAGATCTGTGTTGGTTTGTGGGAACAGTCGTCCATCCATAAAGCAGCCTGGGATATTACAAATGGTATCAGAGCGGCACCTCTCCCAGTACGGTGTGGTTCAAGGACGAACCAAGCGGAAGCTGGTGGGCATGTGACACCCGGGGCTGACGGGGGCAGGGAATGGATGCCGGTGCAAGAGCAAGCATGGTCAAGGAGCGGCTCCTGGCAGGCTTCTAGGCGGAGGGACACATGAATGAACCGATTACATACCGGAATGAGAGGGATGTTACAGCTACCCTTGTTTCAATTTCTTTGGTTATAAGGTTGGGAGACGTAAGCTTTTCCTATAGGGTGGAATCCAAATGCTTATTTGTCAGATTGTGATAATTGGAGAGATTGCTAGCAAATTTAGAATAGATGGAAATCCCGGTATGTTGCCCAAGTCATATGCCGGACTTGTTGTGGTATTTATATACATATATGTGGCTGGATTTGCATGGTCTTGGGGTCCTCTACGGTGGATGGTACTTTGTGAGATTTTTTCGCTTGAAGTACGATCGGCTGCTCAAAGTATTAATGTCACATTTGTAACACCCTGCTTCTCGTTTAAGTGATTTTATTTAAGTTGTTTGGTTGGTTGGGGGCTTAGTGGGAGTTTTGGTTCAAAAGTCCATTTCTGGTGCATGAGCACGCCCGTGCTCAATAGCCAGCACGCCCGTGCTTGAAGGCTGAAGTGTGTTTCAATATTTAAGTTGTGCACGACCATGCTCAACAGTGAGTACGCCCGTGCTCGATGACTGGATGCACCTTGTAGGCGCTAAGTCAAGCACGCCCGTGCTCAAGGAGGAGCACGACCGTGCTCGAGTCTGTGACTTTATAAACAGAACAGTGATCGAGGGTTTACGTCATAACCTCATTGTGACGACAACAGCCACCTTAGTGTGGCTGCAACCCTTTTCTTCCCTATCTTAAATAAACCCATTGCTTTGTTGGAGTTTTGGAGACTTGTGGAGCGTCTAGTTTGTCAGTGTTGATTGCTATAGGTAACGGTTCCTTCCCTTTGAGTTTCCTTTTACATTATTTAAAATTAGGAACTAATTGGTTGATGTTCTTGTTTGACCAAGGCTTGGAGGGTTAACTGAGCCGCTTAAGGGAACGTGACCGATTCATCGTTTAGCGTCTCGTTGTGGAATATTCAATCTAGGTGTGGGAGAAGAATAGTGTATACACTAGGTTAGGGAGTAGCGTAATATGAGGGGTTCCCATAGCCCCGTTTATTGTTGTTATAATGTTATTGATGTCATGATCTTCCTGGTTGTATGATTGAATTGTTTATATGTTTAATTGGATTAATTGGTTTGCCTATTTGTTATAATTGTTGAGTTGTTCATGATATGGTATGCCTATTGAATTATCCTGTGCCATGAATTTGGTATGAATGCCTATGTTATGGATGTTGTTGTTATGATATGGATTATGTTGAATGTTGTTTGTTTGATGTTGTTAACATGTTGAATATGTTAATAAGACTCTAATTGGTTTAATTGGGACTCTTAGTTAACATAGGAATTAAGGAATTTATTCCCAAATGCTTCATAAGACATGAACCGCATTAGTGAGGGGTGAGGTTTCATGCCGAATGTTTTAGTAAAGACCCTAGGATCTCACCTGAGAGAATTAGGGAGCCTAAACTCCAATAACATGTTGAATTCTGCCCAGAACAGTATGGTCCTGCCCATGAGCACGGACGTGCTGAACAGGGAGCCCGACCATGCTCCCAGTTGAATTCTGGAATGCAGGCCGTGCATTGAGCATGGCCGTGTAGGACAGTGAGCACGCACGTGGTCCACTTAAGTGGCAGCACGACCGTGCTAGGGTGAGCACGCCCGTGCTCCCCTTTCTGGTCAGAAACTGAAACTAATGAATTAAAGGGGTGTTTCACTCCAATTATCCCCGAACGAAGTAATAATACACTAATCGAATGATAATAAGTTAGATAATCTAATTTAAAGACTAATTAAGATGACAAAGAGCAATAAGCTGGTTAAGCCGGTACCCGATGGGTTACCGCACGTTGTTACGCTTTGGTACTTTTTGGCCAAAGTAGCCTCGATGCTTGATGGTCGAGGTATTGTTATGTTGGACCTTGGTGCTTTTTGGCCAAGGGGGCCTCGACCCCACTGTTTGGGTCTAAGGTGTTGATACTGATGATGGTGGTAAGTCTTGGGTGCTTTTTGGCCCAAGCAAAGGAGGTGATTGCCTTGTGTGTTGTGATCACGCATTCATACGTTGGATTTGATTAGTGGGGGATGTTCAACATAGGGGAGGTCATCCTAGTTATGATGATCTGACCCAAGTCTCGGGTGGTTCACCCATGGTTTGGTGAACCGTGTGCCCCCGAGGTGGAGATTGTTGGTGTAAGCCCTAGAGGCCAATGTATTTCTTTAGACTTACATTTGTATCTTGCTGTTTTATATATATATATATATATATATATATATATATATATATATATATATATATATATATATGATATGAGGCATTCTAGTTTATTGTGTTACTTGTTTAAACATAATAAAGTCCTTAGAATAGGGATTTCAGTTTAATAGAATATCAAGTATATGTCTTGATCGTGAGACACTATTGAACAATGAAATCCTATTCTTAAATATCCGTAGTCAAGTATTTTATTAATAAGGACAATAATAATACAATTGAGACTATTATGTGTGCAGACTGATGACCACATCTCACGGGTCATGAATATAAGATATCGAGTCGACACATAGGTACACATTAGAGTAATGATGTACTGGATTGACCCGCCATGAGAACACTACATGGAGCATTATGTGAGTGTCATAAGTAGTTCTCATAGTGACAATGATGCATACAATCCTTCGACCTGAAATCACTACGATCCCTACATGAGGAGTCGTGTGCTTTAATATCGTCAAACGTCATCTGTAATAGGATGATTATAAAGACGGTCATTGGGCATACCACGAGCCATGCAGAGGGATGTGAGTGACCTAGATGGAATTTGTCCCTCCTACATAATAGGAGTAATATCCGTGGGCCCCCTGATAGAGTGAGACTGTAAAATGCATGGCCGTGCTGAAATGAGTCAATATGAGATATTGACCTCATTTGTTGTTAAGTCTACTCGGGTATCTGGGAACATGATATTGAACCATACAAGGGTGACACATTCTATGCCTTGTGTTCAATATAGATATATGGACAAAGGGATAATAATGCACATGAATATTTGTCACAGAAAGGTTTCGTCAAATCACTGACTTTCTCACTACTTAGGTAGCAGTGATGTATTGCTAGATACCGCTCACTATTTGTAATATTAAATGGGATTTAATGTTACTGCTAACGTTTTGGGAACATATAGGGTCACACACATAAGAGCGGATTAAAAGAAGCATTAAAAGGAAAGTTGGACTTTCCTATTGGGCCTAGCGCATAGTACATGGGCTTAGGTCAAGTGCTGCTCACTAACTCACTTAAGGAGGCGCTACTATAAGTAGAACACTTAAGTTGTTGTGCAAAAAAGGTTGATACCCTAGCCGCACAGAGAGAGTAAGAGTGAACAGTAAGCCTCGGTTTTGAAGCTAGCACTGCAAGACAGAGACGCTTCAGGTTCGTGACGTTGGACGTTCACGGAGTCCGCTCGTGTGGATACCTCTGGAGACACCGTTCGTGCGGTGTTCGTGATATACGAATTTCAACCAACAGCCATCGCTTCAAGAGGTAAACTTTCTAATCAGGAATCATGACCATTCGCATGGATCCTTCGATGGGAATTTTTCTGCTGCGTTTTATTTTGTTTTATACGCAAATTCCCAACAGCGTATCCAGTTATGATACGTCGGCTATCCAAGGGGTTCCTCCATGGTTTGGGGAACTGCTGGTGTTGGTTCTTTTTGGCCAATACGGATATGTAACTCCAAAGTTGACTTCCTGAGATAATTGGATCCACATGTATAATGGAGTAGCGGAGTAGGTGTTGCACCACATAGCATCTTTTAACTATTGACTTGTAATATGTAAATGATGATGTATGATGTTTATTGTTATGTTTGGTATGATGTATGTTCATCTTATTCCCTATTCCCATGCCGTTATGTTTACATGATTTCTTACTCCCTGTTTTCCTATTCTTTTGTTGCATGTATCTCTTGTGCAGAGGACGGTGAGCAGCCAGTGGAGGAGTGACTCTGAGAAGCCGCAACTCTAGTTAGGATGCTTAGTTATAATTGTTAGTTTTTTTTATCGGTTTTCAGTTTATTTCCATGATGTATCTTGATTTTGGTTATACCAGCTCTGTATGTGACATCGGGGTTGGGTTTTCTTTATCTATCATGTTTATGTTTATCTTTTTAAAACTATGTTATTTATGTGTTGTTTATGTTGAGATGTGAAACCTTTTTATCCAAGTTTTATTTTATTCAATTAAATGCATGTTTTTATATTTCCTCTTTGAAGTAAATGTTTAAAATTAACGCGCGGGGTAGAAGGGTGTGACATTTAGTGGTATCAGAGTAGTTCGACCTTGTTCGGACGAGGTATGAGTCTGTTATGAGTCTGTTATATGCTCTTGTTTGAGTTGTCTATACTCTTATAGATAATGGTGCTTTAGAATTATGATCCGTTAGTCCTTCCCGCTTGGTTCCTGTATTTAACTATTGTCTCGGGTAAATGCAGGTACCAATGGCAGGAAGAGGTAGGAACGATCAAGTAATCATTGACGCGTTGGCACTCCTTGCCAATGCGATCGGCCAACTTCAGAACAACAACCACGGAGGACCAGCAGAGTTTCAGGGTCTCGACAAGTTCCAGCGGAACAATCCGTCTCAGAGGAGCTTACGACCCCGAGGGAGCTTTGCTGTGGATGAGGGAGATCGAGAAGATCTTCAGAGCTATGGACTGCAATGATTAGCAGCGGGTTATCTTCGTGACCTTCCTGCTCACTGAGGAGGCTGAACACTGGTGGGAGAACTGCCGACAGAGGATGGTGGCTAAGGGTACAGCAGTCACCTGGGATGTGTTCAGAGATAGGTTCATGGAGAAGTATTTTCCTGCGGATGTGCGTGACAAGAAAGAGATGGAGTTCCTGGCACTGAAGCAAGGAAATATGTCAGTGGGCGAGTATGCGGCAAGATTCAAGGAGCTATCTCGGTATTATACACCTTATCAGGTCATGGTGGATGACCGGTCAAAGTGTGTAAAGTTCGAGGATGGCCTTCGTCCAGAGATCAAGCAGGCAATCAGCTACCAGGAGATCAGAGTTTTCCCAACCTTGGTGTACAAGTGTAGGATCTTTGAGGATGCCTACAAGTCCAGAGTCGCCAGCTACAGGAATTCAGACAGCCAGGGTATCAAGAAGACTAAGCAGAAGGATAAGGATAAGGGCAAGCAGCGTTATGCTCCAACCGGACGAGACTTCAAACAGAGCGGCAGGACGCAGCAGTTTTCGTATGATGGGTCCAGAGGCGGCAATTCTAATACCTCTAGGCCCAGGAAGTGTGGCGCATCGGATCATTTCACTATCCAATGTAAGGAACCAGACGTCATCTGCTTTAAGTGTGGCAAGTCTGGCCATATCAGTCGGGATTGTGGAGGAGCAAAGTCAATCTCCAAGTGCTAGCAAGAGTCAGCAATCTCAAGCCAATCGACTGAAGACCACTGGGAGAGTCTTCACTCTTAGTGGGGCCGAAGCCTCCGAGTCGGATGACTTGATCCAAGGTATGTGCTTAATTGATGGAACCCTTTTAACTGTGTTGTATGACTCGGGTTCTACACGCTCGTTTATATCGCTTGATAGGGTCAAAATCTTAATTTTTCTGTCACCATTCTGAGTTATGATTTGATTGTTGCCACACCTACAAACAAGCCTGTTCTCACTTCACATGCATGCAATAACTGTCATATTACTATTGATGATAGGACTTTTATTTTTGATCTTGTATGCTTACCTTTAAAATAGCTTGACATTATTCTTGGCATGTACTGGTTATCTTCCAACCATGCCCTTTTAAATTGTTTTAATAAAACCCTGATTTTTGGAACTCCTGAGGAGTCTAAGAATCTGACCTTTCTCTCTGCCAACCAAGTACGAGCTTCGATGATAGACGAATCCCAAGTGTTCATGATGTTGTCTTCCCTGGAAGTTGAGAGCCCTCCTGATGTCGGAAGTTTGCCTGTTTTGCGGGAGTTTCCTGAAGTGTTCCTGGGGGACATTTACGAACTACCCCCAGAAAGAGATGTGGACTTCACCATAGATTTAATACCTGGTACCGGGCCTATTTCCATAGTACCCTATAGAATGTCTCCTCTAGAGCTAGCCAAGTTGAAGGAACAGTTAGAGGACCTTATCCAAAAGCAGTTTATTAGGTCGAGTGTGTCTCTGTGGGGAGCACCTGTGTTGCTAGGAAAGAAGGAGGATGGTGGTATGAGGTTGTGTGTCGACTATCGACAACTCAACAAGGTGACCATTAAGAATCGGTATCCCCTACCTAGGATTGATGATCTTATGGATCAATTAATTGGAGCTTGTGTCTTTTCGAAGATAGATTTGAGATCAGGACACCATCAGATTCGGGTTATGTCTGAGGACATCCCGAAGACAACGTTTAGGACACGTTATGGTCACTATGAGTACTTGGTTGTGCCCTTTGGTGTGACCAATGCCCCTGCGGTATTCATGGACTACATGAACAAGACCTTTCACCCTTACTTGGATAAGTTTGTGGTGGTCTTCATAGATGACGTCTTAGTATACTCCAAGACTATGGAGGAACATGAGGAGCACTTGAGAGTTGTCTTACGGACCCTTAAAGAGAAGTAGTTGTATGCCAAGATGTCTAAGTGCGAGTTTTGGATAGAAGATGTTAGTTTCTTAGGTCACGTGATCTCAAAAGGTGGGATAGCCGTGGACCCGGCTAAGGTTGAGACGATGCTCCAATGGGAAGCACCAAAGTTAGTGACCGAGATTAGGAGTTTCTTGGGTTTAGAAGGGTATTATAGGTGGTTCATAGAAGGTTTCTCTAAGATAGTCTTACCCTTAACCAGTCTCACTAAGAAGGGACAGCTGTTTGTGTGGGACTCTAGGTGTGAAGAGCGTTTCCAAACCCTTAAGACTAGGTTGACAGCAGCTCCAGTGTTAGTTTTGCCAGACCCTAGTAGACCTTTCATAGTTTACTGCGATGCTTCTAATCAAGGTTTAGGTGGAGTGTTGATGCAAGATGGTAAGGTAGTGGCTTATGCTTCTAGGCAGTTGAAAACCCATGAGAAGAACTACCCTATCCATGACCTAGAGTTAGGAGCTGTGGTATTTGCCTTAAAGATCTGGAGGCATTACCTGTATGGAACATAGTTTGAGGTCTTTAATGATCATAAGAGTCTGACGTATCTCTTTGATCAAAAGGAGCTGAATATAAGGCAACGTAGGTGGATAGAGTTTTTAAAGGATTGTAAGTTTGATCTAACCTAGCACCCAGGAAAAGCCAACGTAGTGACCGATGCCTTAAGTAGAAAAACCTTGCACGTCTCCGCTTTGATGGTTAGGGAGATGGATCTGATTGAGGAGTTTAGAGACCTGAGTTTAGCTTGGGAAGTTACTCCTAAGAGCATTAGGCTTGGAACCTTGAAGGTTACCAACAATTTGGTGGATCAGGTTAGAGATGGTCAGAAGTTAGACCGGTATCTCTTAGACCAGTGTGAGTTGCTTGCGCAGGGTAGAGACCTTAGTTTTAAGGAAGGAAGCGATGGAGTCTTGAGGTTCAAGGATAGAGTCTGTATACCAGACGTCCCGGAGCTTAGAAAGTTGATCCTTGAAGACAGATATAGGAGTGGACTGAGTGTGCACCCAGGTGCCACTAATATGTATCAGGATCTTAAAAGAATGTTTTGGTGGCCTAGGATGAAGAAAGATGTGGCTGAGTTTGTATATGCTTATTTAGTGTGCCAAAAGGCTAAGATAGAACACCAAAAACCATCAGGTAAGTTACAACCGTTAAGTATCCCAGAATGGAAGTGGGACAGTATTTCCGTGGATTTTGTGTCTGGACTCCCTAGGACTCCAGCTGGTTTTGAAGCTATATGGGTTGTTGTGGATAGACTGACTAAGTCCGTCCATTTCATCCCGATGAACATGGAATACTCTTTGGAAAAGTTGGCTAAGCTGTACATCAGGGAAATAGTTAGGCTACATGGTATGCCTTCTAGCATAGTTTCAGATAGAGACCCGAGGTTTACCTCTAGGTTTTGGAACAGTTTGAAAGAGGCTTTAGGAACCAAGCTTAGGCTAAGTTCAGCTTATCACCCACAGACTGATGGGCAGTCTGAGAGAACCATCCAGTCCTTGGAGGACTTATTGAGGGCTTGTATGCTAGAGCAATCGGGTAGTTGGGACAAATTTTTTCCCCTAATAGAGTTTACCTACAACAATAGTTTCCATTCCAGTATTGGGATGGCACTTATGAAGCTCTTTATGGGAGGAGATGTAGGACACCCTTGTGTTGGAATGAACCTGGTTATAATTTGGTGCTAGGACCTGAAATAGTGCAAGAAACAACTGATAAGATAAGAATGATTCAGGAAATGATGAAAATGGCACAAAGTAGACAACAGAGCTACCATGACAAAAGGAAGAAGGCGCTCGAATTCCAAGAAGGTGATCATGTATTCTTGAGAGTTACTCCGACAATTGGGATTGGTAGAGTGATGAAGGCGAAGAAACTTACTCCTAGATTCATTGGTCCTTTCCAAATCCTAAAGAGAGTCGGTGAAGTCGCCTACCAAATAGCCTTACCACCATTCTTGTCCAACCTTCATAGTGTTTTCCATGTGTCTTAACTCAAAGTATGTTCATGACCCTAGTCACGTGATAGTCCCTGATGCCATACAGTTAAAAGAGAACCTGACTTTTGAGGTGTTACCCCTTCGAGTAGAGGATAGGAGGGTGAAGCAGCTAAGAGGCAAGGAAATTCCTTTGGTCAAAGTCGTTTGGAGTGGGGCTACTGAGGAAAGTGCTACGTGGGAGGTGGAAAGCAAGATGATGAAGTTGTATCCACACCTTTTCAACCGAGGTGAGTATAAATTTCGAGGATGAAATTTTTATAAGGGGGTGGAATTGTAACACCCTGCTTCTCGCTTAAGTGCTTTTATTTAAGTTGTTTGGTTGGTTGAGGGCTTAGTGGGATTTTTGGTTCAAAAGTCCCTTTCTGGTGCATGAGCACGCCCATGCTCAATAACCAGCATGCCTGTGCTTGAAGGCTGGATCGTGTTTCAACTTTTAAGTTGATCACGATCGTGCTCAACAGTGAGCAAGTCCGTGCTCAATTACTGGACGCGCCTCGTAGGCGCTAAGTCAAGCACGCCCGTGCTCAAGGAGGAGCACGACCGTGCTTGAGTCTATGCCTTTATAAACAGAACAGTGATTGAGGGTTTACATCATAAACCCCATTGTGACGACAGCAGCCACCTTAGTGCAGCAGCAACCCTTTTCTTCCCTATCATCTCTAAACCTATTGCATTGTTGGAGTTTTGGAGACTTGTGGGAGCGTCTAGTTCGTCAGTGTTGATCATTATAGGTAACGGTTCCTTCCCTTTGAGTTTTCTTTTCCATTATTTGAAATTGGGAACTAATTGGTTGATGTTCTTGTTTGACCAAGGCTTAGAGGGCTAACTGAGCCGCTTAAGGGAATGTGACTGGTTCATCGTTTAGCGTCTCGTTGTGGAATTGTCAATCTAGGTATGGGAGAAGAATAGTGCATACACTAGGCTAGGGAGTAGCGAAAGATGAGGGGTTCCCACAGCCCCGTTTATTGTTGTTATAATGTTATTGATGCCATGATCTGCCTGGTTATATGATTGAATTGTTTATATGTTTAATTGGATTAATTGGTATGTCTATTTGTTATAATTATTGAGTTGTTCATGATATGGTATGCTATTGAATTGTCCTGTGCCATGAGTTTGGTATGAATGCCTATGTTATGGATGTTGTTGTTATGATATGGATTATGTTGAATGTTGGTTGGTTGATGTTGTTAACACGTTGAATATGTTAATAAGACTCTAATTGGTTTAATTTGGGACTCTTAGTTAACATAGGAATTAAGGAATTTATTCCCAAATGCTTCATAAGACATGAACTGCGTTAGTGAGGGGTGAGGTTTCATGCCGAATGTTTTAGTTAAGACCCTAGGATCTGACTTGAGAGAATTAGGGAGCCTAAACTCCAACAACACGTTGAATTCTGCCCAGAACAGTATGGCCCTGCCTAGGGGCACGGTCGTGCTGAACAGCGAGCACGACCGTGCTCCCAGTTAAATTATGGAAGGCAGGCAGCGCATTGAGCACGACCATGCAGGACAGTGAGCACGACCGTGCTCCACTTAAGTGGCAGCACGACCGTGCTAGGGTGAGCACGCCTGTGCTCCCCTTTATGGTCAGAAACTGAAACTAATGAATTAAAGGGGTGTTTCACTCTGATTATCCGCAAACAAAGTAATAATATACTAATCGAATGATAACAAGTTAAATAATCTAATTTAAAGACTAATTAACATGACCAAGAGCAATAAGCTGGTTAAGCCGGTACCCGATGGGTTACCGCGCGTGTTACGCTTTGGTGTTTTTTGGCCAAAGTAGCCTCGATGCTTTATGGTCGAGGTGTTGTTATGTTGGACCTTGGTGCTTTTTGGCCAAGGGGGCCTTGACCCCACGGTTTGGATCTAAGGTGTTGATACTGATTATGGTGGTAAGTCTTGGGTGCTTTTTGGCCCAAGCAAAGGAGGTGGTTGCCTTGTGTGTTTTTGAGTTCACGGATTCATATGTTGGAGTTGATTAGTGGGGGATGTTCAACATATGGGAGGTCGTCCTAGTTATGATGATCTGGCCCAAGTCCAGGGTGGTTTTCCCATGATTTGGTGAACCGTGCGCCCCGAGGTGGCGTATCCAGTTATGATACGTCGGCTATCCAAGGGGTTCCTCCATGGTTTGGGAAACTGTCGGTGTTGGTGGTTTTTGGCCAATACGGATATGTAACTCCGAAGTTAACTTCCTGAGATAGTTGAATCCACATGCATATAACTGAGTAGCGGAGTAGGTGTTGCACCGCATAGCATCTTTTAACTGTTGACTTGTAATTTGTAAATGATGATGTATGATGTTTGTTATTATGTCTGATATGATGTTTGTTCATCTTATTCCCTATTCCCATGCCGTTGTGTTTACATAATTTCTTACTCCCTGTTTTCCTGTTCTGTTGTTGCATATATCTCTTGTGCAGAGGATGGTGAGCAGTCAGTGGAGGAGTGACTCTGAGGAGCCGCGACTCTAGTTAGGATGCTTAGTTATAGTTGTTAGTTTTGTTTATTGGTTTTCAGTTGGTTTCCATGTTGTATGCAGATTTTGGTTATATCAGTTCTGTATATGATATCGGGGTTGCATTTTCTTTATCTGTCATGTTTATGTTTATCTTTTTAAAACTATGTTATTTACGTGTTGTTTATATTGAGATGTGAAACATTTTTATCCATGTTTTATTTTATTCAATCAAATGCATGTTTTTATATTTCCTCTTTTAAGTAAATGTTTTATATTAACGTGCGGGTAGAAACGTGTCACATCATTCAACATGGTCTTCACATTTGCCATTGCTCAGATCTTCACCTACATGCTCTGCCACGTGAAGTTTGGATTGTTTATCTTCTTTGCATGTTTTGTGGTTGCGATGAGCTGCTTTATTTATAAGTTTCTACCTGAGACTAAAGGGGTTCCAATAGAAGAAATGGCGATCATGTGACAGAATCATCCATATTGAAAGCAATTTGTTAAGAGCCCTGACGGGAAAGAAAATGCCAAGCAAGATCCGGAATCGTAGTTTTGTGGGATTTTCAATTTCATTCTTGTTATTCGTAGGACCACCTTTTTCTTGTTTTATGCTTAATTCACCGGATTAGTTTATAAAGGTATAAATTTGTAGATTTGTTTGCTCCTTTGCATTATTGTGAGTCTTCAACAACAAAACTGACTCATTTGTGTTTTTCATGCCTTCTATACTGCACCAGGTTTGCTAATTTGACACAAAATGCCGGACAACATACGACATCAGAGATAACAGTATGCCAACAGCTGCAAGATCAGAAGAAGCCTTTTTTTTTTTTTTTTTTAAATTTAAATTTTTTTTGTAAATAAATTTTTTGATTAAGTATGGGCATTCACCACATATTTGAAGGCATTCACCAGATAATTGAACTACGTTCACCAGATAATCTAAGGCATCCACAAGCTAATTTAATATAGGCATTCACCACATATTCGAAGGCATTCACCAGATAAGTGAACTACGTTCACCAGATAATCTAAGGCATCCAAAACTCGGTTTTAGTATGGGCATTCACCAGATATTCGAAGGCATTCACTGAGATAATTGAACTACGTTCACCGAGATACTCTAAGGCATCCAAAACTTGGTTTTAGTATGAGCATTCACCACATATTTGAAGGCATTCACCAGATAATTGAACTACGTTCACCAGATAATCTAAGGCATCCAAAACTTGGTTTTAGTATGGGCATTCACCACATATTTGAAGGCATTCACCAGATATTTGTCCCCCGTTCACCAGATATTGACACATACTTAATCAAAAAATTTATTTACAAAAAAAATTTAAATTTAAAAAAAAAAAAAAAAAAAAGTGCTTCTGATAAAGCATTCTGAATTTTTTGATCATGTGTAAGACTGTTCATACGATTATCATATCGTATGTTGTCCCAAATTCAGTGTCAAAAAATCATTTTCCATACTGCACCAACGTATGTTAAATACCTCTTTATTCTAGTACTTCATTGCTGCTTGGTGCTTTCATCTCATCCCTTTTAGAGAATATATACATATATGAAGTGTTACACGCTTTTTAGGCTTTTCTTATGTATATCCAGGTTTATAAGGGTTATAAGGAACAAAAGCACAGTGTTTGTTTCTACGTCAAAATACTACTGAATTGATTCAAACTTCAGAAGCTATAAATATTAGCTTCAACATAAAATCACTTTCAGGGAGTTTGAACATGCATCCAAACACTCACTTATATCATCAGGCTGCTTAATTGTCTCTTTTTACTTGGTATGGATTGCCTATTGTAAGTTACAAGTGGGAGAATTTTCCTCTGGTCATTTATTTCTGGTATGCTTCAGCCAAAGGAAAGGTTAGTTAATCACTTAAACTTTAAACCTAAGCCTAAGTTCTTCTCTTAATGTGTTATACCTTGTTTTGAATCAAAATCAAAATGCCTAGTTATGTGTGTGAAGGGTGTGGACGGGTGGGTGTCTATGTGTGCGTGTGGGTGTGTGCGCATGTGGTGGGTGTGCGTGCGGTACGTGTGCCTGTGTGTTGTGTCGTTTCTATAATAATATTATGAAATTTTTAGACATCCAACAAAATTAAAACATAACGTAGCTAGTTAATCATATTGTTATTACTTTCTTGAAGCTAGTTGGTAGTTTAGAAATGAGGAATGAGTGCAAAGTAAAAAATAACAAGGAAAGTAAAAAAGACACCAAACCAGAGAGCAGAAAGGTTAAACAATTTCTAATGTGGCTAAACAAAAGAAACTCAAGAAGCTTACACATGGCAATTTTACAGCTCGCTCTTCGGATTTTTATATATTCTTACGCTTAACTTAAAGAAGAAGTAAAAAGGGTGTCTTTATTATTTATTTATTTTTGGTAAATGAGAAATTCAATTAATCAATGGCTATGTTACACCACTCTACTATTTTGTTTGATGGTCTTTTCTTTTTCATAACAGTTTTATTTTGATTATTGCAGAAGAAAGTTATACAAACCTAGAGTGTGGAATTGATGCCACTACCCTTGTCTATGTGCACATTCTTAGCTAGTCTACTTTGGTTGACATATAGAGTCCTCATTCATTGTGGTTTGTACCACAGTCTCTAGCTCATAATTTCATTAATATGTTAAAATTAAATTTATTTTTTAAATATTACTATTCTATTTTCTTCAACTATTATAGGGACCTGTTGTAGTTGGAGTTCCCTTAAGCATGCTTTAGCTAGTCCTTCACTACAAATACCGGAAAAGGTGTAAATTTGTAGACATCCAATAGCAATAAAATATAACGTAGTTAGTTAATTATGTTTTTTTTACTTTCTTGAAGCTAGTTGATAGTTTGGAAATGAGAAATAAGTACAAATTAAAAAATAAAAAGGAAAGTCGAAAAGACACTAAACCAAAGAGTAGAAAAGTTAAAAATTTGCTGATGTAGCTAAACGAATGAAACTCAAGAAACTGGCGCATGGCAATTTTACAACTCACGCTTCAAGTTTTATATATTATAAATATATATTTTATTTTTGAAACTTTTAGATGTGTCCCGGAAAATCCAAAATTTATGCTTATTTAAACAATGTTTGTGTTCAGCCTGGAGATGAAAGAGGATAAACTTTGTAATTCACCACATAGTTATCGGGTTCTCTCATTAATCCTATGTACCGAGTACTAAACTCGTCCTATCGCGTATTGCGTAATTAATTCACTTTTAAGAAAAACTTGTAATAATAATATATAAAAAGTGATGAACCACGTACTAAATAACTCGTGTACGTACCGTGAACTCGTACCGCGTATTAGGTAGCTGTGATTCAACTAGGATGTGTAATTTTGGAAGGGATTTTGCCTCCATTCAATTATTGAGCTGCAAGACCCTTCCTTCACCAACACTTGGCTTGGCTTATTTTTGTCCATTGGTATATATTGAGCTTCATTAACTCAATTTGTTAATAGTGGTTAGTGTATTTTCCTTGAATGATAACCTTTTTAGTATAGGTGTTAATTAGGGTTGGCTTATGGATGATAATGGGTAGGTATTATAGTATTCATCCTAATACCCGCATTTTAAAAAAAAATACTCGTGCCTAAATCCATACCTATGTGGGTAGAAACTTTAATACTTGTACTCATACTCCCACCCATTATCCGTAGTTTAATTAACTATGTAAAATCAATAAATAAAAAAATAAATTTGATTTAAAATACCCTCGTGATCACTAGGTACACTTTTAATTGTGTGGGAGTAATAAAGATAATACGAGAAGAGCTACTTTCGGGTTCCTTTGAATGAGTCACTACACATGGATTTTCCATCTATGATTAGGAAAGTAAATGCAAGCAATATTAAAAAAAAAACATAACACTTCTGATAAATCAAAAAGGAAAACCATAAAAGAAATATATGATAACATGGTTGGAAAACAACATACATGTAACCACATATATAAGAAATTTGTAAATGCTTGAAAACATGATAAGAAATTTGTATTGTCAAAATGAGAAGAACATAAATATGTTATTCACTTAACCTAAGTTATATTTTATTTTTAAAAATTTAATATATTATAATTAATTATAATATATATACATATATATATGTGTGCGGGTATGAGGCGGGTAGAGTACTTGTATCCACACTCAGACCCATTAAACTTTGTGGGTAATTCCCGCCCATACCTATATCCATCATGGGTAAATTTTGTGGATACCCATTGGGTCCAATACCCATTGTCATCCCTAGGTTGGCCAAGTCCATTCAGGACATCCCATGAACGACCAAATATTTTTAGGCTGGGTTGAGTCGGGCCAAATTAATTATGGGTCACTAATTTTCCAACCCAGCCCAACCCTCTATGTGATACAGGCTAAGTGGGCTGGCCTATGGGCTCATATTTTTTAAAAAATTTTATTTCCTTATAATAAAAATAAATAATTTTGTTTGATTGTTCATTTCTTAACTATATAAATAAAATGTTTGATTTTAATTACGTTGAAAACTAAAATAAACTATATGAGCTCATAATAATTATTTGACAGGTAATACTATAATCACAACAGGATAAGGTCTGCCACAAATTTTTTTTTTATTGTATTATACATAATTAGTATTATTTTGTGTTAAAAAAATTTATAATTATCGACATTCCTAATTGCATATCTACAGTCTAATTAGTTAGTCATATTTTAGGGTTCGCTTGGTTTGTTTCCAGCTTCATGTTTTTTTTTTAATAATAATTGTATAAACATCATATTATTTATCTTCTAATTTCTATTTTTAAAAATTTGTATTGAAATCAGTGAAAATAATATAACATTTTTACAATGTACATTTCATGATTCTTGTGCAGATGTGGCATTTCACGGTTGTTGTACAGATTTTTTAAAACATGAAATAAAATAAAAATAATATGACAGTTTTTATTATAATTATTCTTAATAAAAGAAGAAACTGAAAATAAAACAAACAGATCCTTATTTTTATTTTTATTTTTATTTATTTATTTAATAATTAATATCGAAAATAGATGCACAATTAAGTATTTTTGGTAACCATGATATAGGTACAAAGTATCCACCACCGTTGGCAGTGACTAATCTCTATCGGGAACCTGTTGGGCACACAAAGTGGGTTTTCCCCTCCCAACCAGGTTTTCTTCATACACAAGAGTCATGATTCGAACCCCTGAAAGGACAATTAAGTATTAACATCACCTAAATATAATTTACATCATAAAGTAAAGATTATTATCAGTTCCCACGGTGGCAGCTTTAGATTTGTCCAGCATCAAAATCCTTGGTCTTTAGATAAAGCCTTGTATCGTATTCCAAAGCACTAAACTTAGGTGCAGTATCATATATGCAGTTGGTAGTGTTCGAGATACAAGAAGTGGTTATTTTCATTAAATATGTGCATTTTTTGAGACAAATTATAATAATTATGTTATGTTTTGAGTGAAGAACGGTAGGAACAATATGAAAGGAACTATTTGTAAGTTTTATCCTTTTCCAATCCCTTTATGTTTTTAGTTCCTCATCGCATTTTTCTCTGTTTTCTATTCCTTTGGTCTCCTTTGACTGCAAAGATATCTCCCTCATCCTATTCAACAAAACTAAAAATCTAGATCTAGGGTTTCACCAATTCCACCACCAACCAACAAGTAATGCACATTCACCCCAGATTTTCAACTATCCTCAGCTCCATCCCCTCAATCTATTTCATAATCGATGGTTTGATCTCTCTCTCTCTCTCTCATATGAAATTATGTGATCATTATGTTGATTCTTTTTATTTTATTTTTGGTTATCATTTATGGTATCGTTTGATGGTTGAACCTATGGATATAGAGTGTAAAGTGCTATTTTTGTGCTTTGAATCATGAAAAATGGGAACAATTAGATAAAGGTGTCTTTTATGATTATTTATATTGAAGGGTTTTCTTATGCATGCTTTCATCTTCTCCCTTTTAAAGAATATATACAGATATAAAGTGTTACAGGCTTTTTAGGCTTTTCTTGTGCATATCCACCTTTAAAATGGTTATAAGGAACAAAAGCACATTGTTTGTTTCTACTTTAAAATACTGCCGAATTGATTCAAACTTCAGAAGATACAAATATTAGCTTCAATATAAAAGTATTTTCAGGGAGTTTGAATATGCATCAAAACACTCACTTATATCATCAGGCTACTTAACTGTCTCCTTTTTACTTGTTATGGATTGCCTATTGTAAGTTACAAGTGAGAGAATTTTCCTCTGGTCACCATTAATGGAGTTGAGATTGTGCTTAAGTTATCGAGTGTTCTCATTTATTTCTGGTATGCTTCATCCAAAGGAAAGGTAAGTTAATCATTTAAACTTAAACCTAAGCCTAAGTTCTTCTCTTAATGTGTTACACCTTGTTTTGAATCAAAATCAAAACACCTAGTTATGTGTGTGAGGGGTGTGTGCGTGTGGGTGTGCGTGCATGCGGTGTGTGTGCGTGCGATGTGTGTGCCTATGTGTTGTGTCATTTCTATAATAATAATATGAAATTTTTAGACATCCAACAATATTAAAACATAACGTAGCTAGTTAATCATATTGCTATTACTTTCTTGAAGCTAGTTGGTAGTTTAAAAATGAGGAATGAGTCCAAAGTGTGACACCATTCTACCCCACATGTTATGGAACATAAAAAGATAGATGTAAATAAAATAAAAACATGCATTCACTGGATAAATTAAAACCTTTAACCACGGGTAGAAAAGTCCCACATGAACGAGTTCATAAAAACGCGGAAAATAAAAAACCAAGTTAAAACAACAATAAACCTAAAACATAAACAACTCAACCCCGATGTCACAATTCATAGCTGGTACAACCGTTCCGGAAATATCCTCGGAATACAACTGAACAAAACTAACTAGACAAAAGGTAAAAGCACTAACTATGAGTGGTGGCTCCACAGAGTCACTCCTCTCCGGGCTACTCACTGTCCTCTACAATAAGTCAATCAAGCCAGACAAACAAGAAGAAAGAGGGGAGTAAGAATCCTGTAAACATATTCGGCAAGGAGATAGGAAGCAAGGTAAACAAACAAACATAGCATCATATAACATACACCAACATGTAAACATTGTAACATCAGTCATCATCAACATCGTCATAACAAGTATGCTATGCAATGCAATGCAACACTACTCCGCTACTCCAACAATGCATGTGGATCCAACTAACTCAGGACGAATGACTTCGGAGTTACATATCCGTATTGACCATAAAAGCACAACACCGGCAGTTCACCAAACCTTGGGTGAACCCCATGGATATCCAACACATCAAACCGTGGATGCCTCATTCTGGGGGGCCGCGGTCACCAAACCATCGGGTGACCTACCGTGGATGGCCAGATCACCGTACTCTTGGGCGATCTCCCATATATCGAACCTCCCCCTCAACCATCAACTCCAATGCTCTATGCATGGCAAACAACAACCACCTCCTTTGCTTGGGCCAAAAAGCTCCCAAGACTTCAACATCAACTCAACGTAACCTTAGACCCAAACCATGGGGTCAAGGCTCCCTTGGCCAATAAGCACCAAGGTTCAACTCATCAACACCTCGACCAATAAGCATCAAGGTCACTTTGGTCAATAAGCACCAAAGCTATCAACGTGCGGTAATCCAATGGATACCGACTTGACCATCTCGTCATCTCTAATTATCTTTGATAACCATTACCAAGTTGTCTAATATTTATCTTTGATTAGCTATATCAACTTATCGTCTTTGAGGAGGTTGGGGTTAGGAACCCCTTTAAGTCCTTTAATTCCATCTCTGACTGTTAGGGGAGCACAAGCGTGCTTATCCCCTGCACGGCCGTGCTGGTCACAGAAGTGAAGCACGATCGTGCTTCCATTCACGCACGGTCGTGCTTCCTCTGCTGCATGGTCGTGCTTAATAAGCGGCCATTTTCCATAATTTAAACTGGTAGCATGGGCATGCTCCCTGTTCAGCACGGTCGTGCTTAATGCACAACAGTACTGTTCTGGCCAGAAACTGATACCGAGTTCTTAGCCAATTTTTAGGGTTTTTAATCCATTAATCCTGGGTCATCTTAACAACATATTTTAGGATCGAAAACTCATCATCAACATTAACCAATCAACATCATATATACAACAATAGTCATCATATCATCATATTCATAAGGTAACTGTAACAGCCGGATTTTAATTATGTTGTTCAACCGGTTAAAATATAATTAAATTATATTTTAAATTTGAGAGTTAGAAAGTTTTTTTGATTAAAATAAAATCATATTCATAGTCTACTTTATGGTAGAGGGTTACGGTAAAATTTTTGGTTGAAAATTCAGACAAAAGTCGGTCTGCGTTTTCACTGTCGGTACAAGTTTACTGTGCAGAAAAACTAATTTTGACCCGTGAACGAGATAGTTAGTGTTTTTATTATGTTTCCTTATACTTTGGTTATTTTAAAAAATTTCGTTCAAAAATAAAATAAAATATTTTATTGGGTGAAAACGTCGGAAGAATTACGATCGGAAATGCAACTGGGTACGAAATGGAGCAGAATAGGAGACATAAAAGGCTTGAGGTGAGATGAGGGAGTGAGGTGACTCACTAGAGGTATGGCCTAAGCTACATCCTAAAAAGTGGTCATGATGGACTTTTTGAAATATATCATATTATATTCTAAAAACCTATTTTTCTCTTTCCTCTTCAACCAAACAAGGCACAAGGTCAAAACCTTGCTCTCCAAGCTCATTCCTCTCTCCTCAATTTCGTGCCACTCTCTCCCCTCTCTATATATACCCCTTTCATTTTCACTTCATCATCTTCCTCCTTCAATCTCCGTTAAACCTTCACCTTCTTCTTTCTTCTAAAAGTTCAAGCCCTTAAAGCTTTAGTTTTTATTCATCTTTTCTACTTAAGTTCTTCATTAAAGTTCTTCCTTATACTAAGGGTAATGCTCTCATATGAATCTTTTTGCCAAGTTTCATCTTTTATTTCTTAGTTTACTTTATGTGTTCTTTATATGCTTTAAACTTCTAAAATCTCTCTAAAATGGTAGAAAACTCCTTTTGAGTTGAAACCACTTTCTATAGTCTTGTATTAACTTATATTTTCACATACTAAGAGGTTGTGTAAAACAAAAATATCTACCTATCTCTTCCAATGAAGGCAGAATGCTTGCATTTGTGACCTAGGAAGTTTTTGTTTCAACTTTTGGAATATGATCATGTGTTTGAGTTTCTAACTATCCATTGATCTCAAATCTATAAATCTTGGAAGTTTTGATAGCTTGTTCCTATGATGGCTGAAAATATGAATAAGTAAGCCTATGATACTATGTTTCAACTTTCCAAGTATGATCATGGATTTAAAACTCTTAATACCTCGTGATTCTAAACCTAAGAGTTATTATTAAACAAAGAATATTTTCCGCATCATCCTATGATGGTCGAAACTTAGTGTTTAGGTGCTAGGATGTGTGAGTTTTTATTTTTCCAAAATGATCATGGACTTAAGCTCCATAAGATATTTGGATGCTAAGTCTAAGAGATTGGAAAGTTTAAGGATTTCTAACTTGTTTATTCTATATATGTTATTAAAGCTAGGATGTATTACTTTCATTTTTCCAATATGATCATGGACTTGAGCTCCATAAGATATTTGGATGCTAAGTCTAAGAGATTGGAATGTTTAAGTTTCCATTGTTTTCCAAAATGATCATGGACTTGAGCTCCATAAGATATTTGGATGCTAAGTCTAAGAGATTGGAAAGTTTAAAGATTTCTAACCTATAAATCCTATGAAGGCCGAACCTAGAAGGTTATAGACCTAGGATACTTTGTTCTTATTTTTCCAAAATGATCATGGTTTTGAGCTCCTTAATACATATGGATGCTAAAACTAAGAGATTGGTAAGTTTAGTGAATTCTAGCCTATTTTACTAGCCTTGGCCGAATACCCTAAGTTTATAACTTAGTGGGATTTTAATTCAACTTTGTTAAGTGATCATTGTTTATGAACTCCTAACACTTAAGGATCATAAATCCATGAGTTGTATAATTTTTGGGAATCTCTAACCCTAAGAACTAGTCTTGGCCGAACCTATACCTTATGGTTTAGTGTTCTTGTTTGATTTTAACTTGTGATTTTGTGTTCATAACCTTAGACTTCCATCGCGGAGGAAACGAGGACGTTCGTGGTATACCTCTTCGAGCATCTAATCTCCTTACCTTCACAGAAGGTGGAGTTAGTACTTAGTGGTGTGACAACGAGGAGCTTCGAGTTCGGGAGTCCGGTGATAACCTAGGTGGGGGAAAGAACCAACCTATCGTTGGAATGGATAAGTAGTAGATTATATAATAATTGTGTAGGGCGACCTAAACCCTACTAGTAGTCGAGTAATCGACAAGACCAAATCACATTGGAAACCTTTTTCTGAAAAACCAATGGCGATTCGGGGATTGTAGGTTTATCGATATTAGGTTGATTTTAGATTTTTGATGGTTGATTTGATTTTATTACCTTTATTGAATTGTTTTGTGCTATATGGGTGATATGGGAATATTTTGATTGATATTGTGTTATGCGTGATCTGCCTGGTTTTTATTATTATGCTTAGTGAATTTTAAGCAAAGATATATATGTTGTCTAAGAGATGATTGTTTTGGGTGTGAGGATAATGATGATTTAGAAGTGCCTAACCTAGATGATGTATGTTAAAGAGGTGTTATGGCATAGAATATGTGTCAAGTTCTAATGGAAGGTTAAGGCACTAGGATGTTGCTAAAACAGGTTGGTGAGATTCAAGTATAGGTGTTGTTGTCCACAACTGTGTATTGGTAATATAATACACAAGGACAAAAGTGTATTGGTAATATAATACACAAGGACATCTGTGTATTGGTAATATAATACACCGTGTATTGGTAATATAAGACACGTAAAACCACTTCTATGTATTGGTAATATAATACACCGTGTATTGGTAATATAATACACGTAAAACACTTCTGTGTATTGGTAATATAATACACCGTGTATTGGTAATATAATACATGTAAAATCAAAAGTTCTCGCGAGACCTCTTCCACCTTAGGAAATAGGTGTGCAACGACGGTGTCTTTGAGTAGCATGAGATTGGGGGTAGAGGATGATATATTAACTTGAGGGTGATCTGTTAGTTATGTGCGTTGTTTGTCTGTGACAATTACTGTATGATTTACTATGACTCTTTTCCGCTTTTTGATGATAGAACTGTTTCTTATTCCCTATGTTTCTGTATTTTTGTGGGTTACTTTAGTTTACGTTAGAAGACCCGATAGAGGGTTATGTTGCTGAGGAGCTGGACGGAACTCTGTATGAAATGGAGATTGCTGAGGAGTTGGATGGAACTCCTTACGAACCCGACGCTGGGGGTCGAGCTGTGATCCATGGCGATTAGAGTATAGACATTATGGCCAGTGTGTCTAAGGAGCATTTTTTATATTTCCGCTAAGTATGTCTGTTATTAAGTTTATGCCTGTGAGGGATCCTACTGAGAGGATACCCTCAACAGTGTTTTGGTATTGTAATGAACAACTAAGTGTGTATTTACATATGTTGAAGTTATTGTGTTTTAAATTTGTAGAAGTTATATGATAACTAAATAAGTTTTTAATTTTTACGTATTTTCACGATAAGCACGCGATTAAGAATTGATTTAAGAAGGTAATTAATCTAATAAAGCACCGGGGCACAACGGGGTGTCTCAGTAACCATCATAAACATCAAGGACATATATGAACATGAGAATGAAGCATACAACATAAACATCAACACAGCTAGAGCATATTATCACATAAACATATGAAGTATATAAACATCATATAGGCATACAAACTGACAATACCGGGTTCATGGGAACCCCTTTACCTTACACTACCCCCAGTGCCTAATGTAAACACTACCCTTCTCCCCATACCTGGATTGAAGGTAGCTCTAACAATATCCCAACAACAAACTGGTCCCTTCCCTTCGAGCGGCTCAAAACGAATCCAAGCCTTGGAATAACATAAACACAAACTATCAGTTTCCAATTCTAAACAAGAAAAGGAAACACAAAAGGGAAAGACATTACCTCTATATATCAAGCACAATGAAACAGGGCTTTCCAAAGGTCTCCAATACTCAAGAAACTGAATGAGTTCGATGGGAATAGGGAACGACACAGTGTTAGCCGCAATAGGGTTAGAAACCAACACAAATAGGGTTAAAAATGCAACCCTCGATTTTTGTGCCAAAATATATAGACTGTGCACGAAGCACGACCGTCCTCCTCCTGAGCACAGTCGTACTGGACTTAGCGTCAGCGAGACGCGGTCCGCACATTGAGCACAGGCATCCTCACTGCTGAGCACGGGTGTGCTGGCTAATGAGCATGGTCGTGCTCATCTACCAGAAAGGGACTTTTAAGCTAAAATCCCACCTAGCCATTAGCCAACAACTTATCTTAACAAAACCAACTTAAACAGCCAAACGAGCTTTAAAGAAAAGCACTTACGAAAAACAGGGTGTTACACAAAGTAAAAAATATAAAGGAAAGTCGAAAAACACTAAACCAGAGAGTATAAAGGTTAAAATTTTGCTAATGTGGCTATACGAAAGAAACTCAAGAAGCTTACACATGGCAATTTTACAACCTGTGCTTCAGATTTTGGTGGCGTTTGGAAGAGCTTATTTAAGCTCCTTTTGGCTTATCTGATGACATAAGCTCTTATACAGTGTGTTTGGCAGAGCTTATAAAAATAACTTATGCCATTCCATAAGGAGTTTTTGACTTATTTTCATAAGTCACTGGGAGAAGCTTATGGAATTATCATAAGAGCTTATGCACTAAACACCCTCTCCGTGTTTTTCACTATTCGAATCCTCTCATGCTCCTTTCTTTCTTTTTATTTCTTTAAGTGCTTATGGCATAAGCTCTCATGCGATAAGATCTTATGTGATAATCTCTTAATTAAGTTGTTTACCCAAACGCACCCATATATTCTTGCGCTTAACTTAAAGAAGAAGTAAAAATGGTGTCTTTATTATTTATTTATTTTTGGTAAATGAGAAATTCAATTTATCAATGGCTATATGTTACACCACTCTACTTGTTTGATGGTCTTTTCTTTTTCATAACAGTTTTATTTGGATTATTGCAGAACAAAGATATACAAACCAAGAGTGTGGAATCGATGCCACTACCCTTGTCTATGTTGTAACACCCGGGTGCCGATGAGGGCGGGGAGTGATCGCCGGTGCAAGAAGGCACGGACAAGGAGCAGCTCCTGACAGGCTTCGAGGCGTAGGGACAAATGAATGAACCGATTACACACCCGAATGAGAGGGATCCTGAGATTGTGTAGGTATGGGACTATATAGTTGGGGATGGCTTATATGAATTGATTGGTACTACCTATACCAACAAGATGCATCTTCTTTTAGGTAGCCCATCACTTAAGAACTCCACAGTTAACCGTGGGTGACCTTCTGAGAAATTTTCCCAGGAAGCGTGTGAGTGAGGAAAAAGCACGCTGAAAAGACCCGTGTTGGTATGTGGGGTCAGTCGTGAATCCATAGATCAGCAAGGGATGTTACAAATGGTATCGGAGCGACACCTCTCCCAGTACGGTGTGGTTCGGGGACGAACCAAGCGGAAGCTGGTGGGCATGTAACACCCGAGTGCCGACGAGGACGGGGAGTGATCATCGGTGCAAGAAGGCACGGACAAGGCGGCTTCTGGTAGGCTTGTAGGTGGAGGGACACATGAATGAACCGATTACACACCCGAATCAGAGGGATCCTGAGACTATGTAGGTATGGGACTATACAGTTGGGGATGACTTATATGAATTGATTGGTACTACCTATACCAACAAGATGCATCTTCTTTTAGGTAACCCATCACTTAAGAACTCCACGGTTAAGCGTGCTTGACTTGGAGCAATTCTGGGATGGGTGACCTCCTGGGAAGTTTTCCCATGAAGCGTGTGAGTATGGACAAAGCACGCTGAAAAAGACCCGTGTTGGTCTGTGGGGTCAGTCGTCAATCCATAGATCAGTCAGGGATGTTATATATGTGCACATTCTTAGCTAGTCTGCCTTGGTTGACATATAGAGTCCTCATTCATTGTGGTTTGTATCATAGTCTCTAGCTCATAATTTCGTTAATATGTTAAAATTAAATTTATTTTTTAAATATTACTATTCTATTTTCTTCAACTATCATAGGGACCTAGTGTAGTTGGAGTTCCTTTAAGCATGCTTTAGCTAGTCCTTCACTACAAATACCGGAAAAGGTGTAAATTTGTAGACATCCAATAGTAATAAAACATAACCTTGTTTTTTAATTATGTTGTTGTTACTTTCTTGAAGCTAGTTGATAGTTTAGAAATGAGGAATAAGTACAAAGTAAAAAATAAAAAGGAAAGTCGAAAAGACACTAAACCAGAAGAAAAGTTAAAAATTTGCTGATGCGGCTAAACGAATGAAACTCAAGAAGCTGGCACATGGCAATTTTACAACTCGTGCTTCAAGTTTTATATATTATAAATATATATTTTATTTTTGAAACTTTTAGATGTGTCCCGGAAAACCCAAAATTTATGATTATTTAAACAATGTTTGTGTTCAGCGTGGAGTTGAAAGAGGATAAACTTTGTAATTCACCACATAGTTATCGGGTTCTCTCCATAATCTTATGTACCGTGTACTAAACTCGTTCTTTCGCGTATTGCGTAATTGATTCATTTTAAAGAAAAACTTGTAATAGTAATATATAAAAAGTGATGAACTACATACTAAATAACTCGCGTACGTACCGTGAACTCGTGCCACGTATCTGGTAACTGTGATTCAACCAGGATGTGTAATTTTGGAAGGGATTTTACCTCCATCGTTCAATTATTGAGCTGCAAGACCCTTCCTTCATCAACACTTGGCTAGGCTTATTTTTGTCCATTTGGTATAAATTGAGCTTCATTAACTCAATTTGTTAATAGTGGTTAGTGTATTTTCCTTGAATTTTAACCTTTTTAGTATAGGTGTTAATTAGGGTTGGCCTAGGGATGATAATGGGTAGGTATTATAGTAGTCAACCTCATACCCGTGTTTAAAAAAAATACTCGCACCTGGATCCATACCTATGTGGATAGAAACTTTAATACTCGTACTCATACTCATACCCATTATCCGTATTTTAATTAACTATGTAAAGTCAATAAATAAAAAATAAATTTGATTAAAAATAATGTCGTGATCACTGTACACTTTTAGTTGTGTGGGAGTAATAAAGATAATACGAGAAGAGCTACTTTCAGATTCCTTTGAATGAGTCATTACACATGGATTTTCCATCTATGATTAGGAAAGTAAAAGCAAGCAACCAAAAGGTAAACCATAAAAGAAATATATGATAACATGGTTGGAAAACAACATACATGTAAACACATATATAAGAAATTTGTAAATGCTTGAAAACATGATAAGAAATTTGTATTGTCAAAATGAGAAGAACATAAATATGT
This sequence comes from Sophora flavescens, assembly GCA_030762895.1. Taxonomy (NCBI): domain Eukaryota; kingdom Viridiplantae; phylum Streptophyta; class Magnoliopsida; order Fabales; family Fabaceae; genus Sophora; species Sophora flavescens. The sequence goes on from CM061065.1 coordinate 55,613,966, forward strand.
TATTCACTTAACCTAAGTTACATTTTATTTTTAAAAAGTTTAATATATTATAATATATATGTGTGTGTGTGTGTGTTGGGGGGGGGGGGGGGGGGGGTGGGTATGAAGCAGGTACTAGAGTACTTGTACCCACACTCAAATCTATTAAACTTTGCGGGTAATTACCCGCCCCATACCTATATCCATCATGGGTAAATTTTGTGGATACCCATTGGGTCCAATACCCATTGTGATCCCTAGGTTGGCCAAGTCCATTCAGGACATCCCATGAGCAATCAAATATTTTGAGGCCGGGTTGGGTCAGACCAAATTAATTATGGGTCAATAATTTTCCAACCCAGCATAACCCTCTACGTGATACAGGCTAAATGGGCTGGCCTATGGGCTCATATTTTTAAAAAAAATTTATTTCCTTACAATAAAAATAAGTAATTTTGTTTGATTTTTCATTTCTTAACTATATAAATAAAATGTTTGATTTAATAACATTGAAAACTAAAATAAACTATATGAGCTCATAATAATTATTTGATAGGTAATACTATAATCACAACATGATAAGGTCTGCCACAAAAAAAAAATTATTGTATTATACATAAACAGTATTATTTTGTATTGAAAAATTTTATAATTATCGACATTCCTAATTACATATCTACAGTCTAGTTTGTTAGTCATAATTTTAGGGTTCGCTTGGTTTGTTTCCAACTTTATGTTCTTTTTTTATCAATAATTGTAAAAACATCATATTATTTATCTTATAATTCCCGTTTTTAAATATTTGTATAGAAATCGGTGAAAAAATATAACAATTTTACAATGTACATTTTCATGATTCTTGTTTAAATGTGGCATTTCACGGTTGCTCTACAGATTTTTTAAAACAAGAAACAAAATTAAAATAATATGACATTTGTTTTTGCAATTATTCTTAAAAATAAGAAACTAAAAATAAAACAAACATACACTTATTTTTATTTTTATTTAATTAATTAATATCGAAATTAGATGGACAATTAAGTATTAACATCACCTAAATATAATTTACATCATAAAGTATAGATTATTATCAGTTCCCAGGCTTTTTGACCAAAATGGGTTCCTTTTAGAAACTACTTACCAGTTTATGGTTGTTCTGAAACAATTTACCAATGGAGGTCCTTTTGGACACGTGGCATAATTTTTTTTTTGTTTCTGACCGATCAAAGGCGCCATTCAGACTGGCACCTACCATTAAAAAAAAAAGACAAAAGCTGCCCTGCAGCGCCACGTGGCGCAACACAGGAGAGACGCCACTGCGGATGGTGCCATCAAAGGCACCAGGCGCAGTAGCACCTCTCTGCTTTGCGTCATGTGGTGCATGCAAGGCGGCGCCCCCCCCCCCCCCCCCTCCCCCTCCCCCCGTTTCCATCAGAATTAAAACCCCACACACCCTTCCCTCATGCCCAACCGTACCCCATTTTAACCCCCCTACCCTCCTATAAATACCATCATCATTCATACAAGACCACATAAAGTTGGATTCTAACTTCGTATGCTCGTGCATACTAGGTATGATCATTAGTCAATATTTTTTTTTTGTATTTTTAATTCAAATTGTAATCTAACTTTAAATTTAAATTGACTTCCTAGGTATGGTCCGAGAAGTGCCATCGGTCACAATCGCTTTGATACGCGAAAGAATTCTAAGTACTTTGTAATCTAACTTTAAATTCACATGTGATTGCTGTGTGTGCGGCCATGATGCTCGACCATGATCAGTATGTTAATGATGTATACAAATGGCACAACATCATTAACGCTTATGCTCCCCAGTGGTTTCCGATCAGAAAAGAGGAAGAAATACCCGAGATACAACAACCTTGGACCTTAGTGCCGGATCTGTCAATGCTCCACCCGAAAGGGAGACCCAAGTCAACCCGCATTCGTAATGAGATGGACTGGGTAGAGTCACAACCGACCCAACGATATGGATTGTTATCAGACTCTCAACCTAAGTAACACTTCGACTACTAATCGTGGAGCATGATCTTGTGCCATTCAATACTACATAAGAAGTGGAAATTAAATCGAGTCTTGATAGCGACCTTGCTTTTGTTTACTTCAATGGCCGAATTACAAACGGTCCAGAGGGCGTCAAGTTCCACTGCTATTACCCAAGGCGCATCCGAATCAACGAGGATGTATCTCTGTGGGATTTGAAGCGGATGGTGCGTGCCAAGCTCCAAGCTGGTAGCAAAAATATTGCTGATATTTACTACTGGTGCCCTCAGAAAACACAACAAGGAGGTTTCCAGTACAGCCAAATGACACTGGCACTGGATAATGACATATGCCGCATGTTTGATTTGTTAAATGAACACAAGAGGGTGGGCCCTATTGAGTTGTACGCTCAGTTGGGACGGTCGGCTGATGAGATACTGGCTTTGCTGAGGGGGCCATCTGGATCTGCTTCGTTCTAGAAAGTTTGGTCTTAATGAAAGTTTTTAATTCATTAATTTCTTAATCCCCTCATTAACATGTTAATTAACTAACTTAAACTAACTATTTAAAAACATTAAAACAATTCTTGTTTATTAAGGAATATTATAGTACCAATTTACCCCAATAAATACTGACATTAATGATAAAATTAATTATTGTATTTATTTAAAATAACAAGAAATAAAAAAATACTCTAATAACAATGTAGCAAATAATATAACAAGAGACATTAAAAAAAATAGCAATAACAATTTATACCAACAAATAATCATCAATTATTACAGTATTCATAAAAAAAAATTACCTTGTAGAAATTAAACGAAGTTTCCAACAATTTGAAAGGAACACTACTACAAAAAATTAAACTATAAGTATGAGGAGTAACACTTGTTGGGGTTTTCATGAGATAATCCTCTTTAAAAATCATATCTCAAGGCAGAAGAAAACCAACCCATGGATCGTACATTACAAAAACATGAATCACATAAAGGGCTATTTGTGTTTACCTCTTGAAGCGTGCTTTCACTATGATCACATGTGCCACAAAGGAGAAGCACCTCTACTCGGTCCACGCGAACAAACGGGCGTCGGAGCTTTCCGTCTTGTGCTAGCTGATGGCTATGGGAGGTAAGGTTAGCAGGACTATATTTAGAGCAAGAATAATAGTCTATTTATAAGCCACATACTCCTCTTGACCTAACTGTCTACTTATTGAACCTTGCACGCTACAAGTCCAATAACATTTAAATTAATTAAATCATATTTAATTAATTGACACGCTCCACATTTACTCTATGCGTGTGACCCTGTAGGCTCCCACTAAGTTGGCAATAATATTAAATATTACAATAATATCAAATATTAATTATAATATTAAATATTATAAATAATGATTGGCATCTAGCAATGCATCATTACTACCCCAATTAGCAAGAGTTTCGGTGATCCGATTTTAGCCTTACCGCGACCAAAATTTACTGTGCAGTAAATGTCCCTTCGTCCATATGTCTTAATTGAGCACAAGGCATAAGAGTGTCATCCTTGTTATGTTCAATTATTTATTCATCGATCCCCGAGTAGACGTGTAATCACAAATGGGCCCAATATCACTTATTAGCCCACTTCCGTGTGGCCACGCATATTTCATGTCTCACTCTATCGAGGGGCCCAAGACATTACCCCTGCCATGTAGGAGGGACGAATCCTGCCTACATCACTCACACTCCTCAACATGATTTATTGCAGGCCCTATAACTACCTTTATGATCACCATGTTACGCGTGACGTTTGATAACATTAAAGCCTACAATTCCTCATGTATGAATCGTAGTGACTTCAAGTCGAAGGACTACTTCACTAAGGTCGCCATGAAAATACTTATGACACTTACATAACTATTATGAAGTATTCTCATAGTGGGTCATCCGATGTAAATATTACTCCTAATATTTATACATGTGTGTTGTGCGACACCCTTTCTGGGGGCCGTCACATAGTTACCCAAAATGTGGAAAAAAAAACTAAAATGCTGATTACTTTCGAAAAATATTACTTTCAATGTTTTACCTTTACGAAAATTGTGATAAAATTTGAAATTTTTCCTTCTTCATAATATCAACTCAAGACAACGCAACCAACTCGGAGATGTACGTCATAAGCATAAATAAGCATCATAAGTTTTATACAAAACATAAAACTATAACTATAGGAGATCACAAAAGAGCCTCCATCACGATAGGTTTTTCTCCATCACACTAAATAAGAAAAATTAAAGACATATACATAAACAGTAGCGACACAACTAGAACCATAATCAAAATAAATGGCTCTTAGTAGTCTGATTAAAAACGGATGAAAGACTCGCTACTCTAAAGACTTGCTTCTCTTGATTGCACAGTATCGGGCTCAATGACATGAGATGGATCAGGAATATACTTCCTCAGTTGTGAAACATGAAAAACATCATGAAGATTTGAAAGAAAAGGTGGTAAGGAAATTTTATAGGCTATAGGACCTACATGACGAAGAATTTGGTAAGGTCCGATAAATTTAGGAGTGATTTTTCTGGACTTAATTACCCGACCAACCCCAGTCGTTGGTGTGACTCTCAAAAACACATGTTCACCTTCCTCAAATTCAAGAGGTCGTCTCCGCTTATCAGCATAACTTTTTTGCCTACTTTGAGTCGTCTGCATCTTTTCCTGAATCATCTTCACTTTTTCCGTTGTTTGTCGCACAAAGTTCGGTCCCAACAGTAAACTTTCACCATCCTGATACCAACACACTGCACTGTCGACCATATAAAGCTTCATAGGGTGTCATTCCTATGCTTGAATGAAAACTATGGTTGTAGGTGAATTCTATTAATGATAGAAATTCATCCCAGCTCCTCGAGTCTTCTAGTGTACAAGCTCTTAACAAATCTTCAAGTGACTGTATAGTCCTTTCCGATTGTCCATCCATCTGTGGATGATATGCCGAACTCAATCTGAGTTTCGTTCCCAAAGCCTCTTGTAAACTCTGCCAAAATTTTGACGTAAATCTTGGATCACGATTTGAAATAATGCTGGTAGGTATACCGTGTAACCTAACAATTTCATCAACATATAGTTGAGTTAACTTTTCCAACGGGTGTTTCATCTTGATAGGTAAAAAGTGAGCCGACTTGGTCAATCGATCAACTATTACCCATATTGCATCATTTCCCTTTCGAGTCCTCGGTAAACCAGACACATAGTCCATCGATATACTGTCCCATTTCCAATCTGGAATATCCAAAGGTTACAACATTCCTGCTGGTTTTTGATGCTCAATCTTAGCTTTTTGACAAACTAAGCAAGAAGCCACATAATTCATGACATCTCTTTTCATGCCATACCACCAATATAATTTCTTAAGGTCTTGGTACATCTTATAGTTCCTGGATGTAAACCTAGCTTACTTCTATGAGCTTCCTCTAGAATTAACTTTTTCAGTTCAACGTCATCTGGTACACAAATCCTCTCACCAAATCTTAAAATTCCATCAGTCCCTTCTCTGAATTTTGACACTGCTCCTTGTTGTACTAGCTCTCTCTCTCTCTCTCTCTCTCTTTGTAGGTATTGATCACCTCCTTGTTTTTCCAGTATTTGTTCCATCAATTTGTTTGTAATAGTAATCATACCCAAACAAATCATTCCTGGTGATCTTTCCATTGTTAAGCGCATATCCTGAAATTGTTCCAACAATTCCTGCTCTCTGGCCATCATATATGAAGCATGCACTGATTTTCTACTCAAAGCATCTGCCACTGCATTAGCTTTCCCAGGGTGATATTGTAGTTGAAAATCATAATCTTTTAAGAATTTCAACCAACGCCTTTGTCGCATGTTCAGTTCCTTTTGATCAAATAGGTATTTTAAACTGTTATGATCACTAAAAACATTAAATATTGATCCATAAAAATAATGTCTCCAGATCTCTAAAGCAAATACCACCGCTGCTAACTCCAAATCATGCGTAGGGTAATTTCGCTCATGAGTCTTCAACTATCTTGAAGCATAAGCCACGACTTTCCGATTTTGCATTAAGACACAACCCAATCCTTGATGTGAAGCATCGCAATATATTTCAAATGATTCCTTAGGATCCGGTAGTATCAATACAGGTGAAGTAGTCAGCCTTCATTTTAACCCTTGAAAACTTTCTTCACAAGCTTCAGTCCACGTGAAAACTTGATCCTTCCGAGTTAACAGGGTAAGTGGTCCTACTATATTAGAAAATCCTTCAATGAATCTTCTATAGCATCCAGTCAACCCCACAAAACTACGGATCTCCGTTACAGTCTTGGGTCTTTCCCACTGTAAAACAGCTTCAACTTTCGACGGATCTACGGTAATTCCATCTCTCGAGATCACATGTCCTAAGAATTCAACTTGGTCTAACCAAAATTCACACTTTTCAGGTTTCGCATAAAGTCTTTTCTCCTTTAAAATTTGGAGAACCACACTGAGATGTTCAGCGTGTTTTTATTTATCAGGGGAATAGATTAGAATGTCATCAATAAAGACAACGATAATGTCCGTAGCGTGTTCAAAACGTTGTTTTTGGAACATCTTCCGCTTTTACATGGATCTGGTGATATCCCAATCGTAAATCTATCTTGGAGAAAACAGTCACTCCACGCAGTTGATCCATCAAATCATCTATCCTTGGAAGTGGATACTTATTCTTAATTGTCACTTTGTTCAGTTGGCGGAAATCTACACATAAGCGAGAAGTTTCGTCTTTCTTTTTCATGAGCAACACTGGAGCCCACCATGGTGATACACTAGGTCTAATGAATTCTTTACTCATCAACTCAACTAGTTGTCCTTTCAAGTCCTCAAGCTCCGATGGCGACATACGATATGGTGCTGTAGATATCGGTCCAGTGCCTGGGATCAGATCAATGGCGAATTCGATCTCCTGAACAGGTGGTAGTCCAGGTACATCATTAGGAAAAACTTCCGAAAACTCGTTGACAACGGGTATACACTGCAAGTCTAACTCGTTCTTAACGTCTAAGGAAAATAACAACAGGTATCCTTGCGCTCCCTCTTTTAAAGAAGTTATTACTTGATTAGCGGATAAAAATCCAGAATTCTCATCTTTAGGAAAAATTAAAGATTTACGGGAACAGTCTATTAAAATATGGTTGGAGGATAACCAATCCATGCCTAAAATTAGATCTAACTGTATCAAAGGCAAACAGATCAGATCAACACAATAATATCTATCCTGAATAATCATAGGACAGTTTAAGCAAGCAGAGCTAACAGTAACTGGCTTAACAGTTGGAGTAGAAACAATCAGATTATATGGTAAGGAAGAAACAGGCAAACTCAAACGTTTCATGAAATCCATCGAAATAAAAGAATGTGTCACCCACGAATCAAACATTATAATTAAAAAATTATCGTTTATGTCACACATACCTAGTACAAGGTCGTCAGAGTCTGAAGCTTTTGCTCCACTCATTGTATAAACTCGTCCCTTGGCTGTCGGTTTATTGGCTCTAGCAGTGTTAACAGTCGGTCCCTGCTTCGGTGCATTGCAATCCTTTGCCATATGCCCCACTCGACCCCAGTTGAAACATCTGGGTCCTTTAAGAGAACAACTATCAGTCATATGGCCGGTCCCCCCACAATTGAAACATCTGATAACTTGACCTTGATTCCGGGTCTTCTGGTCTCCGTTCCCCGATCCTGAAGCATTAGAACAATATTGCTTCTGTTGATTCCCTGGTGCATGATAAAAAGGTTTATTTTGATTCTGCTTTCCCTCCTGATTCTGAGATTGACTCTTAGACTTAGCTGGTCCGCCTACGTTCCCTCTATATTCTCTTTCTCTCCTCATGACTTCTACCTTCCTGCACTTTTCAACAAAAGCTTGAAAATTCTTGATTTCCAAAGGTAACACTGATTCTTTAATCTCAAAGCGTAGTCCTTTCTCAAAGCGTTCGTATTTCCACTCTTCATTCAGATTGTTGTCAAAAAAGCAAAAATACTTGGCTAGGGATTCAAGCCTTGCCGCATACTCGCCAACAGTTAAATCCCTCAGAAACAGACGTAGAAATTCTGCTTCCTTCTCAGCTCGCGCACTTTGTGTAAAGTACTTATCTAAAAATGCAGTTCGGAACAACTCCCACGTGATCATTTGATGTTCAGCTTCCAATAGTTGTCCGGCTCCTCTCCACCAGTACTCGGCATCTCCCACCAACATATATGCAGCATAAGACACCTTATCCCCTTCAGGAGTGTGAATCAACTCAAAGATTTCTCCAACTCTTGGATCCATAAGTCAGCTTTAATGGGATCCACGTCTCCATAGAATTGTGACGGATCTTGACTTCTAAAAGCAGTCAAGTTCTTACCCTCAACAGCTTGTTCAGCTCGAACTTGCGCCTGATGGTTCTGGGCATTCATCGATGTAGTCTGGTTAGCAATTGCAGCTGCTACGTTCTCCATAGCCTGGGCAGCATAATCCACTCCTTCATCGTATTCCTCATTCATATTGGCACGACCGCCAATAGGGCCACCTTGACGACCCCTTCCAAAACCGTGTCCATGTCCTCGTCCACATCTAGCTTCTGGCACGAATTCCATAACTGACCTGTCAAACAAAATCAGTTAAACCGCCACCAGAAATGAAACGTGTACCTAAGAATTAACGTGCATTACTTCTAAGAAGTAAATCAAACAGTCAGGTCTTAATCAGAGAAACACAACATCAACACAATCGACTTATTTCCCAAAGACTCCCGAAAGACTCGACCAGCTCTGATACCACAAATGCGACACCCTTTCTGGGGGTCGTCACATAGTTACCCAAAATGCAGAAAATAAAACTAAAATGCTGGTTACTTTCAGAAAATGTTACTTTCAATGTTTTACCTTTACGGAAATTGTGATAAAATTTGAAATTTTTCCTTCTTCATAATATCAACTCAAGACAACGCAACCAACTCGGAGATGTACGTCATAAGCATAAATAAGCGTCATAAGTTTTATACAAAACATAAAACTATAACTATAGGAGATCACAAAAGAGCCTCCATCACGATAGGCTTTTCTCCATCACACTAAATAAGAAAAATTAAAGACATATACATAAACAATAGCGACACAACTAGAACCATAATCAAAATAAATGGCTTTCAGAAGCATGATCAAAAACCGATGAAAGACTCGCTACTCTAAAAACGACTATACCTAAGCTGGTCAAAGCTAATAAGAACTACTAGGGGAATCAGAATGATCACCCACACTCACTGAAGGTGTATCCGGTGAAGATACATATACTACCTCACCCATTGGGTCATCCCCAAAGGTCGGTGAGTGAACCACAAACTCCTCCTTAAAATGCTCTTAGGGATCTTCCTCTATCTCATCCAGCTCCACCTCAACCGGTGCTGCTGCTGCTACAGGTGCCACCTGAAGCTGCTCAACAGGCTGGTGCGGATAATCAAGCAATCCATGATCCCTCAAAAACTGTAGGTATTGCCATACAAGAGGTAACGATATCTCACAAGTCTCCACCATATGTAGTCTCGAAATGGGTCCCCCAGCTGTCGTGCCGGCTGTCTCCGTAGATGGGCCACAGTATGTGGCGCTCAAAGCCCCGGGATTTATCTCCCATACGCTAGCATAGTGGGCCCGATCAAACGTGATCATCCTCAACCGCTGATGGGCTAAGGGGATCTCTTGATCCATCTAATCGCAGATAAAATATAACACGAGTAGAGAACGGAAAGAAAACATGGAAGAGTGAGAAACCGACATTGGAGTCATAACGCGAGAACCACATGCACGACACAACAAAACATATGTATACATATATATATCCGTATCAGTTAAACTCTCACTAGTAAGGTACCACACATCATAGCATCTCAAAGGGATTCACACCCAAACATCGTCGTTTTAAAATATGCATGATACACTTCAATAATCGTTCTCTAACATTTTACCTAATCTCCCGGAGATATCAACAACACGCAGAGTTGATCAAACTCAGTTGTCATAAAGGCACTCGCAAGACCATGCATTACTGTCCACACAAGATGTAGTGGTCGTTAACACAATTGGTCCTCATTGTCCACACAAGGTACAATGACATGAATATCCTCTCGATATCATGATTATCTACATGTATACCATTAAGGTGCCATGCTCAACTCAATTTGAAAGAACGTCTGCTTAAATGCATGTAAAACATTTTATTCTCGTCTTTTCTCTTTGTGAATAATGTTCTTTTGTCGAAGTACACAAAACATTCGACCATCTTCAACTCAAAACGTCTTTAAAACATTATTAACAACACATGATTTCAGAATCCGAATGCTCAATCACAAAACCTTTAGACCTTGCAATCAGTCTTAAATTTCGTGTGATAGAAAACATCATTAAACTCCTTTTTAACGCACAGTATACCTCTTTTATACAGTAGACATTAAGTCCACAACGCACAGAACTTTAACATCCCGACGTCTCGGCTATTAAGTTCTAAAATCTGTAAAATCATGTTCAACTCAAAACTTGATTTCTGGAAAACTTATTGCATGGGCAAATTTCGTCATAAAACACTGGTTACCGAAAATATCATTTTCAGAAATGAGGGTCATAGAGATTTGAAGTTCACCAAAAATACGCATTGCCGTCTCTAAAATACTTGCCATCGTCGGTTTTCCAAATTGCCGTCGTTACATCATTTTAAACAAATTTAAAGCCAAAACTCAGTTTTTTCCACTTAAACATTGTTTTAAAAATCACGGTTACCTTATTTTCGAAGATAAACTTCACAGAACAATATTTTATAATATTGCGGAATATATTATATAGCTACTAGCAGTAGTAAAATATTTTCACGGTTACGCCCTCTCTGTGACTCATAAATCAATTTTTTTATTAATGAATCATTAAAATAATAATATTTCTCAAATACTTATTATTTTTCCCAAATAATATTTTCCATAAATATTATATATCAATATTTTCCCATAAAAATATTGAATATAATTTATACCGCTTATTAACGCTTTTATCTGATTAATCGATTGGGCACTGACCACTGTCAGGCTTCACAAACAACATCCAACATCATCATCATCAATATATTACAGGCAGATTATGCATCACAGTAATATAATAAATAACTGTAGATAATTAAATAAATTAAAAGAAGATAAATAAATTACAGCTATAAACACACATAGCCGAATAAAATAAACCGAAAACACCCCAAACACAAATAGAAATATACAGACCACAAACAAGAACATGTGGCCATCCGAATAACCCTTCAGGTAACCCCTCTTACCTCTCGAAGTTCCTCAGTGAAAAAGTAATAACTCGCCGGGTGTCGGAAATCCTCGTACGCCATAAACACGGTTAACCTTCAACACACAACCAATCAATACCTTAATCAAACAACTAAAACATCACTAAATAAACCTATATAGGTCACGACCTACTAGGGTTTAGTGACTTAACCAATTCCAAAAATCTCCTAAGTCATGGATTAAGGTTTCTAACATATTTAAGACAATGGATTAAGACTAAACAACAAGACTAGGAAATCAAAATCGTCCTAATCCTCCAAGTCTCAAGGTCGGCCATCAATAAATCCTAGGGTTAGGGTTTGTAGTTTCATGAACCAATGAGGATTTAACAAGTGTACATGTATGTATGTTGAAAGACATGATCATATATCAAAACAATGAACAAAACTCCATCAAAACTTTTCCTCTATGATTCGGCCATCACATGAACTTAGGGTTATAAATTTCATTTTGATTGGCTAACATGAATTTAGGAATGGTATCATACATGTCATATTGAATACATGATCATACATGAAAGAAAACAAAAACAAAACTCCATGGATCCTTTCTCCATTGGTTCGGCCAACTCAAGTTAAATAGGAAGGAAATTTTTTATCATCACATGCTCTTAGATATAGACAATACACATGATTACAAGAACATAGCAAGTGGTTTCAACATCATGGGAGTTTTCTAGAATTTGTTATGGATTTTCAAAGTTCTAGATCTAGAAACTTAAAAGTGAAAAACCTAGATGAGTAAAGCTTTGAATCTTGAAACTTATTGAACAACATAAACATGATTAGGAAAGGAGAAGATAATTTACCTCTTGAAGATCCAAAAATAAGTAAAGATCCAATGACTTGCTTCACACAATGATTCTAAGACTTATGAACTTTGGTGTTTTTGTGTTAAACTTGTAATAAGAAGAAAATAAAGTGTGATGGTCTATATATATAGAGAGGGCTGCGTCCAAGGGAGGGATTAAGTGGAAAGGAGGTGGGTTCTTCAAGGACTTAGGTGCAAATAACTCCTAGGGACCATTTTGCAAAATTCCAAAAGTATAAGGACTAGTTTGCAAATTCCTAATAGTTTGTAATGATGACCATCTGCAACATTTAATGTGTTCACATTGTGACTCACCATCATGAATCATCCAAAATCCTAAGATAACTCCTTTATCTGCTTTTGGAAACTCCGTCGTTCGCTCCATCGTTTACCCGATTACATATTTCGCCCGTAAAAGATAAATTATTTCACTTTTAATGAAATAATTCTAAAAATACGCAATCGCAGGAAATAAAATAAAAATCTTAAGTTTTTCGTTCACGAGTAAAAATTAGGTCTCCTGGTCAATATAAATATACTGTCATTAGAAATAGCGGGCCGGGATTCACCCGTCGTTTCAACCTAAATTTTAATCGTAGCTTTCTACGTTTAAGTATAATTAAATGACCAAATCCGTTTATTCAAAATAATTTTCTAAAACTCGAATAAATATATAAACATATTCATCCACATTTATGTTATTTAAAACAGTAAAGAAAACAGGGTGTTACATGCTGACTTGATATCACATATCCATAACCCATGAGATGTGGTCATCAGTCTACTCACACAATAGTCTCTATGTATTATTGTTGTCCTAATTAACAATAATACTCGATTACGGATATATAATAATAGCGTTCTTATTATTTAATGAGGTCTCACAATTAAGTCTCGTAGTTAATGTCTCATTAAATGAACTGCCTATTCTAAGGACTTTATTACGCTATTAAAACATATAAATAACATAATAAATAAAATGCCTTTATTTATATAAAATATATATAATCCAAAGTCATGATACAAAATGTAAATCTACTAATATAGATTGGCCACTAGGGCTTACACCAACAATCTCCCACCGGCACTAGAGCCAATCAGGCATAAATCTAATACTCATTGATCTAGTATGAGCGTCATGCTTATGCTGAGCAAGGGCTTGGCCAGCGGGTCCGCGACATTGTCGAGTGTTGGTACTCTGCATATCTTCACATCTCCTCTATCGATAATCTCTCGAATAAGATGGAAGCGCCTAAGTATATGTTTGGACCGCTGGTGAGATATGGGCTCCTTGGCTTGCGCGATTGCCCCATTATTATCACAATAAAGGTCAATCGGGTCCACAATGCTAGGAACTATACCAAGTTCAGTTATGAACTTCTTGATCCAAACGGCCTCCTTGGCTGCATTGTAGGCAGTAATATACTCGACCTCTGTAGTAGAATCAGCGACTGTTTCCTGGTTTGAACTCTCCCAGCTCACAGAGCCATCATTTAAGCAAAACACATAACCAGATTGCGATCTGAAATCATCCTTATCAGTCTGGAAGCTAGCATCAGTGTAACCCATTACAACAAGCTCTTCCTTGCCTGCATATACCAAGAACGAATCCTTAGTTCTTCTCAAGTACTGGAGAATGTTCTTAACAGCAACCCAGTGACTTTCACCGGGATCAGACTAGTACCTGCTCGTTATGCTCAAAGAATATGAGACATCTGGTCGAGTTACATAGTATGATATACATGATAGACCCAATTGCGGATGCATATGGAATCTTATTCATGCGATCCCTTTCTGCATGAGTGGAAGGGGATTATGCCTTTGATAGGCATATACCATGTGACATTAGCAAGAGTCCCTTCTTGGATTCATGCATACTAAAGCGTCTCAACACTTTGTCTATGTATGTACTTTGACTCAGGCCAAGCAATCTCAGTGACCTATCTTTATAGATCCCGATTCCCAATACATAGGTAGCTTCACCCAAATCTTTCATAGAAAAGCAATTCCCTAACCAAGTCTTCACTTGTTATAAGGTAGGGATGTCGTTTCCGATGAGTAGTATGTCATCGACATATAACACCAGAAAGACAACTATGCTCCCACTAACCTTCTTGTAGACACAAGGCTCATCTTCAATTTTTATAAATCCAAACTGTCTTACAGCATCATCAAAATGAAGATTCCAGTTTTTGGAAGCTTGCTTCAATCCATAGATTGAATGCTGCAACTTGCATACCTTCACGGCGTTCTCTGAAGTGTCAAAGCCCTCAGGTTGTGTCATGTACACATCCTCAAGGAGATTTTCATTAAGGAAAGCAGTCTTGACATCCATCTACCATATTTCATAATCATGCTATGCAGCATTGGCAATCAAGATCCCGATGGATTTAAGCATTGCAACAGGCGAAAAAGGTCTCATCATAGTCTTTACCATGTATTTGCTTGAAACCCTTAGCAACCAATCGCGCCTTATAGGTAAGCACTTTACCATCCATGTTAGTTTTATTTTTGAAAACTCACTTGCATCCTATGGGTTTTACCCCTTCAGGTGGCTCTACCAAGGTCCATACCTGGTTAGTGTACATGGACTCCATCTCAGATCTCATGGCCTCAAGCCATTTCTCAGATTCTGGGCCAGTAATGGCCTCCTGGTAAGTCACAGGCTCATCTTGATCCATGATTAATACATCACCTTGTTGAGTCATGAGAAATCCATATCTCTCAGGCTGGTGACGTATCCTGTTAGACCTACACTGGTCTTGTGCTACTGGAGCAGGCCGTTCTTCCACAACATCTTGTGAAGGCTGCTCTTGTTCCTCCATAGGTATGTCGCTACTTTGTGACACTTGAATTTCTCCAAGTTCTATATTCCTCCCATTGGTTTTTTGGAGATAAACTCCTTTTCTAGGAATACATCAGTTCGCGCGACAAAAACTTTGCCTTCAGAAGGATTGTAGAAATAGTATCCCTTAGTTTCCTTAGGATATCCCATAAAGAAACACTTATCGGATTTGGGATCAAGCTTAGTAGAAACCTGACGTTTTACATATGCGTCACAACCCCAAATCTTTATTAAAGACACACCGGGTCTCTTACCAGTTCATATCTCATATGGTGTCTTTTCTACCGTCTTGGATGGAACACGGTTAAGTGTGAAAGTTGTTGTTAATAGAGTATGTCCCTAGAAGGAATTTGGAAGATCTGCATGACTCATCATAGACCGAATCATGTCCAACAATGTTCGGTTCCTCTTCTCAGAAACACCATTCCATTGTGGTGTTCCCGGTGGAGTGAGTTGAGATAAAATCCCACACTCTCTCAGATGATCATCAAACTCTAGGCTTAAATATTCACCTCCTCGATCAGATCGAAGGACTTTAATACTCTTACCTAGTTAGTTTTGTACTTCATTTTTGAACTCCTTGAACTTTTTAGAGGATTCCGATTTGTGTTTCATAAGATACACGAATCCGTATCTACTGAAATCATCAGTAAATATAATGAAGTACTAAAAACCACCTCTAGCATTGCGTTTAGTGCTCCACATTACATCACTATGTATGAGACCCAAAAGATCATTAGCCCTTTCACCTTTTTCCGTGAATACGGCTTTGGTCATCTTTCCCAATAAACAAGACTCGCATGTTTCATGTGATTCATAATCAAATGAGTCCAATAATCCATCTTTATGAAGCTTAGACATGTGTTTCTCATTTATATGGCCCAAACGACAATGCCAAAGATAAGTCGGGTTCATCTCATTTGATTTGAACCTCTTGGTATCAATGTTATAGATGGGCATCTCAAGATCAATGACATAAAGCCCATTACTCAAATGTGAACTAGCATAGAAAATATCATCCAAATAAATATAACAACATTTGTTCTTTATTATAAAAGTAAAACCAATCTTGTCCAAACAAGAAGAAGAAATGATATTCCTACTAATCGCAGGCACAAAATAATAGTTCTCTAACTGAATAATAAGCCCAGTGGGTAAAGTTAATACATAAGTTCCTACAGCTAAAGCAGCAACTTTTGCTCCATTGCCAACTCGTAGATCGACTTCGCCTCTCGTCAATGGTCTACTCCTTTTTAGATCCTGCACATTTGTACAAACGTGAGAACCACATCCAGTACTATCTAATACCCATGATGCAAAAGTAGATAAATTGACTTCTATAACAAACATACCTGAGTTGGAAGTCCCACTTCCTTTCTTCTTGCACTCTTCCAGATATTTTGGGCAGTTCCTCTTCCAGTGTCCGATCTTACCACAGTGGAAGCACGTGCCCTCCTTAGCCACTCCTCCCACGGGCTTCAAGCCAGAAGTGCTGGGTTTGAACTTGTTGTCATTCTTGCCCTTGCCTTTCTGCTTGTTCATAGGCCTCTTGGGCTGCTTCTTGCCCTTTCCAGCTTGGACCATCAAAATGGCCTTCCCTTTTCCCTTATTGATGTTGTTTTCAGTAGTTCTCAACATGCCCAACAACTCTGGCAGTGATTTGTCAAGATCATTCATATTGAATTTCATGACAAAGTGATTGGAACTCTTCGACAACGATTGCAGGATCAAGTCAGTGGCCAACTCTTGGCCCAAGGCATAACCCAACCTCTCGAGATTCTCAATGTACCCAATCATCTGAAGCACATGAGGACCCACTGGGCTTCCTTTTGCCAGCTTGCTTTGGAAAAGAGTTCTGGAAACTTCGTACCGCTCATACCTTGCTTGCTCTTGGTAGAGCAGCTTGAGGTGTTCGATCATGTCAAACGCCTCCATGTTCTCATGTTGCTTTTGAAGCTCAGAGTTCATGGTAGCAAGCATAAGACAGGCGACATCCAAGGAATCATCCTGATGATAAGCATCCCTGCCAGTTTTGGGAGCACTCGAAGCTGGTGGCACCTGGAGAATAAGCTCTTCAAGAACATACAACTTTTTCTCTTGCTTGAGGATAATCCTCAAGTTTCTGTACCAGTTCAGAAAGTTTGTTCCGGATAGTTTGTCCTTCTCAAGGACAGATCGCAATGATAAGTTACTTGATGTGTTTGATGCCATGGTAATCTACACAAAGAAATATGCAAAATATAAGTATCATGCTATTAACATATTTAATTAGGTCTTTAATTAAATACACTTCCCACTATTTTTCTCAAATCAATGACCCTCATCATTGACTCGGAAAATCTCATTGAAAGATTTTCTAGTGGGACCAAGATCCATATTTCACCTCGTTTTGAGTCAACTTTGACTGATCTCCCAAAACTTAGTAATTTAGGTATCAAACTCATTTCCAATTACATCTCATGTAACTCTTGGATCCGTCGGAAAGTCCGTCTATAATGTAGTTTTCCGACAGAATGTCTTCATTTCTGACGGGTATTTTCCGTCGGTAAGTTGTGTTTTTTTTTTGTAGTGATTAAAGCCTACAATTCCTCATGTAGGAATCATAATGACTTCAAGTCGAAGGAAGTAGTCACCATGAGAATACTTATGACATTCATATAACTATTATGAAGTATTCTCATAGTGGGTCATCCGATATAAATATTACTCCTAATATTTATACTTGTGTGCTGACTTGATATCACATATCCATGACCCGTGAGATGTGACCATCAGTCTACTCACACAATAGTCTTTATGTATTATTGTCGCCCTAATTAACAATAATACTCGACTACGAATATTTAAGAATAACGTTCTTATTATTTAATAAGGTCTCACGATTAAGTCTCGTACTTAATGTCTCATTAAATAAAATGCCTTTGTTTATATAAAATATATATAATCCAAAGTCATGATACAAAATATAAATCTACTAATATAGATTGGCCACTAGGGCTTACACCAACAACACTGACATTAATGATAAAATTAATTAATGTATTTACTTAAAATAACAAGCAACAAAAAATAGCAAATAATACAACAAGAGACATTAAAAAAAATAGCAATAACAATTTACACCAAAAAATAATTATCAATTATTACAGTAGTCATACAAATATTACCTTGTAGAAACTAAACGAAGTTTCCAACAATTTGAAAGGAACACTACTACAAAAAAATTACACTATAAGTATGAGGAATAACACTGACATTAATGATAAAATTAATTGATATATTTATTTAAAATAACAAGCAACAAAAAAATGTCCTAATAACAAGTAACAAATAATATAACAAGAGACATTAAAAAAATAAAAGATTAACTGTATCAATTTATACCAACAAATAATCATCAATTATTACAGTAGTCATAAAAAATTATTTTGTAAAAATTAAATGAAATTTTCAACAATTTGAAAGGAATACTACTACATAAAAATTACACTATAAGTACGAGGAGACGAAAATGAGAGGGGGGAGGCCATAGAAAAGGGTCAATTTTTTGAGTCAAAATGTTGATTTATTTATAGAAGGGGAAGGGGTCTAGCAGGGGATTAAAGGAATCGTTTTCTTGGGAAGGGGGTGCCCTTTGGGAGCCATGTGGCACAATGCTATTTTTTTAATGATAGATGCCGGTCTGATTGATACTTTCAAATACATCAGATCCGTCAACCAATAAAAAATAAAATATATCATGTATAAAAAAAAAACCTTTATTAATAAATTGTTTCAGAGAAATCATAATCTGATTAATGGATTCTAAAACAATCATTTTGTTCAAAAAGCCCATTTCCCATGGTGGCAGCATTAGATTTGTCCAGCACCAAAATCCTTGGTCTTTCTTTAGATAAAGCCTTGTATCGTTTTCCAAACTCTCTATTTGTTCGTACCCTGTTTTTTTTTTTCTCCCCCTCTTCTTTTGTCTCATTTGACTGCGAAGATATCTCCATCACCCTATTCAACCAAACCAATAATCTAGATCTAGGGTTTCACCGATTCCACCACCAATATGCACATATCTTCTCACCCCCAGATTTTCAACTATCCTTAGCTCCATCCCCTCAATCTTCTTCATAATCGATGGTTTGATCTCTCTCTCTCTTCTCCCTATTAGATTCGTTATGGGCATTCGAGATTTTGATTTGGCTTCTTTTAGGTCATTTCCTTCCATATGAAATTATGTGATCATTATGTTGATTTATTTTATTTTATTTTTTGTTATCATTTTTGGTATCGTTTGATGGTTGAATCTATGTAATCTATGGGTAGGGAGTTTTTTTTTTTTTTTAAATTTATAATTATTTATATTGAAGGGTTTTCTTATGCATGGTTTTGATGGTTGTTTTTGTATATTGATTGGTTTTCGTTCTGATGGGTATGCATCTTGTTCGTGGTAGCATCATGTCTAATGACACTGATATGGCCTAATCGATTTGACTGAAGTCTTTTATGTAGGATGTATGTACTGTATTTGGGTGTGCTGGGATGAGCGTTTGGATAATCTGAAGGTGAAAAGTTAGGAATGGAAATCAATTTACAGTTGCTTGGTACGTTGAAAGAGAGAAGGAGATGGATATAAGTTGAAGCTTGGTTTGTTTTGCACTTTTATTTTCAATTCGTGTGTTTTTACTGATTACAAAAATGCTACTTTATTTCCATTTTGTTCCTGTTTTTATTATTTTGTGAAGGAAATGATGAAAACAACTAAAAATGTTTTCATTGTTCATTTACAAAATTTATGAAATCACATTTTATAATCATACAAGTGAACATATGCCAACGGAAAATGGAAATAGGAAACAAACCAAAACCTTGTATATTAGGGCATGTTTGGAAACGTTCTCTCTTTTCATTCAATGTTTTTTTATCAATGTTTTCAAAGTCAAACCGGTGGAGGTACTCTTCACTGGTCCAATTGCGGTCTAACCGTGATTGAATTGGTTTATATGATATATTATATATAATTAAGTAGAATGGGACAATGGGTAAAGTGACAGAGCAAAGGTGTGAAGGTGAAAAAGTCGGTGGGTGAGCCGAAGAGTGAGTGGATGAAGCACGTTAATTATCTTCTATTTTCCAATGCCAAATATCCCTAAAACTCCTTTCATTTCTCAGTCTGTGTGTTACACTCCATTTTCTTCGTTTTTCTATGTTCACAGCAACTATATCTTCTTCCCTTTTTCATTTTACAGAGCAACCACCCATTCATCATCACGGGAACGAAATTGGCTGCGTACCACTCCATCTTCTTCCTTTTTCATTTTTTCAGTGACTCAATCTTCTTTTTTTCATTTTACAGAGCAACCCTTTCTTCATGGAACCAAATTGGCTCCAAGTTCTGTGAAATCATTTGCGACAACCAAGGTTGTCAAACTCGAGAGTCTATGTAAACTTGTTGAGCTTCCGTAGACTCGACTCTAAACTCCTAAGATTTGTACTGTCCTATTTCAAAAATGTCTCATTATTTTCTTTCCTAGTTCAAAGATTTATACATGAAAATACTATTTTGTTGTTTTCACTGTTTTTGTACAAATATTTGAATATAAGAAACAAAATGAAAACAATGTGGCATTTTATGCAATTATTGATGAAAAGAGAAAATGAAAATAGAAAACATTTTCTTAAACTAAACAGGTCCTTATATTTTCAACTTTTCCTTTTTTTTCCACCTCCCCACTTCCACCCACACAACCATGTATACCCAGTTACTAGCAAGAAAGTTTGTGTAAGTATTTTAAATACTTAAGGAGCAGTGTTATTTCAAGGTTTAACGCAATAAAAGTCTTAATTTTTGGTTTAAGCATACTGGTCAAGCAAGTTAATTTTGGAATGTTTATGATGGATGCTGCAAGAGATTAAGTAGTGTCACTGTTGTGTGTCTTTGTGTAGGTTGTAGCTCTAAATTCTGTAATTCTTTCCTTCTTCATTTTATTATTGCATTAACATGAAGTTTGTGAGGAGTGAGGATTTGCAAAATCATAAACAACATTCTTATTTTGACAGCATCGTGTTTTTTATGGTGGTAGGAAAGCATGTTGTTTGAGTCCTTTAGTTTCTTTTACAAATGGTTCTCATTATGTCTGGTGAAATGAGTTTCTATCCTTCAATCTAGGTTTGCGTGTGATGTTACGGAGGGGGACCCTTGTTCTTGTTAGGCACAGTAGTGTTTGTTTCAAAGTCTTGCTGTTTCTTAATAACTCAAACTTCAAATCATTTCGTATCTTTTTAGCTTTTAAGTCAAGGACTAGTTCAACATTAATCCTACACAAAGTCTGTTCTTTTCTCGGTGTTAATTATATCTCACTGTTCCAGCGGATATACTGTCCTCACTACTGTATTTTTCTTACTTTCTTTTCTACAAGTTTCTGAATTTTTCAAATGAAACAGTTTCATTTGTTTTATTTGGAAAAGTACGAACTATCTATGCATGATTATGTGATTCAATGTCAGTATACTGCCAATCATGAAATCATTACAAGTTTTGTTTGATATAGGAATTATGTTTACTTAGTGAAGTGTTTATATCTTGAGTCTTTACAGCTTTTGACGACCTCTTAAACTAATTTTCTATTGCATTCCCTGGTTATTCTTCTGATGTTTACATTTTTTTTTATTCTTCATTGCAGTTTATGATCATTAGTTTATTCCATTTTTAATTGCAACTTGGAGCTGTCAATGGCATCTGAAGAAGTTTTGAAGGCCGTTTTCCCTTTACTGGAGGGTGTTGATCTTGCTTCTGCTATGGCTGTCTGTAAGCGGTGGAGAGACGTGGCTAGAGATGATTACTTTTGGAAATGTCTGTGTGCCAAGAGATGGCCTTCAATTTGCAAGCAACCTAATCCCCCCACTGTAACCTATTACAACTTGTACAAAACCTTCTATAAACGCCAGCATCATAGAACTCTTCTCCCTCCAAGAATCTCTTTTGATGATTTGGAGTTCTTCATTGACATTTGGGCTGACAATATATTACTCTTCTCAAAAGTGGTTCCTGGCTCCGCCCTGCAACCGGGTTTTAAAATTCCACCCTCTGGAGTCTGTGACATGCTCAAATTTCACTTGGAGGGTTCTGAATACAAGATGACTCTACCTGTTGAACCCAGATTTACTATCCCTGCAGGACAAAATCAGAATGCAAGTGTCTCTGTGATGGTTGTGAGGAAGGATTCAAATAAAATTGCTCGCATCATAAACAAGTCTATGTTTGATTACATTGATCGGTCATCATATAGAGCCTTGGCATTTGATTACCTAGACATATCCCCTGTCTACCCTTTTCTGTCTGGCATCCGGGCATGGATCTCTTTGCTGTTCATGGAAGATGGAAATGATGATGTTATGCATGTGTTTGGGATTCAAATGGATTTCTGTGATGTGGCAAACTCTAAGGAAGAAGTCTTGTGGCTATTGGACATGCTTGATTGGAAGTGAATGTTGAAAGTGTGATGTCCAACATTACAACAGAAATAATTGGACATTGTGGATTGCCATCTTATTATCAGTGTGAAGAATTCATAAGACTGATGTTAATGTCTCGTATATTTGAAGTATGTAAATTACCTTACATGTTTATTGTCATCAATTAAGTACTTTTTTTTTATTGCATATATGATGATGTCTGTTGCTACCTTTGGTATGGCCGCTTCCTTTCACTTGTGCTATAGACCTTTTGTTTGCCATCACAATGTTTTTTTGGTATAATTTGCTCACAATATGATGTGCCAAAAAAGAAAACATGATTATAAATGATGGGTCGATCAGCCTGTGAGAATGATCTTTTTCTTTCATGATTAAGCATTAAAATTCTTATATTTGCGTTTCTTCGCTTTTGATCCATATTGTTGATCCATATTGTCACACTGCACAGGCTAATTCTAATTCAAAGTCACTTAACTTGGCAAGTCTCGTAATGGAATATATCATGGACAACACATTAAAATTCGTGGGGCTATACAAGTCCGACAAATAACATTTTAATTTAATCTATTCAACATGCATATATAAAAGGTTTTTTAATCCTATATTGTCTTACATATATTAAGGAACTCAATAGAGTAATTTCATATGAGAACCTTGTACTTTATACTTTCAAAAATATAAAATGCTTAGGCTTTGTTTGTGTGTTGTTTTTTTGGAGGGGAGGGAAAGGAAATGAGAGGTTTATTAGAGATCATTCCTTGTTTGTGAGTTCTATTAATTGGAGGGGAATGTTTTGATGATTTTAATAAATTCTCCATTCTCCTCAGCCTATTTTTTTTTCATTTCCCTATTTTGAAGGAAAATAATTGAAATTACTAATTTACCCTCTTCCAGTTTTAAAATATGTTCTTTTTAATAATATTACTTACCTTAATTTTTTTAAATAAGGGTAAATTTGTAAAATCATGTCATAAACTCTCAATTTCCTTCCCTTCATACAATATGCACTCCCAAAATAAGGAGAGAGAAAATATACTTTCATTCTCCTTCCTTCCCTCCCCTTCCTTCTCATTTGATTATCTTCTTTTTCTTTCTCTCCAAACTTGCAAACATGATCTTAACTATTCAATAAATAGTAGTTTTTTTTATTCCTTAACCGGAGCATGCTTGCTAGGGATAGAAAAATCCATATATAAATATCTAGAATCATTAACCAGAATAACATCTTGAGATATCAGCCATAAGCACTACTACTAACTATGGACGCCTAACTAACTAAAAGGTCAATCATACAAAGAACACATCATATGATTCATATCCATGAGATCCTATATGGATCAAAAGAAATACAAACAAGTCGTATCCTTTATAGGTGAAACATATTCAAGTCGAACATAACGCTAGCCACTACTAACTATGGAGGCCTTCCAAAGACGGATAACTTCCGGGTAGATAACAAATCCCAGGAACCCACTACCCAACCACCTGTGAATCTAACGGAAAGGAGTGGGGGCAAGTCATACAGACTTAATAAGGACATCATAAACAAAGTGAACATCCAAGCTGCTTTATGGATTGACGACTATGCGCATGTTTGGTTGCGCATCCCCTCCCACTTCACCGCACGTTTGAGAAGCTTCTAATAGTAGTTTATGCAGTGAAAACACACGTCTGATGGCTCTTTCACGGCAATACCAAACATGCTGTATCAAACCAATACAAGTTTTCAGCGTGCTTTGTCCCCACTCATTCTTAGGCGATGTGATCCCTATTAGAAGATGTATCTTGTTAGTATATAAATAATATCAATTGATTCTTTCAAGTTATCGTCATGATCTCTTTCATTCCGGTGCGTAATCGTTTGGTTCATGTGTCATTCCGCCTATAAGCCCACCAGGAGCTGCACCTTGACCGTACTTCCTTTTGCACCGACGATCACTCCCTGTCCTCATCAGCCTCGGGTGTCACACTGAACAAATGGTAACATATGACCACACCACTGTTTAAACCATAATATAACTCAAGGCAAAAAGCAACAAAGGAACAATTTTTTTTATTAAAAGATAGACATATAAAAGCATCACAATGATAACTGAACAAAGGAACCTAATTTTAAAAACCAATATATGAATTTTAAATCAAGCTCTTTTTTTTTTCCTGACGAAAGAAAGCTATTGCATTTCATTAAATATCAAAGAGCCAATACATGTAGGAATATCATGAAAGAAATGAAGACTGGCATAATCAATAGCCACCCTAACTAAACTATAAGCAACTATGTTTGCTTGCCTCCTAACAAACTCAAAATGAGAGTTTTAACAAAAAAAGAAAATCAAATCCCTAAAAGAAGAAATTATAGCACCAAACTCAGTTAAACTAACAATAGAGGAGTTCAGGCTATCCACTACCAATTTAGAATGTAACTCAAAAATAACTGTCAATGTGAAGATCCTTCATCCAATTAATAACAAAATAAAGATCAGCTGATTCTCCCATTTTAACATCAATAATAGGTTTGAACCATTGAGTGTTGGCTCCTGTGAAATTACCATGCTAATCTCTAAGGCACATCCAATACCAACCTGGTTGTTGTTAGAAAAGAAAGAAGCATCAATGTTGCATTTAACAAATCCCTGCAAAGGTTTCACCCATTTTGGACACACCCTCTGATCATTATTATCCTGGCTCACAACACTACTATCACGAGCATGAATCCATTCATGCAGAGAAGCGCTGCCTGAGTGAACAATTGCTGCAACATTTTCATCGACGTCCTCCCAGACCATACAATTGCGAGCTCTCCACAAAGACCATATGGTCATCGCCCATGAAGTTCTATCCGCGACTAGTAATGCTTCAAGGAGTAGAAAGAGCATGTCCTCAGAGCAATTAGCTTCGCCCAGCTTACTAGAAATAACGCTCCATAAGTTCAATCATCTCCAGGTAGATTCAACCTTAACACAAGCAAATAAAACATGCACACTATTCTCCAAATTTGACTTGCACCAAGGGCAAATAGAGGAGCAGAGCATTGGACACCACGCTCATTAAGTCTAACTCTTGTAGGAAGACAATTTCGGGCTGCCCTCCAAAGGAAAATTTTCACCTTTGGAGGAACATTGAGATCCCATAAGCCCTTCCAATCACCAGCAATTTTAAGATGACTCAAATCTAGTAAATGGTTCAAACACAACCAATACGCCGATCTAACCGAATAAATACCTTTGCGAGCCGGCCACCAATATCTCCCATCATCACGGACTGCATGCAACAGAGGAGTCTGAAACACTGCATTAGCATCATCTGAGGACATCAGGGACTCAACCAAGACAACATTCCATTCCTTTGTGCCTACGCTCCACAACTCACGCAAATCAGAAGGGAAAGTAGTCGGGTTCACCGGACTAAGATGTTTAGAATCCTTAGACCAAGTGTCATGCCACACCTTAATACCAGTACCATCACCCTAATCCTTAGTCCAAGCTCTTTTTGAAACTTATTGTAAATATAAAATATTTCAAAATCAAGAACATTAATTATGTACAAAAGTAATCCAAATCCTATCGTCCTCAATTTGCATCTCATTAAATATGTTATTTAAAATATTTTCATCTCAAGTCGAGGACAGTGGTTAAAAGCTCTCCCAAGAATAAAGACTTCCAGGATTCGAATTCGTAACCTTAAAAGTAAAGTTCGTATGATGGCACAGTTCATTATCACCGCGACTAACTACTTTTGGGTATATGTTAGTCATATTTTCGCAGAGCAATACTTGGCATGCTTATTTCCATATTCTCCTTCTCTGTGTTGGAATCTAGGCTTAGAATTCAAACATGTTGATTTATCAATAAATATCATGTTATCGTCATCAAAGCTCATGTCCACATTATTTCATCATTGAAGCTTATGTTCATATACACATTCTGCTTAGTGGAGTAAATCATTAAAATTTAATTTATATTCATTAATTAATCGTATAGATTTTTTTTTTGGTAAATTAATCGTATAGATCAAGGTTTACAAAACCGGACCGGCCATCGAACCGGTGAAGGCAGCGGTTCGAGGTTCAATGGTCCAACCGAGGTTGAACCGTGGTTGAACCGGTTATAATTAAATATATATTTTTAATTATATATAATATATTTACTATAATAATTAATTAACATAAAAAAAATAAAAGAGATAATTTATTCTTTTTAAAACTTAAGTAGTATGCTTAAAACAAAAGTACACTACAAGTGTACAACAAGTCAACAATACAACCCTAATCCCCTCCCCTCCCATTCTTCTTTCTTTCTATCTATCATCTGCAGTTAGCCCCTCCCACTCCCATCTAGATCTCATTCTTCTTTCTTTCTGTATGTGGGCTGTCTTCTTTATTCCCGTGTCTGTATGCGCAGCCCCTCCTTGTGTGCGCAGTCCCTCCCCCTCCCATCTCATTCTTCTTTCTTTCTGTCTGTGTGGTGTGTGCGCAGCCCCTCCCCCTCCCATCTCATTCTTCTTTCTTTCTGTCTATGCTTCTGCCTGTGCGCACTGCGCAACCCCTCCCATCAGAGAAGGTGAAGATGCGCTGGAGGTTGAAGAAGCCAAGCACATGGTTGAAAGTCTGTACTGGAAGTGAGGAACACGAGCAGAATGCGCCATTTTCAGAGAACCGGTTCAGACCGATCTTCGACCGGTTCGACCAGGTTTCGGTTTTGAACCGGTTCACCGGTTCTTCTACCGGTTCTGTACAAGTCCGGTTATGGGGGCTGACCGAACCGCTCTGATGCCCGGGTCCCGGTCGGACCGGTCGGACCGGCCGGTCCGGTCCGGTTTTGAAAACCTTGGTATAGATTATGTCATCATAAAAAAATTGCAAGTTTTGGGACAACCATATTTCCACAATTAATTGAGATGAGTAAAATTGCAGCAAAACACTAATAATTACTTTAGAAGAGACGTTTCTTAAAATTATCTAATTTTGATGAACAAGATCTGCCTATCTATATTGGTGCTGCTCAGTGTTGCAACAATTCACCTCTGGATTCTTTTTATTACATATTTTGAAGTTATTTTTTCTTTCAACGGAGGAGGTTAATCTATTCTCTGCAAGTTGTGAACTTGTGATTGATTTAGTTTTCAATGCTAAAAGCATAAAGTAGAGAGGAATTACTTACAAAATTTACACCAAATAATGCTGACTAGCACGAAATGGGAATTCGTGATTTTGTACGAATATTGTTGGATTATGAGCCTACAATATATTTTCTATGGGTATTATATAGTATGAAATTGAAATTCATAAAATTGCACGAACATGTTATTATTGAGTTTACTTGCCTTTTTATCTTCTCCGTCATCTTCTTAATTACCGCTTCTCCTTGGTTCGTGTGTTTGGATTTCAAGCTAAATACTCAATCCGATCTATTTCTACTATGAATTTAGTTTTTCGTTTATTGTCCAAAATAATGGATGTTTTACAAATTCAAGATATATTTGATAATTTTTTTTCATATATATCCTTATATTCCATACTTAAATTCAACCATAAATACTAGGGGTGGCAAATGGATGGATTGGATAAATTTTTATGCGGATTGTAATGGATGGATTGAAAACGATCCATTAATCCATTATGATCCATTAAAAAATCATTAAAAAAAATCCAATCCATCCATGATCCATTTAATAAAATCCATCCAATCCATCCATTAACAACTTTTTTATGGATGGATATCCAATCCATCCATAAAAATTATTTTAAAGAATATTTTTTTTTACAATTAAATAATTTTATTAGTTTTAAAATATCCTCTCCTAAAATTTTTTTTTTACAATTAAATAATTTTATTAATTTTAAAATATCCTCTCCTAATAAATTTTTTTTTGTACAATTAAATAATTTTATTAGTTTTAAAATATCCTCTCCTCCTCTCTCTCTCCTCTATCTCTCTCTTTCCCATCTCTACCATCTCTCTCCTACATTTAAAGATGTGATCCATTGAATTTTAAAAGATAGTGGATGAATCATTATCCATCCTAAAATAATATGATCCAATTTGATCTAATTCATTAACTTTTTTTTTTTTGTAATGGATGGACCGGATGGATTAAACTTTGGATGGATTGGATGGATGGTGGACAATTGGATAATTTTGCCACCCCTAGTGTATAGTATTCCTTCTCAATTCTTACTCCTTAATATCTTGAATATGAACATTAATTGCTCAAGTGGCTGTAATATTCAAAATTATTTATTATTACTTGGTGTTGCTACTCTGTATATCCCTGCACTTGTTATATTGGATTCTGAAATTTGGTGCAGCATTTCCCTTTTAATGGAAGAACATGATACATCAATATAAAATGTTAAACATTTAATGTGCTTTCTATAATTAGTAATGTATATGTTCAATCAGAAGGAAATTAGTTCAGCTTATTGGTTTAGGTCATTAGTACCGCTTTTAGCCATTATATTAAAAACAAGTCTTCTGGTTTTATTTGTTTAGTTGTTTATTTATTATTTATTTGTTACATTGATGGTGCAAGGCAAGCCCCTGTTAAGTTTCTCAGGAAAAAAAAAAGTAACGAAAAAAGAAAACATACGTGATAAGGTGGACTGCAACTGGTGTTTGAGAACAATTAATTAGTTAATACTTAATGTAACAAAAAAAGAAAAAAAATAGATAAATAAAATAAAAAATAGTGAAGAAAAAATAATAGGGAACGGAAGAGAAAATTAGATAGAGTGTTTTTTTTGTTACAAATGGAGGGTTTTTTTATTTGGTGAAAAATAATATGAAAAAAAATAAATTAGTTTTGGAATGGATAAAAGTTGATCCATTACATTTTTTATTGTTGGTCCAATGGATTTTAAAAAATATTGGATGGATCATAAACCATCCACTAAAAAACTAATCCAATCCATCCAATCCATTTATATTATTTTTTTATAAATGGATGGATTGGATGGATTTTCTCATGGATGGACTGGATGGATGGTGGACAAATGGATCATTTTGCCACCCCTAATAAATACTAGTACTTGTCCCAAAACAAAAGTCATATGAATGCACCTTTTTTTTGTACCAATAAATATGTACATTCTGAGTGCTTATTAATAACAAGTGGAATGTGGAGTAAATATGGTTATAATGTGTAAATAATTAATGATATTATAAATAAGGGTAATTTGGTACAAATGTAAACAAATTAATACTTTCTTAATCTGTGTGTAGAAACCTTAAATTACCATATAAATGGACCGGAGGGAGTAGTAAATACTACACCTGGACTTAATTATAAGCAAAAAAAATACTTATATTTTTTGGACTCAAATATAAGCAAAATCCAACAAATGTAACTCTATTTAATATAAGTATTCCAAAAATCAAGAAAATTAATCAATCAAATCAATTCTCCCTTTACTTTTCCAAGAGCATTACATATTTTCAAGATAATTAAATGGTAGTTTAGTAATTATAACTCATTTTTTTTTACATAAATCAAGATAATTAAACTAAATTAACTAACTTCCTTAATAAATATAAAATTAATTATTTTTGCTTATAATTGAGTTCGAAGATACTATTAAATAGCAACACTGATTTTCATTCTAGGCGGGTTTTATGGTGCACCGGTGCTCTCCAATTTTGACATGTAATAATATGTGAAAAGAAAACTAACAGGATACAAGATCATTTTTTCTTTTTATTTTTCTCTTTTTTTTTTGAGCTGTGCTAATTTGACACAGTTTTGGGGACATCATACGCGACATCTGCTACAGTAGCATATTGTAGTGCTACTGTAGCACCACTTTTTTTTTTTTTTTTTTAATTTTGACTTTTTTAAAAAAATAAAAATTTTATTTCTAAAAAAATCCATTCATCAGATAATGAACCGAATTCATCAGATATTTGTACATGATTCACCGGATATTTGCATATATTTAACCAAAATATTTATTTATCAAAAAAACCCATTCGATATTTACACATGCTTAACCAAAAAAATTATTTATAAAAAAAACACATTCACCAAATAATAAACTGAATTCACCCGATATTTATATATGATTCACCATATATTTGCACATACTTAACCAAAAAATTTATTTCTCAAAAAAACCCATTCACCAGATAATGAACTGAATTCACCATATATTTATACCCGATTCACCAGATATTTGCACATACTTAAACAAAAAAATTATTTCTCAAAAAAATCCATTCACCAGATAATGAACTGAATTCATCATATATTTGTACCCGATTCACCAGATATTTACACATACTTAACCAAAAACTTTATTTCTCAAAAAAACCCATTCACCAGATATTTACACATAATTAACCAAAAAATTTATTTATAAAAAAAAATTCACCAGATAATGAATTGAATTCACCAGATATTTATACCTGATTCACCATATATTTGCACATACTTAACCAAAAAATTTATTTCTCAAAAAAACTTATTCACCATATAATAAACTGAATTCACCAGATATTTATACTGGATTCACCATATATTTGCACATACTTAATCAAAAAAATTATTTCTAAAAAAAACAATTCACCATATAATGAACTGAATTCACCAGATATTTGTACCCGATTCACTAGATATTTACACATACTTAATCAAAAAAATTATTTATAAAAAATAATTATTTTTTTTTATTAAAAAAAGACTCGTTATAATACTGTACAGTACGGCACATATGGTATCGCCGTATTGATGTCCAATATGTGTGTCAAATTAGCATTTGTGTTTTTTTTTCCTTTTCTCTCTCTTACCATTCTTCCTCCAATCAGGATTGCCTCTAGCAATAGGCAGTCCAGCAAAAAAAATTAAGGGGGGTTTTGGATTATGAGAGAGAAAATAATAAATAATGAAGAGAGAGAATGAAGTTAAGAGAGAAAAAAGATGATGGAGGGATGACGAGGGAATCGAGATCCTTCTTCCTCTTAGCTTTCTGCTCACCAACTAGCGCTCTAGGTTCCTTAACAAACCCAGATTCCCTTCCTGATTTTGTTGCTTCCAGTTCTGTCCCAAGCTCTCCATAAAACCTTGGCAACACCGACCTTGCCACAAGCTCCACGTCACTTATCTTCAACCCAGAGAAGGTGATGAAGATCAAGGTATTTGATGGCCACAAAAGTTACGTGAAAGTGAAATACACAAAAGGGACACAAGCTAGAATGAACCAAATTGGCATTTATGTTTGAGCCAACAAAAAAATTGAGTTTTGCTATGTGCCACCATAAAATTTATTACTTTGATATTTTCGAATGCTAAATGTTAACCACCATTGAATCTGCAGAAACAACATGGTGTTACCCAGGAGGCAAAGCCGTAGTTAAACACAAGAGTAGCTTGTGCTTTCTCGGAAAACAAAACACATTATCAAATACAAAAATATAAAAGAACCCAACAAGTTCATCATTTAGAATAAAATCATTGAACGCGTTAAATATTGTGGTGTGATGCATAAACATCTCTCCCATTCCCCCTTCATTATCTACTGTTTATGGTCAAGAGTAGCAAACACAAACAACAGAATTCTGCTACCTTCTCCCCATAAAAATTGATAGCCTTGTAGATAAAATATCTAGCAAAAAATGATGCAAAAAGCACAGCCAAGAGTGAAGTTACAGCAATGTAGTTTGGGGCTAGGGAACTCAAGAAGGGGACAAACGAGTTCTCCCTCAGAACTATGACCCATGTGATCCAAACAAAATAAGCAAAAGATAGCCAAGAAGCACAATGACCCACTAAGAAATATACTGGGATAGAGTAAATGACAGCAACTAACAGCAAGTATGGTCAGAAAATAAGGGCCAAATCAGTTGTGCCCTGATTCAGAAAATGGTAACCACATCTCGCAGCATAAGAACTTGTTGTAGAGCTACTCCAAATGATAACATCATCTGATATGCCATCACAGAAAATACTCTTGATATGCAGCTGAACTTCTTGAGGCAGTTGGGTTTCAAGTCTTTCAAAATGCCACACACCATTATCAACAATGTCTTTAACCTGCAAGTTATCCACATAAGGAACAAGATTACACATATAGTCTTTATCAAGCCATTTACCATACCAAATGGATATCTCTCCTTTACCAATTCTGTATTTGAAGCCCTGTTTAATGCAATTTAGAGCTTTAATTATAGACTTCCAAAGGTAAAAATCTCCAGCTTTGTAAGTACTAAGTAGCCTGATTTGCAATGAGATAAAATGATAGATTATAAACCCCATGAATTCCTTGTACTTAATTCCTTTGCTGCAGTAGGAGTAAGGCCAGAACCCAAGGGATCCAACCCTACTATCATATTTCTTCTTTAATTCATATTAAAATATTATTGATTTTATTTTTCAGAGTGTTTTCTTTCTTATTCTGATAAAGAATTACTATTTATTTTGCAGGAAAACCTTACACAATTCCCCATGTCAGATTGATGGATGAGTAATGCAAATTCATTACAAGGCTCATATTATAACAATGACTCACTGTGTAGCATGCACCATCATTTTGTACCGTGACTTTTCACTCAGAAGGCATTTTGGAATATTAGACATAGTGAATTTTGACATTACTAGTTGATTTATTGAAATGACATATGGCGTTCATGCCTTTCTTGCTATTTTACTTTCTTATTCTTCGACAATGTAAAGCATTATTTGAAGAATCATTCTTCCTCTTATTAATGCATAAGGTCTTCAATATTAATTTGGCTCTGCATTTATTTCTCTTTGTTACAGTATGGAGGTTACTTGTTAGCTTGTGTAAGGATTAGCTAACCTTCAAGTGCATTCTTCATTTTGGTGTCCCAATTCAAATGACAATTTATTCTCAATTAACCTGCAGCAAATCAGGGGACACAATTGAAACATAGCTATCAAGTGGAAATCACAAATTGAAATCCCAGAGACACTATTAATAGAGGTCAACCTAATATTAAAAAGTAATGATCAAACTGATGATTCCCATTGCACATCAAGTCTGGAAGGAACCACAGTTTGATTGCTCCACACTTGCCATCATACGTAGACCAAAACAATTGTTAGAAACCATGTTCAAGCAATGTAAATTACATAGAATCTAACCACAAGCCTTTCAGATATGGGTATCAAATCTCAATAAACATGATTAGAAAATTTGCAGAGATCTAAGATGGAGAACACACGATGAAGGAAGCACGCACTTTGGAGACGTGAGTATGCTCCGGCGACACTCCGATGACTCTCCGGCGACGCTCCGACAATAGGAGCAGGTGGGGCGCACCAGCAATGCTCCGACGATAGGAGCAGGTGGGGCGGTGGTGGGAGGAAACAGAGCTTCAGGAGATAGAAAGATGAAAGCTCTTTTATTTTGGCCCAGACACTTACACGAATTCTTAATTTGGTCTCTATATATAAAAAATTATTAAAATGATTCATATACATATAAAAAGTCTACATTTGGTCTCTATACGTTAACCGTTTGATCCCTATATGAGCAAAAAATTATCATATCAGTCCCTAAAATTTTGTCAAATTGGGCCTTCATATTTCCTTCCAATGACAGCCCATGTATCATTGTTTGTCACCATTGACTTCATTTCGCACAACATCCATCGGTCAAAGGAAATGAGTGCATTGGTGTACACCTAACCTTCGCGTGCACCATAAAATTCGCCATCATTCTAAACCAATTCAACCATATCTAAAAATTTCTATTGCCCTCATAGGTTTGTCCGAATTGCCAATTAGCAGGAGCAACATTATAGAAATTCAACCTTTTCCCATCACTAGTAGTTACCGTGAATGATAAGGCTTGTCCAAACAAATTAGTACCGGTATGCCAATGTTGTCCCCAGCTATGTGTCAGAGGAATCCAGTCATTGCTATTAGACCCTTTAATGCTGACACTAGAAACATCACCAGCATTGCCAATATTGTACACCAGTACAAGCAACCAATAAGGGTTCCCTGTGAACTCAAACTTAATACCCCTTTTTTGATGCATGGGATATGGCTATATTTCACAGGAATGATACCAGCTTTGTATATGGCAATTGTGGTGAATATTTTCATTGACAAATCGAAGTGCTTTAGTGGAGGGTTGCACCAATTATCATTGGGTTTGGTCTAATTTGGAGGGCAAAAATTTGTTGCAGTCACTTTGATGGTACCTTCATTCTTTATGTACTATTGAGGGTTGTCGACACACTTGATCTCAAAACTATAGGGATCCTAACTATCTAGCTATCATTCTCTTTCTGTTGTAACCTCTTGGTTGTTCTGATTTCCTGTTATCTCTTGTAATCCTTATCTTCTATTTTTGATTTCAAATTGTTGTAACAACCTTGCTCTGCTCTGCATCTATAAATGGCAGGCTACTGTAACACTTTTATATGAATGAAATCATAGTTTATTTCATTTCTCTACATGGTATCAAAGAGCTAGTTGCTTAACAGCCTTTTTTTTTTTCTCTCTTCTTCGATCCTCATGGCCTCCTCCACCACCTCTGCTTCCTCCCTCATTGAGTTTAATTTTGCTTCCAATCTGCCAATCAAACTGTCCACAAACAATTATACTACATGGCACAAACAAATCATGCACCTTCTCAAGGCTAACAACCTGGAGGGCTATGTCACTGGCTCCACCGTCTGCCCTTCATCTCACATTGGTTCTGGTCCCTCTGCTGTCTCCAATCCGGCATATTTGCATTGGTGTCGCCAAGACAACCATGTCTCTCTTGCCTTGCTTGGTTCCTGCAGTCCCGAGGCTCAAGTGGTCATGTCCTCAGCCACTTCTTCTGCTGATGCCTGGACCAAGCTTCAGCGAGCATTTTCAGGCAGATCACGTGCTCGTATAATGTCCCTCAAGGAGAGACTCTCTTCTATCACAAAAGGCACCACTAATGTCCATGATTATCTCCGCTCCATTAAGGTTATTGCGGATGAACTTGCCCTCATAGGTCACCCTCTTGATGATATTGACCTTGTTATTGCAGCTCTCAATGGCTTAGGTCCTAATTTCCGTGAGTTCAGTGCTTCCATTAGAACCAGGGACTCACCCCTTTAATTTGATGAATTGTTTGACAAGTTGGTTGACTTTGAAATTTTTCTCCAAAGAGAGGAACAGCACACTCAGTCCATTCCTGTTACTGCTAACATAGCCCATCGTGGTCCCAAGCATGCTGGTCGAGGTAAATTCTTCACTCCTCGAAAACCTCCTACTTCCTCCTCATCTGATGATGTTCCTACTTGTCAATTCTGTGATAAGGATGGCCACACTGCCAAAACATGTTACAAAATACATGGCTACCCTCCTCGGTCTTCCAGGCGTCCTCAAGCACACAATGTGCAAAAATTGCCCACTGCTGGTTCTGATTGGCTTTTGGATTCTGGTGCCTCTCATCATGTAACTCATGATCTTGCCAATCTCAATCTTTCACAAGCTGCACCAACCTCTGAACACCTCTTTGTTGCTGATGGTAAGCCACTAATGATTAAAGCCATTGGTTCCTCTACTTTAAAAACTCCTCATAAGTCTCTACATCTGTCTGATATTCAATATGTGCCTACTGTTACACACTATCTGGTGTCGGTTTCTCAGTTATGCCAAACTAATCAAGTTTCACTTGAATTCTTTCCATGGCATTTTGAGGTCAAGGATTTGGCAACGAGGAAGATACTGCTGCAAGGAAGAACTGAAGATCATCTCTACAAGCTGCCTTTCACTCCTTCAAGTCCTCAAGTCCATCATTCTGTCAAGTCTCCTTCTGCTGCTCTGTGGCATCATCGCTTGGGCCATCCTGATTCCAGAATTCTTCACCATGCTCTCAAACACAATAACATTCCTTTTGTAACCTCCAACACCAAGTGTCTTGATTGTCTTGCAAATAAAAGTCATAAACTGGCTTTCCATAAGTCTACTTTGTTTAGCAATAAGCCTCTTGATCTTGTCTTTTCAGATGTTTGGGGCCCTGCTCCTTTTCATTCAATAAATGGTTTTCGCTACTATGTTATCTTTATTGATCATTATTCCAAATATGTATGGCTATATCCCATTAAATTCAAATCTGATGTTTCTATTATTTTTCCAACCTTCAAGTCATTAGTCGAAAATCAACTAAATTGCAGGATTAAAACTGTATATTCTGATAATGGTGGGGAATATCTTAAACTTAGACCATTTTTCCAGCAACATGGCATTTCTCATCTTACTACTCCTCCATATACACCAGAACACAATGGACTTTCAGAAAGGAAACACAGACATCTTGTAGAAACTGCAAGATGTTTACTGAATCATGCCTCTCTTCCACCCACCTTTTGGTGTTACTCACTTCAAACAGCAGCATACCTGATAAATCGCCTTCCCACTCCCAGCTTATCTATGCAATCTCCACTCCACAAGCTCTTCCAAATCAAACCCAACTACACAAAATTAAAAACCTTTGGTTGTCTTTGCTACCCTTGGCTCTCTCCTTATGTTGCCAACAAACTTCAACCCAAATCCCAACCCTGTGTCTTCCTTGGTTACAGTTCCTCTCAAAGTGCCTATCTTTGCTACAATTCTCTCACCAACAAACTCTACACTTCACGGCATGTTCAGTTTGTTGAGGACATTTTTCCCTTTTCAAAACCGTCATCTGATCCTATCTCCAATTCAAATCCACCTCAGTCCCACACACCTTCCCTTCCAACAAACTTTGACTTGTTCAAATCCAACTCTTTCTCTGATTCACCCCCTATCCCTAATCCTCATCCTGATTCTCCGCCCTTAACCAACTCAAATTCAATTTCCTCTCCTGTATGTTCCCAACCTGTACCTCCTGAGTCTCCTAACTCCAGTCCTGTTCTATCCTCACCCACCGAGTCTCTCGAGTCATCTCCCTTCTTGCAGCCGTGTGATGATCTTCATATATCAACAACAACTCCTCCTGCAGCAGTACCTTCCTTGGATGCTCCCTTACCTCATCATCCTATGGTAACAAGATCAAAGAATGGCATACACAAACCAAAGAAAATCCATGCTGTCAGCAAGTTTCCTCTTCCTTCATCAGTTGAGCCATCTTGTGCTTCTCAAGCCATTAAACTCCCTGAATGGAAAACAGCAATGAGTGAGGAGTTCAATGCACTCCTTGCTAATGGCACTTGGTCTCTTGTTCCTCCTAAGGATCAGTACAACATTATAGGATGTAAATGGGTGTTTCGGATCAAAAGAAATCCTGATGGTTCCATTTCTCGTTACAAAGCTCGCTTGGTTGCCAAAGGATTTCATCAACAACCAGGGATTGACTATTCAGAAACTTTCAGTCCAGTCATTAAGCCTCAAACAATTAAACTTGTTCTCTGTCTTGCTCTCTCTAAAGGCTGGACCTTGTCTCACATGGATGTCAACAATGCCTTTTTGAATGGAACTATCCAAGAGGACATTTATATGGCTCAACCATACGGGTTTGTCAACCCTGCTCAGCCTTCATACGTTTGTAAGCTGCATAAATCACTTTATGGTCTCAAGCAGGCACCTCGAGCCTGGTATCATGCCCTTCGAGCCTTTTTGCTGGACTATGGTTTTATAAATGCCAAATCTGATACTTCACTCTTTATCTACAAAACTGATCAGGTGTTGGCTTATTTTCTTGTCTATGTGGATGACTTGTTACTTACTGCAAATGATAGTGCCTTCTTAAGGCAGTTTCAAGGAGCTCTTTCTCACAAATTTTCCCTCAAAAATCTTGGCAGTCCTAGTCACTTTCTTGGCATTGAATTCTTGCCAACAGCACAGGGATTATTTCTAACTCAACATCACTATGTTAGAGAGCTTCTACATTCCTTCAATATGCAGGATTCCAAGCCAATCTCAACTCCAATGTCCACGAGCTCCTCCCTCATTGCTCCTGCAGACTCGCCTTCCTGTGATGTTACTTCTTATAGGCGTTTAGTTGGCTCTCTGCAGTATTTATCACTCACAAGGCCTGACATTTCCTTTCCTGTAAATCGACTTTCTCAGTTTATGCATCGTCCCTCTGATCTCCACTTCCAGGCAGCCAAGCGTGTGTTAAGATATCTAAAAGGAACCATTGATCATGGCCTCCACCTTCTCCGAAATTCAACTTCTACTCTTCAAGCATTTTGTGATTCGGATTGGGCAGGAGATTCTACAGATTGCAAGTCAACAGGTGCTTACATTGTTTACTTTGGCTGCAATCCTATTTCTTGGTCTTGCAAGAAACAAACCACTGTTGCAAAATCCACCACAGAAGCTGAGTACAGGACTATTGCTTCTACAACTACTGAACTTCTTTGGATCCAGCAACTACTTAAGGAATTGCATCATCCACTGTCCAGCAAGCCTCTAGTTCACTCTGACAATCTTGGGGCTACTTATCTCTGTGCAAATCCAGTTTTTCATTCTAGAATGAAGCATCTTGCTATAGATTATCACTTTGTCCGTGATCTAGTTGCTTCCAAAGCTCTTCAGGTGTTGCACATTCCCTCTAGCAATCAACTTGCTGATCTTCTCACAAAGCCCTTGCCAACCGCACGGTTCCAACTTCTCAGGTCCAAGATTGGTGTTGTTGATTCCTCCACCATCTTGAGGGGGCGTATAGGGATCCTAACTACCTAGCTATCATTCTCTTTCTGTTGTAACCTCTTGGTTGTTCTGATTTCCTGTTATCTCTTGTAATCCTTATCTTCTATTTTTGATTTCAAATTGTTGTAACAACCTTGCTCTGCTCTGCATCTATAAATGGCAGGCTACTGTAACACTTTTATATGAATGAAATCATAGTTTATTTCATTTCTCTACAAAAACAAGAACCACATGCAAGTCCATCGTTGAATAGAGCAGTGCTTAGTGCCGTGGTTTCAAGCCCATACCCTTGCTTGAAGAGATCGCCATAGCCGCAAGCACCCTCTGCATGCATAATATGTTAACAAAAACATTGAGATCAACAATATGCATATGATTAATGATAAAAATAAGTAGTCTTTGATGCAAAAAATTCAATGTTTTAAAAATCAGACCGATCATTGAATTAGTAAAGGCACTAGTTCAAATTCAAGGTTCAATGGTTCAACCGTAATTGAACCATGGTCGAACCGGTGATAATTAAATACATATTTTTAATATTTTATATTATATTAAGTAATAAACTTAAGACATTAAATTTTAAATTAACGTAAAATAATAATATTATATACATATGATTAATCATAAAAATAACTAGTATTTGACGTGAAAAATCCAATGTTTTAAAAATCGGACTTATCATTCGATTAGTAAAGGTAATGATTTAAGGTTTAATAGTTCAACCGTAATTGAACCATTGTTGAACCGGTGATAATTAAATACATATTTATAATATTTTATATTATATTAAGTAATAAACTTAAGACAAACTAAATTTTAAATTAACGTAAAATAATAATATCATATATTTAATAAGATGCAAAATCAATGAAAAAGGATGAATGAT
The DNA here is from genome assembly GCA_030762895.1 of Sophora flavescens. Taxonomy (NCBI): domain Eukaryota; kingdom Viridiplantae; phylum Streptophyta; class Magnoliopsida; order Fabales; family Fabaceae; genus Sophora; species Sophora flavescens. The sequence continues at coordinate 55,653,893 of CM061065.1, forward strand.
AAAAAACCTATGTATATGCATTTTCATAACTTGTCATTAGACATTTATTTAACTAAAAAAAGGTTTTATAGTTTAACAATAAAAATTTCAAAAACAAACTGAAAAATAAAAAATGATCAATTCAAATCAGTCATCGTCATCGATTTTTGACTGATTTTCATCAATTTTGGACCGATTTGATCGATTTTTGATCAGTTCTGAAACCAATCGGTTTTTTTTAGATCTGAACACCTGGTCGATTTCCTATCCAACCAGTAGAACCACCCGGTCTAATCCAATTTCCAAAACTATGGAAAACTCATGATTTTCTTGATACTGATAAAGGGTAAGAGTTGTATATACTTACGCATGATTTCTCCACCTGCCATGTCACCGTAGAAGGTTGCATGAGCATCATGCCATCTGCGTTCAATGCCAGCTGACTTGGCTCCGATAAAGAGAGCCATGAAGAAGGCCAAAGTAACAAAAGAGCACAACTTAGACATGACTAAGGTAAAGGATAGAGAAAAGATGAAAATCTATGTCAAATTTATCGGTATTTAAAGGTGGGAGAGTAATATTAGCTATGGATGTAAAACATTTTATAGGAACAGAACGTACCAATTAAATCTATTTATACCAGAATGTGTACCTTTTACTTATATTACCTTATATATACATAATCCTATGAGGCTATGACTATGGTAACTATATAATTCTATGACAAAAAAACTCGCTCTAATTCGTTAGGTTAATTATTGCCAATCTCACCTTTAGGATATTCAGACTTTGGCAGATAATAATTAGAGTTGAATTTCAATGCACTATCAGTATAAAGATTTTTACACAGGCAATCAATCAGAAATCATGAAATTGATGAATTTTAAGGTGGTTAAGATAAGAATCAAAAATTTGTAATGATGTGTCAATTTCTGATTGATTGACAATGTAAAAAAACTTTACACTATCAGTGTATACCAATTAAATCCTAATAATTACTTTTCTTATATATGACATAAGAAAAGATTTTATCGGAATACTTTCTTTGAAATACAGAAATTATTAGCATTAACATTCTTGATTTATTTTATGCTTTCAAATGTTAATCTCTTCATATGGTTCCATATATCTCATTCTGATTTTGGTTTACGAATTAAGTACACTGTAATAATTTAATCCCTCCTTTGTATGAGCATGTTAACAGTTTTGCCTTTTTCTTTTTCCTTACCCATTTTACTGGAATCTCTTTCTGTTTACCCTTCTAAATGTTTTAGATCTCTTTTTACTCATCTTTCTTTTGTTTCTAATGGTTTGAACATGGCTAATAAACTGACCTCTTGTAGTCAAAACTCATACTTAGACAACTTAGCATACAACTGCTTCTCTTTAAGGGTCTGTAAGACTACCCTCAAGTGTTCCTCATGTTTCTCATTGATCTTGGAGTACACTAAGATGTCATCTATGAAAATCACCACAAACTTATCCAAGTAAGGGTGAAAGGTCTTGTTCATATAATCCATGAACACAACAGGAGCATTAGTCACACCAAAGGGTATAACCAAGTACTCATAGTGACCATATCGCGTTCTAAAAGCAGTCTTTGGAATATCCTCAGACTTAACCCGAATCTGATGGTACCCCATCCTAAAATCTATCTTGGAGAAAATACAAGCTCCTCTCAACTGGTCCATAAGATCATCAATCCTAGGGAGGAGATGCCTATTCTTAATGGTCACTTTGTTGAGTTGTCGATAGTCAACACACAACCTCATGCTGTCATCCTTCTTCTTCACCAACAACACTGGCGCTCCCCATGGGGACACACTAGGCTTAATGAACTGTTTCTGAATCAGTTCCTCCAACTGTTTCTTCAACTCTGCTAATTCTAGGGGAGACATCCCATAAGGTGCTATGGATATGGGTCTCGTTTCTGACACTAAGTGTATGATAAACTCCACATCTCTCTTAGGGGGTAAGTTATAAACATCCCCAGGGAACACTTCAGGAAACTCTCTCACTATTGGCACATTTCCAACATAAGGCTTACTCTCTACATTCAGGGAAGACAACATCATGTAAACTTGGGACTCTTCTTTCATAGAAGCCTTAACTTGGTTGGCAGAGAGAAATCTCGGATCTTTAGACTCCACAGGAGTTCCAAAAAAACAATGGTTTTGTCAAAACAGTTCAAGAGAACATGGTTTGAAGACAACCAGTCTATACCAAGAATGGCGTCAAGTTGTTTTAGAGGTAAGCATACAAGATCAATTATGAACTTCTTATTATCAATTGATAACCGAACAACCTTTCTAAACACAAGAAGCACTCACAGGCTTCTTGGATCGTCCAAGACAAACCACTAAATGCAGTAAGTCAAGCCAAAACGAAACTATAGGTACTTAGTACTATATATTATTGTCTATATTAAATATAGACAAGCCATACAAGAGCACACAGAAGAGAACACAACAAACACATTCCCCGGCCTGTAGGGTAGACCGGCTTTGATACCACTAAATGTGACACCCTCTACCCCGCATGTATTTCTAACAACGTAAGGGAATAAAATAAAATGAAACACATCCATATTATTTAAATATAATAGTAACGTCAAGGATAGAAAGTACCACATGAACAAAACATGTCTCAACAACTGCAGAAAATAAAAACATAACATAAACAAAATAAAACATAAACCCCAACCCCAATGTCACATGTTAGAGCTGGTAACCAAAATCCGGATAAATCGGATACAAAACTAAACAAAAAGAAACATCCTAACTATGAGTGAGCGGTTCCTCAGAGTCACTCCTCAACTGGTTGCTCACCATCCTCTGCATAAAAGAAAGATACATACAAACAAACAGTAGAAAATGGGGAGTAAGAAATCGTTGTATAAACATAACGGCAAAAGGATTAGTTAGCAAGATGAGCATACATCACATATATAGCATATCATAGCAAAACAACATTTAATATAATAATATCATTCATATCATTTCAATCAATTTATGCTATGCGATGAAGTGCTACCCCCACTACTCCGTTATGCTTGTGGATCCAAACCTATCTCAGGAAGACAATGTCGGAGTTACACATCCACATTGGCCAACAAGCACCAATGCCTACAATTCACCAAACCATGGGTGAATCATTTGGATAGCCGATGCACCGTACTCTAGGATGCACCACCACAGGGGGCCACGATTCACCTAACTCTCAGTTGAATCACCACGGACGGCCATATCGCCTTACTCTTGGACGACCTCCCCTATGCTGCACTTCCCACACTATCATCTCCAATGCATGAATGCATGGGTAACAACATAAAGCAAGCATATTCCCCACCTCCACTTTGGCCAATAAGCACCAAAGTTTAACACCATCAGCACCTTGACCAATACGCATCAAGGCTACTATGACCATTAAGTATCAGAGTTTAACATCGTTAACACCTTAACCAATAAGCATCAAGGCTACTTTGGTCAATAAGCACCAAAGTTAACATTGTACGATAACACATCGTTACCGTCTTAACCATCTTAACGTTTTATGTTTAATTTATCTTATCTTTATTTAATTGGTGTCTTATTTCATCATAGGGAACAATTTGGGTGAAACAACCCTTGTTCTCACTTAACGTCCGTTCTATTTAGGGGAACAAGGTATTGCTGATCTCCAGCCCGGGTGTGCTGACATTTAATAAGTTAAGCACGGGCGTGCTGTCTATTGAGCATGGCCGTGCTTACTGGAGCATGACCATACTTTCTAGGCATAAACGTTAAGGTTTTCCTTGACAACTCCCTAGAGCACTTGTAGATCAATCCTATTAACTTTTAACTACACCATCAATAATTAATCTTGTTCCTCTTAATTAATCTCCATGTTTTATGATTATAAGGGATTAATCCTTTCAATTCTAATTTTATTATCAACATCCCTAAAGCACTCATGAATCAAACCTAGGGTTTTAACTATACCATTGGGCATTAACCTTGCCTCTCATTACTATGATTCATGTATTATGAACATTGGAAATATATCCTTTAATTTCATACATCGTTACTAATTGTTAGCGTGTTAAACATACACCCTGTGTTTATAAGGGGGCATGTAAGTGAGTGTGTGTAGCGTGTGTTTAGCTGTAACTAGAGAATCAGTTAGGAGTTAGTTAAGCTAACACAGACTAATCAGTTAGGGTAGTTACCCTTCATCTGTTATAAATAGATGAGACTCAATGTATCAAGACTTAATCAATGATAGATTCATCTTTCAGTTTCTGATTCTATTCTCACTCCCTTTCTCTCTTTTCTCCATGATCTCTAGTTCTAACATGGTATCTAGAGCTTGAAAGTTCTAGCTATGGCTTTCGCATCTGACTTCGATCCTCCACCACCGCCACCACCGCTGGCGGCACCGTCTCCTAACTTCTCCTCGCTCGTCACAGTCAAGCTTACCGATAGCAACTTCCTCAACTTGTGTCAAGTTGTTAAAGCAATGATTCGTGCTAATCATCTCGAACGATATGTTGTAAGTCCTCGGATTCCTCCACGATATCTCAACGAAGATGATCGCATTGCCGATTGCATCGACCCTGAGTTCCTCGCTTGGGAAGAACAGGATCAACACATCTTCATCTGGTTGTTGAACTCCTTGTCCAATTTAATTCATACTCGAGTAATCGGTTGCTCGCATGCTTAGGAACTCTGGGATGACCTTCATAGCCCTTCAACTCGTTAACCAAGGCTCGGAGCGCATAGTTGAGATCTGAGTTGCGTCACATTGTGAAAGGTGATCGGAAAATTGATGAATATCTACTTCGAATTAAAGCTCTCGTTGATGCCCTAGCTTCGATTGGAAATCCAATTACTATGTAAGAACACATTGATTCAATTTTGGAAGGCTTGCCTGAAGAATATCACATCCTTTGCCCTACGATCGAAAGTCGTCTCGATCCTTATTCGGTGTCAGAAATCGAAGCACTTCTTCTTTCGCACGAATCTCGTCTTAAGCTCCTTAAATCCAAAACGGCCATAGATAGCTTCTCTGTCAACCCATCACATACTTCTTCGCAACAACAAAATCAGGTGCCAATGTCCTCACCCTTATATCATAATTCCTCCAATAATTCACAGTATCAGTATCAAAATCCTAATTCATTTGGTAATGGTTATCGAGTAGGATGTGGTGGCCGTTATGGCCATCACGGTCGTGGAAGAGGTGGTAGATACTTTGGCCGTGGTGGAGTAGAGTGTCAGATCTGTCATAGAAACAACCATGTTGCTGCAACTTGCTATTATAGATTTGATCAGAATTATGTTGCACCTCCACCACAAGCTCCTCAGTTTGAAAGAGGCTCAAATCAGCCTCATTACTACAACACTTCTCAGGGACAGTCCTTTGGCACCAACTCTCAACAGCATGTTCAATTTCCTAGACCCTATCATGACCAGCAAGCACATCCACCAGCTAATCAACCACCTATACTGCCACTGCCTTGGCAGAATCTTGGCTCTTGGCACAATTCCAGATCAGTGCCTCAAGCTCCTTATGCTCAGAATTCACATTCAGGTGGTCCCATGGCTATGATGGTTGCTGGATCAAACCCTATGACTGTGCAAGCCTCAGGTTCAGGGGCAGACTCTGGTTACTGGTATGCAGACAGTGGTGCTACTCACCATATGACTTCAGACTTGAGCTATCTCCATCAACAAAATGGCACCAATGGCCTAGAGCAAGTCTTTATGGGTAATGGTCTTGGCCTCCCTATTCTTTCTATAGGTTCTTCCTGTATTACATCACCTATTGATCCCACTATCACACTCACACTAAAAGATATTCTATATGTGACTAACATAACTAAGAACCTAATTAGTGTGAGTAAGTTCTCTCATGATAATAATGTTCTATTCCAGTTTCAATCTCATGTCTGCTATGTCGTGTCTCGAGTCAGTAAACAAGTCCTCCTCACTGGCAAAGTGAATGCTCAAGGTCTCTATGTATTCCCTCACCTTCTTGGGACAACTCAGTTAGCCTTACCTCAGTGTCTTAGTGTTACAAGCTGTAATAGTCCTTTAGATCATTGTAATAATCCTTGTAATTCAGTTTTCAGTTGTAATGTTGCAAATAAATTGCCAAACACTTATTTTACTTGGCATTGTAGATTAGGACATGCCAATGATATGGCTGTCAAAACCACACTACAACAATGTAAAATTCCTCCTATCACTAAAACTATTACAGATTTTTGCTATGCATGTTGCCTTGGAAAGTCTCATAGACTTCCTTCCACTACCTCTACTGCAATTTACAATAATCCTTTTGAACTATTGTTTCTTGACCTTTGGGGACCAGCTCCCATTAAATCCACAACTGGTTATTCCTACTATCTGTCTATTGTGGATGCTCACTCGAGGTTCACCTGGTTATTTTTACTGAAATAGAAATCTAAGACTCTAACTATTTTCAAACAGTTTTATGAACTTGTTAAGGTTCAGTTCAATGCTGTTATTAAGTATGTTCAGTCTGATTGGGGTGGTGAGTTTATGCCCTTTACCAAGTTTCTCAATGAGTTAGGAGTTGTGCATAGGGTCATTTGCCCTCACACTCACCACCAAAATGGGAGTGTTGAAAGGAAACACAGGCACATAGTGGAGACTGGTTTAGCTCTCCTAGCTCAAGCCTCTTTGCCTATGAGGTTTTGGGATCATGCTTTTCTCACTGCAACTGACCTTATCAATAGATTACCAACTCCCATACTTTCTAAAAAATCTCCATTTGTTGTTTTGTATAAAACTGAACCAGATTACAGCTTTCTAAGAGTATTTGGTTGTGCTTGCTATCCTTGCCTTAGACCCTATAATAAGAACAAGCTTGAATTCAGGTCCTGTGAGTGCACCTTCTTGGGTTACTCAAATTCTTACAAAGGCTATAAGTGCCTCTCTAAGGATGGAAGACTATACATCTCAAAGGATGTATAGTTTGGTGAGCATAGGTTTCCCTTCTCCAGTGTTCCTCACACCTCATCCACTCCCTCCTCAGTTCAGTCCCACACAATGAACCCTATTCCCTTAACTATTCTGTCTCAGCCTCCTGGTCCCACTACTAACAATCCTGTTCTGTCCCCTGTTCCGTCTTCCCTTCCTAGTCCTCCCCCTGAGTCTATACCAGCACCATCTATGCAGTTGTCACCTACTCATCTGTCTCCCAACTCACCAGCTTATTCCTCTCCTAATTCCTTTACTCTTCCCTCTTTACATTCAGGGCTTACTCCACAATACCCAGCATCTCCCTTCTTTTCTCCTAATCCTAATTTAGAGTCTCCCACTCCCTCATCACAACCTTGTAATATGCATCCTATGGTCACTAGAGCCAAGTCTAGAGCATCCATTGTCCTTCTAACTCACACAGAACCTAGCACTCCTTGGGAGGCCCTGACATCACCTCACTGGAAAGAGGCAATGCAACTTGAATTTGATGCCTTAGTCAGAAACAACACCTGGACTTTGGTAGACCTGCCACCTCATAGGCAGGCCATTGGATGCAAGTGAGTTTTCAGGGTCAATGAGAACTCTGATGGGACAGTTAACAAGTATAAAGCTTGGTTTGTGGCTAAGGGCTTTCACCAGAAACAAGGCTTTGATTACACTGAGACTTTCTCTCCAGTGGTTAAACCAGTAACAGTATGTGTAGTTCTTACTCTTGCTATTACAAAAGGCTGGCCAATCCAACAATTGGATGTGAATAATGTCTTTCTCAATGGGCTGCTAGCAGAGGAAGTATACATGGAACAATCAGTTGGGTTTGTCAGTTCTAACCCTGGGAAAGTGTGCAAGTTGAACAAAGCCATATATGGCTTCAAATAGGCCCCAAGTGCCTAGTTTGAGAGACTCACAAAGGCTCTCTTACAACTTGGTTTCAAGTCTAGTAAATGTGACCCATCACTGCTCATTCACAATCATGGTGGCCACTGCACCTATGTACTAGTTTATGTGGATGACATCATTGTCACAGGGTCCCTATCCAAAAGATTTACCGATCTGATTATGAAGCTAAACTCAGAGTTTGCTCTAAAACAATTGGGGTAATTAGACTACTTCTTAGGGGTAGAGGTCAAGAAGCTCCCTAATGGTAGTCTCATACTGTCTCAAACTAAGTATCTCAAGGATTTGCATGCTAAGGCTCACATGACTGAAGCCAAATCCCTCCCTACACCTATGGCAAGTGGTTGCAAGCTAACAAAACATGGAGGAAACTACTTAGTTGATCCCTCTCTGTACAGGTCCATTGTAGGAGCCTTTCTGTATGCAACAATGACCAGACCAGAGTTATGTTGTAGTGTTGGGAAAGTGTGCCAATTCCTTTCCCAACCCTTGGAAGAGCATTGGAAAACGGTCAAACGCATCCTTAGATATCTAAAAGGCACACTCAGCCATGGTCTTCTACTGAAACCAGCACCTCAAAACCATCCTTTCGGCATTCAAGCCTTCAGTGATGCTGACCGGGCAATAGATATAGATGACAGAAGATCTATATCAGGGTCATGTGTGTATTTTGGACCCAACTTGGTGTCATGGTGGTATAGGAAGCAGACACTTGTGGCTTGGTCCAGCACAAAAGCTGAGTATCGAAGCCTAGCAGCCACTACAACAGAAGTACTTTGGTTGCAATCCCTGCTCAAAGAGCTACAGATTCCTACACTCAGCCCTGCCGTTTATTGTGATAACCTAAGCACAATTGCTCTATCCCATAATCTGGTATTGCATTCCAGGACTAAGCACATGGAGCTGGACTAATTCTTTGTCCGAGATAGGGTGCTTGCCAAGTCACTAGCTATCTATCATATCCCTGGCCAAGATCAGGTGGAAGATGTCCTCACCAAACCACTCACTCAGTCCAGATTTGAGGAATTCAGGGGCAATCTTGGATTAGTTGATAGAAACTCTATTGTAACTTCACCCTCCAATTATTTGGGGGGGGGGGGGGGGGTTTGTTAGTGTGTTAAACATACACCGTGTGTTTATAAGGGGGTATGTAAGTGAGTGTGTGTAGCGTGTGTTTAGTTGTAACTAGAGAATCAGTTAGGAGTTAGTTAACCTGACTCAGACTAATCAGTTAGGGTAGTTACCCTTCATCTATTATAAGTAGATGAGACTCAATGTATCAAGACTTAATCAATGATAGATTCATCCTTTAGTTTCTGATTCTATTCTCTCTCCCTTTCTCTCTTTTCTCCATGCTCTCTAGTTTTAACACTAATTACCTGTTTCTTTAATTGGTATGATTATAGCAACAACAACATTCATCAACATCAATTCCAACATTAATGCGTACAATTATGGCATCATTGTGACACCAGGGGCTGACGAAGGCGGGGAGTGGTCGCCAGTGCAAGAAGGCACAGACAAGGAGTGGCTCCTGGCTGGCTTCTAGGGGGAATGACACATAAATTAACCGATTACACACCGGAATAAGAGGGATCCTGAGAGTGTGTAGGTTTGGGAGTATATAGTTGATGATGACTTATATGAATTGATTGGTACTGCCTATACCAACAAGATGCATCTTCTTTTCGGGGGCTCGTCACTTAAGAACTCCATAGTTAAGCGTGCTTTACTTGGAGCAATTCTGGGATGGGTGACCTCTTGGGAAGCTTTCCCAAGAAGCGTGTGAGTGATGACAAAGCATGCTGAAAAGACTTGTGTTGGTTTGTGGTGACAGTCGTCAATCCATATAGTAGCCATGGATGTTACAAATGGTATCATCTCCCAGTACGGTATGGTTTTGGAACGAACCAAGCGGAAGCTGGTGGGCATGTGACACCCGGGGCTGACGAGGGCTTGGAGTGGTCGCCGGTGCAAGAAGACACGTACAAGGAGCGACTCCTGGCAGGCTTTTAGGCAGAGGGACACATGAATGAACCGATTAGGCACCAGAATGAGAGGGATCCTGAGAGTGTGTAGGTGTGGGAGTATATAGTTAAGGATGACCTATATGAATTGATTGGTACTACCTATACCAACAAGATGCATCTTCTTTTCGGGAGCCCATCACTTAAGAACTCCATAGTTAAGCGTGCTTCACTTGGAGCAGTGCAGGATATGTGACCTCTTGGGAAGTTTTCCCAGGAAGCGTGTGAGTGAGGACAAAGCATGCTGAAAAGACCTGTGTTTGTTTGTGGGGACAATCGTGAATCCATATAGCAGCTACGGATGTTACAATCATCATCATCAATAACAATTCACAATTTAAAACATGCCAATCACATAGAAAACATCGAATATCATATAACAAACAAACATCATTTAGACAAATAGCACACAACATGGTCATGGGTTAACCCTTCATCTTACGCTACCCCCAATGCCTACATGTTTATACTAATCCCTTGTCCCCATCCCGGTATGAAGATCTTAGCCCTTGACAAACGTACGTGACTATACTTTGGTTCCCTCGACCTGCTCGACGAATTCCTGATGCCTTGGTCAAACATAAAAAGGACAAACATTAATCTCCCTATTCTTAAAAATGGAAAAGAGAATAACACAGGGGTGACCACGTGACCTTAAATGACACTAGCGCTCAACTTCTCTCCCAAATGAATGCAAGAACACCAAGAAATTGATGGGTTTAGAGAAAAGGGAAGATCAGAGGTTTCTGTCGCACAAGGATTGCTAAAAGTGTCAAAATAAGGGTTATAACTCGTAACCCTCTAAAAACCCACTTATTTAAGCCGTCGGACCTTGAGCACGACCGTGCTCACCTTTAGCACGGCCGTGCTCAATAGCGAGCACGGGGTCGTGCTCAAAGGAGCACAGGGTCTGCAACATGGATGTCGAAACACGCCATTTTCCAATATGGCCATGCTCATGGCTTGCGCAGCCACAAGAGCACGCCTTAGAGCACGAGGTCGTGTTGTACATGAGCACAACCATGCTCATGCACCAGAAAGGGACTTTTCACTAGAAAATCCCACTTGACCCCATTTTAACATTCCTAAGACATTTTCTAGAAACTAACATAGCATAAAACCATATCTATAACATGTATAAACACATTTAAACACATAAAAGGTCTATTTACGAAAAACGGGATGTTACACCGACAATTTCAAAAGTTTAGGAATATGTCCCTATCGTCAACTTTGTACCATTATCATATAGAAAAGGAGACATCCAAGCCACCTGAAAATAATCTTCATATGTTACAGAATTGTTCTTCCTTTCACTCAATTCAATTTGTGAATAATAGTTTTTCTGCAGATAATGGTGCACAATTGACGGTAGGGACTTATTGCTAAACTTTTAAAATTGTAAGGATCAAAATCTATGGAAAAAAAATTATAGGGACTAAAAACATAACGAGTGCTGTTATTTGAACACACGTTGGGTGTCGAACACCATATATGTATACAACACATCCGGAAATTAAATTTCGAATGTGTAAAATTTTACATGTCTGTAAAATGTTACACGTCCAGATATTAAATTCCGGTAACTCTAGAAATATAGGACATGTCATTTTACTTATCCAGACATAAAATTCCGGATGTCTATAATTTTACACTTCCGAAAATTAAATTCGGGATGTCTAAAATTCTACACGTCCGGAAATTTAATTCTGGTAAATTTTTAAAATATGGATTGTCATTTTACACATCTGAATTTTAATTTCTGGAAGATCATTTTACACATTCGGAATTTAATTTTCAAAAGAAATACCGTGTTAGAGAATCAAGTGTCGGGACTTGATGTTCAAAAAACGTTTATGAAACAAAATTCACGCACTTTTAGTTACTAAAAAATTATTTAAATCGTTTCTAAGTAGGAATAAGCTTATGTGTGATAATAGGAAGATTTCCATCCGAGCAACAACTAGCATGGTGTGCCTATGTGTAGATTTAGCTAATTTTTTCTTTCATGGATTTTGTTTATGCCCCCCAATGCCTTTGTATCTTTTATTCTTTGTTTTTTGATCTAATAAAATTTGGTATGCTGCAAATGATTGATAAAGCTTGAGGAGCCAACCTAGTTGGGATGTCTTGCTTTATAGTGATACTTTTGCATACCATTCTTTACTTTAAAAAAAAAACTTCCTTTTTCCCAGGGGTGTAACGGGTCGGTTTGGTTCGGTTTTAGGTGGGGAAAAAATCCAAATCAATCTAAAATGGTTCGTTTCTGTTTTGAGAATTTTTCCTAAAAAACACGTACCAAACCAAACCCATTAAGAACGGGTTGGTTCGGTTCGTTTGGACTCGAACTTTATTAAATTTTAAAATATTTATATAAATATTTAATATATAAAATGTATACTAAAATAAATATAATAATATTAAACAATTAAAATATATAAAAATATTAATTCATAATTAATAATAATATTAAAATATAGTAATTTGTTCGGTTCGGTTTGATTCGGACCCCAACACCAAAAAAACCAAACCAATTTAATTGGTTTGGTTTGGATTTTCGGGTTCATTGGGTCATTGGTTCGGGTTTTACACACTACTACAAAAAAGGGCTTTAATAGCATTTTTTTTGCCTTTCGTAGCGCTTACAAGCGCTATCTATTCTCCAGCTATTGAAAGTGGAAAGAAAAGATAGCACTTCTGAAGCACTATCAAAAAGAGACTTTAGACAACGCTTCTTTGAAGAAGCGCTGTCGATTCCCAACTTTAGAAAACGCTTTTTCGAAGAAGGTCTATCTATTCCCCTTTTTTTAAAATTATTATTTACATTATTTTTTCCATTTTTTTCTGTACTCAACAAAATCAATACATCAAATAGCAAAATCTTCAAGCAGCTTGAGTGCAAAATCATGAATGCATAGAAGAAAGAAATCAAGAACACCAAGAAATTCATGGAACATTAAACAAAAAATCAATCAATTCAGAACATAAGTTAAAAAAGCCAAAATACAAATATATAAAAAAATAGAGAAATCCTAAATTATAGCAACACCAGAAACCCAAAAAACCTAACATCAAAGAGTTTTCCTCTTGCTTTTTCCTAATCAAAATACTAAAGAATGTCGTTGTCGAGTCTCTCTTTCAGATGGAGTATTTGTATTTCAGATCCTTTGTAGTTCTTCGAGTACCATGCGATCCTTTGCGTTTCAAATCTCCGTGCTTCTTTCTTCTAGAAAGGAAGTGTTGTTGCAGCAGGTTATTCCACTTTGACCACTTTAGGTTAAGCTAAACACTATTGCAATGCTATAAGCATCAACTTTTAAGTAGCGTTTCATATTAAGTCTTCCGCCTATTGGTTTGGTTTGGTTCGCTTAGACCCGAACATTATTAAATTTCAATATATATATATATATATATATATATATATATATATATATATTAAATATATAAAATATTAAAATATATATAAAATTAAATATTAAAATATATATAAATATTAATTTATAATAAATATTTAAATATATTAATTCGTTCGGTTCAGTTCGGCTTGGTTCGATTCCAAAATCATTGAACCCGAGAACAGAACCAATCACCATCGGGTTTGGTTCGGACCCCAACACAAAAAAAATCAAACCAATTTAATTTGTTTGGTTTGAATTTTCGGGTTAATTGGATCGTTGGTTTTGGTCTTACACCCTTACTTTTTATTGTTAGCCTCTCTAAAATTCTATCTTTTTCTATTGCTGCTTTACCCTGGTATCCAGGCACCTTGGTTATTTGCAAATTACAACTCGTGTGATACCGCTTCTACTCCCTCACCTGAAGTTTCTTCTCCTCCTCAACCTTCTTCTCACCTCCTCCTATCTAATTTGACCCTGTTGCTTGTAAGTTAGATCGTCCAAAAGAACACTATGTAGTTGCTTTGCCGCCCTTGTGGTCCTACCCGACTCGAGGGATTAGTCTCCGCAGTTGCGTGCGGAGGATTCCCTAGGAAACCAAACAAAAAAAAGACTAAACCTTGGTATCAGTATCTTTCTGCATATAAAAAAAGTATTAGTATATCTTTCTTGTATTTTCTTTCCCTTTCCACAAAAGTTAAATGTACTATAGTTTGTGCTGTTCAATCAGTATAATAAAGTTATTTAGATATTTGCTTTCTTCTTATGCTATGTCTTTTATATCTTAGACCGTGTTCCGTCCAAAAAACCTCAATCACGAGATTCTGGAAGAAACCAATCACTCAACTCACTCTTACAATTTGGGTATTTTTGATATTAAGCATGACAGAACCAATGTTCTGCTCCTACGTATACTCTCTGGAATCAATAGCTTAGACGTAATTCTTCAGGTTATTTGATATTTATAGAGTGGTTAAGACCCTCGTTGAAGGGTTTCCGTTGCACATTTTGCATGTGCTCCTAAGTCATCTCCTTGACACACGGTCATCAATGCCCATTATGGCTGTCATAATCATTAATAATTGGAGGGACACTGAGAACTGGGGCGCATCCTGGGCGGCCTCCGTCCAGACCCAATCCCTTGATTGGGGGGATTTAGTATTTAATTCTCTATATTTTCCCGCCTATGGTCATAGCTTTACCCTTTGATCTAAGCAAGGTCAGCTTGGCCTTTATTGATGGACCGACCTCTCTCCTCTTTGTCCACACACTCAGCAGTTGGTTCCTTGGCGAATGAGAAGGGCTCTTGGATGCTGACCTGAGCTTGCGCCATGACGGCCGCGTCCGGGTTGGCTTTCCATGGGGTTTACTTTGTAATTTGCCCCTATATTTTTTGGTCAGTACACAAGCCCCCCAAGCTCCGAGCTATTTTTTGCGAAGGAGCTTTCGTATCCCAAACCCAACTTTTGACCGAGGCATTTGCCACCATAGGATGCGTGACTCTAGCCCTTGGGTACTGGTTCCCTTCTTAATATGTGCCATCATGATTTTGCATGATGGCTTTTTCCCGAGGCGCTTTCCCCTAGTGTCGCGTGTCTCTTCTGATAGGACAAGCCTCTCATCAACTTTTCAAATCCCAACCACTCTAACTCGGGAAAAGAAAAAGGCGTGTCCTTTGGTGTTGAAATGTGAAGGGGCGTCATCAATACTGTTCAATTGGTGCGTATATTCGTGAATTTGTGTACGCCACTCTATAAATAGTTCCCTTAAGAACTTCGCCACTACGTTTCCTTGCTCATTTTTCCTGTTCATCATCTCTTCCAGCAAATCCCTTTCTTATTTACTTCACAATTTTCCAGGTACGCCCTTTTTCCCCTAAGCCTCCCTTTTTTAGTACCCTTATCACGAGTTCTTCCCCTGAGTCCTCCTCTCAGGAAATTATATAGAACCTGAAGTTCGAGAGATTGGGGGAGGCACTTCTCCTTCCAATTCCTCATTCCCTTCTGCTGAACTCGAAATTTCCTCCTCCCATATTCGTAATGGTCCAGTGGCGGTGGAGGAGAATGCGGTGACTTCAAACTCCGTTCCTCCTAAACGCCCCTGCTGTAAGGTAGTAGGGGTTGAGAGGGACCCTCCGCCTTCTATTACCATATCGGGGTATGAGTGGGTAAAGGGGGAAGTGGGTACATATTGGTATTTCTTCCTTGAGCTTGGGATCTAATTGCACTCCGAGCTTGACCTGCTAATTTGGCTGGCTTCCAACCTGGAACTTTTGGGAATCTTCGACAGGCTCCAGCCTTGTTTCTCGCATCTCTTCTCTTGGATCTAGCTTTACTAAGCTTATTGAGTTACCTTCAACACCATTCCCTTTACTATCCGTCGTCAAATCTCCTTTCTGGATTTATTCTTTTACCCTGCCAACTCTCAGACTGTCCACATAGCATTTCCGGGCTTCTCTCTGACTAGCCTTAACTGCCACAATCTCACCGGATGCTGCTGGGAACTTCATGGTTAAGTGTGGTGTGGAGACTATGGCACCCAAATCATTCAATGCCGGTCTTCCTATCAGAAGGTTATAAGAAGTCGTGACATTGATGATTAGGTACCGAACCGAGATGGTCCAAGATAGGCTTCCAGTTCCAAAGGTAGTCAATAAGTCTACATAACCCCGTGTGTCCACCTGCTCTCCTGAAAACCCAATCAGTTTATTGTTGTACGGTTGCACTGAGCTTTCGGGAATTCCGAGCTTTTGAAAGGTTGGATAATAAAGGATATCTGCTGAACTTCCTTGATCTACCAATGCCTTCCGAACCGAGAAATTGATGATCTCTACTGTTATTACCACCGGGTCATCCTGGTTTGGATTAACCCCTCTCAAGTCATCGTCAGTGAAAATGATAGGCCTCGAGGCCTTAATCGGTTTGAAATCTGAGACACCCCGTTGTGCCCTGGTGTTTTATTAACTTAAAACCTTATTAATTATTTTCTTAATCGCTCGCTTAGCGTGAAAAATACGTAAAAAAACTTAAAACTTATATAATAATCATATAACTTCTGCAAATTAAACACACCAACATTGTAATATATAAGTACACACATGTTTATTTATTACATTACCAAAATAATGTTGAGGGTATCCTCTTAGTAGGAGCCCTCACAGGCATAAAATTAAAATAAAAGTCATAATTAGTGGAAACATATAAAAATTACTTCTTAGACACACTTGCCATGCTATGTATACTCTAATAACCATGGGTCACCGCTCGACCTCCAGCATCTGGTTTGTAAGGAGTTCCATCCAACGCCTCCTCATTCAGCTCAGCCACAGGGTCTTCTTGTACGATCCCATAATAAAATAAGATACCACACACAAAGAATACAAGGGAAGAGAAGCAGTTCTATCATCAAAAAGCAGAAAAGAGTAATAGTAAATTATACAGTAATTATCACAGACAATCAGCACACCTAACTAACAAATCATCCTCAAGTTAATATATCATCCTCTACCCTCAATCTCATGCTACTCAAAGACATCATAGTTGCACACCTATTTCTAAGGTGGAAGTGGTCTTGCGAGAACTCTTGATTTTATGTATATTATATTACCAATACACGGTGTATTATATTACCAATACACAAATGTATTTTACGTGTATTATATTACCAATACACGGCGTATTATATTACCAATACACATATGTGTTTTACGTGTATTATATTACCAATACACGTTGTATTATTTTATCAATACATAGATGTCCTTGTGTATTATATTACCAATATACTTTTGTCTTTGTGTATTATATTACCAATACACGGTTGTGGATAACAACACCTATACTTGAATCTCACCAACCCATTTTAACAACATCCTAGTGCCTTAACCTTCCATTAGAACTTGACACATATATTCTATGCCATAACACTTCTTTAACATACGTCATCTAGGTTAGGCACTTCTAAATTATCATTTATCCTCACACCCAAAACAATCATCTCTTAGACAACATATATATCTTTGCTTAAAAATCCACTAAGCATAATAATAACAACCAGGCAGATCATGCATAACAAAACATTAGAAAATATTCAAATCTAGTAAACCATAAAGTCAGACCCTGTCACGGCCTGACCGTGATAGCCATCACGGCCGTGACAGGCATCAAAGGCAAGCATTTCTACAACACAACCTGTCACGGTCTGGCCATGACAGCCATCACGGTCGTGACAGACAAACAACCTCCTCAATATCATTAAATATTCAAACACCGAAAACAATACGTTATACGCAGATGGAGTACCTCAACCAGCGTAACACAATAAATTCAATAACATAAATTCAAACATCATCAAATACCTATAATCAACCTAATATCGATAAACCTACAATCCCCTAATGAACATTGGTTTTAAAGAAATAGTTTCCAATGTGATTTTGGTCTTGTCGATTACTCGACTTCTAGTAGGGTTTAGTTCGCCCTACACAATTATCATATAATCTACTACTTATCGATTCCGACGATAGGTTGATTATTTCCCCCACCTGATTGACGTGCACGTTTTCCCGTAGAAGCTCCGAATACGTCCACGCTACTGTCAAGAACCTCAACACGTTGTCCAACAACATCCACAAATCTACCACCATCCATCCTTACACATCCACCGTTCCGCTTTCCATCCCGATTACACATACGAGTAACACAATTCACCGAAAATACCAAATACCAACCGAATTAACACTAGGGTTTCAAATAAATAAATCTATTTGAATCAAGAGACAAAATCGATGGAAAAACTTATGAGAGACAATGGCTGGACTTACGGAAAATCGGATTCAAAATAAGCTCATGAATCCTAGGGAAAAGCTACCAAAATAGGGCTACTATTCGAGCTCCATTACTCTGGCCACAGAGCTCTATTTAGAAAACCGAACGGTGAAAATGAAGACATATGCTTCCCAAACCTCCTCACAAAGCTTCAGCCCGATCAAACGGTATAAACATATCAGATCGCAATTCTTTGGTAACAACTTAGATGGTATCCGAGTTGAGTTTCTCACCTCCTAGGCCTACTGTCCGAGCTTCATATCTCACACTCTGGAGCCTTGTTACAAATTATAACCGTTGGATATGAAGAAACATAAGTCTTGAACCTTCATCTAAAATTTGAGAATGATCCAACAGTTGAAGTGTGTTAGGCGACTCTCTCACTGAGGCTGCTCCAACTAGGTTTCAAAGCATCCAACAAAGGCTTCTTGTAACTATTGAGGTTTCTCTCTCAATTCTTCTCCTCTAATCCGAAGTAGTGGGTGATAAAGAGAGTTAAGAATATGATGAAGATAACTACGAACATATAAGTGAGGGTTTACCTCTAGATAATGAAAGAAAGTGAAAGAATGATCAAGTTGTGCAAGAACAACAATGAAGTTTTTGAAGAAAAAATGAAGAAGAAATGGAAACGATGAAGTGAGAAATGTGGAGGGGGTTGCTGCTGCGGTTTGGGTTTAAATAATAGATCTTAGGCTTTATTTGGTTCCTTAGAGTCCAATTAATGGGTTTTGTGAATATTACATTAATATAAGCTTAACCATAGTTAATAATTAACTTAACTAGGGTTATGTTACTAACTAGGGTTAAAAAGTATGTGGCTCACAATTAATGTAGGTGTGGCTGATTTTGGGCCACATCTAATGAGTCATTCATGACTCATTGATCCCATCCATTAGCGGTTCTCGGAAATCCCGTACGCAGCTTCGTCATTTACCCGATTTCGGTTTTTGAGGGGAAAATGATGAAACGAAAGCAAAATGAAATAGGTATGGTCTAGTATATGTGGCTGCACGAAATTGAGGAGATGTGGGAGGTTTACAACCATGTAAAATGAGTGGTTAAGAGTGCGTAGATGTGTCTTGTTAATAATCACGAATGCTTGGTGACTCATCCTCCATGAGTCATCATGTATGACTCATTATCCCAATCTCTTGACGGGTCTCTGCAGTTCCATTTTCGACTCTGTTGGTTTCTCGAATAGGGTTTCTGTCTTTTTTTCGATCAAAAATTTTCAAAATAACCAAACTCGTTGGAAATATGATTTAAACATAAACCATTTCGTTCACGAGTCAAAAATAGGTTTTCTGATCATTAAAATCTTACTGTCAGTGAAAACACCGACCGTTTTCCATTCGAACTTTCACCAAAAATCATCCGAATAAACATAATATTTTATTTTTGATCAGAAATTTAGAAAGTATAATTCCTCACGGATAAAATATAAAAAATCTACAAATTTCAGTTTCGGGTCAAAGAGAGACTATGAATATGATTTTATTTTATTTAAAATCACTTTCTAACTCTCAGATTAAAATATAATTAATTATATTTTAACCGGTTAAACAACATAATTAAAAATCAGGCTGTTACAAAATCTACTGTATTTACAGCTAGCACCGCACAGAGATGTCGTCTCCGGGCGGAGCTAGTTGCACCACCTCTTGTAAACCCTCCAGCAATGGTATTAATCACCCTCCTCTCCTGATATCCCTCAGCTCTTCCCTCTGGTTCTGTATTTCTTCTGTTTCCTCCATTCCTTGGTCCTCTAGCATCTCCTTTGGCATGTGCCGGGCCAGACACTTCCCTTCCACCTCGACCTTGCTGGTGGTTGAAAGCCCGACCTTGGGGGACCTCTCTGGACAAATCGTCCAAGATGACCGGCCTGTATGAGCTCTTCAATTTTGTCTTGCAGAGTAACACACTCCTATGTAGTGTGTCCATAATTTCCGTGGTACTGACAATGTTTAGTTTGGTCGACCGACTCGGGTGTTCTGCCTGGCGGGGGCAACTTCATTAATTCCATGTGACATATTTCCTCTAACACCCTTGTCCTGTTAGCATTCAGGGGAGTGTAGAAGTCCTATTTTGGTCCCCATGTTGGTTTCTCACCTCTGCCTCCTCCTTTCTTGGCCACTCGCTTCCCTTTGTCCTTTCCATCATTCGTCCCAGTTAGTCTAGCTCGAGCTTTGATCTGAAAATCGGTGAGATCCTCCATTTGGATGTACTCGACTGCCTTCTCACGGAATTCATCCATGTCTAGTGGTGGCTTTCTGCATATATGATCAAGGAAAGGTCCCTGTTTTAACGGCATCAGCATGGAATGTAGCGCCACTACTGGGTTGAGATCTCGGATGTTGACCGAGACGACGGCGAACCGATCCATGAAACTCCTGACTGGCTCATCTTTTTCCTGTTTCAGGGTTACCAGGGCTGCCGAGGTCATATGATGAGCTCAGCTTGTTGCAAATTGAGAGCTGAACCTGGCAACTAAAGCTTCAAAACTGTTAATAGAGGCTGGGGGGAGTCGAGTGTACCAATTCAAGGCTGCCCCCTTCAAAGACGTAGGAAATACCTTACACATTATTGAATCATCACCAGTAACGGTGTTTACCTGGGTTACATGGTCATCTAAGTGACTATCCGTGTCTGTAGTTCCATTGTACCTTTCGATGTTTAGGGCCTTCCATTTGAAAGGGATGGAAGTACTCATGATCCGACTTGTTAACGGGCTCCTTTTTATCGCCTAATGAGGCAGGGGAGGGCAAGCATGTTGGGTCTCCCTGTCTCGGTACACTCATCCCTCAATGACGTACTGCTCATCCTAGAATTCAGTAAGAGGAGCTCGAGCAGAATAGGCTCGTTCACTCCTCTGTCGGGCCGCTTTCGTTGTGCGCTCCGTGTTTCCCTCTGTTGCCACTGTGTTGGTATAGGTCCCTGGATGATAACTGGGCACATATTGCTCATCCCTCCTGGATGATGCAGTCCGTTCTCTGCTCCGGCTCTGTTCTCTCTGTTGGTTCTGTTCTCGCTCATCATGGAGGCACTAATAATCTCGCCTCATCTCCTCATTCTCCCTTCTCAACATTTCGATATGGGCCCTCATTCTTGGAGAAATGGATGATTCTCCAAGGACGGAGGGTCCCCCTGCTCTCGATCATCTTCTGACTCATGATCCCGCCTTCATCCACCAGCGGTGCTCCTAGTTAAAACCATGTTGGTCGCAAAGGTAGTGTGGCCGAAGGAAGTTTGCCTCGGCCCCACGGTGGGTGCCAAATGTTCCATCCAAAAAACCTCAGTCACGAGATTCTGGAAGAAACCAATCACTCAACTCACTCACTCTCACAATTTGGGTATTTTTTATATTAAGCTTGACAAAACCAATGTTCTGCTCCTACGTATCCTCTCTGGAATCAAAGCTAGACGAAGTTCTTCAGGTTATTTGATATTTATAGAGTGGGTAAGATCCTCGTTGAAGGGTTTCCGTTGCATATTTTGCATGTGCTCCTAAATCATCTCCTTGACACATGGTCATCAATGCCCATTATGGCTGTCATAATCATTAATAAATGGAGGGACACCGGGAGCGGGGCACATCCTGGGCGGCCTCCGTCCAGACCCAATCCCTTGATTGGGGGGATTTAGTATTTAATTCTCTATATTTTCCCGCGTATGGTCATAGCTCGACCTTCCGATCTAAGCAAGGTCAGCTCGACCCCTCTTGATGGGCCTCGTCCAGACACTCAGTGGTTGGTTCCTGGTGGACGAGAAGGACTCTTGGATGCTGACCTGAGCTTGCGCCATGACGATCGCGTCCGGGTTGGCTTTCCATGGGGTTTCATATTGTTAGTGTTAATTCTTTTTGATGATGGAAAAAGGAAGAGTAATTAAGTAAATGATTTAATTGTTGCATGATTGATACGCCTTTTATTTTGTACATACACAAGGGCTGCTGAGAATGTTGGGCCTATTGTGGAAATCCAACCCAATAATACAAGACTTCATTTAGATTTCGTTAGTCATGTTTTCTTCACAGTAGTTGTATTTATCAGTTGTACTCTTTTACATTTCCGTTAGCATGATGTTAGGAATGTTGTACACATGGCACACGATCCATTGGTCTAGGAAATCATTCCACACTATAAACTTGTGCATTGCACATTGCAACGAAAAGAGTAAGAAAAAATTAATCATAATTTTATTATTTTTCTCCCTTCCTCTCTAAATTTCTGGAGTTGCCCAGCTCGAACAGGGCCTTTCAATTCATCTCGTATCATTTGATGTTTTCATTAGCTTACTCATGCCTCCTCCATTTTCCTCCACCTCCATAACTGACTTTACCACCATTAACGCTCCATCACCCAACCTCCGTTTCAGCCATGGCCACTGACCACCGTTGTTGGACCCCACTCACCAATATGCTCTACGGCAGCTGAGACAAACAGGACCGGTTTCTGATTTTCAACCGACCTCAGTCCTGTCTTGCTAGTTGCTATCACCGCTTTTGGATGCCGTTTCCACCGTCATATTAAAGCCACAACCGCTTCCAGCAGAATCCGCCGCAAGAGAGGAAGTGGTCTTCGACGGTGACAGAGCAATGGGCCTTCGATACCCCTGCCGAGCTAACCCCGACCGAGATGCCCCCGCCGGAGCCACTAGACAAAGTTTCCATCTCGACATCACTACCCCAAGACCAAGATGGTTATGGCCGGACTAAGCTACACCACCATGCAAAGTTCGATCCATGCTTACTTCCGTGCGATGGTGAAATGGGGCATATCTGAGAGGAATTCGATGGTATGGGTAAGCAATACTGTTAGGTTCTTGGGATTCTCAAATGGTGGTGTGATTCAAAGAAATCCCATTGTGAAGCGATACAATTCCATGGGTCGCGTGAAGGAGAACCGAGGCAGTGAGAAGCGATTGAAGCCGGGTAAGCTTTCTAAGGTATTCTGTGTTCCAACCTTAATTCCCCTTGTTTATGACAAGGATGACGCTATTGTAATTGAGCCTTCAATTAGCACTACTCTTTGGGAAAACAAGTCAGACCTGGTTGCCCTGTTCGTTCCTCCACATTTTTCTGTTAAATGTGGCTTTTCCACCTCTGCACGCCAGGTGTTTGCTAAAATGTCGAAGCAGAATGCAGCATTTTGGAATTTGTTGATTAATGACCTTGTTCAAGTGGATGATGGGAAAGGAGCTTCTCTATCTTCATTTTTCACAACCAGTGATGTGATGGTTACTCATGACTCAAGTTATTAATCCAGAATTTGTATTTTATGGACCAATGGGATTTGGTATTGGAGCATTCTTGGGCAACTCGATTTTGGCTTTCTTTTCTCCATATGGACCTGATGTCCAAACAATGGATCAAAGAGCATGTAAGGAGTGTATTCTTGAGACAATTGCAAACACTTGGCATCTTTTCCACCATAAATTCACTGCACTATGGGGTGAGCATAAAAGGGGTGCTGATGAGGCATATCTTCTAGCAATCTATAACAATCCTGAGGTTCAGCTGCTTGGACACATGACTGATCTGTTTCATGCCAGTCTTGAATAGGGTCCTGGCAAAATGTTAAAAAGAACTGTTGGTGTAACATATGTTGAGGAATTTGAATCCATTGTTGATGCTCATATACATGATCCTCTAGAAGTGTTGGAGGGATTTCCTTGGGTGCCTTATCATGCTCAGGTTGCTCTTGAGAGGTTGTTTAGAATTGCTGACATTAGAGCTGGTGCATATATTAATGTTTTGACAGGGGTATATATTATTTTCCCAAGTATAGATTCCCTTTATGAGTACCTGTTGAAGGCTTATCAATTATTAGGAGATGAGGAATCCTTATATATATTCCAAGAAGCTTTTATTCCTGCGGTGCTTTATTTTTACCATCATCATTGGTGTGCAGCAATTAATATGGATTCTGCTACTATTGTCTGGTCCTTTGTTATTTCATTGCATATCTGTGTTCTTGTTGACAATGCAAAATGGGCATATTTGGGTGGCTTTGCGGAAGAAAGGCAGAACAGCAGAAGGCAGAAAACTGCTTCATGGCTAAGGGAGTGTGTATTACAACTCGGTCCAACTTTCATTAAACTTGGAAGACAAGGTCCCTGTTTTCTCCCTTTATTGAGGGTGAATTAAGAGCTACCATTAATATATTGTTTCAAGAGTTTGAAGCTCGACCAATTGCTGCAGCAAGTCTCAATCAGGTTCATCGTGCTATTTTTCACACTAGAGAAAAAGTTGTTGTCAAGGTTCTAAGACAGCCACCAGATCAATAACAAACATTGAAGGCATATTATTACTAGGTTCATCTTATTTACTTCCTGCAACTATTTTGGAGTTATATGGCAGCACTCCCATGTCTTGCATAATGGCGCTAGTACATGCAACTTGCCTTGCGGATAAATCCATCTCATCAGATGCAGCATTAGTACATGAAAAGTTAGATGTTATGGTACCATGTGTTGCTGGTGGTTCAAATGCCTTGGGAATTTTCCATGAATTTATCAATCACAAAGATGGTAGGCTGATTGGAGTGGAGGCTTCAAGGTTGGGCCTAGAAAGTGATAAGCATGATGCTACATTGACTAAAGGAGAAATTGGTGATTGCTATTTTTCATGTACCACAAGGTCTTTACATTTCAACCAAGGGGATCCAGGGGGTGTTCTCTTGCTTATTGGAACGATCAACCGGATTTAACTACCACTTGGGAAGTTGCCATTGTGATTGTTGAAGTTCTTTCTGCTTTCAACCTTGAGGACAAGGTTGTTGTGGATGGGTGGAGTAATGATATGCCTTTTATTTTGGACATCAGGGCTACCGAGAATGTTGGGCCTATTGTGGAAATCCAACCCAATAATGCAAGACTTCATTTAGATTTCCTTAGTCATGTTTTCTTCACAGTAGTTGTATTTCCCATTTCAGTTGTGCTCTTTTACATTTCTGTTAGCATGATGTTAGGGATGTTGTACACATGGCACAAGATCCATTAGTCTAGGAAATCATTCCACACTATAAACTTGTGTATTGTAATGGAAAGAGTAAGAAGAAATTAATCATAATTTTGTTATCTTTCTCTCTTCCTCTCTAAACTCCTGGAGCTGCCCAGCTCGAATAGGGCCTTTCAATTCATCCCCTATCAATGATTTAATTGATTGAATAATATATTTTCTGATACGTGTCGAAGCTTTGCTCCGATATGCATCTATGTTTTGACTGATACCCTAAAACTATAGCTGCATTAATATGCTCTGAACAAGTGTCTTTTGCTTTCAAATTATTCAATCTGTCATACGCTCAATTTTTTTTTATCAATATATGCTCAAATATATTCAACTAAGATAACGTGTTTCTTACAAGTTTTAAAAAAATATTTTCGAGAATGTTGGCATGAGAATTAAACTTTCTCATATTTGCTATAAGTATTAAAAAAGTATTCTCAAACATAAAAAGATGTCTGAGAATAAAACTAGGGAAAGATAGTTAGAAACTAGGGAAAACTTTATTCTCATATATGAATGTGGGAAATAAAGGTTCCTGGGAATGTGATTCCCAGAAAAATAGTTTACCTGAGATAAAACATTCTCGAAACCAAACACTACCTACCTAATTTTTTTTCTTTGATATAAAATTGATTCTTCAATCATTAAGACAACTTCCTCAATTGATCAATTGGGCTAGGTCACATCAAGTGGCCATAATCTCTCTTCATCTTCATTTAGAGCTTCTTGTGAAGTTGTTTCTTTGGTTGAGAACATCCTGATTTGACGTGTTCATGCATCTTACATTCACGGTAAATGATTGGAATTTTGTATGCTTGACTTCCTTCTTTATAGATCCTTTCTTTATTGATAATCACCAAAAGCAAATTGTGTTAAAATAATAGTGACAATTATTTAGCACTAACTATTAACAGTACTGATAAATCATCACTATTGAGATATGTATTTGTGGGAAAAAGATTCTCTCCATTTATGTCTATTTTCAAAGTTTTAGGAAAAAAATAAATGTGTATTATATACAACATGTATGTAATCTGCCATGCATTTATCATTCCAAAATTTAATAATGGACATCTCCATTTCTCATGAGAAATGGAGGAGAGGATCCCTACCCATGTAATATGCCATGCATTTATTACTCCAAAAGTTTAATAACAGACATCTCTATTTCTTGTAACACCCCGTTTTCTCGTCTCTTAATCGGTAATTATATTTTATATTATTACTGGGGATCCAGAAAATGATTTTGAGAAAAAAATCATAGTTGGAGCCTATCATATCGTGGGAAGTTACGGTGAAATTTTGGGTTTAAAAATCAGACGGAAACCGGTCTATGTTTTCGCTGACAATATAATTTTGTACCGGTCAGAAAAACCCTAATTTGACCCGAAAATGAAATTTTTTAGATTTTATCATTATTTTAGTAATAAAGTCTATTTCTAGAACTTTCGCTCAAAAATAAAATATTATGTTTTATTCGGGTGAATCTTGACGAAAAATGATCGAAAAACCCTAATCGGGTAAAACAACGGAGCTGGAAACGGATCTACAGAGGTGCGCCAAAGGATAGGAGTGATGAGTCAACTTGGACAACTCACCCTAGTGAGTCATCTAGTGAGTCACCATAGTCATCATGACCATCCAACAAAGTATCTAGATATTTTGAGCAAAATATCTAAAAATCCATGTAAATTGTCCAAATTACCCTTAAATTATACAACAAATTCCCAATATGTTCCAAGATATTTTGGACCCCAAAATATCTCTCCAATTTCGTGAAGCCCGCTTTGTTTAGTCACCTAATCACATTCTTATTCATTTTGTTCAGAAAAAGCTCCTAAGTTCTCTTAAAACTCAAATTGGTTCTTGAAAGTTCTTGATCATTTCATCATTTCTTCCTCTATTCTTCATCATCTTTGAAGTATACACTTCATGATCCATGACCATCTCTAATCCCTCTTAAGTTATTTCCTTTCATTTGTATCTTTCTTACTTAGCATTATTTCATGAAAACACCAGAAATCCTTTCCTTGTTCTTATGCTCAAATTCGGCCATCACCCTAATCTCCTCACCCTTTTACTTGTTAGAAATTCTAAGACCATATTCGTGATCACCTACCTCATCTAGACACTTTCTATTTCACACAAAAATCCATTTGAAGCTTGTTTGTGAAATGGGTTTTTTCTAGCCTACACTTTGTTCCTCACTTTCTCATCAACAAAGGGGTAATTTCTTTTGACCCTAGTTATTAACTTTATTCTGTGCTTCATTAGCTTCATGAATATGTAACTTATTTCAAATTACATACTTTCTAAAAATCATGTATTAATTCATAGGAATTTACATGATGTTGTTTTTGGACTTTGAACAATTTTTCTACCATGGAAACACCTTTGTCTTTATGTCTACCAAAAGGGTTTCAAAACAAATCATCCTAGTCCTATAAACTTAAAGAGGCCATGAGCTATAGCTAACATTTTAGCCTTGGTTTTTGTTTGTTTTAACTAGTTAAGTTGTTGTTGATGAAGGTTGGTGTTGGAGTTGGCTATGTGGCTTTGTGGAGTAAAGAAGATCAACTTGCTTAAGGGAGCTACAAGAGGTATTGGGGGGGGGGGGGGGAGTGAACCACCTCACACCATATTGGTGGGTGTGAAGATGGCTTATAATTGTTTGTGATTGGAAACCCTAGACCAAGGGTTATCCACTTTGTTTGGTTTGATCCTCTTGGAGGAATTGATTTGGTTCTTGTGTTTGTGGTATGGTTATAATTGATGATGAATATGATTATGTGAGGAATGGATACTTGAGAAAAATTATAAACTTGCACACTAAAATCATGTATCACAGAGTATGCCTAATATGTTTAAATTTCATGTCATGAATTAATACTTTGATGCATGAATATGTATGTTGTTTGTGATCTTGATTAGTGAAGTGAGAATGTTCACTTTGAAGGCTATTGAAGACACACACCTGAACTTATTAATTCAAGCATTCAATACTCTCGAACTCTCAAAGCTCTCTCTCAAGTTCTTCATTAAAAACTTCTCTGCTCAATCATTCGTATTTATTGAGAAGTCTTTATTGCAATCTCACCTACCTTAAATATTCATTCACTTTGCGAGTGTTACTCGGTAGATATGCATAGTTGTAATCCATGAAGTTGCTGCTTCATTCAAACTCTTACTGTTTGTAAAGCCTGTAAAGGCTTGCAGAAAGAATACTTGTTTGAGCCTGGAGAGGCTAGGTGTGCAAACAATACTTGTTAGTTGAGCCTGTGGAGGCTAAGTGTGAAAATAATACCTTCTGTAACCTGATCGGTTATAGTGCAAATACTTGGTGAAGCCAAGGACTTGACGTAGCCCAAGGTTTGGGGTGAACCAGTATAAATCTGTGTCTCCTTTTATTAGCTTAATCTTTTCAGTTTGCTTTATGTTAACTGTGCTAACTGGGTTGAAAAGTGAATCTCATTTAAACAGTAAGACGCATCTTTGTGTCTATCATATTAAAAAGGAAATATTTCAAAAAGTTAACTAAAACACAATTCAACCCCCATTCTCGTGTTTTATATCTGTTCATTTCAGTTGGTACCAGAGCTTAACCTCTAGGTTGAGCACTTAACAGTGTTGAGAAAAGATCCTGTTGAACATACATCTTGACAGCTGGAGCTAGTACAAGCGGAAGCCACACTGGAGAAGGTGCACTATGGCTAGACCTCCCTACTTTGATGGAGAAAACTACATTTATTGGAAGGAAAGATTTCAATGGTTCATCATGTCAACAAATTCTGATTTATGGGATATCATCACTAATGGTCCCTACATACCAAAGAATGATGATGAAATTGACAAACCCAAAGCTCAATGGTCTGCAGTAGAAAAGACTAAGTGGGAGCTAAATCATAAAGCAAGGTATTCCTTGATGTGTGCTCTCAGGCAGGAAGAATTTGAAAAGGTTCATGCGTGTGGATCTGCTAAGGAAATTTGGGATATTCTCAACAACAAAAGTGAAAGAAACAAATATAAACATGCTTATAAGAAAGTATGAGTTATTTATCATGGAAGAAGGAGAAAGCATTGCTCGGATGATAGGAAGATTTTAGACTATCACAAATAATCAGAAGTCACTGGGAAAAATCTACACCAATGCTGAGAAAGTTGGTAAAATTATAAGAAGTCTACCCAAACAGTGGAGACCTCTGTTTACAGCAATAACTCAAGCCAAAGATCTCGCAACTCTTCAAATGAGTGATCTTCTTGGAACTTTACAAGTTCATGAGCAAGAACTAAATGAAGACAGCTCAAATAGGAAAGGAAAAACTATTGCCCTCAAGGCAGAGAAAGGATCTTTAAAAGCTCTAAAAGTTGAAGAATCAGATCAAGAGTCAGATGCCTCTGAAGAAGACTCAGACAGTGATGATGAAATGTCATTACTGACTAGAAAATTGAGGAAGTTATGGAAGAAGAAGAATTTCAGAAAGGATAAACCTTTCAAGAAGTTCTATAAAGAAAATTTCTTCAAAGAAAACAATAGTTCTGACAAAAGTTCTATTGTATGCTATGAATGCAAGAAGCCAGGACACTTTAAATCTGAATGTCGTCAGTTGCAAAAACAACCCTTCAAAAAGTTCTATAAAAAGAAAAAGAAAGGGATGATGGCAACTTGGGAAGATCTTGATGGCAGCTCATCTGATGATGATACAGAAGGCGAAGAAGCAAATCTATGTCTCATGGAAGATGCTGACTCAGACTGAGGTAATTTCTGATTTTAAGAATATGCAAGATGCCTATGATGAATTAATTGAAGAATCTAACTGTTTAACTAAGGCTTTTAGAACACTTAAGAGGCAATATGTGAAACTCCTAAAAGAACATGAACATAAGACTCAAGAGTGTGATAGACTGTCTCTTGAAAACAGTGAGCTTAAAGCTGAAAGGCTCAAAGCTGAGATCATAGTTGAGACACCACAATCTGACAAAGTTGTTAAACTTCAACAGAAGGTAGAAGAGCTCACCTCTGATCTTGCACGTTTTGTCAATGGGAGAGATAACCTGACCAAACTCTTGGGAAGTCAGAAACCCTTTCTTGATAAAACTGGTATAGGATTCATTGATCATACACATCATAAAGTATCTAACAAAATCTTAGGACAAAAACCAAAAGTTCTTTATGATAAGAATATTACACGAAATGATAGCTGTTATATCTATGGAAAGGCTGGACATATCACATCCAAGTGTATTCACACAAGAAAGAAGTTACACAAACTTCAAGAACTAACAAGAAAGGACCCAAGAAAATATGGGTACCTAAAGCCTTGATTATTCCTATTGCAGATATCCTTAATAGGACCAAGAGAGGACACCTATCATGGTACCTGGACAGTGGTTGCTCACGACACATGACAAGAGAAAGGTCTATGTTCCTAGACCTACAACCTAAAGAAGGTGGATATGTCACCTTTGGTGGAAATCAAAAAGAAAAAGTCATCGGGATAGGTAAAATTGGTGGAAGATCACCTTTACCATCCATCTCTAATGTTCTTTTAGTTGAAGGATTAAGACATAATCTGCTAAGCATAAGTCAATTATGTGATAATGGATACAATGTTTCCTTTACTAAGAATGCATGCATAGTCAAAGACATAAAGGGCAAAGTTCTCTTTTCAGCAAACAGGCAACAAAATCTTTATAAGATAGATCTAACTGAGCTGACTGATCAAAATGTGACTTGTTTTGTATCAAGAGAAGATGAAAGATAGGTATGGCACAAGAAGCTAGGACATACAAGTATGAAATAGATAACTAAGCTTTAGAAGTATAGACTTGTAAAAGGTCTACCTAATATCAGTTTTAAAAAGGATGTCTTATGTGATTCTTGCCAGTGTGGAAAGCAAGTCAAATCTAGCTTTAAACCCAAAAATTTAGTATCTTCCTCTAGACCTCTACAACTGTTGCATATGGATCTGTTTGGTCTAGTAAGTGTTGCTAGTAAGGCAGGAAAGAAATATAGTTTTGTCTTAGTAGATGATTATTCTAGATATACATGGGTACTCTTCCTAACCCACAACGATGAGTCATTCAAAGTGTTTTCAATATTCTGTAAGAAAGTGCAGAATGAGCAGGGCTTCTGTATCTCAGCTATCAGAAGTGATTATGGGGGAGAATTTGAAATGAGCAGTTCAACACATTATGTGATGAGAATGGTCACAAATTTTCTGCTCCTAGAACTCCTCAACAAAATGGAGTAGTAGAAAGGAAGAACATATCACTACAAGAGATGGCTCTAACAATGCTCAATGAAAGCAAACTCCCAAAATACTTCTGGGCTGAGGTAGTAAACACTGCGTGTTATGTGCAAAACATAATACTGATAAGACCCTTCTTGAATAAAACTCCCTATGAATTGTCGAAAGGTAGAAAACCCAACATCTCTTATTTTCATGCTTTCGGATGTGAATGCTTTATTCTAAATACTAGAGATCATCTTGGAAAGTTTAATTCAAAAGTGGACAAGGCTGTATTCCTTGGATACTCTGATACTTAAAAAGCTTTTAGAGTTTACAACTCTAGAACATAAGTGGTTGAGGAATCCATTCATGTCAAGTTTAATGATGGCCCAAAGACTGATAAGAAATTATCAGATCTTGAAGATGATCCTGCAGGTTTGGATCTTGGAAGACAAAGCAATCAAACTAAAGATGACTTTTGTTAATTAAGATTGCTATGAACATGGCAATGCTTGAGTAGTCGTTTTATTTCTAGGAATTGGGGCTATGCCCAAGATTCATTTATTATGATGAATTGATGTTTTGTTTCTTGTTAATTTCAATTTTGCTTTCGATTTTATTCCTATTGCTTGAATTACTTGTAAATTCGGTGGCCACTTATTTGCTTGTCGTAGATACTCTAAGGACGAACTTAGCGGTGAACTTAGGTATCGGATCTATAGGAATAAAACTTAGGACTTAAATCACGAGAGTTAGAAGCGGTCCTTCGAGGGTTCACTGAATTGTCACAAAGCTTAAAGGGTTCGATTTAAATTTAATTACCACGAGAGTAGGGGTTGGTTTAATCGGGCACGGTTGTCGTATCCCGAGAGGGAACATTAACTTATTTAGGATAAATTTACCTTCAAATCAATTTTGATTATTAACAAGAGGGGTAGTCAATTTAGTAGCATGAGAAGTCTTGTTGGTAACCCAATTCCTGAAAATCTCTTTTGATATTGAAAAATCCCAGATTAGATTTGATTCCGATTTTAATTGATTTCATTTTAAATATTTAATTTGCTAGTTAACTCTTATTTTAGAAACCAAATCTTTTTTTTTTATATAGTTTAGTTAAATTGATTTAATAATTAATTGTTATTTAAGATCACGGTCTCTATGGTTCGATCTTTTTATTACTTGATGACGAAGCCGTTCACTTGCGAATTCAAGCCATCAAGTTTTTAGCGTCGTTGTCGGGGACTGTGCTTTCTTGAATTTCAATTTAATTTTTAAATTGATTTTTCTGGACCTTGTTTTTATATTAATTTTTTTTTATATTTTTTCTAGTATCTATCTCTCTCTTTGTAGGTATTTTCCTCTTTTATTCGAAGATCCCAAAGTCTAGAAAATCTTATTGAAGTTGACCCCGAGATCGAAAGGACCTTTCATAGACATAGGAGACTACAAAGACAGAGAGAGAGAGAGAAAGGTTGATTCCCATTCCACTCATGGCGAATCTATCGGATACCAAACCACTGAAGGACTATGCAGCCCCAAATGCTAGGGGTTTGCGAACTGGGATTGCTAGGCCAGAAGTTGAGGCGGAGAACTACACTATACCGCCTCAGTTAATTGGTATGATTAGGCAACATCAATTTGGAGGATTACCCTCGGAGGACCCGACTGATCATGTGGAGACATTCTTGGAGTTCACCGATGCAATAAGAATTCAAGGTGCCCCGATTGATGCTATTCGCTTGAGGTTAGTCCCCTCCTCTCTTACAGGAAAGGAAAAAGCTTGG
Source organism: Sophora flavescens (assembly GCA_030762895.1). Classification (NCBI taxonomy): domain Eukaryota; kingdom Viridiplantae; phylum Streptophyta; class Magnoliopsida; order Fabales; family Fabaceae; genus Sophora; species Sophora flavescens. The sequence continues at coordinate 55,687,029 of CM061065.1, forward strand.
TTGAAGCAAGCGCCCGCTAATACCTTGTCAACTTGGGACCAACTGGAGCAGGCATTCTTGGAAAAATTCTTCCCTCCATCCAAGACTGCTCTCCTACGAATTCAGATCACCGGCTTCTTCCAAAAGGACGGAGAATGCTTATCCAAAGCTTGGGATCGTTACAAAGGATTGCTAGAGTCTTGCCCACATCATGGACTCGAGAGGTGGTTGTTAGTGCATACCTTCTACAACGAATTGGATTACTCTTCGAAGGTGTCACTCGACTCCGCAGCTGGTGGAGCCTTTATGAATAGACCACTGACTGAAGCGTTCAATATCATTGAAAACGTAGCCACCAACTATCACCAACGGGGTTCGGAAAGAGGTAATAACTCGAAAAAGCTTTCGGGGGGTAAGTTTGAAATGAATAGTAATGATTTTATTATGTCTAAATTTGACTCATTAAATAAACGCTTTGATAAGCTTGAAAAGGCTAGTGTGAGTTCAATAGGTGCTACTAATGTTGTTTGCGAGATTTGTGGAATGCAGGGACATGACATAATGGAGTGCCCACATGGTATTGCTCCTGGATCTGGTGCTTCGGGGGAACAAGTGAACTCTTGTCACAATTTCTATGACACGAACCCAAAGTTGCCAAATTATGCTCCCTCAAATCCTTACAACTAAGTAAGGAAGAACAATCCCTATCTCTCCTACGGGAACTACAACAACACGTTGAACCACGAATTCCAAGAAGGCCAAGGTAATTGGAAACTCACATCGGGGTATTCTCAGGTACAAAAGTCTAAACTTGAGTCTCTTATGGAAAGTTTTGTTGCTACTCAAACTATGCAGAATGAAGAATTTAGGCAACAAGGTATGGCAGTTAATGAGGCAATAAAAGAGTTAACATCTGAGGTAGATAACTTAGCCATTCATAACAAGATGATAGAAACTCAAATTGCCCATCAAGCTGGCGATTCAAATAGGCAACCGGGCAAGTTTCCTGGACAACCTGAAGTGAACCGAAATAATGAACAATGTAATGCTGTGAGTTTAAGGAGTGGTAAGAAACTTGAGGATCCCAATGATAACAAGAGTGTAGATGAGGAAGAGGAACCTACTAAGGCACAACCCTTAGAAGAGAAAGAACCTAGTGAAAAAGTGTCTAAGTAAGTCCCTCCACCACCTTACCAACCTCCGATACCTTTCCCTCAAAGGTTGGCTAAGGCCAACTTAGATAAGCAGTTTGGAAAATTTCTAGAGGTCCTTAAGAAATTGTACAATAATGTACCCTTCACTGAGGCGTTACAACAAATGCCCACATATGCTAAATTTCTTAAGGACGTCTTGTCAAATAAGAGAAAGCTAGAGGACTATGAAACAGTGGCTTTAACTGAGGAGTGCAGTGCTTTAATTCAAAATAAATTGCCTCCTAAATTGAAAGATCCAGGTAGTTTCTCTATTCCTTGCTTGATTGGTAACACTAGTTTTGATAAAGCTCTTTGTGATTTGGGGGCTAGTGTTAGTCTTATGCCCCTCTCTGTTTGCAAGAAGTTGGAGATGGGTGAACTAAAACCCACAAAAATCTCCCTTCAATTGGCGGATCGATCCGTCAAATTCCCTGTAGGCATCTTGGAGGATGTTCCAATTAGAGTGGGTAAATTTTTCATTCCTGCAGATTTTGTGGTACTTGAAATGGAGGAGGATTCCCAAATCCCCATTATTCTTGGTAGGCCTTTCTTGGCTACCGCAGGAGCAATTATTGATGTTAAAAATGGAAAATTGACTTTAACTGTGGGTGATGATAAAGTTGAATTTGATTTAGCTAAATCTATTAAACTCCCTTCTTTTGAGGAATCTTGTTACATGGTTGACTTAATGCACCAGGCGGTGACAGAAGAATCCACTCAAGCTTGTGTTGATGATCCATTGGAAATGTATTTGATTGGTGGAGACTTAAATGCCCACGGAGGAGAAGTAAGGAATTATGCCCGCTTCCTGGAGGCTAGTCCGAAAATTTCTCCGAACAAAACAAAGAAAGAAAAACTTGAGTTGAAACCAAAGAATAAGGATTTGAAAGATGAAGAAGCCCCTAAGGTAGAACTAAAACCTCTTCCTTCCACATTGAGGTATGAATTTCTTGGTCCTAACTCTTCCTATCCGGTAATTGTGAACGCTAGCTTGAATGAGTTGGAAACTGAGAAATTTCTTAGGGAGCTTAGAATGCATAGAAAGGTGATAGGATATACAATTGATGATATTAAAGGCATAAATCCTTCTTTTTGCATGCATCACATTTTAATGGAAGATGAGCATAAACCATCCATTGAGCATCAACGTAGGTTGAAACCTAATATAAAAGAGGTGGTCAAGAAAGAAGTGCTTAAGTTGTTAGATGCGGGGGTTACATATCCAATCTCCGATAGTGAATGGGTTAGTTCGGTGCATGTGGTTCCTAAGAAAGGGGGGATGACTGTTATTCAAAATGAAAATAATGAACTAATCCCTACTAGGACGGTAACCGGTTGGAGAATGTGCATTAATTATAGGAAGTTAAATAAGGCAACAAGGAAAGATCACCTCCCTCTCCCATTTATTGATCAAATGCTTGAAAGGTTAGCTAGGCATTCATACTTTTGTTACTTGGATGGTTATTCCGGTTTTCATCAAATTCCTATACATCCTAGTGATCAAGAAAAGACCACGTTTACTTGTCCCTATGGCACTTTTGCATATAGGAGAATGCCTTTTGGTCTATGTAATGCACCCGTTACTTTTCAAAGATGCATGACTGCAATTTTTTCCGAATTTATTGAAAACATTATGGAGGTTTTTATGGATGATTTTTCTGTTTATGGAACTATCTTTGATGACTGTTTAACAAATTTGTCTAAGATTCTGTAGGGATGTGAAGAAACTAATTTGGTATTGAATAGGGAAAAATGCCATTTTATGGTAAAAGAAGGTATAGTGCTTGGGCACTTGATTTCTAGAAGAGGTATTGAGGTGGATAGGGCCAAAATTGATGTTATTGAAAAAATGCCCCCACCGGTAAATGTGAAAGGAGTTAGAAGTTTCTTGGGACACACCGGGTTTTACCGGCGTTTCATCAAAGATTTTTCAAAAAATTCAAAACCCTTATCTAACCTATTGATGAAAGATGTTCCATTTGATTTTAATAAGGAATGTTTGAGTGCATTTTATAGGTTGAAGGAAGCTTTGAACACCGCTCCCATTTTGCAAACACTAGATTGGAATAAGCCTTTTGAAGTAATGTGTGATGCTAGTGACTACGCCGTGGGAGCGGTGTTGGGACAAAGGATAGACAAGAAGGTTGATGTACTCTAGATGGAGCTCAAGCCAATTATGCCACAACTGAGAAAGAGTTGCTTGCGGTTGTCTTTGCATTTGAGAAATTCAGATCATACCTTGTGGGATCTAAAGTCATAGTGTACACGGACCACTCCGCACTAAAGTACCTCATGACTTAGAAGGAAGCAAAGCCAAGGCTCATCCGATGGATTCTTCTTCTGCAAGAATTTGACTTGGAGATTCGGGATCGGAAAGGGACAAAGAACTTGGTTGCGGACCACTTATCTAGACTTGAACCATTGGAACATGAGAAGGATAACTTGCCTATAGATGATTCTTTCCCCGATGAGCAACTGTTCGCCATCTTGGGAGAGAATGCTCCATGGTATGCGGATTTTGTGAAGTATTTTGTATGTGAGATTCTACCACCAGAGTTCAATTATCAACAGAAGAAGTTCTTTTCCGATCTCAAGAACTACGTGTGGGATGAGCCTTACATTTTCCGCAAGTGTACGGATAACATTTACAGAAGGTGTATTCCAGAAGTCGAGGTTCCAAGTGTCTTGAGTTGTTGTCATTCCTCATCTTACGGAGGACATGCTAGTGCCTCAAAGACGGCAGCCAAGGTGCTTCAAGCCGGTTTCTATTGGCCTCATATTTTTAGAGATGCCCGAATGTTCGTGCTTGCTTGTGATCCATGTCAAAGAACGAGGAACATCTCTAAGAGGCATGAAATGCCACTCAACACGATGCTAGAAGTAGAGATATTATATGTTTGGGGAGTTGACTACATGGGAACCCTTTCCTTCCTCTTGTAACAATAAGTTCATTCTTGTAGCCGTTGATTACGTCTCCAAATGGGTGGAAGCATTCCATCCCCAACAAGTGATGCAAAAACCGTAATCAAACTATTCAAGAAGGTGATTTTTCCCAGGTTTGGAATTCCAAGGGCAGTTATTAGTGATGGAGGATCACACTTCATTGAAAAATAATTTGAAAAACTCCTACTCAAATATGGAGTCACTCATAAGGTTGCTACACCTTACCATCTTCAGACAAGTGGCCAAGTCAAAGTTTCCAATAGAGAGATAAAGAGCATTCTAGAGAAGACTGTTTGAAGTTCGAGAAAGGATTGGTCCTTAGTGCTTTATGATGCTCTTTGGGCTTACCGTACGGCTTACAAGACTCCTATTGGGATGACACCCTTTAGACTTATTTACGGGAAGCCATGTCACTTACTAGTTGAGCTTGAGCATAAAGCCTTGTGGGCTATTAAGATGCTAAACTTTGATATAAAAGCCGCTGGGGAAAAGAGAATCCTTCAACTTCATGAACTTGATGAGCTAAGATTGGATGCTTATGAGTCTGTAAGATCTTACAAGGAGAGAACAAAGAGGTGGCGTGATAAGCATATCCTTCGTAGAGAATTCCATGAAGGAGAACTGGTGCTACTCTACAACTCAAGGTTGCGGTTATTCCCAGGAAAGCTCAAGTTTAGATGGTCCGGACCATATAAAGTCATGAAAGTATTTCCGTATGGTGCCGTTGAGGTTTGGAACCAGGAGCGTGGAACATTCAAGGTCAATGGACAGAGGCTGAAGCACTACCTTGGAGAACATCCACTTGAACAGGAGGTTGCAATTTCCCTCCTCGATCCAACATCAAAGGATTAAAGGACTATGGTCAAGCTTAAGACCGTAAATAAGCGCTTCTTGGGAGCCAACCCAGGCTTTCTTTCCCTTCTTAGTTTGTTTTTGAATTTTGTTTTTGAATAATTGAGAAGATTAAGAGAAGAAAGATCACAAATTAATGGATTTGCCAAGTGTTTTCAGGTTAGGAAGGCATGAAGAGTGAAAAAGGGCGTGGAAAATGAAGTCAGAGGAGATCATGGCCTGCCCCTGATGTCCATCATGGCCATGATGTGAGACCAGAATTGATCACGCCCAGGCCGTGACAGGGGTCATGGTCGTGATGAGCCAACAACTGAAGATCAGAAAGGAACACGACCCAGCCGTGATAGCCCTCCAGGGTGTGACATGAAGAATCCAGGAACAGAATGCATCACGGCCTAGTCGTGATAGCCCTCACGGGCGTGACGCAGCTCAGCAAAAACCAGAGCCCGAACCAGAGGATATCACGGCCCAGCCGTGAACATGATCACGGGCGTGATGTCAAGGAGCCATATAGTCAGACTTAATCACGGCTTACCCGTGACATGGGTTACGATCGTGACAGGCTAATAGCTGAAGCCCAGAAGAGATCACGGCCCAGTCGTGATGTACCTCATGCTCGTGATGGAGTCCTGCACCATGACACGAATTGGTCACGGCCGTGACGCGCCGCTGTGCCAGTTTTAAAGAAAAAACGCAGACACTCCCATTAGTCCAAAAGCAGCCCTAACCCTCTTCCTCCTCTCTTCATTCTCAAAAACCTCCATAGCCACCATCTAAAGGCTCCATTCCTTCATCTCTTTAACCCATCTTCTTTCTCCTCTCACATCCATCATCTTCTTCCTCTTCTCACCACCATACCCATACACTAAAACCTTCAACAAAAAAAAAACTCACCTCCTCCATGACATCCATGCCCAACCAACACTACTCCCTTGCTCCCTAGACCTAACCCAACAAAACCCACAAGCCAAATCCTTCAATTTTGGGCAAAACAAAAAACTCCCAATTTCGAAACCCTAGCCACTAAAATCCGAATTGTAGAAAAAGTCCAAGAAGGGATTGTGTATTTTGGTGCTTTGAGACTCATTGAAGAAAATCATGGCAAGCAATCGTCAAAGGGCAGCCAAAGCCTCACGCCCTCGTACCAGAGGAAGCAGGACCCTAAGTAACTATTCGGTGAATGTAGTGTTATATACATCCATCTATAGTTTAAAGTTTTTCTTTCGAAGATGGAAACTTATAGAAATGTTGTATGTCATGGTAACTTTATTACGAATGTGACTTTACGTTTTAAATGTATGTATGATGGATTTCAGAGTTATCCTTAAAGAAAAATTTTATACCCCTGTTTTCTGACTTCAAAGAAAACAATTTTTTGAAAGCAATCAGCAAATTATCTTTTGATTTACTTCCACATGTGTTACGTAGTAATGCCTAAGGGAGGCGTTACAGGTGGTATCAGAGCTGGTCGAGTCTTTCGGGATCTTTGGGAAATAGGTCTGTTGTGTTGACGTTGTGTTTTCTCTGAATTAAGTTTTGTTTGGATTACTTCTTAGAAGTAATGTACGTTGATACGCTTTTACATGTTTCATTTTCTGATTCAATTATGGAACCAGCACCAGAAGGTGGACGTGGACGAGGTCGTGGACGTGGTCGTGGACGTGGTTGCAGAGGTGGTCCTATTGGCGGTCGTTCCAACATGAATGCGAATTATGACGATGGGATGGACTTCTCTGCCTAAGCTTTGGCTGACTTTGCTGCTGCCATAGCTCTCCAGACTGCTAACACGGCTGCCCAGAATCAGCACGAGCAGCAAAGAGCTGAACAGGCTACAGAAGGGAAGAATCTGAATGCCTTCTGATGCCAGAATCCATCGCAGTTTGACGGGGACGTAGACCCGACTATGGCCGATCTTTGGATCCAAGAGCTGGAGAAGATCTTTGAGCTGGTGCACACCCCAGAGGGAGCAAAGGTGTCTTATGCAACATTCCAACTGATTGGAGATGTTGAATACTGGTGGAAGGGCACCAGACAGCTGCTGGTAGCTGAGCATCAGGCAATCACCTGGGGAGTATTTCGTAACAAATTTATGGATAAATATTTTCCCCAGAGTGCTCGGATAGAGAAAGAGCAGGAATTCCTGAGGCTGAATCAGCGGGACATGGCAGTGGGGGAATATGCGGCAAGGTTTGAGTCCCTTGCCAAATATTTCCTCTTTTTCCAGAACAATCCCGATGAGGAGTGGAAGTGCGAAAAGTTCGAAGCCGGTCTGCGCTTCGAGATTAAGGAATCTGTGATGCCATTGGAAATCCGGAATTTCCAAGCATTAGTAGAGAAATGTAGAAAAGTGGAACTAATGAGGAAGGAAAGAGGCAACAGAGAAATTGTTGGAGGACCCACTCGTTCCAAAGACCAATATCAAAATCAGAATCAGAAAGGGAAGCAGCATCAGAGGGAACCTTATTTCTGGCCACAAGGGAATGACCAGAATCAACAACAGCATCGTTCTGATAATTCTGAATCGGGAAGTGGAGGCCAACATAACCAAAATGGAGGCCAATTTAGAAGATGTTACAAGTGTGGAAACCCAGATCACATGGCTGATGTTTGTCCATGCAAGGGAACGAAATGTTACAACTGTGGACAAATAGGACACTTTTCAAAGGATTGTAATGCATCAAGGTTTGAAAGGGCTGTCAACACCTTAGGGACTGATAGACCCACAACAAAGGGAAGAGTTTACACCATGACTGGCACTGGAGCTTCACAATCTGATGATCTTTTAAGATAGAAGTAGTGTGCAATTTGAAGGTCTTACGGCAGTGGTCTATAATTCTGAGTTGTAATAGGATTCTAAGTATACTCGTGTTTAGACGCCCTTAAGTATTTGACTCTCTAGGGTCTCCTATGTTACTAGTCTTTCCAGTGAATGTATGTTTCTTATGACTTTTGGGAATAAAAGTCTCTTTAGGAAATTTATTCCAGTTCCCTTCTCTTTTTGATTGTTGTGGTTAGTTTAGACTTTGGATCCAATCTTTCTTTTCCTAGAGTTGTGTACTGCCTCGTTGTTGCACGGGATGGGTATGTTTATAAAAGAAGTTTCTTGATGAGACTTAATCTAATCACTTTTACTTTTGGTGAAAGTGATTCAATTTGAAATCTATCAAACTGTCGCTCTTTTAAATTGTTGATCGGGAAATTCTAGTGGAAGGAGAAACTTTTTAGATTCATGATTGTAAACGTGTACTGATCATACATTTTTACCTCCCTGAACCTACTAAAGGATCTTCATACACCGGAAGTTTCTGTATTCTTTTGGATTGACAAAATTCTTTTAGATACTCTCTTGTGAGAGTATGATTTTGGGATGTAGAGATCCTGTTTAGTTTCGAGTCACGTAATTTCGAGGACGAAATTCTTTTTAGAGGGGTAGTATTGTAACACCCTGTTTTTCCTATGCTTTCTGTAGCAGTAAATACATATTTAAATGTGTTTATTTTAGATTAAATTCAGAGAATGATTTTAATTAAACTAAAATCATTTTCTTGTGTTGTTATATCATATGAAGTTACGGTAAAAATTTCGATTGAAAATTCAAACGGAAGCCGGTCTGCATTTTCACTACTGGTACAAGTTTACTGAGCAGAAAACCTAATTTTGACCTATGAACAAGATAATTAGTGTTTTTATTATGTTTTCTTCCACTTTGGTTATTTTGAAAATTTTCGTTCAAAAATAAAATAAAATAGTTTTTTCGGGTGAAAACGTCGGAAGAATTACAATCGGAAATGCAATCGGGTATGAAATGGAGCAGAATAGGAGACATAAAAGGCTTGATGCGATATGAGGGAGTGAGGTGACTCACTAGAGGTATGGCCTAAGCTACCTCCTAAAAAGTGGTCATGATGACACTTTTTGAAATATAACATATTATATTCTAAAAACTCATTTTTATCTCTCTTCTCAAACCAAACAAGGCACAAGGTCAAAACTTGCTCTCCAAGCTCATTCCTCTCTCCTCAATTTCGTGCCACTCTCTCCCCTCTCTATATATACCCCTTTCATTTTCACTTCATCATCTTCCTCCTTCAAACTCCATTAAAGTTCATCTTCTTCTTTCTTCTAAAAGTTCAAGCTCTTAAAGCTTTAGTTTTTATTCATCTTTTCTACTTAAGTTCTTCATTAAAGTTCTTCCTTATACTAAGGGTAATGCTCTCATATAAATCTTTTTTCAAGTTTCATCTTTTATTTCTTAGTTTACTTTATGTGTTCTTTATATGCTTTAAACTTCTAAAATCTCTCCAAGATGGTAGAAAACTCCTTTTGAGTTGAAACCACTTTCTTTAGTCTTGTATTAACTTGTATTTTCACATACTAAGAGGTTGTGTAAAACAAAAATCTCTACCTATCTCTTCCAATGAAGGCCGAATGCTTGCATTTGTGACCTAGGAAGTTTTTGTTTCAACTTTTGGAATATAATCATGTGTTTGAGTTTCTAACTATCCCTTGATCTTGAATCTATAAATCTTGGAAGTTTTGATAGCTTGTTCCTATGATGGCCGAAAAATATGAATAAGTAGGCCTAGGATACTATGTTTCAACTTTCCAAGTATTGATCATGGATTTAGAACTCTTAATAACTTGTTTATTTTATGTTATTAAAGCTAGTATGTGTTACTTTCATTTTTCCAAGATGATCATGGACTTGAGCTCCATAAGATACTTGGATGCTAAGTCTAAGAGATTGGAAAGTTTAAGGATTTATAACTTGTTTATTTTATGTTATTAAAGCTAGTATGTGTTATTTTTATTTTTCCAAGATGATCATGGACTTGAGCTCCATAAGATATTTGGATGCTAAGTCTAAGAGATTGGGAAGTTTAAGGATTTATAACTTGTTTATTTGATGTTATTAAAGCTAGTATGTGTTATTTCATTTTTCCAAGATGATCATGGACTTGAGCTCCATAAGATATTTGGATGCTAAGTCTAAGAGATTGGAAAGTTTAAGGATTTATAACTTGTTTATTTTATGTTATTAAAGCTAGTATGTGTTACTTTCATTTTTCCAAGATGATCATGGACTTGAGCTCCATAAGATATTTGGATGCTAAGTCTACAAGATTGGAAAGTTTAAAGATCTCTAGCCTATAAATTCTATGAAGGCCGAACCTAGAAGGTTATGGACCTAGGATACCTTGTTCTTATTTTTCCAAAATGATCATGATTTTGAGCTCCTTAACACATATGGATGCTAAATCTAAGAGATTGGAAAGTTTAGTGAATGCTAGCCTATTTTACTAGCCTTGGCCGAATGCCCTACGTTTTTAACTTAGTGAAATTTTAATTCAACTTTGTTAAATGATCATTGTTTATGAACTCCTAACACTTAAGGATCATAAATCCATGAGTTATATAATTTTCGGGAATCTCTAACCCTATGAACTAGTCTTGGCCGAACCTATACCTTATGGTTTAGTGTTCTTGTTTGATTTTAACTTGTGATTTTGTGTTCATAATCTTAGACTTCCATCGCGGAGGAAACGAGGACGTTCGTGACATACCTCTTCGAGCGTCTAATCTCCTTACCTTCACGGAAGGTAAGATGGGATTTCCTAGGGATATTCAACGACTATATGCATGTGTGTATGTGTTTACTTGAGTGATTTGAATATTATTGTGATATTTAGCCAATTCTTGAATAACTCGTTTACTTGAACTATTGTGGTTATTACTTGAAGTTGAACGTTACTTGCTTTAAAGTGTTATGAATTATATATGTGTGATGAACTGTCGTTAACTGTGATATTATTGTTGAGAATATATTACTGTTGATTGAAGTTTGAGAAGCCGGACTTGAGTCTGCGCACAATGATTATAAAGGATTAAAAGCCTTAATAAGCCTTGAATAGAACTTTGAAAGTATTGGTTTCATTTATAAAAGTTCCTTGTTTAAAACGCTTACTTCAAGAAAATGAGATTCTTATTTTGAAAAGAAATGTTGACGTGTTTTTAAGACAATAGAAACTACCTTTTTATGATCCAAAGTTTGTATGAGATAAAACCTTTTTCGAACTATGTGTTTCATGAAGGAAAAACCCCTTCGAAAATATTTGACTTTATTCCATTAAGGATTTCAAAAGTAAATAAATTTCCAAATGTTTTATAAAAGACTTTGTAAAGGAAAATATTTTCTCCTAAATGATTTAGAAACATTCCGGTTACTTGGATAAGTGACCGAGGCTTTTTTTTGGTTTTTGATTTTCATTGAACGAAAAGTAAGAACAGGTGAAATCGAATCTAGTATACGAGACGTCGGAATACTAGTGTTCTGTAATTTACACGTAGATCTTTAATCCGTGTCACGTTGCTGTGGACTGTGTCCTAATTACGTTGCTATGGACCGTGTGTCCTATTCACGTTGTTGTGGAATGTGTGTCCTAATCACGTTGTGATAAACGTTATTAAAGGCGAATGCTGTTTTCTATGACCACAAGTCTTGACTGGTGCATCGATAATGAAAAGTCTTTTATTCATATGCATTTCCCCTTAGCAGACGTGCTTGAGTTACCGAATACCCGCTTAAAATGTGGTATTTGATGATGTATACATCCGAATGGCCGTTATAAGGGATTCGTGATGGTGTTGATCCGGGTACATGAGGTGACGGAGACAACTTGCCAAACGTGGCGTATGAGCCTAATCAACTCTTTCTTTCTTAATGATAAAACGGTGATGGCATCTCATGAGATTAAGATTAGAGCCTGATAATAGAAGTGTCATGCATTATCTTTAAAAAAATTGATTGATTCGGGTATGAGACCCACTGAAAGAATACTTGTTGTTTACCTATGAGTAATGTTTAAAATGTTAATATGCCAAGGTGTTGTATGTTGCAGAGGAGTCTTTCTAAGTCACTTGAAGACCTAGTGTTAGAGGTTGGGAAAGTATTCTGATTGGGGGTCTCTCCAATGAATATTTGATAGAATGACCAGCTTAGGAGTCTGAGTTGGGTTGTATATCTAAAGAGGTCGGTGAATGTAGTGTTATATACATCCATCTGTAGTTTAAACTTTTTCTTTCGAAAATGGAAACTTATAGAAATGTTGTATGTTATGGTAACTTTGTTACGAATGTGACTTTACGTTTTAAATGTATGTATGATGGATTTCAGAGTTATCCTTAAAGAAAAATTTTATACCATATTTTTCTGACTTCAAAGAAAACAATTTTCCAAAAGCAACCAGCAAATTATCTTTTGATTTACTTCCGCATGTGTTACGTAGTAATGCCTAAGGGGGACGTTACATATGCTGCACAGCATCAAATCACCTTATTTCAAATGGACGTTAAAAGTGCATTTTTGAATGGAATTATTGAAGAAGAAATATATATTAAACAACCACCTGGATTTGAGGATAGTGACAAACCAAATCATGTCTATAAGCTTAAGAAAGCTCTCTGTGGATTAAAGCAATCACCCAGAGCTTAGTATGATAGACTAAGTTCTTTTCTTATGAAAAATGATTTCATTAGAGGAAAAGTAGATACTGCCCTCTTTAGAAAAAACTCTAAAAAGGATTTCATTAGAGTACAAATCTATGTTGATGATGTCATATTCGGTGCTACTAATGAAAAGCTCTGCAAAGAGTTCTCCAAGCTTATGCATAATGAATTTGAGATGAGCATGATGGGAGAATTGAAGTTCTTTCTTGGTCTACAAATCAAAGAGATAGATGATGGAATATACATCCATCAACAAAAGAGTACCAAGGAAATATTAAATAAATACAAGCTGGACACAACAAAATCCATGAAAACTCCCATGGAAGCAAATGTAAAATTAAGCAAAGATGAAGGCAAATAGGTAGATCAAACTATGTACATAGGTATGATTGGTTCTCTTCTATACTTAGCTTCAAGTAGACATGATATTCAGTTCAGTGTCTGTATGTGTGCAAGATTCTAATCTGATCCTAGAGAATCAAATCGTAAGGCTGTTAAAAGAATATTTAGATATCTGCTTGGAACCACCAATCTCAGTTTAATGTATTTGAGAACACAAGAATACAAATTAGTTGGATTCTGTGATCCTGATTATGCTGGAGACATAGTAGAAAGAAAAAGCACAAGTGAAGGATGTCAATTCATTGGAGAATGTCTAGTATCTTGGACAAGCAAAAGACAGACTACAATTGCTCTATCTACTGCAGAAGCAGGATACATATCAGCTGCTAGCTATTGTTCACAGCTATTATGGGTAAAACATCAACTTGGAGACTATTCTATCTTTGAACATAATATTTCTATTTGGTGTGATAATTCTAGGGCTATCTATTTATCTAAGAACCCCATACCGCACTCTAAGTCTAAGCACATAGAAATTAGGCATCGCTTCATAAGAGATTGTGTTCAGAAAGGTGTTTTTGATATTAAGTTTGTTAAAACTGAAAACAAATGGGCTGATATTCTAACAAAACCTTTAGCTGAAGATAGGTTCACATATATTAGAGATAATCTGAACATGCATTTCATAAATGAATAATGCGTCTGCTCTTAGATAATACATATGCTAACTTGGATTAATTGCTGAGACTTTACATTGTAGTTTTGTCAAAAAATTGTTTTTGAATTCAAAGTGTTTTGTCTTTATTATCTTTCAAACTGATCTTTTTGAAAACCTCTTTCTTTTAAAAAGAGAAACTTCTCTCCTTGAAACACTTTACTGTTTCAAAAAGCTTTTCTCTCTCTTGTGAACAAATCCTTTCAAAACCCCTTCGTCTTCTCTCTCTCTCTTTCAAACCTAAATCCATGGCATTTAAAGAACCTTCTCATAAAATTGTCCGTGCTGCTGCTCGGTTAGGGATAAGTGTGGAAGATGTATCCATGATCATTCCCGGACAATTTGTCAAGATGAACAAGATTATCAAAGGAGGCATGAATATTATGGCAGAATTGGAAGCTTCATAATGGGTCAACTTTTTCTCTTTACATGAACCAGTTTACCCCCTGCTACTTCAAGTTTTTTGGGAAAACACTGAAGAACGCATGTCTCAAACCCAAATCTCAATCAAGACACGGTGTAACGGAAAACCCTATTCATTCACTCTCAACAGTATTCAGAAAGCAACCGGCTGCCTAAGCAAGGTGCTGCCTTTACAGATGATTGGGAAGCTGAATATGGTGAAGAAACTGTTCATCAAGTTGTCTATGGGGTATCCAACCCTACAAGCAAAGTTACATCCAAACTGACTCCAAAAGGAATATTTTTGCATATCTTGCTGATAAACCGTGTGATGCCAAGAACAAGTGCTCGTGACATTGTCAACAAGATGGATAGATTTGCACTATTCCATCTCCCGAATTTGATGAAGGTTGACATCAATGACTTAATTTTCAAGTATATGCTGAGGATGGAAAAGCCCCGCATCAGGACCTCATACACCTATGGGGTACCGATTACCAGACTGCTAAATATCAAGGGCATTCCCCTCACTGGAAAGGTTGATATGGCTACTGCCATTGATGAAAGAACCCTATCTTAGATGAAGCTAAGACCTCCAGGAAGGATTCCTGACTCTGATGAAGATGATAAGAAGAAGAAATTGTCAGAAGAAGCTGAAGAAGAAACTGATGAGTCTGATGACTCAAGCAACGAAAGTATCTGTACCTTTGGATCCCAAAATCGGACCCAAGCTACAGGTAAAGAGGAATCTGGTCATCTCAGAAGCCTCTGATGATGATGATCAACCCATTTCAAAAGTTTTGAAGAAGAACCCAGTGAAATAATCAGTTCCCGCTCCCATGAAGGAACTCAAAAGGAAAGCTGCAGTTGCAGCAACACCAGTTAGAAGATCTACAAGGTTGAAGACGGTTGAATCTGTGCAAGTGTCATTGCAATCCACCAGGTCATCTGATCCCTCACCCCCTTCACCTATCTCTTTATCTTCACGTTCAAACTCTTCCTCTTCCTCTCATAACTCACCTCTTCACAACCAAATTTCTATTGCTGAAAAATCTTCTTGCATTATCCCTCAGAAATTTTAACCTGAATCCAACACCAGAGAATCCTTCGCCACATCACTCTCCAGACCACATATCTAATCACCTTTCATCACCATCTCATTCACCACAAGAAAATCCAAACCTTGTTCCTCTCTTAAATTTTTGATAGAATTCTTACACCTCTATCTCACCCCTTGCCTTCTTCTCATACCACACCACAAGCAAACCTTGATTCGTCTACCAGATGTATCTCTTCTGCTTTACCAATTGATCAGATTGATCCGGCCCTTCTAACTTCAGAAGATCTCAAGGCTATTGGAAATCTTCTTGCTGAACAAACGGTAGTACAATTGAATCAAGCATCTTGGAAATTCAAACTGAATCCCTCTGCCTGCATGAAGCCAAATACTGTTTTAAATATTTTCCCAGACAAAAGAACTTTCTGTCCCATGCCCAAGCCAAAGCGGAACCCAAAATCTAAGAAACCTTTTGTTTGGCTGAAAAGAGATGATAAGAAGCTGAAGTTCACCAAGTGGTCTACATCATTTATGAGTCATCCTGAGCCTCATATCCTTCGAGACCCCACTCATCATTGTGGCTTATCTTTGTTTGACAAGCTTAAGACACCTACAGATAAGGCCAGACTCAGTTCCTATCAGATTCCCTAGATTGGATATCCAGATGAAGAAAGAAAAGAATCCAGGCACCTTTACCCATTTCAACCAACCCTGATCTTTACCCCTTTTCTTTTCATCTTACCTTTAGCTTTTTATGAAAACCCTTTTTCTGTTTACTCTTTTAACTTAACAATTTCTGTTGCTGATTTAAATTGGTTTTTAAAGTATCTCTGTCCTATTTTCATCAATATGTTTTCTAATGGTGTTCCCTCTTTTCGTATTCCTTGTTTGCAACCTTTTGGCTCGTTGCATTCACGTTTTCATTTAACTCTCTCTATTTTTCCTATCGTTTTTTTATCTTACTTTTATTTTCTCTTCTGGTCTTTCTCTTCCCTGGTACTGTTTAGAAATTATTCCCTTTGAACCTCCAACATCTGCTTCTCAACCTGATCCTAATCCCTCCTCCTCATCTCCGCACACTTAGTTCACTGCCACGACATCCACCATCATTGGTATGGATCCTGTTCCTCGTGCAGAGATTGCTGATGTTCGACAAACTCTGCATATGGTTGTTGATATCCTCAAGCAGCTTGTTGAAAAAGAAAATTCTAAGTAGTTTTTATTTTTACTTTGTCAGTGCAATGTACTGGTCTATGATGATTAAATAAATCCATATTCTCTTTTTGGACCTTAATCTTTTTGCTGATGACAAAGTGGGAGAAACAAGGAGAAGCGCAAAGTATAATAATAATAAGTTGATAACCTGATCTAATTGCTAGGTGATGAGTGTGATTTCACCTCATATTTCCTTGACATTTTGCATGCATTTTCATATAATTTAGGCATATTTAATTTGATTTTTGTTAGTTTTTACCTTGGAACGGGTAAGGTGGTTTTGTGGTGTTTGTGTGCATGAATTGAATATTAAAAATGCTTATGATCAGTTATGTTGGAGCTTGCACAAAGACGGAGCTTGAAAAGCAAGAAAAATATGCCAAACAGTGCCCATCACGGCCTGGCCGTGACAGCCATCACGGCCATGATCGAGTAGGGCTGAAAAGAAAGAAGAATGGAAAACTCAGAACTGGTCACGGTCAGGTCGTGATGGCCATCACGGACGTGACATGCCAACTGAACCAGACCCTCACAGGCAGAACTGATCATGGCTAGGCCGTGATGGTGGTCACGGCCGTGACAGATCAAGCAGTGAAGCCATCTCCCAGTCAGAACCTGTCACAGCCTGGCCGTGACAGGCATCACGACCGTGACGCGCAAAATCTGGAAATTTAATTGCTGATTTGATCTGATTTTGTAACAACTTTGAAATCAAGTTACCCCATATTATAAATAGGACTCTAAGGCTCGAAAATAGGGATCTCTTGATTGCTACCCATAGGCAAAAACTAGGATTTCTCTTCTTCTCAATTTCTTCTCTTCTCTTAGGTTTTCTTTTTATGCTTTTGTTAATTAAGATTGCTATGAACATGGCAATGCTTGAGTAGTCATTTTATTTCTAGGAATTGGGGCTATGCCCAAGATTCGTTTATTGTGATGAACTGACGTTTTGTTTCTTGTTAATTTCAATTTTGCTTTCGATTTGATTCCTATTGCATGAATTACTTGTAAATTCGATGGCCACTTATTTGCTTGTCGTAGATACTCTAAGGATGAACTTAGCAGTGAGCTTAGGTATCGTATCTATAGGAATCAAACTTAGGACTTAAATCACGAGAGTTAGAAGCGGTCCTTCGAGGGTTCACTGAATTGTCACAAAGCTTAAAGGGGTGGATTTAAATTCAATTACCACGAGAGTAGGGGTTGGTTTAATCAGGCACGGTTCTCGTATCCCTAAAGGAAACATTAACTTATTTAGGATAAATTCACCTTCAAAGCAATTTTGATTATTAACAAGAGGGGTAGTCAATTTAGTAGCATGAGCAGTCTTATTGGTAACCCAATTCCTGGAAATCTATTTTGATATTGAAAAATCCCAAATTAGATTTGATTGCGATTTTAATTGATTGCGTTTTAAATATTTAATTTGCTAGTTAACTCTTATTTTAGAAACCAAATCTTTTCCAAATCTTTTTTTATATAGTTTAGTTAAATTGATTTAATAATTAATTGTTATTTAAGATCACGGTCTCTGTGGTTCGATCTTTTTATTACTTGACGATGAAACCGTTCACTTGCGGACTCGAACCATCACTAAGACGCTATGGTTGATGCTTAAGTCATACTTTAAAAACTTGCGTCTGTATATCTCATATTTAAGCATTAGTTCAGGGGGAGCTTACATGATCTTATAATATGTTTTGTTCTTATCTACTGCTTATTCAAAAGTTCACCAAAATCATAAGACGATGTTTGTCATCATCAAAAAAGGGGAGATTGTTAAGTCAACATCTTTGATTTTGATGAGTCCAAACAAAGAACGATTTTTTTAGTGAACTCTATGAAATCTACTAATGTGTGTATTAAGTGTGCAAATCATAAACAAAAGCATCATACCAAATAAACAAGTCTTTCTGATGCGTCAAAGTTATGATGCGTCTGACCCAAGACTTGGTCTCTACCAGATTTGACTATGCGTCCGAGACTGAGACTCTACTATAAGATTTAAGCTTCAACAATATTCAAATTTGAAGAATATTCCTTGATGAATTCAAAGAATGAAATTTGAACTCAAAGCTCAAAGCATCCTTCCGTGTTTAAAGATTCCGTTTTGTTGCAAAAAGTAAAATGAACTTTACTCAGCTGCAGACCCGCCTTGTGTTACCAAGTGGCTTCAATCTCGAGGGGGGGGGGGGGGGGGGGTGGTAAATTGAGATCTTAAAATTTTTGTCCCCTTTTTCTAACCAAGACCAATTTGTAATGAACAAATAAAAATATAAGGAATGAGAAAAACACACAATCAATTTATACGGGTTCAATCACTCCCTTGAATGACCTACATCCAGTCCCCACAATACATTTGTGAGTATTTTCCACTAATAATCAATTTAAACTTTACAATACTTATAGCACTCTCCACTCGGATACCCCACCTCGTGCAAGAGCCTCAATACTACTCACCAAAGGGATACCCCGCCCTTTGGACTTAAGGATACCTCACCCAAAGATTTTCTCTCAATACAAGAAGGATACCTCACCTTCTTCTTCTAAAGGGATTCCCCACCCTTTTACAAATAGCCATCTTCACTTGGGATACCTCACCCTTGTACAAGAGTCTCCAAATCTACTCAATGGATACCTCACCCTTGTTACAAATCAAACTAGAGAGATTCCTCACTCTCTTTAACCAACACAAATCAAGCAATAAGTGATTACAAAGAAGAATACCTCAAAAGGTTGAATCAATACAAGTTGAAGCACTATGACTCTTGTGTAGGATTGGCTCAATTCTTGATTTCAAGAGTGAAAGATTGAATCTTGAGGTTAGATATGTTGGGCAAGTGTTCTTAGAGTGATAACCTAGGGTTTTTCAGGCTGCTATTGAGTATTTATAGTGGGGTTTCAAAATATGGCCGTTTTGAACACTGTCACGCATTTTCTGCACCAGAAATCACTTTTTCACGACTGGTAATCGATTACAGATGTACTGGTAATCGATTATGAGCTGTCAGTTTGAAATACTGAGCTTTCCAGAAAGCTGGTAATCGATTACGAGAGTCTGGTAATCGATTACCACTGATATTTTAAATATTGATTTTTCCATAAAGTGGTAATAGATTACAGGAGTTCTGGTAATTCAATCACGAGCTGTTCTTTTATCAGAAAAAGGATATTTTTCAATTCAATGAATTTTCTAACACTTATGAAAAACATTTTTCCAATTCTTTGAAAAACCTTAAGCCCATTTTCAATTTTAAAAACAATTTTTAGTTAATTCAATTTTAATAGCCAATCCTACATTTGAGTCTTACAAATAATCCTAAGACAAAACTTAAGCTATATACCCTTGAAGTTCTTCTCTTGGTCTTGGATGATCTTTCTTTGATCTTGCACTTTTCATTTCTCAATCAATTGCTTTTTTTTTTGTTGCTTATCATCAAAATTAATTTCCCGAAAGTATATAGCATCCACATTCTCCCCCTTTTTGATGATGACAAAACAATATCGAGATTTTCGAAAAACTAAGGTGGGAGGTTAGTCACAAATATCATATAAAAAATAATCAGAGTGGTAAGCGCATATGAGAAGCATGAAGTGTAAAAACTCCCCCTTACTAAGTGCATATATCAATGGGGTGTAGAAAATAAATTTAACATTTATAGCTCCCCCTTAATTAGTGCCATATAATAAGGATATGAAAATTAATTTCAATGACACAAGAAATGCCATTTAAGTCACTTTGCATTCAAAGTATTTTCAAGTTCAAGTGCATTGAGAAAATGGCATAACTATGTTTTTCCAAAAATGCAAATATGTCCATTCAACCATATCCATTTTCCAAGCATACTCATCCCCATACATCTCCCCTTTTTTGTCATTATAAAAAAATGGTTTTCAATATTTAGCAACATAGCATAAAGTGGTCATACAAAGTGATTCATTCACCAAGTAAACTTAAATCACCAAGAATCAATGTGTGACAAGATTTGTCAATTTATGCCAATGATCCTACTTTTCTCTCCCATGTTTTGTCATAATAAAAAAAATGTAATAGGGCAAAGAGAATCCAATAAATCTAGTAAGGCTATAGCATCCACATTTAGTGATTAATCATCAAAGATGCAAGCATTATAAGTGCATTTCAAGTGGATTCTCAACATTCCAAATAATTATCATATTTGTCCAAAATCCAACATATGCCAATATATGCATAATAAATGTCAATTCATGAACAATGGTTGGTTATCCATCAATCAAAATAGCATTCATGCCATTTGTTTAATAATTTATTCAATTATGAATCAACACATCACAATGGCAATCAAATATGCCAACAATGTCAACAAAGTAATGCAACAAGATAGTTTGTTTGACAGTAGATAGTCCAACAAGAGTGTCCATTCAACACATTAATTCAAGTATTGCACAAAGATTACAACAAATAAATGATTTAGCAATATAGTTTATAAACAAGACTCATTTTTCTATATTCACACTCTCCAAATTGCATCACTCAATAGGATAGTCCATAACAAGACAACATATTATTGCATTCAACATTACATCCACATTTTATAGCATTCAAGAGCAACACTAAAATAGCACAATTATAAGATATCAAAAGATAGGCATTGCAATAAAATGTGGTCCAATATCCAATATGTGCAATCGAGTGATGATGCAACATAGAACATGCACATAGTGGCAAAGCCATAACATTTATCTCGCATTTACATTTGTCAATTCATCATATTGCATAGTTATGCTATGGTTCATACATTCATTGAGGCACAATACCAACATATTCATTTTAAACTACCACATTTAGGCATAATCCAAACATCACGAAAATGGTATGGCAATATTATACCTAATGTAGTTCACATTTTAACATCCAATATGCATAGTCAAGCAACATCAACTCCATGATATAGTAGCCACTAGACATTTCATTCACAATATCAATTCAAGTATGTAAGTTGACTCAATTTCCATTCACATTTGATACCAATATGCAGTTAAAGTGGAAATTCAAATGTGCATCTCAGATTCATCGATTATGCAAACATATTGAATATGCATGTTAAACTAAGTCAAAGTGAAAAGTGTAACAATCCATTTGATATAATCTTTCATTGAGTTCCAAAATGGTATGTGAGCACATCGAGGCAAGGTGTAGAGTCAAAGTATAGACTAGTTAAAGTATCATGAATTTGTGATACCATTTTCAAATGCGAGTGGTCAAATATTTAATATACAACAATTCAAAACAAAATAATCAATGTGCTCAAGTTTTCATGAGATTCTTAAATACAAGTGCTAAAGGTAAGTCAATCATAAGTTTAACATCAAGTCCAAGTGTGCAATTGCAATAATGACTTTTCAGACTTTTATGCACCAATATTTTCATGTTTTGATTTTGACACATGGTACTAAGGGACATCAAACATGTTATTATGTTTGTACTTTTGAAATAAGATTATGCTTTTCATTATTTTAATCAAGCATTATCTCACTTGAATATATGCATGCATTCACTATATGATTCATATTTCATCAAACATAAACATTTTTCTACCAAACATAAAATGTAGCAAGCTAGTATCATCTTAATAATCATGTTAAAGGTATGGTTTCTTTCTAGCAATCTTAAGTTCAAGTTTTTACATGAAAACATTGTTTCTTTTGGACATTTCAGAATGCATTACATATGCATATCTTCAACAAGTTATTTCCACACATAAGTACATGTAGGAAAGTTTGAGGTTTTTGTTACCTTGGTCTTGAAGATTTGCACATTTTCCATGTGAGGAGCTTTTGTTAATGAGACTTCCCTTCTTTGACCATATTTTCATTCTCGTTCCTTGGCCATGGTTTCCTTGATTGCCTCATTCTAGTTTGACATAGTTGTTCAAACTTTTGCTTTATTGATAGTTGTTTTGTTGAGAATGAGAGGCTTCTTTCTTGGCACCTTCTATTTTCGTAGACCACTTTGCTCATTGTTTTGCAATATACCATGCATATCATAAGTGGTAGAGACTCCTTGGTACCCATATCAATTTGGGTCCTTAGTAATTAGTGGATAAACATTTAGTCCCTTTAGGCACCCAATCAAGTTCATTTTTCATAGCATGATCTTTTCTCTAGAGGTAAAAAAGAGACATGTGACCACAGTTTCCATAATAATTGCATTCTCTGAAAATTGACATCAATATTCTTTGGCTTGTCATGAAAATTATATTTGCTAAAAATTACACTCATATTCTTATGACCCACTATCATTCTCATTCACTTTATTTAAAGTATGGAATCAATTTCACCATGAGTATGATATGATTTCTCAACTTGATATTCAACGTTGATGCAACCTTACAACATATTGAATTTTCAAAACACACATGATTTTCACCATTTAAAGAGGCATAATCATCCTTTAACTTCTTAAAATGAAATGGAAGAACATTTTGCAAGTAGTTTGAATTGTCATTCTCTAAACTCACTCTCTCATCATACTATGTATGCATTTGACATTTCGATTTTCATATAATTGAATTTAGCACTATTTATTTCCAAGTTTGCTTTGATATTTCATATTTCTAGAATAATCATCGAAGTTCCTCTCTTTGTGGCATGTTTCATGATCAGCAGAATTCCATTAATTGATTATTTATGCATGCTTAATCTATTATTTTTCTGCATATTTCACAGAGCACATGTTTTTGACAACTTCAAATGCTACAAGTCTTTTCTATCTAGTCTAACACTTAAGATTCAATGATAATTAATCTTAAATTGGAACCATGTGACATATTCTACATG
This sequence comes from Sophora flavescens, assembly GCA_030762895.1. Taxonomy (NCBI): domain Eukaryota; kingdom Viridiplantae; phylum Streptophyta; class Magnoliopsida; order Fabales; family Fabaceae; genus Sophora; species Sophora flavescens. The sequence continues at coordinate 55,710,052 of CM061065.1, forward strand.
ATAAACACATCAATCCTCAATCACAAACAAGATTTCACATGATTTTGCAAATAATCAAGCATTCTATTCATAATAGTTCAATACAAGATTGGTCAATATTTCAAACAAGCATGAGCTAGTCAATGAAGTGCAACCTTGTGTTCATTTTGTGGCAAAATTCACCAGAGAACATAGTTTATCATACTAGTGCACTATATATATTGAGCAAACTATCATTTTGAATCAAACATTCATACAATATTTATGATTGGCAATATTACCATTTTTTGTATGGAAAGAAGTTGGAACTACATGAAAAACAAACTTGAAGCACACCTACAAAATAATTTCATTGTGATTTTTTTGGTACCCAAATCTTGTTGGGTCCTTGTTGGTTAGCATGATAAAATGTCCCGTTAGGAACCCATATCTTTTTCTCACTTGTTTTATTTCTAGCCATGCAAAAGGATGCGGTATGTCCCTTTTTAGCACAATAATAACATCTAGTGAAAGGGCTAGTAGAAACCTTAGGTTTTACAAACATGTTCTTAATTGATTTTTCATGCACAAGGGGTTTGTAACCTAAGCCTGCTTTATCATAACATGCCTTTTGATTTCCAAGCAATGCATTTAGGTTATCTCTACCATTAGTGAACTTTTCTACCATGCATTGAAGGTCTTTAACTACCTTCTCATACTTTATACATTTTTCACAAACATAATTTCCTTTAAGGTAACCAAGGCTATAGTTTTCCTTTTTAAGCTCTAGTCTTTCCTTAGTTAAGGCAATCACTTGATTTTGCAAATAACTAACGGTTTTCTTTGAGTTATCTAAAGCCTTCGCTAACCTCATAGAATCCTTATGCAGTTCTAAAAATGCATCATGCAATTCATTATAAGAATTAGTGGAAGAGTTAGATTCTACCTTACTTTCGCTCTCATGATCGGCCATGAGACATAATTGAGCATCTTCACTTTCGGAGCTCTCCAATGAGTCTGTGTCATTTTCTTCCCATGCTCATCTTCTCTTTGTAGGGTCTTTTATCAAACTTTGATACTTTGTTTGATGAGAGAAAGGATTTTCTTGGAAAGCTCTCCATTTTCATGAACTTTTTGAACTTTCTTACCAAGAGAGCCATGTTCTCATCATATTCATCTACTTGTTTCTCACTAGCGTCTTCATCATCTTCATCACTAAGATTCGAGGATGAGGCCATAAAAGCAAATCCTTTCTTCTTCTAGCCCTTTTCTTCATGCTCCGATAATCGGCTAAGTTCCAACTCATGCTCTTGTAATTTGCCAAAGAGAGTAGCCAAAGTCATGGTTGCTAAATTTCTTGATTCCATTATTGCAGTGACTTTGGGTTGCCATTCTCTACTCAAGCATCTCAATACTTTGATGATCAAGTCTTCATTTTGAAAAGTCTTCCCCAGTGAAGCAATTTGATTTACCACATGAGTAAACCTCTTTTGCATATCTTGAATGCTTTCTCCTTGATTCATCTGGAAAAGCTCATACTCACGAATCAAGGTGTTTAATCTTGCTCTCTTGACTTCACTTGTACCTTCATGTGTTTCTTGGATTGTATCCCACATCTCTTGAGCGATTTTGCAATTTGAAACCCTAAAGAACTCGTCCGCACTCAAAGCTGATGTGATGATGTTCTTGGAACGAAGATTGTATTGAACTCTTTTCTTTTCTTCATCCATCCATTCACTATTGTCTTTGTTGGTTAGAACACCATTCACCAAGTGGGTAGGAACAAAAGGCCCATTTCAATAGAGTCTCACACATCCATATCAACCGCCTCAATAAAGATCTTCATTCTTTCCTTCCAATAGGCATAGCCTTGCCCATTGAATCCCGGAGGACGGGTTAGAGAAGCTCCCTCTTGCATTTACCAACTTGAAGCCATATTTCTCTTGAAGTCACTAAGCTCTTTACACAAGAGCCTAGCTCTGATACCACTTTTTACCAAGTGGCTTCAATCTCGAGGGGGGGGGGGGGGGGTGGGGGTGAATTGAGATCTTAAAATTTTTATCCCCTTTTTCTAATCAAGACCAATTTGTAATGAACAAATAAAAATATAGGGAATGAGAAAATCACACAATCAATTTATACTGGTTCAATCACTCCCTTAAGTGACCTACAGTCCCCACAATACATTTATGAGTATTTTCCACTAATAATCAATTCAAACTTTACAACACTTACAACACTCTCCACTCGGATACCCCACCTCGTGCAAGAGCCTCAATACTGCTCACCAAAGGGATACCCCATCCTTTGGACTTAAGGATAGCTCACCACAAGATTTTCTCTCAATACAAGAAGGATACCTCACCTTCTTCTTCTAAAGGGATTCCCCACCCTTTTACAAAGAGCCATCTTCACTTGGGATACCTCACCCTTTTGCAAGAGTCTCCAAATCTACTCAATGGATACCTCACCCTTGTTACAAATCAAACTAGAGAGATTCCTCACTCTCTTTAACCAACACAAATCAAGTAATAGGTGATTACAAAGAAGAATACCTCCAAAGGTTGAATCAATACAAGTTGAAGCATTATGACTCTTGTGTAGGATTGGCTCAAATCTTGATTTCAAGAGTGAAAGATTGAATCTTAAGGTTAGAGATGTTGGGCAAGTGTTCTTAGAGTGTTAACCTAGGGTTTTTCGGGCTGCTACCCAGTATTTATAGTGGGGTTTCAAAATATGGTCATTTTGAACAGCTGTCACGCATTTTCTACACCAGAAATCACTTTTTTGCGACTGGTAATCAATTACAGATGTACTGGTAATCGATTACGAGCTGTCAGTTTGAAATACTGAGCTTTCCAGAAAGCTAGTAATCGATTACGGGAGTCTGGTAATCGATTACCAATGATACTTTTAAATATTGATTTTTCCAGAAAGTGGTAATAGATTACAGGAGTTCTGGTAATTCAATTACGAGATGTTCTTTTATCAGAAAAAAGATATTTTTCAAACCAAGGAATATTGTAACACTTATGAAAAACATTTTTCCAATTCTTTGAAAAACCTTAAGCCCATTTTCAATTTTAAAAACAATTTTTAGTTAATTCAATTTTAATAGCCAATCCTACATTTGAGTCTTACAAATAATCCTAAGACCAAACTTAAGCTATATACCCTTGAGGTTCTTCTTTTGGTCTTGGATGATCTTTCTTTGATCTTGCACTTTTCATTTCTCAATCAATTGCTTTGCTTTTGTTGCTCATCATCAAAATTAATTTCCTGAAAGTACATAGCATCCACACCTTGCAAAAATAAGGAAAGTAGTGCTGTCCAAGTTTGAAAAGCAACAAACACTGCTCTGAATCAAACTGCACCCTGAGAAAGCAACGGCAACCTATACGTTCAACTTGTCTTGAAGCTCACCAACGATCATAAACATTAAATGCAAGTTCAGAACGACTCTATTGGCATTAATGGATGAAGTACAAAAATTATACTTAGCTGAAGCACTCTACACAACAGATTTATTCCCTAGAGTATAAATAGAAGACTTTAAAGGCTATTGAAGACACACACCTGAACTTATTAACTCAAGCATTCAATACTCTCGAACTCTCAAAGCTCTCTCTCAAGTTCTTCATTAAAAACTTCTGTGCTCAATCATTCGTATTTATTGAGAAGTCTTTATTGCGATCTCACATACCTTAAATATTCATTCACTCTGCGAGTATTACTTGTAATAGCCTGATTTTCATTATACTGTTTAATCAATTAAAATATAAGTAATTATATTTTAATATGAAAGTAGAAAATATTTTGTTTTAATAAAATAAAATCATATTCCTAATCCACCTTATCATATGAAGTCACAATAAATTTTCGGTTGAAAATTCAGACGAAAGTCGGTCTGCGTTTTCACTGCCAGTATAAGTTTACTGAGCGGAAAACCTAATTTTGACCCGTGAACGAGACGGTTAGTGTTTTTATCATGTTTCCTTCAACTTTGGTTATTTTAAAAATTTTCGTTCAAAAAAAAAAATATTTTATTCGGGTGAACACGTCGGGAATATACGATCGGAACTATAACCGGGTACGAAATGGAGCAGACTAAGGGACACAAAAGAGATGAGGTGACTTGTTAGGGAAAGGAGGCATGGTTGTAGAAGCTTTATGTCACATCCATAAAAGTACCATCATTACTTTTTTTTTCAAAATTTACTTTTATAATCAATTAAGCCATTCCTTTCAACTTTTGCCAACCAAAAATGACATAACTCAAAACTTGGCCTCCAAGAACTCGTTTCTCTCCCTCAAAACCGTGGCCCTCTCTCTCTCTCCCTATATATCACACTTTCATTTTCTTCAACTCACGTTTTCTTCTCCAAAAACACTATTTCTTCATCTTCTTCCTTTCTCTTCAAACTTCATACTCATAAAGCTTGCATTTTTATTCACCTTTTCAACTCAAGTTCTTCACAAAAGTTGATCCTTGTATCAAGGGTAATACTCTTATGTCAATCTTTTTTCAAGTTTCTTCTTTTACCTTATGGTTTACTCTACTTTTTCTTTAAGTGTTTTTAATGGGTTTTCAACTTCTAAAATCTCTAGAAAATTGTAGAAAAATCCTTTTGAGTTGAAACCACTTTCTATAGTCTTGTATTAACTTATATTTTCACATACTAAGAGTTTGTATATAAAACAAAAATTCCTACCTCTTATTTCCATGGATGGCCGAAACCTATACATGGTGGCCTAGGAAGTTTTGTTTCAACTTTTTGAAAGATGATCATGTATTTGAGCTTCTAGATCCCTCTTGATCCTAAATCTAAAGTCTTGAAAGGTTTGAAAATATCTAGCTTATTTATCCAAGGATGGCCAAACCTATATGGTTTTGGACCTAGGATGCTTTAGTTCAACTTTCTAACTATGATCATGGATTTAGACCTCTTAATACTTTGTGATGCCAAACCTAAGAGTTTTCATAAAAAAAAAGGCTTTTCGTCATTCTCCTAGGATAGGCCGAAACTCAATGTTTTGGAGCTAGGATGTTTGAGTTTTCATTTTCCAAAATGATCATGGACTTGAAGATCCTTAAGACATTAGGATGCTAAGTCTAAAAGATTGGAAAGTTTAGAGATTTCTAACCTAGTTATCTTATGATGGCCGAACCTATGAGGTTTATGGACCTAGGATATTTTGTTTTCTTTTATTTTCAATATGATCATGGATTTGAGCTCCTAAATACATTGGGATGAAAAATCTAAGAGATTGGAAGGTTTAAAGTTTTCTAACCTATTTTACTATATAAGGTCAAAACCTAGAACCTAAGAGTTAAGTATCTAAAATCCTAGAGTATGAAATGAAACCTAACTCTCATTAGATTTAAATGGCCGAACCTACATAATGAGAACATAGATGAGTTTATTTGATTTAGTTGTTTTTATGTTGTTTGGTTGAAGGTGGAGTTAACACCTCGTGGTCGGATAACGAGGAGCTGGGAATTCGAGCTTTCCGTGATAATTTAGGTGGGGGAAAGAATCAACCTATCGTCGGAATCGATATGTAGTATATTATGTAGTAATTATGTAGGGCGACCTAAACCTTACTATAAGTCGAATAATCGACAAGACCAGAATCGCTTTAAATTGCTTTTATAAAACATCCATGGTGATTCGGAGATTGTAGGTTGATCGATATTAGGTTGATGTTTATACTGTTGATGGTTGATTTGAGTTTTATTACCTTTATTGAACTGATTTAGTGCTATGTTGATGTTTTGAAATATCTTTGATTGACTTGATGTTATGCATGATCTGTGTGGTATTTACTTTATGCTTAGTGGATTAAGCGAAGATATATATATGGTCTAAGAGATGAGTTGTTTTGGGCGTGAGGATCATGATGATTTTTAGAGGTGCCTAACCTACATGAAATATGTTAAAGAGGTGTTGTGACATAGAGCATGTGTTGAGGTCTTGATGAGAGGTTAAGGCACTAGGTTATGACCATAGGAGTCTGCGAGGTTCATAAGTTGTGTTGTTTCTATAACCGTATGTGGGACACATACAAGACCCGAAGTCCTTGTGGGACCGTCCAAAGGGTAAACTTAACTTGTGCAGCTACGAGTGTCATTGCTTTGCATGAGCACCTATGGGAGTGGACGAGGTGTGCACCGGGATCATCGTGCAGCTGTAGTGTCACGCTTTGCGTGAGCGTTCTTACCATGGTGAAGGTGTGCATCGGGATAATCGTGCAGCTATAGTGTCATTGCTTTGCATGAGCACCCACGGTCCGGGGTGTGCACCGGGTTTAATGTGCAGCTATAGTGTCATTGCTTTGCATGAGCATTCTCACCATGACCAAGGATGTGCCCCGGGAATGGGACGTGTCGCTTGAACGACTGACCGATAACCATAACTATGATAGGGAAACCATAGCCATTTTCAGTATCAAGTTTTAGTTGCAGGAGTGAGGGTAGGATGGATATAAGAATTTTATGGAAGATGGATGACTTGACTGATGTTGTGTCTATGATAATTACTGTATAGTTTACTATGACTCTTTTCCGCTTTTGATGATAGAACTGTTTCTTATCCCCTGTATATTTCTGTATGTTGTATTTTGTCTCCTTGTGGAACCATACGAGAAGACCCTGTGGATGAACGTAACCAGGAGGAGTTGGATGGAACTCCCTACGAACCAGATGCCGGAGGACGAGCTGTGACCCTTGGTGATTATGGTCTAGTTAGTTATGGCCAGTGCGTCTGTGTCGTGAAGCTTTATCTTTCCGCTTATGTTTTGTATAACTATGCACTAGTTCGGGATCCTATTGATGGGATGTCCTGAAACAGTGTTTTGATAACTCTGATGCTTTAAGTATGTTTAATATATTTATGTTTTCATATTCTGTTCTATATGAATCTATTTGCTTAAGAAATTAAGTTTCAATTTTTACGTAATTTTCACGTTAAGCGTGCGATTAAGTAATTAAATAATGAGGTTTTAAACTAAATGACATAAAGGGACACAACGGGGTGTCTCATTTGGTATCAGAGCTGTTTGGTTCTAAAACGGACTGTGGGTTATGTCCGATCAGATTTAAGGACTGCGAGGTTTAGGATGTTGTTACTGGCCTTGTCTAGTTGAATCCATATCGGATATTGACTATGCTTAGAAGTTGGGTAGTGAGTCCGAACACGATAACTAACATTGGTATGCAGCAGTCGGTAGCTGATGATAGAGGAGCCAGTGTTCAGAGAGGAGGAGCTGGAAAAAGTAGTTCCAGCCGCAGGACTGCAGATGGGCAGACCCCAGGCCACTGGGAGAGTGTTTACTGTGAGGGGAGCTGAATCCTCTCAATCTGGGGATCTTATACGAGGTATGTATTTGATATCTGGTAGACTTTGTTTGTTTGTCTAAGTAGTATGATAGACAAGAAAGTGATGAGATTTTGTTGAGGTATAGTTGTGACTGGTAGGATGTGAACCCTTAAGATCAATATCAGTGAGTGAGACAATTACTATACGTCAAATGTTGATCGAGGCATAATATTACTAAGAGAATCTAAGGTAATGATCAAATACTCGTAGTTAGTATGGATGGTATGAATTTGGAAGATTAAAGGAAAAGTACCTATAGTAGTTTTACCTAAGATGAATATGAGCAGGAAAGATAACTTCTTTTGGTTTTAATTGTAATAAGAGGTGCAATAATATTCTTTTGAGGATTCATGAGAGGAATTATCCGACTCATGATTTGGAGTTAGAAGCAATAGTGTTCGCATTAAAGATATGGCGACACTTTTTGTATGGAGCAAGGTTTAATGTTTTCAGTGACCATAAGAGCCTGAAGTACCTATTCGATCAAAAGGAATTGAATATGAGGCAGCGGAGGTGGATGGAGTTCATAAAAGATTACGATTTTGAGTTATTGTACCACCCTGGTAAGGCCAATGTGGTAGCAGATGCCTTAAGTAGGAAGTCCTTGCATGTATCCGCAATGATGGTTAAGGAGTTAGAATTGCTTGAACAATTCAGAGATCTGAGCTTAGGAATGGAATTACGGAAAGATAAAGTTTTCTTAAGTATGGTCACTATTAGTAGTGATTTCTTGAAAGATCTTAAAGATAAGCAAGTTCAGGATCTATACCTTCGGGAGATTAGTAAGGGGATAGACGGGGGTAAAGTTTCTGAGTTCACTAGGGGAGCAGATGGTGTGTTAAGGTTTAAGGATAGGATATGTGTGCCAGAGGATGAAGAACTTAGGAAGATGATTTTGGAAGAAGCAGACAAGAGTAAGTTGAGTTTTCATCCTGGATCCACAAAGATGTATCAAGATTTGAGGAAAATGTTTTGGTGGACCAGAATGAAGAAGGAAGTAGCATAGTATGTTTTATCTTGCTTGGTGTGTCAAAAGGCGAAGATTGAACATCATAAGCCAGCAGGATTATTACAATCTTTAGATATCCCAGAATGGAAATGGGATAGTATAGTTATGGATTTTGTGTCCGGATTACCACGAACTCCTAAGAAGCATGATGCGATTTGGGTTATCATTGATAGGTTGACGAAGTGTGCTCACTTCTTACCTATTAGAGAAAGTGATAAATTAGAAAAGTTAACCCAGATTTACATCAGCGAAGTGGTTAGATTGCATGGTGTGCCATCAAGCATTGTCTCAGATCGAGATCCTAGATTTACCTCTCAATTTTGGAAACAATTGCAACATGCCTTGGGAACGAAATTGAGAATGAGTTCTGCCTATCATCCCCAAACCGATGGGCAATCAGAGAGGACAATTCAATCATTGGAGGATCTATTGAGAGCTTGTGTGTTGGAACACACTGGCAGTTGGGATGAGTTCTTGCCATTGATTGAATTTACTTATAACAACAGTTTCCACAGTAGTATCGGAATGGCACCGTATGAGGCTCTGTACGGCAGAAAGTGTAGGACCCCATTATGTTGGTATGAGACTGGTGAGAACCAAGTTTTGGGTCCGGATGTGGTACAACAGACTACGGAACAAGTCAGGAAGATAAGGGAAAAGATGAAGGAAGCACAGGATAGGCAAATGAGCTACAGTGACAAGAGGAGGAGACCATTATAATTCCAGGAAGGTGATCACGTATTCTTGAGAGTTACTCGAAAAACTGGAATTGGTAGAGCTATCAAATCTAGAAAACTTACTCCTCGTTTCATGGGACCTTTTCAGATTCTTCGACGAATTGGTCCAGTATCTTACCAAATTGCCTTGCCACCAAATCTTTCCAGCATTCATGACGTCTTTCATGTTTCTCAGTTGAGAAAGTATTATCCTAATCCATCTCATGTGATTGAGTATGAGTCGATACAACTGCGAGAGAACCTAGGGCATGAGGCCTTACCTATTAGGATCGCAGATAGACGGATTAAAGAGCTTCGTGGTAGACATATTCCGTTGGTTAAGGTGATATAGGATGAAACTACTGGAGATGCAACTTGGGAACGCGAGGCGGATATGCAACAACAATATCCACATTTTTTCTGAGGTATGTAAATTCCGAGGACGAAATTTTCTTTTAAGAGGGGTAGTAATGTAAAAGCCTGATTTTCATTATACTGTTTAATCAATTAAAATATAAGTAATTATATTTTAATATGAAAGTAGAAAATATTTTGTTTTAATAAAATAAAATCATATTCCTAATCCACCTTATCATATGAAGTCACAATAAATTTTCGGTTGAAAATTCAGACGAAAGTCGGTCTGCGTTTTCACTGCCAGTATAAGTTTACTGAGCGGAAAACCTAATTTTGACCCGTGAACGAGACGGTTAGTGTTTTTATCATGTTTCCTTCAACTTTGATTATTTTAAAAATTTTCGTTCAAAAATAAAAAAAATAAAATATTTTATTCGGGTGAACACGTCGGGAATATACGATCGGAACTATAACCGGGTACGAAATGGAGCAGACTAAGGGACACAAAAGAGATGAGGTGACTTGTTAGGGAAAGGAGGCATGGTTGTAGAAGCTTTATGTCACATCCATAAAAGTACCATCATTACTTTTTTTTTCAAAATTTACTATTTTATAATCAATTAAGTCATTCCTTTCAACTTTTGCCAACCAAAAATGACATAACTCAAAACTTGGCCTCCAAGAACTCGTTTCTCTCCCTCAAAACCGTGGCCCTCTCTCTCTCCCTATATATCACACTTTCATTTTCTTCAACTCACTTTTTCTTCTCCAAAAACATTATTTCTTCATCTTCTTCCTTTCTCTTCAAACTTCATACTCATAAAGCTTGCATTTTTATTCATCTTTTCAACTCAAGTTCTTCACAAAAGTTGATCCTTGTATCAAGGGTAATACTCTTATGTCAATATTTTTGCAAGTTTCTTCTTTTACCTTATGGTTTACTCTACTTTTTCTTTAAGTGTTTTTAATGGGTTTTCAACTTCTAAAATCTCTAGAAAATTGTAGAAAAATCCTTTTGAGTTGAAACCACTTTTTATAGTCTTGTATTAACTTATATTTTCACATACTAAGAGTTTGTATAAAACAAAAATTTCTACCTCTTATTTCCATGGATGGCCGAAACCTATACATGGTGGCCTAGGAAGTTTTGTTTCAACTTTTTGAAAGATGATCATGTATTTGAGCTTCTAGATCCCTCTTGATCCTAAATCTAAAGTCTTGAAAGGTTTGAAAATCTCTAGCTTATTTATCCAAGGATGGCCAAACCTATATGGTTTTGGACCTAGGATGCTTGAGTTCAACTTTCTAACTATGATCATGGATTTAGACCTCTTAATCTTTCTGATGCCAAACCTAAGAGTTTTCATAAAAAAAGGCTTTTCGTCATTCTCCTAGGATAGGCCGAAACTCAATGTTTTGGAGCTAGGATGTTTGAGTTTTCATTTTCCAAAATGATCATGGACTTGAAGATCCTTAAGACATTAGGATGCTAAGTCTAAAAGATTGGATAGTTTAGAGATTTCTAACCTAGTTATCTTATGATGGCCGAACCTATGAGGTTTTTGGACCTAGGATATTTTGTTTTCTTTTATTTTCAATATGATCATGGATTTGAGCTCCTAAATACATTGGGATGCAAAATCTAAGAGATTGGAAGGTTTAAAGTTTTCTAACCTATTTTACTATACAAGGTCGAAACCTAGAACCTAAGAGTTAAGTATCTAAAATCTTAGAGTGTGAAATGAAACCTAACTCTCATTAGATTTAAATGGCCGAACCTACATAATGAGAACATAGATGATTTTATTTGATTTAGTTGTTTTTATGTTGTTTGGTTGAAGGTGGAGTTAACACCTCGTGGTCGGATAACGAGGAGCTGGGAATTCGAGCTTTGGGTTATAACTCAGGTGGGGGAAAGAATCAACCTATCGTCGGAATCGATATGTAGTAGATTATGTAGTAATTATGTAGGGCGACCTAAACCTTACTAGAAGTCGAATAATCGACAAGACCAGAATCGCTTTAAATTGCTTTTATAAAACATCCATGGTGATTCGGAGATTGTAAGTTGATCGATATTAGGTAGATGTTTATACTGTTGATGGTTGATTTGAGTTTTATGACCTTTGTTGAACTGATTTAGTGCTATGTTGATGTTTTGAAATATCTTTGATTGACTTGATGTTATGCATGATCTGTGTGGTATTTACTTTATGCTTAGTGGATTAAGCGAAGATATATATGTGGTCTAAGAGATGAGTTGTTTTGGGTGTGAGGATCTTGATGATTTTTAGAGGTGCCTAACCTACATGAAATATGTTAAAGAGGTGTTGTGACATAGAGCATGTGTTGAGGTCTTGATGAGAGGTTAAGGCACTAGGTTATGACCATAGGAGTCTGCGAGGTTCATATGTTGTGTTGTTTCTATAACCGTATGTGGGACACATACAAGACCCGAAGTCCTTGTGGGACCGTCCAAAGGGTAAACTTGACTTGTGCAGCTACGAGTGTCATTGCTTTGCATGAGCACCTTTGGGAGTGGACGAGGTGTGCACCGGGATCATCGTGCAGCTGTAGTGTCACGCTTTGCGTGAGCGTTCTTACCATGGTGAAGGTGTGCACCGGGATAATCGTGCAGCTATAGTGTCATTGCTTTGCACGAGCACCCACGGTCCGGGGTGTGCACCCATGCTTGGACGACTGACCGATAACCATAACTATGATAGGGAAACCATAGCCATTTTCAATATCAAGTTTTAGTTGCAGGAGTGAGGGTAGGATGGATATAAGAATTATATGGAAGATGGATGACTTGACTGATGTTGTGTCTATAATAATTACTGTATAGTTTACTATGACTCTTTTCCGCTTTTGTTGATAGAACTGTTTCTTATCCCCTGTATATTTCTGTATGTTGTATTTTGTCTCCTTGTGGAACCATACGAGAAGACCTTGTGGATGAACGTAACCAGGAGGAGTTGGATGGAACTCCCTACGAACCAGATGTCGGAGGACGAGCTGTGACCCATGGTGATTAGGGTCTAGTTAGTTATGGCCAGTGCGTCTGTGTCGTGAAGCTTTATCTTTCCGCTTATGTTTTGTATAACTATGCACCAGTTCGGGATCCTATTGATGGGATGTCCTGAAACAGTGTTTTGATAACTCTGATGCTTTAAGTATGTTTAATATATTTATGTTTTCATATTTTGTTCTATATGAATCTATTTGCTTAAGAAATTAAGTTTCAATTTTTACGTAATTTTCACGTTAAGCGTGCGATTAAGTAATTAAATAATGAGGTTTTAAACTAAATGACATAAAGGGACACAACAGGGTGTCTCATTACTCGGTAGATTTGCAAAGTTGTAATCTGTGAAGTTGCTGCTTCATTCAAACTCTTACTATTTATAAAGCCTGTAGAGGCTTGCAGAAAAATACTTGTTTGAGCATGGAGAGGCTAGGTGTGCAAACAATACTTGTTAGTTGAGCCCGCGGAGGCTAGGTGTGAAAATAATAGCTTCTGTAACCTAATCAGTTATAGTGCAAATACTTGGTGAAGCTAAGGACTGGATGTAGCTCAAGGTTTGGGGTGAACCAGTATAAATCTGTGTCTCCTTTTATTAGCTTAATCTTTCCAGTTTGCTTTATATTAACTGTGCTAATTGGTTTGAAAGGTGAATCTCATTTAAACAGTAAGACGCGTCTTTGTGTCTATCATCTTAAAAAGGAAATGTTTCAAAAAGTTAACTAAAACACTATTCCACCCCCTTCTCGTGTTTTATATTTGTTCATTTCAAAAGGATTTGAAAATACGGAAGTTAAGTTGAAATACAGTAAAAAACGACAAAACTGTGTTTTAAGTATTTCGATGTTTTTGAGAAACTATTTTTTAGGAATTTGCTACCGATGTACTTTTGGTTAAATTTTCCTTCAAAAGATTTGGTTTTAGCTAAAGGTTTTGGTTTTAAACCAAAAAGAATTTTAGTCTTCAGAGACTAGTATTTACAGTAAAATGCAAAACCTAAGTCATGGATGACTTAGTGAAAATATGAACTTAATAATTTATGACGTACGGTGAAGCAAGACCATTTGTCATAAAGTGTGGATAATTCAATATCCACACATCCATAATACTTAACGAGAAAGAGTATTTTAAGGTTACTTACTCGACTAGTAATCCTGTTCGTGAATGGACTTAAAGAGGCATAATGAGTTGGTGATGAATGACCAACCTTCATAATGTACTAAATTGTTGAAATATGGATATACTAGTGAGGGGATCCTAAACATGTGCAAGGATTCACGGGTTGGTACTATCCGGCGGATAAACACGAACGCACATGGCGTGATCGGCTTCATCCAAAGAATATTGTCAATAAGGCCTTTGTGCCTAGGAAGTGGGCCTACATGTTCTGTTCGCATGTGGATTGTAGGGTGATGATTCTTCAATGATCTTGGGAATGTCGGTGTTGGGATGACCACTGATGGCCATTCAGGGTGATGGGTCATGGAGTCCTGTGAAAAACACTGACAACTTCTACTTGCAGCTGTACAATCCTGGTTATTGATGGCGTTTCACAACCAATGGGGTTATTATTATTGATGCACAAGTATGCCTAATGTTGGCAGTTGTGTTCTAACCACTCCTTTCGAATATTCTCTTAACTCCGGAGTAGAGTCAGATCTTCCTTGAGGCTGTGCAGGTATAGGACTATGCAGTTTCAATCAGTCATCTCTCTATTCTTGTGAGGCTGTGTAGGTATGGGACTATGCAGTTTCACTAGGTCATGTTTGTGTATAAGCCGTGTCCTGTCATGCTTTGATGTTGCATGCCTTTGATGTTATGTATATGTTGTATGTTGTTGGTATATTGATTGAATTGTTGATCTGCAATTGGATGATAACATGAGATATGTTAGTAAGAGTATGTATATGCATATGTGCCATGTTGTGTCGTGCTGCTTTCATATCTGCCATATGCTTTGTGATGTTGGGAATCTCACCTCCTTTATTTTATATTGCTGTGTCTAGTTTGGCTTTGCGCCTTTTGTGTTCTTCTAAAAAGGATAGGATGTTGAGATGTCACTCGACTGACCCACAAGAGGTGTTGAGGTTCGAGCATGAGGACGACATGGGGAAGTCTCTAGAAGACGTCACTTCCAGCTTTCGGATGGTTCAAGATGAGGGTTTCTGTATTTCCTTTCGTGCCTGATCTTCCTTTTCTTCTGATAGGCATGACTATCAATGGTTTTTAGGTTATGACTTTTCCCTTAGAAGGGGAAAGGGCCTAGTACGAGAGTTACTTTGTAGTGGCTCTAGTAGTGACTTTTGTGGCGACGTCGACAGTGGGCTCAAATAGAGTTTCTACTAGATTTCGTAGGTTAGCTTGTCTTTCTCATAATGTATGAGAAAAGATTATCTTTTATGTATAGTTGGGCCAGCGTAGGATGTATGTGTGTGATTTTAGCTTTTCTGGAGCTGCATCTCCAAGTACCTTATGTTTTTAGGAGCTGTGTCTCCATATCTTTACGTTGGGTCTGTATGTGTATATGTTTTATTCAACGAGTCGGGTTGGGTTTTTTATGTAAGCCTATTTTTGAACATATGACCTGAAATGCATTAAGAAATGTTTTATTACACATTACCTATTTCCAGATATTTACATTTATGTCTTGCGAAAGCGAAAAATTTCTCCGTTTTATCACATCAAGATTTTTAATTACCCTATTTTCGGCCTTAAAACGTTAAGGACAATGGAGTGCCTGAGAAGGGTGTTACATTTCTCATGAGAAATGGAGAGGACCCCTACCCGATCCCATGGAAAAAGATCATCTCCATTTTTTATCTCTCCATTTATGTCTATTTTCAATGGTTTAGGAAAAATAAATAAATGTGTATTATACACATGTATGTAATCCGTCATGCATTTATTATTTCAAAACTTTAATAATGGATATCTCCATTTCTCATGAGAAATTGAAAGGATCCCTACCCGATCCCATGGAAAAAGATCCTCTCAAATATTTTTATCTCTCCATTTATGTCTATTTTCAAAGTTTTAGGACAAAAATAATGTGTATTATACACATGTATGTAATCCGCCATGCATTTATTATTCCAAAAGTTAATAATGGACATCTACCATCTAAAAATTTTGCTTGCCCTCGTAGGTCTGTCCAAATTGCCAATTAGGAGGAGCAACATTATCAAACTCCAACGTTTTCCCATCACTTGTAGTCACCTGGAATGACAAGGCTTGTCCTACCAAATTAGTATTTGTTTGCCAATGTTGTCCCCAGTTATGTGACATAGGAATCCAGTAACTTTTGTTAGACCCTTTGATTTGCACACTAGAAACATCACCAGCATTGCCAACATTGTACACCAATACAAGCAAAAAATAAGGGTTCCCTGAGAACTCAAACTTAACACCCCCTATTTTGATGCATGGAGTACGCCTATATTTCACAGGAATGATGCCAGCTTTGTAATAGGCAATGGTAGTGAACATTTTCATGGACAAGTCGAAGTGCTTTAGTGGAGGGTTGCACCAATTACCACTAGGTTTGGAATAATTCGGAGGGCAAAAATTTGTTGCGGTTATTTTGATGGAGCCTGCATTCTTTATGCACCATTGAGGGTCATTGACACACATTATCTCAAAACAAGCACCACAAGTAAGTCCATGGTTGTATAGAGCGGTGCTTAAGGCTGCGGTTTGAAGCCCGTACCCTTGCTTGAAAAGATCACCATAGCCACAAGAACCCTCTGCATATCGAATATATTAACAAAAACATTGAGATCAGTAGTATATGGTATTGCTGACCTGTGTTCTTTGGTCATTGCTTAAAAAATCCGAAAGAAGCAAGCTTTTACGGAAAAACTAAATGTACCACTTCTCAAAACAATAAATATATATCATATCTCATACAATTTTTTTTAATAACTTAACCGATGGCCTTACGTTGCATTCTCCTATGATTAATTAATCATCAAAATAACTAGTCTTTTGGTAAGAAATGGAGAGAGTTATATATATATATATATATATACTTACTCATGGTGTCTCCACCCGCCATGTCACCATAAAAGGTTGCATGAGCATCATACCAATTGATGTCAATGCACTTGGCTCCGACAAAGAGAGCCATGAAGAAGGCCAAAGGAACAAAAGAGTACAACTTAGCCATGACTAGGGTAAAAGGTAGAGAAAAGACGAGTTTCTTATGTCAGAATTGTTGGTATTTATAAAGGTGGTTTGGGGGGGGGGGGGGGGGGGTAATAAAAGATATGGATATGCCCAATTATTAATTAGCTGATTGAATACTTCCATTTTTTAAGGAAAACAAAACATTAAATAATAATGTCAAAGTTGTTGGTATTGGAAAAAGATTCTCTCCAAGTCTATTTTCAAAGTTTTAGGGAAAAAAAAGCGTATTATCTACATGTATATAATCCGTCATACATTTATTATTCCAAAACATTAATAATGGACATCTCAATTCTCAAGAGAAATGGAGAGGATCTTTACCCGATCCAATGGGAAAAGATCCTCTCCATTTAGGTCTATTTTATAAGTTTTAGGATAAAAATAAATGTGCATTATACACATGTATGTAATCTGCCATGCATTTTAACAGTCCAAAAGTTTAATAATGGACATCTCCATTTCTCATGAGAAATGGAGAGGATCCTTACCCGAACCCATGGAAAAATATCCTGTCCATTTATGTCTATTTATAAAGTTTAAGAAAAATAAATAAATGTGTGTTATACACATGCATGTAATCCGCTATGCATTTATTATTCCAAAACTTTAATAAAAGACATCTCCATTTCTCATGAGAACTGGATAGGGATCCCTACCCGATCCCATGGAAAAACAACCTCCCCATTTTTTATCTCTCCATTTATGTCTATTTTTAAAGTTTTAGGAAAAAAATAAATGTCTACTATACACATGCATGTAATCCGCCATGTATTTATTATTCCAAAACTGTCATCATGGACATCTCCATTTCTCAAGAGAAATGGAGAGGATTCCTACTCCCTTTTCCATGGGATCGGGTAGGGATCCCTGAGATGTCTATTATTAAAGTTTTAGAATAATAAATGCTACGCTGATTACATACATGTGTAATTAATACACATTTATTTTTTTCCTAAAACTTTGAAAATAGACATTAATGGAGAGATAAAAATTAGAGATGATATTTTTCCATGGGATCGGGGTAAGGGTTGGGGGGGGGGATACTAGATATGGATATGCCCAATTATTAATTAGCTGATTGAAAACTTCCATTTTTTAGGAAAACAAAACATTAAATACTAATGTCGAAGTTATTGGTATTGGAAAAAGATTCTCTCCAACTCTATTTTCAAAGTTTTAGGAAAAAAAATGTGTATTATCTACATGTATATAATCCGTCATACATTTATTATTCCAAAACATTAATAATGGACATCTCAAATTCACAACAGAAATGGAGAGGATCTTTACTCGATCCAATGGGAAAAGATCCTCTCCATTTAGGTCTATTTTATAAGTTTTAGGATAAAAATAAATGTGTATTATACACATGTATGTAATCTGTCATGCATTTTAGCAGTCCAAAAGTTTAATAATGGACATCTCCATTTCTCATGAGAAATGGAGAGGATCCTTACCCGAACCCATGGAAAAATATCCTGTCCATTTATGTCTATTTATAAAGTTTAAGAAAAATAAATAAATGTGTGTTATACACATGTATGTAATCTGCTATGCATTTATTATTCCAATACTTTAATAATAGACATCTCCATTTCTCATGAGAAATGGATAGGGATCCCTACCCGGTCCCATGGAAAAACATCCTCCCCATTTTTTATCTCTCCATTTATGTCTATTTTAAAAGTTTTAGGAAAAAAATAAACGTCTATTAAACACATGCATGTAATCCGCCATGTATTTATTATTCCAAAACTGTCATCATGGACATCTCCATTTCTCAAGAGAAATGGAGAGGATTCCTACCCCTTTTTCCATGGGATCGGGTAGGTATCCCTGAGATGTCTATTATTAAAGTTTTAGAATAATAAATGCAACGCTGATTACATACATGTGTAATTAATACACATTTATTTTTTTCCTAAAACTTTGAAATTAGACATTAATGGAGAGATAAAAAAATAGAGATGATATTTTTCTATGGGATCGGGGTAAGGATGATATCCCCAATTATTAATTAGCTGATTGAAAACTTCCATTTTTTAGGAAAATAAAACATTAAATACTAATGTCAAAGTTATTGGTATTGGAAAAAGATTCTCTCCAAGTCTATTTTCAAAGTTTTAGGGAAAAAAAAGCGTATTATCTACATGTATATAATCCGTCATACATTTATTATTCCAAAACATTAATAATGGACATCTCAGATTCACAACAGAAATGGAGAGGATCTTTACCCGATCCAATGGGAAAAGATCCTCTCCATTTAGGTCTATTTTATAAGTTTTAGGATAAAAATAAATGTGCATTATACACATGTATGTAATCTGCCATGCATTTTAACAGTCCAAAAGTTTAATAATGGACATCTCCATTTCTCATGAGAAATGGAGAGGATCCTTACCCGAACCCATGGAAAAATATCCTGTCCATTTATGTCTATTTATAAAGTTTAAGAAAAATAAATAAATGTGTGTTATACACATGTATGTAATCCGCTATGCATTTATTATTCCAAAACTTTAATAAAAGACATCTCCATTTCTCATGAGAACTGGATAGGGATCCCTACCCGATCCCATGGAAAAACAACCTCCCCATTTTTTATCTCTCCATTTATGTCTATTTTTAAAGTTTTAGGAAAAAAATAAATGTCTACTATACACATGCATGTAATCCGCCATGTATTTATTATTCCAAAACTGTCATCATGGACATCTCCATTTCTCAAGAGAAATGGAGAGGATTCCTACTCCCTTTTCCATGGGATCGGGTAGGGATCCCTGAGATGTCTATTATTAAAGTTTTAGAATAATAAATGCTACGCTGATTACATACATGTGTAATTAATACACATTTATTTTTTTCCTAAAACTTTGAAAATAGACATTAATGGAGAGATAAAAATTAGAGATGATATTTTTCATGGGATCGGGGTAAGGGTTGGGGGGGGGGGGGGGGGGGGATACAAGATATGGATATGCCCAATTATTAATTAGCTGATTGAAAACTTCCATTTTTTAGGAAAACAAAACATTAAATACTAATGTCGAAGTTATTGGTATTGGAAAAAGATTCTCTCCAACTCTATTTTCAAAGTTTTAGGAAAAAAAATGTGTATTATCTACATGTATATAATCCGTCATACATTTATTATTCCAAAACATTAATAATGGACATCTCAAATTCACAACAGAAATGGAGAGGATCTTTACTCGATCCAATGGGAAAAGATCCTCTCCATTTAGGTCTATTTTATAAGTTTTAGGATAAAAATAAATGTGTATTATACACATGTATGTAATCTGTCATGCATTTTAGCAGTCCAAAAGTTTAATAATGGACATCTCCATTTCTCATGAGAAATGGAGAGGATCCTTACCCGAACCCATGGAAAAATATCCTGTCCATTTATGTCTATTTATAAAGTTTAAGAAAAATAAATAAATGTGTGTTATACACATGTATGTAATCTGCTATGCATTTATTATTCCAATACTTTAATAATAGACATCTCCATTTCTCATGAGAAATGGATAGGGATCCCTACCCGATCCCATGGAAAAACATCCTCCCCATTTTTTATCTCTCCATTTATGTCTATTTTAAAAGTTTTAGGAAAAAAATAAACGTCTATTAAACACATGCATGTAATCCGCCATGTATTTATTATTCCAAAACTGTCATCATGGACATCTCCATTTCTCAAGAGAAATGGAGAGGATTCCTACCCCTTTTTCCATGGGATCGGGTAGGGATCCCTGAGATGTCTATTATTAAAGTTTTAGAATAATAAATGCAACGCTGATTACATACATGTGTAATTAATACACATTTATTTTTTTCCTAAAACTTTGAAATTAGACATTAATGGAGAGATAAAAAAATAGAGATGATATTTTTCTATGGGATCGGGGTAAGGATGATATCCCCAATTATTAATTAGCTGATTGAAAACTTCCATTTTTTAGGAAAATAAAACATTAAATACTAATGTCAAAGTTATTGGTATTGGAAAAAGATTCTCTCCAAGTCTATTTTCAAAGTTTTAGGGAAAAAAAAGTGTATTATCTACATGTATATAATCCGTCATACATTTATTATTCCAAAACATTAATAATGGACATCTCAGATTCACAACAGAAATGGAGAAGATCTTTACCCGATCCAATGGGAAAAGATCTTCTCCATTTAGGTCTATTTTATAAGTTTTAGGATAAAAATAAATGTGCATTATACACATGTATGTAATCTGCCATGCATTTTAACAGTCCAAAAGTTTAATAATGGACATCTCCATTTCTCATGAGAAATGGAGAGGATCCTTACCCGAACCCATGGAAAAATATCCTGTCCATTTATGTCTATTTATAAAGTTTAAGAAAAATAAATAAATGTGTGTTATACACATGTATGTAATCCGCTATGCATTTCCAAAACTTTAATAATAGACATATCCATTTCTCATGAGAAATGGATAGGGATCCCTACCCGATCCCATGGAAAAACGTCCTTCCTATTTTTTATCTCTCCATTTATGTCTATTTTAAAAGTTATAGGAAAAAAATAAACGTCTATCATACACATGCATGTAATCCGTCATGTACTTATTATTCCAAAACTTTCATAAATGGAGAGGATTCCTACCCCTTTTTCCATGGGATCGGGTAGGGATCCTGAGATGTCTATTATTAAAGTTTTAGAATAATAAATGCGACACTGATTTCATACATATGTAATTAATACACATTTATTTTTTTCCTAAAACTTTGACATTAGACATTAATGAAGAGATAAAAAATAGAGATGATATTTTTTCATGGGATCAGGGTAAGGATCCTCTCCATTTCTCATGAGAAATGGAGATGAGAAATGGAGATGTCCATTATTAATGTTTTGGATTAATAAATGTATGGCGGATTACATACTTGTGTATAATACACATTTATTTATTTTTTTATTAAACTTTGAAAATAGACATAAATTGAGAGATAAAAAATGGAGAGGATCTTTTTCCAAGGGATTGAGAAGGGATCCTCTCGATTTTTCATTAGAAATGGAGATGTCCATTATTAAAGTTTTGGAATAATAAACGTATGGTGGATTACATACATATGTATATAATACACATTTATTTTTTCCCAAAACTTTGAAAATAACCATAAATGGAGAGATAAAAAATGGAGAGGATCTTTTTCCGTGGGATCCGGTAGGGATCCTCTCCATTTCTCATGATAAATTGAGATGTCCGTTTTTGAAGTTTTGGAATAATAAATGCATGACGGATTACATATATGTGTATAATAGATATTAATTGTTTCCTAAATCTTGGAAAATAGACATAAATGTAGAGATTAAAAAAATTCATTTTTCCATGGGATCGGGTGGGATCCTCTCCATTTCTCGTTTGAAATGGAGATGTCCATTATTATAGTTTTGGAATAATAAATGCATGGCGGATTACATATATTTGTATATAATACACATTTATTTTTTTCCTAAAACTTTAAAAAATAAAAATAAATGGAGAGAGAAAAAATGGAGATGATCTTTTTCCAAGGTTTCGGGTAAGGATCCTCTACATTTCTCTTGAAAAATGAAGATGTTCACTATTAAACTTTTTGAATAACAAATGAATGGAAGATTACATACATTTGTATTATTACACATTTTTTTACACACATTTTGTACCTCTCCATTTATGTCTATTTTCAATGTTTTGGGATAAAAATTAATGTGTATTATACACATGTATGTAGTCTGCCCTGCATTTATTATTCCAAAAGTTTAATATTGGACATCTCCTTTTCTCTGAGAAATGGAGAGGACACCTTACTGAATCCATTGAAAAAGATTCTCTCCATTTTTTATCTCTCCATTTATATCTATTTTCAAAGTTTTAGGGAAAAAAATAAACGTGTATTATATACACATGTATGGAATCTGCCATGCATTTATTATTCCAAAATTTTAATAATGGACATATCCATTTCTCATGAGAAATGGAGAAGATCCCTAACGATCTCATGGAAAAAAAATCCTCTCCATTTTTTTATGTCTCCATTTATGTTTATTTTCAAAGTTTTAGGGAAAAAATAAATGCGTATTATACACATGTATATAATCCGCCATGCTTTTATTATTCCAAAACTTTAATAATGGACATCACCATTTCTCATGAGAAATGGATAGGGATCCCTACCCGATCCCATGGAAAAAGATCCTCTCCCTTTTTATCTCTCCATTTATGTCTATTTTCAAAGTTTTAGGAAAAAAATAAACGTCTATTATACACATGCATGTAATCCACCATGTATTTATTATTCCAAAACTTTCATAATGGACATCTTCATTTCTAAATGGAGAGGATTCCTACCCCTTTTTCCATGGGATCGGGTAGGGATCCCTGAGATGTCTATTATTATAGTTTTAGAATAATAAATTCAACGCTGATTACATACATGTGTAATTAATACACATTTATTTTTTTCCTAAAACTTTGAAATTAGGCATTAATGGAGAGATAAAAATAGAGATGATATTTTTCCATGGGATCGGGGTAAGGATTGTAACACCCCCACTAGGCATTACTATGTAACACATGCGGATTTGATTTAAAAGATAGTTTGCTGGTTGTTTTTCGGGAAATTATTTTTTTTCAAGTCAGAAAATTGGGGTATAAAAAATTTTCTTCTATGGATAACTCTGAAACCAAAATACATACATTTAAACAGTAAAGTCGCATTTGGAACAAAGTCGCCACAACATACAACATCTCTCAAAAGTTTCAAAATTCGAAGGAAAAAGCGTAAACTATAGACTGATACATATAACACTATATTTACCGAACTCTTCAAATATACGACCCAACCCAGACTCCTAAGCTGGTCACTCTATCAAATATTCATTGGAGAGACCCCCGTGGCCATCCCCCAATCAGAATACTCCTCCAACCATTTAAAACTAAGTCTTCGGGCTACTTAGGAAGACTCCTCTGCATCATCAGTACTAGAGATCCAAGGTACAACAGCAAAACCAGAAGAAACCTGATATATTTGTAAGGGTGAGACACCAATATATGGATTGGACACAATAACCATATGCACGATACATGCATCACATCAACATATCAACAATTACCAAATATTAATAGATGAATCAACAAGTATTATATAAATGGGTTTCATACCCGTACAGTCAGCTTTTATGAAGATTATGCATGACACTTCAATATTCGGGCTCTAAAGCTTAATCTCTGGAGATCCCAACATCCTCAAAATGAGTTGATCAGGCTCGATACATCGTCTCATTGGCTAGCTAAGCACAACGATAATACATCGTCTCATTGTCCATTTAAGCACAACGATATGTACATCGTCTCATTGTCCATTTAGGCACAACGACACACGTACATCGTCTCATTGTCCCTTTTAAGAACAACGATAATACATCGTCTCATTGTCCCTTTTGAGAACAACGATAATACATCGTCACATGATACCCTTTCTATTAAGGTCTCACGTTAAACCATGTCGGCCACGTCTGCCATAAATGCAAATGTAAAACATTTTTGTTCTCGATATTTTCTTTGTGTTCATTCTCATTCGTTTTCGAAGCTCAGAAGTTAACGAATTTCCATAATTTTCATCATTTGAAATTATTCAACATCAACACGGGACACGCAGTCCGAGTGCTCAATCACCACGCCTTAGACCGATGCACCAGTCTTGGGCTTGTGGTTATAGAAAACATCTTACAATTTTATCCATGTTTTGTTTTAACATGATTAGGACTCTCAGTCCATAACACCATGATAAGGACTCTCGGTCCACAATACTTGACACGGATCAAAGATCAATGTGCACATTATAGAATACTAGAAGCGACGTCTCGCGAACTAGATTCGATTTCCACATATTCTTACTTTTCGTTCAGTGAAACACAAATACCAAAATAAAACCTCGATAACCTATCCAAGTTATTGGAATATTTTCAAAGCATTTAGTAGGAAATCCTTTCCTTGAGAAAATCATTTATAAAACATTTATAGGAAAACTACTTTCTTTTGAAATCCTTTCGTTTTTCCAAAACACTTTAACACTTCATCAAATCTTTTTCTTAAAATCATTTCTAAATAGAACAAAGTCAAATATTTCTCAAAGGTTTTTCTTTCATAAAACACACGTCTCTAAAAGGTATTCTCTTGTGTAAAATTCTTATTCACGAGAAGGCAGCTTTCCTTTAACTTAAAAAAATATTTCAACACATGTTCTAAAAATCTCATCTATCAAAATAAATACATTACTTGAATATTTTGTTTACAAATCATCTTCTTTAATCAAATAAAACTTAAAAAAGAAATATCTTTGTTTCAGGATCTCATAAAGCTTATTAAGGCTTTTATTCTCATAGTTATTTGAGCACCGACGAATGTGAGGCTTCTCATACATCAATCAATCATCAATATAATATCAGTCAACAGTATAACAGTTAATAACAGTCCATGATATATATGATTCATCATACTTTAGTCAAGTAAATAATCAAGTAAGAAATCAACATCAGACAGTTACCACAACAGTTCAAGTACATAAATCATTCAAACATTGATTCCAATATTATAACACGATCCAGATAAATCAAATAATTCACATACACACATGCACACAGTTATTGAGTATCCCTTAGGCAAGCTCCCCTTACCTTTGGTGAAGGTTAAAGTGCTTGTTGTTTGAAGTATCGAACCACGAACGTCCTTGCTTACTTCGTGATGAATGTCTAGGTTTATGAACACAACACCACAAGTTAAAAGTTGACTAAGAACACTAAACCAAGAGGGTATAGGTTCGGCCATGGCATAAAATAGGGTTAGAGGTTTTCAAACAAAGAATACAACTCATGGATTAATGATGCTTAGGTGTTAGGAGTTCATAACCAAGGTTCACTTTACAAAGATAGAACAAAAATCCCACTAAATCCATGCTTAGGGTTTCGCCCTCTTTAGCATAAGTAGGCTAGAAATTTCCAACCCTTATAAGCTCTTAGATTTAGAGTTAAAAGATACCAACAAGTCTAAACTCACGATCATATTTGGAAAGTTGAAATAAAGCATCCTAGGTCCACAGCCACATAGGTTCGGCCATCATAGGATAAATGGGCTAGAAATCTTTATACTTTCCAATATCTTAGACTTAGCATCCAAATGTATTAAGGATCTCAAGTCCATGATCATATTGGAAAATGAAAACAAAACATCCTAGGTTCACACCATCATAGGATAAACAACCTAGAAATCTTTAAACTTTCCAATCTCTTAGACTTAGCATCCAAATGTATTAAGGAGCTCAAGTCCATGATCATATTGGAAAATGAAAACAAAACATCCTAGGTTCACAACCATCATAGGATAAACAAGCTAGAAATCTTTAAAGTTTCCAATCTCTTAGACTTAGCATCCAAATGTATTAAGGAGCTCAAGTCCATGATCATATTGGAAAATGAAAACAAAACATCCTAGGCCATTAAGGGGTAGATTCGGCCATCATAGGAAAAGGGAGTTAGAAATTTTTTTGTACACAAACTCTTAGTATGGTAAAATACAAGTAAATAGAAGACTATAGAATTTGGTTTCAAATCAAAAGGAGTTTTCTACCATTTTAGAGAGATTTTGGAAGTTTAAAGCACATAAAGGACACATAAAGTAAACTATGAAATCAAAGAAGAAACTTGTAAAAATACTTACATGAGAGTATTACCCTTAGTGTTAGGAAGAACTTTGATGAAGAACTTGAAGTAAAAAGACAAGTAAAAATGAAAGCTTTAAATGTTTGAAGTTAGAAGAGAAATGAAGAAGTAAGAAAGTGATGAAGTGAAGAAATGAAATGGGTATTTATAGAGGGGTGAGAGAGGCACGAAATTGAGGAGAGAGGAATGAACTTGGAGGGCAAGTTTTGATCTTGTGCCTTGTTTGGTTCGAGAAGAGAGAGAAAAATGGGTTTTTAGAATATAATATGTTATATTTCAAAAAGTGTCGTTATGACCACTTTTTAGGAGGTAGCTTAGGCCATACCTCTAGTGAGTCACCTCACTCCCTCATCTCACCTCAAGCCTTTTATGTCTCCTATTCTGCTCCATTGTATAACCGGTTTAAGTTTCCGATCGTATTTCGCCCAGAATAAATATTATATTTTATTTCCGAACTCAAATTTTTGAAAATTTCCAATATCCTACAAAACATCATAAAAACACTAACCGTTTCGTTCATGGGTCAAAAATAGGTTTTCTGCACAGTAAACTTCTAACGACAGTGAAAAAACGCAGACCAGCTTCCGTCTGAATTTTCAAACGAAAATTTTACCGTGACTTCATATAATATAACAACACAAGAAAATGATTTTAGTTTAATTAAAATCATTCACTGAGTTTAATCTAAAATAAACACATTTAAATATGTATTTACTGCTACAGAAACCATATGAAAAACAGGGTGTTACAAGGATCCTCTCCATTTCTCATGAGAAATGGAGATGTCCATTATTAATGTTTTGGATTAATAAATGCATGACGGATTACATACTTGTGTATAATACATATTTATTTGTTTTTTATTAAACTTTGAAAATAGACATAAATTGAGAGATAAAAAATGGAGATGATCTTTTTCCAAGGGATGGAGAAGGGATCCTCTCGATTTATCATTAGAAATGGAGATGTCCATTCTTAAAGTTTTGGAATAATAAACGTATGGTGGATTACATACATGTGTATATAATACACATTTATTTTTTTCCTAAAACTTTGAAGATAACCATAAATGGAGAGATAAAAAATTGGGAGGATATTTTTCCGTGGGATCCGGTAGGGATCCTTTCCAGTTCTCATCATAAATTGAGATGTCCATTTTTAAAGTTTTGGAATAATAAATGCATAATGGATTACATATATGTGTATAATACATATTTATTGTTTCCAAAATATTGGAAAATAGACATAAATGTAGAGATTAAAAAAATTCATTTTTCCATGGGATCGGGTAGGGATCCTCTCCATTTCTCATTTGAAATGGAGATGTCCATTATTATAGTTTTGGAATAATAAATGCATGACGGATTACATATATGTGTATATAATACACATTTATTTTTTTCCTAAAACTTTTAAAAAATAAACATAAATGGAGAGAGAAAAAATGGAGATGATCTTTTTCCAAGGTTTCGGGTAGGGATCCTCTACATTTCTCATAAAAAATGAAGATTTCCACTATTAAACTTTTTGAATAACAAATGAATGGAAGATTACATACATTTGTATAATTACACATTTTTTACACACATGTTTTACCTCTCCTTTTATGCCTATTTTCAATGTTTCAGGATAAAAATTAATGTGTATTATACACGTTATGTAATCTGCCATGCATTTATTATTCCAAAAGTTTAATATTGGACATCTCCTTTTTTCATGAGAAATGGAGAGGACACCTACCTGATCCCATGGAAAAAGATTCCCTCCATTTTTTATCTCTCCGTTTATGTCCATTTTTAAAGTTTTAGGAAAAAAAATAAACGTGTATTTTATACACATGTATGTAATCTGTCATGCATTTATTATTCCAAAACTTTAATAATGGACATATCAATTTCTCATGAGAAATGGATTATGTATATTTTCAAAGTTTTAGGGAAAAAATAAATGCGTATTATACACATGTATATAATCCGCCATGCTTTTATTATTCCAGAACTTTAAAAATGGAAATCTCCATTTCTCATGAGAAATGGATAGGGATCCCTACCCGATCCCAAAGAAAAAGATCCTCTCCATTTTTATCTCTCCACTTATGTCTATTTTCAAAGTTTTAGAAAAAAAAATGTCTATTATACACATCCATGTAATCCGCCATGTATTTATTATTCCAAAACTTTCGTAATGGACATCTCCATTTCTCAAGAGAAATGGAGAGGATTCCTACCCCTTTTTCCATGGGATCGGGTAGGGATCCCTGAGATGTCTATTATTAAAGTTTTAAAATAATAAATGCAATGCTGATTACATACATGTGTAATTAATACACATTTATTTTTTTTCCTAAAACTCTGAAATTAGACATTAATGGAGAGATAAAAAATAGAGATGATATTTTTCCATGGGATCGGGGTAAGGATCTCTCCATTTCTCATGAGAAATGGAGATGTCCATTATTAATGTTTTGGATTAATAAATGCATGGCGGATTACATACTTGTGTATAATACACATTTATTTATTTTATTAAACTTTGAAAATAGACATAAATTGAGAGATAAAAAATGGAGAGGATATTTTTCCAAGGGATTGAGAAGGGATCCTCTCGATTTATCATTAGAAATGGAGATGTCCATTATTAAAGTTTTGGAATAATAAACGTATGGTGGATTACATACATGTGTATATTGTAACACCCTAGTTTTTACACATATGATTAATTATTTTATTTGGATGTATATGTTTATTTTGTTATGTGGTTTTGTTTGAGTAATTAAATTACTCTCTTCAAATTATTTTATTGGGTGCGTTAGCGCTGACTTATTTCAATGAATGTACGCTTACTAGACAATAATTTACTTTATTATCACTATTATTACCAGTACAAAAAAATATTTTAAATAATATGATTAAGAGAAAAGCATTTTCATATTTTCATTCTATTTAATTTTAGATTTGAAAATAAACTGGTATGACATTAATCAGAGATTAAATGTTGGACCGTAGATTTTCTTAGTTGATCAATTCAACTATCAATCTTTACTTTATTTAGAATTTTGAAAATATACATTTGTGAATTATTATATTTAGATCCAAAGTTTAAAGACAAATCTCTTTTTCTAGACTAAATTTTAACCACTTAACTACTAATTATCGTGTAAAAAAAAAGGGAAAAGAAATGACCCCTCCCTCTGTCACGCATAAAAACCCGATCCGTCTTTTCTTCTTTCTCTTATCTTCTTTCTTCTTAAACTTTCTAAAGCAGCAAATCTTATGTTCTACTCTTGTAACACCCCGATTTTCGCTGCTTCGTAATATCGGTAATAAATATATAAACATATATTTTTATCCGAGATTTAGAAAATGATTTTGGATAAACCAATGTCATTTCCTTGTTATAATTATTCCTTGTTATACTTATTTTTATAAGGCTACGGGGAAGTTTTTGGTTGAAAACTCAGACGGAAGCCGGTCTGCTGTTTTCTGCATTTTCACTGACAGTAAAAGTTTACTGCTCAGATGACCTAATTTTGAGTTGTAAACGAGATGAAAAATATTTTTATCATATTTACTACGATATTGGAAGTTTTGAAAATTCTGGTAAAAAAATTAAAATATTATATTTGTTGCGGGCATATACGTTGAGATGTCTCTAGGCAGAGCCTGAGTCAGATGAATCGGGAAGTCGGCAAAGTAGCAGAGACATTGGATTGACCGACTTGACGAGCATTTATGACAAGTCTATCCTATCATAAATGGCAATAAATGACATATTAATGGCAACATTTAATTTTGTTGTGAAATGACCAAAATACCCTTGTCTTTTTATGACAATTACTACCAAATGCCATTTGACAAATTGACTCCAAACTTTGCCCCATCCTCACGGCTTCAATAGTGTCATCTTCCCTAAGTTGGTTGTCTTCTTCATATAAATACCAATCTTCCATTTCCATGTTCTTTTCTTCAAAGTGTTCATAATTCGTCCGATTTTACCTAGCAATTTTGACCAGTTTCTATTTTGAATCTCGAAAAACTTTCAACATGAAAGTTGTTCATCTTTCTCCCTTCTTTCCAACGACATAAAGATCATCCAAAACGGATAAGTATGTTGAGAGATCCATCCAAAATACTAAAACTGTTCCAAAACCCTAACTATATTCATCTTCTTCCTTAAGTTTCTCAAGAACACCATAAGAAAACCTTGAAGAACATCATCCAAATCTTGATTTCCTTGAATCATAAAGAGGTAAAAACTTCTTCTCTTGACATTTGAATCATTTCTCTTCACAACTTTTGTAGATTCATGACTAAGAATCCTATGTTCTTTCACTTGTTTAAAGTTTTTGAAGTTAGATTCAAAAATTCATAACTAATTCTAGAAAAATCCTTTTGACATGAAACCAATTGCTATGATCTTATAATCATCTCTACTTTCATCATCTAGAAGCACAAGATCATGAGAAATTTCTTTCCTTGATTTTTGTTAAGGCCGAACCTAGGTTACCTTGAAGTTCTTAGGTTTTGTTTCATTTTCAAGACTTGATTCATGATTCAATCCTTTTGTATCTTGCTAGTTCTTGTATTCAAATGTATAGAAGATCAAGAAAATCAACTTTTAACCTATTTATCTCATCAAAAACCGAAACCCTAGATTTGTGAACTCAAGGGTTTTGTGATTCAAAGTTGTTTGTAACACTTGAATCAAACCCTAAGTGTTGTAAATTGATTAAATCCCAAAAGTTGATGAAGTTTTAAAATTCCTAGCCTATGGAGCTTGATGAAAACCGAACCCTAGTTCTTAGAACTAGAAGGGTTTAGTTCATGTCTTAGTTCATAATCATGATTAAAGTGATTAATCATGCTTAATTAACTTATGGATCATTAATCTTTAAGTTAATCAAATTTTAAATTTTTCTAACCTAGATAATGGGTTGAAGCCGAACCCTAACCTTCATAAACTAAGAGTATTGTTGTTTAATTTGATTTATTTTGGTTGTAATTCGTTTGAAGGAAATAACTGAGTTAGCTGAGTCAAGCTGACGGAGAAAAATCAGAACAAAATCAGAACAGTAACAGGAAATATAGTGTGGTCTTCAAGAGGTAAGGGGGGTATGCCTGAGGAGTTTAAGATAATCTCATGTTTGTTTGTGGAGTCATTTATTAATTTTCTGTATAAAATATTTTATTATATTGTACTGTTTACTATTAATTGTTAGATTGATGTGATGTTTATATGAGTAATTGAATTGATGTGATGTGTGGATTTACATGATTATAATTATTTGCTTATATTATAATTGTGATGCATGTCATGAATTGATATATGCCATGCTATTATGTGATTGGAATTTATCTGCTGTTGAGTGTTGGACTGAGTAACCTGACATTGGTCAGTGTTAAAGTTTTTAATTAAGGATAAAAACCTTAATAAGCTTGGATAATTAATCAGAGGGATTAATTTGGAAGATTTTGAGAAAAATGAAAAAAATTATTATTTTAATAATATTTTGTGGAAACAGTGTAAATAAGCCATAGTAAGGGCAAAACCGTGAAATTTTTCACAGGCTTTAATTTTTATATAATAAATTCAATTTTATTATAAAATGTTATTTAAAGTGATTAAGTTCCGAAAATAATATTTATAGCAGTCAGAACAATTACTTCTGACAGAGAAACAATACAAGTTATTTAATATTATTTATTTAATATTATTAAATATTAAATATTAAATATTTAATTATTTAAATATTCGAAAATTAATTATTAAATTTTATTATTATTGAAATTTTATTTTTAAGTTGAACTTTGTTGAGAATTAATTTTGAAGTGAAACAATTGGAAATAAAGAGATTTATCAATGATTTTCGGATTTTATCAACGTTTTAACAGAAAAAGAATTTCTGTAAAAATATTTTATTCAGTGAAGTTATTCCGTTAAACTTGGATAAGTTTTCGGAGCTGTTGTTTTGTATTTGATTTCCACTGAGCGAAATGTTTTACAAGCAGATAAATAAAGCCTAGAAACCGAGACGTCGGGGTTCTAGTGTTGTATGGACACGTAGATCAAGGATCTGTTTCATGGGACGGAGTGTCCTGCAAAGTGGTTGTTTTTGGACTGTGTGTCCTAAGTTGATGTGGACAGTGTGAGTTCCATATCCGCGAGCCTAAAACTGGTGCATCGGTTTAAGGGCATCGTGATTGAGCATTGACTTGTGTGTCTGTGTTGAGATTAAAAGATTTGGATTGTGTGTCCCTGTATATGTTTTAAGTGAAAAGTCTTAATTAAAAGAATTAAGCATGGTCGTTAAGCTTTGTGCTTGACGGGGGAAAGATTATTACGACAAAGAAAACAAAACGAGAATAAAAGTTTTTCTCATGCATTCAATGGCAATTGTGTCATGTGATTATGGGCATTGAATCCACAGTGGATCAATGTATATGGCAGACGTGCCAGGAGATGATGATCATTGTGTTCTGTGGAGACCAATGAGTTACCCTGTATATGACTACAACAATGGTTGGATAATTGTCATAAGGGGCCGTATGACTGAGCTGCAATAGCTGTTTGAGTGGCTATCATACGAGGTCGGATAATATTTGTGCATAGTTGCAATAGCTGTTTGAGTGGTTATAGCACAAGTGACCCTGTACATAACTGCAATAGCTGTTTGAGTGGTTATGTATCTCTGTACAACTGCAATAGCTGTTTGAGTGGTTGTCACAGAAGGGTCGTGTGAACAATTGCAAAAGCTGTTTGAGCATTGGTCACGTGATTGAGATGGATTATCCGACAGTGTATCTGTGTACAACTACAATAGCTGTTTGAGTGGTTGTCACAGAGGTGTCATGTGAACAGTTGCAATAGCTGTTTGAGCACTGGTCACATGAATGTGCCGCTATTTCCTAACTGGAATGGGGAAATAGTGTCATTGCTTTGCATGAACATCCTATCGGGAATGGGGATGTGCACCATTGATTTTCTTGGGCATTGTTTTGTTCGTTTTTACAATGCGCCATGTGTGAGCCTGATCAGCTTGAAACGAAACAGAGAGTTGTGGGATCTCCGGAGATTAGGTAACAAAATAGAGTTGAATATTGAAGTGTCATGCATTTTTATAAAATGACGATGATTGCCGGGTATGATACCCTGTGAAATAAATCATTCTGTTGTTTTAAGTTAATTTTATTATGTTGTGAATATTTGGTATTTGCTATTTGAGAGTCGTGCATGGGGTTGTCTTATTAAAACTCATATATTGGAAACTTACCCTTACAAACATATCAGGTTTATGTTAGACTAAGGTAGTACTTCGGTACACTAGTACGGATGAAGCGAAGGAATTCACTGAGTCGTTCGAGGACTTGACTTCTAGATGCTTGAAGAGGTATGCGTCAGTGGGAATGTCACAAGGGTATTCCCAATAACAGTGATTATTAGTACTGACCAGCTATAGGACTTTTGGTGTCTTATAAAGTAGTGGTACTTGGTTAGTCTGGACATTTGACTATTGAAAGTCATTTTTTTTTTAAGTTGTAATTCCAGATTACCACTACATTACAATTACTCCTTTATTTTCTTATGTTAAGTCTTTTGGAGATGACCTGTTATGTGAAGGTCTAAGTGTAAAATTCTCATGATACCTATTATATTATATTAATGGTGTTGGATTATATATGGAGTAAAAGAAAAAGAAAAAAAATTTATCACTAATTCTGAAAGGGATCAATAACTAGAAAATTATATTTTCCGAAAGCAACCAGCAAAACTATTTTATTGAGTGTATTTCCGTAATAAGTTACGTAAATGTGATAACCTGAAAATGGGGTGTCACAACTCTCAACATCCAAACTTCATCTCCTTCTTCACTTTTGTCCTCCACCATGACCAGCCGTGTGCGCCGCCCTCCTCAGCTGTGCGACCCCCGCCCCTAAGGCAACCGTTCGGCCACCGCCCATCTTGGAGCAAACATCTCGCGATTCGCCGCCACCCTGCTGGTTCATTTCAGCCGCTGTCGCGCCTCACCATCTCCACCGCGGGTGTTTTTCCGGCCACCGCGAGTGTTCCTTTGTAGTTTTTGTTCATGTTTCCGTCTTCCTCATGTGGTCTGTACAAAAACCCACAATTTTGGTCACTGTTTGGAAGCCCCTCGCAGGAGTTGCTCCGCCTGCCGCCGCGCCAGTTGGCCTTCCAGCCACCATGTTCTCCTCTCTTCACCTTGCATAAGTGTTTTACCCTCTAATCTCTTCTAGATTGAAAAACCCCAAATTGATTTTGAAACCCTAAGCCTAACATTTTGATTTTAGCTTTAGACTTTGAAATTAAATGTGTATTCATGTAATTGAGACTACAAATTGATGTTTTATTAAACTAATTTCATGATTCTAGGATTTGAATGAGTTTTCCCCAATTTAAGATATGAACCCTAAAACCCCAATTTGATTTTTATTGAAATTGGTTATGTTTGGTAAAATTAAGTATGCATTTATGAAATTAGGACTTTTAGTTGATGATTCCTAAGTTCATTTTCATGATCCTTTAATCAAAACAAAGTTTCATCAAGGGGTATTGTGAAGTTTAAGCTCCAAACATGATTTTCTTTGAAAATGACCTTATTTGGTAATAAGATTAAGTTTTTAGATCAAATTAGAATGTGTGTTTGATTATGTGTAATTGATTTCTTGATTTCTGGTTATTGCGCGTTGTTGGATTCCCTTCCTAGGACGTTTGACACGGCTATGCTTGCTTGATGGATTAGATAGTTACACTCTTGGAGCTAACGTGAGCATTAAGACGAGGATCATTTACTTGTCTTCAAAGGTAAGGGGAGCTTGCCTAGGGATATTCAATAACTATATGAATGTGTGTATGTGTTTAATTGAGTGTTGTGAATATTATTGTGATAGCCAATACTTGAATAACTTGTTTACTTGAACTATTGTGACTATTATTTGAAGTTGAACATTACTTGCTTTAAAGTTTTATGAATTATATATATATGTGATGAACTGTTATTAACTGTGATATTATTATTGCTGTGAATATATTACTGTTGATTGAAGTTTGAGAAGCCGGACTTGAGTCTGTGCCCAATGACTATAAGGATTAAAAGCCTTAATAAGCCTTGAATATGACTTTGAAAGTTTTGGGTTCATTTATAAAAGTTCCTTGTTTAAAGTGCTTACTTTGGAAGAATAAGATCTTTGTTTTTAGAAAAATGTTGAAGTGATTTTGAGTTGAAGAAAACTACCTTTTTATGATCAAAAGTTTTGTACGAGAGAAAACCTTTTCGAACGGTAGGTTCTATGAAGGAAAAACCCCTTTGAAAATATTTAATTTTATTCCATCAAGGATTTCAAAAGCAAACGAATTTCCTAAAGGTTTTATAAAAGAATTTGTAAAGAAAAAGATTTTCTCCTAAATGATTTAGAAACGTTCCGGTTACTTGAATAAGTGACCGAGGTTTTGTTTTGGTTTTTGATTTTCACTGTTCGAAAAGTAAGCACATGTGAAAGAGAATACTAGTTCGCGAGACGTCGCCTCTAGCATTCAATTTATGCACGTGATCTGGGATTCGTGTCAAGGATTATGGGCCAAGGGTCCTAATCATGATATTATGGGCTAGGAGTCCTAATCTTGGAATTGAGCACTGTGTGTCCTAATTTCGTTGTTATGGGCTATGAGTCCTTATCATGTTGAAATAGAATAAAAGTATAATTGTTTCTACGACCGCAACCTTGGACTACGGCATCGGTCTAAGGTATTGTGATTGAGTACTCGGACTGCGCGTCCTGTGTTATTGATTTTCAAGTGATGAAAATTGTGAATAGTCGTTAGCCTTGGGCTTCGACAACGAAAAAGAGTGAACACAAAGAAAAGTCTCGATAATGAAAAGTCTTTTATTCATATGCATTTCCCTTTGGCAGACGTGCTTGAGTTACCGAATACCCGTTTAAGATGTGGTATTTGATGATGTATACATCCGAATGGCCGTTATAAGGGATTCGTGATGGTGTTGATCCGGGTACATGAGGTGACCGAGACAACTTACCGAACGTGGCGTATGAGCCTGATCAACTCTTTATTTCTTAATGATAAAACGGTGATGATATCTAATGAGATTAAGTTTAGAGCCTGATGATTGAAGTGTCATGCATTCTCTTTATAAAACTGATTGATTCGGGTACGAGACCCACTGATATAACACTTGTTGTTTTATCTATGAATAATGCTTAAATGCTAATATGCCAATGTGTTGTACGTATCATGTATATGGTTGTTGTGTGATATATCCATTTGTCGGTATCTCACCCTTACAGATATATCAGGTTTCTTCTGGTTCGCTATCGTACCCTGGGTACTTTAGTACAGATGGTACAGAGGAGTCTTCCTAAGTCACTCAGAGACTTAGATCTAGTTGTTTGATGAAGTATTTGATTGTGGAATGACTACGTGAGTTTTCCTCAAATAAATTTTAGAACGACCAGCTTAGGGTTTGAGACTTGGATTTTTTGATAGTACGTATGAGTATGGCTCATAGAGTCTTTATTCTAAAATGGAATGTTTATGGCTCGGAGAGCATCTCTTTTGAATGAAAACCTAAGCTTTTCCTTTTTGGTCATGTATAGCTTATTGATATAACTATTTTTAGCATATTACTGCTTGGATGTATTTGGTGTAACTGGAATTCTGGAATGCAAATGTAATTATTTTAAGAGGTGTTCTTTTACCTGGGATGTTCGAATTACAGTGGAGACTTTGTCGAAATTTTTGTAAAAATACTAGCTTTTATTCTAGTACATCTCTAAATTAAATAGGCTTGCCAGGCTAGGATTGTAAGCCGGTGTGCCGATCAAGGCTTAGGTTTGGAGTTGTGACAAATTTTTAAACCCAATTTCAGACTCTTATGTACTCATATAAATTATTTTTCGAAAGCAACCATGAAATTATCTTTTTAATTTAAATTCCGCATGTGTTACATAGTAATACCTAGTGGGGGTGTTACATATATAATACACATTTATTTTTTTCCTAAAACTTTGAAAATTACCATAAATGGAGAGATAAAAAATGGAGAGGATCTTTTTCCGTGGGATCCGGAAGGGATCCTCTCCATTTCTCATGATAAATTGAGATGTCCATTTTTAAAGTTTTGGAATAATAAATGCATGACGGATTACATATATGTGTATAATACATATTTATTGTTTCCTAAATATTGGAAGAGAGACATAAATGTAGAGATTAAAAAAATTCATTTTTCCATGGGATCGGGTAGGGATCCTCTCCATTTCTCATTTGAAATGGAGATGTCCATTATTATAGATTTGGAATAATAAATGTGACACCCTAAAACCCGGCATCACATGGTTACCCGTTGCGGAAAAGAAACTTTTTTAAAACGCTGGTCGCCTTTGAAAAAATAACCTTTTATATAGGGTTATTGAAAAATGGTACTCAATTTGTTTTTGTTAAAAGAAGTTAAGAAAATGTGATGAACACTCAGAACATGAAAATAAACATCATACCTATAAATGTAACTGTCCCACTTGGGATCTTAGGTTTGACTACAAAACAGGCCTTGTCGAACTAGCCAACATATACTAAAACAGTTACTGAAGAAACAGGTAAAAAAAAGAAACATCAAACCGGGGATAGGGAACTGGGTACAAGACTCAAAAGATGGCTCTAAAAGCCTAGGGACTATCGGGACAACTCCAAAAGCTGACGAACGATCTACCAATGCCTCCTGCATGCAGAGTGACCACAGACGCTACCCCCAGACGAGATATCAGATGCCGGATCGATAACGTCACCGCCATCGTCGATAGGGACGTCGTCATCTCCGGGATCCTGCGAATGGTACTCTTGCTCCTCCTCCTCCTTGTCCTTGACCTCTACCAGCTCAAGAGGCTCCTCCTCGGGATCCACTTCGGGATCCTCCTCCACTGGATCCTCCGCAAGTGGTCCAACTAGATCAAAATGCTCATGAAGGAGATTGGTGACTTGTTGCGTATGAAGGTAGTACCATGGAGGTGGAAGCGCCACAGTCCTCGTCTCGATGGTATGAATCCTTCGTACGGACACTCCGATAGCATTCGTCTCGATAGTCGTGACTGGTCCTCGATACGTCGCGGTCGTCGTACCCTCATGTATAGTCCAGTTCCCTGCCGTCCCAGCATGATCAAACACTTCGCTCCTCGAGCTCGACTGTGCCAAGGGAAGGTTCGGATCCATCTAAAAGCACGTGCATACCCGATACAAGAAGAAAAGAACATAACATACAGATGTGCAAGAGTGAGATACCGTCATAAGATATATCCCACAACAACCATGTACATGATACATACATCACATAATCATATAAGAAGTTAAATCATGCATATACATAACATAACAGTGTTATATCAAAGGGTCTCAAACCCGCATAGTTGATCTTTGAAAATATGCATGGCACTTCAATATCAGGCTCTAACTTAATCTCATGAGATATCAACACCGTTTTCCACTGGAGAAGAATTTGAGTTAGTCAATCTCTAGCCCACCGGGCAGTTCCCTCCATACCCTCATGCATTTAAGGTCTCAGGGCGAGCAACGTCACATGTGCCTCCAAACGATTTTTACAAACTTTGCCAAAACCTCGATGTAAACCGCGGGTGTCGGTCTGAAACAATGCTCGAAGGCACACCATGCAATCTAACAATCTCTCTGATGTACAGTTGGGTTAACTTTTCCATAGAGTATCTCATATTGATTGGAAAAAAGTGAGCTGACTTAGTCAGTCGGTCCACTATTACCCATATAGCCTCATAACCCTTCTCAGTCCTTGGTAAACTGGTCACGAAATCCATCGAGATTCCATCCCATTTCCATTCTGGAATATCTAAAGACTGTAACATTCCTGCTGGTCTCCGGTGTTCCACTTTGGCTTTCTGACATACCAAACAAGAAGCGACGTATTCCATTACATCTTCTCTTCATCCCATACCACCAATACAACTTCTTAAGATCTTGATACATCTTCGTGGCTCCTGGGTGCATACTCAACCTGCTCTTATGAGCCTCTTCTAAAATCAGTTTCCTTAGCTCAGCATCATCAGGTAGACAGATTCTCTCGCCAAACCTCAAGATTCCATCTGTTCCTTCTCTAAACTCTGACAGAGCTCCTTGACGTACTAAGTCTCTTTCTGTCTGTAGATACTGATCAGTCTCTTGCTTCTCCTTTATCTGCTCCATTAATCTATTTGACACGGTGGTCCTGTTCAGACACAGTTTTCCTGGCGTACTCTCAACTGACAAACTTAGATCTCGGAATTGTTCCAGCAATTCCTGCTCTTTAACCATTATCACTGATGCGTGAATTGACTTCCTGCTCAAGGCATCAGCCACTACATTCGCCGTTCCAGGGTGATACTGTAATTGAAAGTCATAATCCTTCAGGAATTCTAACCAATGTCTATGACGCATATTCAACTACTTATGATTAAACAGGCACTTCAAGCTCTTATGGTCACTAAAAACATTAAAAGTAGCCCCGTATAAGTAATGTCTCCAGATTTTTAAAGCATAGACCACAACAGCCAGTTCTAAATCGTGCGTCGGATAGTTCCTCTCATGAATCTTCAACTGCCTCGAAGCATAAGCTACAAATTTCCTATTTTTCATCAGCACACAGCCCAAACCTTGATGCGAAGCATCGCAGTAAACCTCAAAAGATTCCTTGGGATCAGGTTGGATCAATACCGGTGAGGTTGTCAACCTCCTTTTCAGCTCTTGGAAGCTTCTCTCACAGGCTTCTGTCCACACGAACGCTTGGTCCTTACGACACACAGCCTAGCAGTTCCATCTTTCTTCTTTACTAGCAGGACTGGAGCTCCCCACGGTGACACACTAGGTCGTATAAACTCTTTCCTCATCAGCTCCTCAAGTTGGTCCTTCAAGGTTTCTAACTCTGATGGCGACATGCGATATGGTGCCATGGATATTGGTCCAGTGCCTGGAATCAGATCAATCGCGAACTCGATCTCCCGAACAGGTGGCAATCGAGGTACATCCTCAGGGAAAACCTCTGGAAACTCTCGAACGACAGGTACGGATTCCAAGTCAATCTCGCTCTCGACGTCCAAGGAAAACAGTAGCATGTAACCTTGAGCTCCTTCTTTCAAAGAGGCTCTTACCTGACTAGCAGATAAAAATCCAGAAATCTCCTCCCTAAAGATTAAGGTTTTCTGAGCACAATCTATTAGGATATGGTTAAAAGATAACCAATCCATGCCTAAGATTACATCTAACTTTACTAAAGGCAAACAGATCAAGTCTACAAGGAAATGTCTATTCTGAACGATGATAGGACAGTTTAAGAAAACAGAATTAACAGTCACAGGTTCAGCAGTTGGGGTAGAAACAATCAGATTATATGGCAAGGAAGAAACATGCAAGTCTAGAATTTTCACACGATCCATCGAAATTAAAGAATGAGTTGCGCCTGAATAGAAAAGTACAAACAAGATATTACCAGCAATGTCGCACTTACCTTGCAAAAGATCAGCGGAGTTCGATGCCTCAGCACCACTCATGGTATACACTCTTCCCTTAACGGTTGGCTTGTTTACTCTGGCATGGTTGACAGAATGCTCCCCCTTTGGTGCACGACACTCCTTTGCCAAGTGTCCCACGCGGTCACAGTTGTTACACTTGTAATCCTTCTTCGGGCAAGCATTGGCCAGGTGGCTCAGATCTCCGCACCTGAAACATCTCCTTTCTTGGCCTTGATTGTTGTTTCTCTGGCCTCCACTTCCTGTCCCCGAAACACTGGGACGAGCTTGTTGTTGTTTCTGGTTGTAGCTAGATGCCTGGTGATACGGCTTCCTTTGGTTCTGCTTCCATTTTGAATTCTGGCCTTGATTCTGGCTCTTAGGAGGAACAGGTCCTCTTGCGCTTCCCTTGTTATCCCTTCCTCTGCGCATCATCTCAATTTTCCGGCACTTCTCCACTAGTGCTTGGAAGTTCCTGATCTCCAACAACAATACTGATTCTTTAATCTCGAAGTGCAGACCGGCTTCAAACTGCTCACACTTCCATTCCTCACTGGGATTGTCTTGAAAGAAATTGAAATACTTGGCAAGGGATTCAAACCTCGCAGCATACTCCCTTACTGCCAGGTCCCACTGAATCAGCCTCATGAACTCCTGCTCCTTCTCTTTCCGGGCACTCCGGGGAAAGTATTTGTCTAGAAACCTGCCACGAAATACTCCCCAGGTGATCACCTGGAACTCTGCCTCCAACAACGCCTGGTGCCCTTCCATCAATACTCAGCATCGCCCATTAGCTGGAACAAGGAATATGATACCTTAGATTCCTCTGGAGTGTGTATCGGATCGAAGATCTTCTCTAGCTCCCGAATCCAAAGATTAGCCTTTATTGGATCCACGTCTCCATCAAACTGCGATGGATTCTAACATCGGAAAGCGTCCAGATGCCTTCCCTCTGCAGCTTGTTCTGCCTTCTGTTGCTCCTGTTGGTTCTGGGTAGCAGCATTAGCCGTCTGAAGAGCTATGGCAGCAGCCACGTCAGCCAGCGCTTAGGCAGCGAAATCCATTCCTCCGTAGCCTCGTCCACATCCACGAGCACCTCTCTGGTTCATACTGACCTATACCTCACAAGCAGTCAGATAACATCCAGAAAAGGGATATGAACCACGCTGGTTGCCTTCGGAAAAATTACCTTTTATATAGGGTTACTGAAAAAGGGTACTCATTTTTTTTTTGTTAAAATAAGTTAAGAAAAGGCGATGAACACTCAGAGCATGAAAATAAACATCATACCTATAAATACAACTGTCCCACTTGGGATCTTAGGTTTGATTACAAAACAGGCCTTGTCGAACTGGCCAACATACACTAAAACAGCTACTGAAGAAACAGGTAAAAAAAAAAGAAGAAACATCAAACCGGGGATAGGGAACCGGGTACAAGACTCAAAAGATGGCTATAAAAGCCTAGGTACTATCGGGACAACTCCAAAAGCCGACGAACGATCTACCAATGCCTCCTGCATGTAGAGTGACCACAGACGCTACCCCCAGACGAGATATCAGATGCCAGCTCAATAACGTCACCGCCATCGTCGATAGGGACGTCGTCATCTCTGGGATCCTGCGGATGGTACTCTGGCTCCTCATCCTCCTCGTCCTCGACCTCTACCTGCTCAAGAGGCTCTTCCTCAGGATCCTCCTCCACTGGATCCTCCGCAAGCGGTCCAACTAGATCAAAATGCTCATGAAGGAGACCGATGACTTGTAGCGTATGAAGGTAGTACCATGGAGGTGGAAGCGCCACAGTCCTCGTCTCGACGGTATGAATCCTTCGTACGGGCACTCCGTTAGCATTTGTCTCGATAGTCGTGACTGGTCCTCGATACGTCGCGGTCGTCGCACCCTCATGTATAGTCCAGTTCCCTACCGTCCTAGCATGATCAAACACTTCGCTCCTCGAGCTCGACTGTGCCAAGGGAACGTTCGGATCCATCTAGAAGCACACGCATACCCGATACAAGAAGAAAAGAACATAACATACAGATGTGCAAGAGTGAGATACATCATAAGATATATCCCACAACAACCATGTACATGATACATACATCACATAATCATATAAGCAGTTAAATCATGCATATACATAACATAACAGTGTTATATCAAAGGGTCTCAAACCCGCACAGTCAATCTTTGAAAATATGCATGGCATTTCAATATCAGGCTCTAACTTAATCTCATAAGATATCAACACCATTTTCAACTGGAGAAGAATTAGAGTTGGTCAATCTCTGGCCCACCGGGCAGTTGCCTTCATACCCCCATGCATTTAAGGTCTCGGGACGAGCAACGTCACATGTGCCTCTGAACCGGTCACATGGACTGACTTCCAGATACCACATTGTATCTGATATGTAAGAAAGCACGTATGCCTGGGGAAATGCACATGAGAAAATATTTTATTCAAAAGGTTTTCTTTGTGTTCATTCTTTTTCGTTGTCGCAGATCAAAGCTAACGACTAAATCATCATTTCCCCATCACTTGAAAACTTAGAAACATAGGACACACAGTCCGAATACTCAATCACAACACCCGAGACCGATGCCGCAGTCAAGGGTTGTGGTCATATAAATCACTTATGCTTTTATTCATGTTTCGAACTTAACATGATAAGGACAATAGCCTACAACAACGAAATCAGAACGCACTGTCCTCGATTTCGAGAATTGGACTCTCAATCCATAACAACATGAATAGGACTCATGGCCCCGAATTAACACTGATCCAAGATCACGTGCGTATAACTGAATACCAGAGGCGACGTCTCACGTACTAGATTCTCTTTCTTAAGTACTTATTTTTCGTTAAGTGAAAATAAAATTCAAAACCGAATCCTCGATAACCTATCCAGGCTATCGGATAGTTTCTAAAACATTTAGAAGAAAACCTTTTCTTTGGAAATCTTTTATAAAGCATCCTTGAAATACTTTTATCTTTGAAAATCCCTAATAGGATATTGCCAACTAATCTTGAAAGTTTTCACTTGAAGACACATAGTTCGAAAATGATTTTTCTCTTGTATAACAAGAGTTCACCAAAACCATTTCAACATTTAAAACAAGTACTTTAAGTTAATGAGCTTTTGGAAAAGAACACCAATCCTTTCATCTTCAAAGCTTATTAAGGTTTTTAATCCTTATAACAGTTGAGCACAGACACAAGTCTGGCTTAGCAAACTTTCAATCAACAGTAGTATATATTCTCAGTTCAATGCTAATATCACAGTTGAAAGCAGTTCATCACAGATATGCATTATAACATTTAGAACAAGCACAGTTCAACATCAGATAATAGCATAACAGTTCAAGTACATTAGATAACCAAGTAAGCTCAATCAACATATAAATATCCAGTTAAAAACAAACACACATGCATACAGTTATTGAATATCTTCAGGAAATTCCCTCTTACCTCACGTCGGAGTTAAGAGTTTTGGATTTGAAAAGAAGGTTCACGAACGTCCTCGCTTCTCCGGCGATGGAAGTCTAAGGTTACCAACATAAAATCATGAGTTAAAAAAAAATTCAACTCGAGAACACTAACCACAAGGTATAGGTTCGGTTCATACAATAAACTAGGATTAGGGGCTTCCGAAATTTATGCGACTCTTGGATTTATGATCCTTAAGTGCTAGAAGTTCATAAACAACAATCTTTTAACAAAGTTGAATTAAAAATCCCACTAAGTACTTGACTTAGGGTTTCGGCCAAGCATAGGTAAGTAGGCTAGGAATTTCTAAACTTTCCAATCTTTTTAGGTTAGCATCCATACATAGTAAGGAGCTTGAAACCATGATCATTTCGGAAAATGGAAAAATCAAATGTCTTAGACCATGACCTCTTAGGTTCG
Source organism: Sophora flavescens (assembly GCA_030762895.1). Classification (NCBI taxonomy): domain Eukaryota; kingdom Viridiplantae; phylum Streptophyta; class Magnoliopsida; order Fabales; family Fabaceae; genus Sophora; species Sophora flavescens. The sequence continues at coordinate 55,754,868 of CM061065.1, forward strand.
GCCTTAACAAGTTTGTGAGGTTAGAGATCTTTAAATCATCCAATCTTTTGGACATAGCATCCTTTAACATGAAGGAGCTTTAATCCATAATCATCTTGGAAAACAAAATAAAATAACACATCCTAGGTCAAATGTTACATTCGGCCATCATAGGAAAATAAAGCAAGAAAATATTTTAAACTTTCCAATCACTTAGACATAGCATCCTTTAACATAAGGAGCTTTTTAGTCCATGATCACTTTGGAAAACAAAACTCAACATCTTTGCCATAACCATTTAAGGTTTTGGCCTTTTCAAGAAATATGGGTTAGAAATCTTCAATCTTTCCAATCTCTTGGACTTAGCATCCTTCTATATCAAGGAGTCTTAATCCATGATCATTTTGGAAAACAAAACTTAAACACCATTGCCTTAAAACTCATTGGTTTTGGCCTTTACATAAAAATAGGGTAAAAATCTTTAAACTTTCCAATCACTTAGACATTGCATCCTTCAACATAAGGGAGCCTTGGTCCATGATCATTTCTGAAATGAAACTCAAATACAAACTCATACATGTAAAAGTTGAAACAAGATTCACCTAAACCATATACATGGTTTCGGCCTCCTTAGGAAGAAGAGGTTAAGAAACTTTGTTTTACACAACCTTTTAGTATGTGATAGTATGTGTAAATACAAGAATATAGAAAGTGGTTTCAACTCAAAAGGAGTTTCCTACCATTTTTGAGAGGTTTTAGAAGTTAAAAGCATATAAAGGAGATATGAAGAAAACTTTGAAATAAAAGATGAAACTTTGAAAAAGAACTACATAGAAGTATTACCCTTAACAAGATGAACAGCTTTGATGAAGAACTCTAAGAGAAAAGCTTGATAAAAATGTAAACTTTGTAAGAGAGAAGAAAAAGAAGAAATGCAGTAAAGTGTAAATGTGAGAAATGGAGGAAAGTGATGAAGTGTGGAAATGAAGAGTGTTTATAGAGAGTGAGAGGAGAGGGTCACGGTTTTGGGAGAGGAAGAAAGAAGAGAAGAAAGAAGGTGAGTTGCTTGTAGAGAGGATAAGGAGTTAAGGTGATGTGATGTGATTGGAGAGAGAAAGATGAAAAAGTGAGATTTTTGAAAAAAAAGTCATGATTCACCTTTTGAGTTGTGTCATAACCTTCACATCATGTCACTTCATCCTCTTGATGCTCTGCTCCATTGCGTATCAGATGACTTCCCCGATCGTATTTCCCGACGATTTCGCCCGGGAAATCCCTAAGATTTGGCCCTGAACAAGATTTTTCGAAAAACTCCAAACCCACACAAAACATCCTAAAAACACTAACCATCTCATTCACAAATTAAAATTTGGTCTCTAGCTTAGTAAACTTGTACTAGCAGTGAGAACCCAGACCGGTTTTCGTCTGAATTTTCGACCGAAAATTTTACCATGACTTCATATGGTAAAAAAACACAAGAAAATGATTTTATTTTAAATAATATCATCCTCTGGATTTTATCAAAAATAAACACATTAAAGCATGTATTTACTGATAAAAAAGCATACGAAAAACAGGGTGTTACAACTCTACCCCTCTAAAAAGAATTTCGTCCTTGAAATTACGTACCTTGAAATAACTCAGGGTACCACAACTTCATCTTGTCCTCAGCTTCCCACGTTGCTTCTCCGGTTGTCTCATTCCATATGACTTTGACCAAAGGAATTTGCTTACCTCTGAGCTGCTTTGTCATCCTATCCGCGATTCGTGCGGCGAAGTCACAAAGGACAGGTTCTCTTTAACTGTATTTTATCAGGCTTTATGATATGTGATGGATCAGGAATTTATTTTCTCAACTGAGAGACATGAAAGACATCATGGATATTGGAAAGAAAGGGTGGTAAAGTTATTTTATAAGCTACTGGACCTACACGACGAAGAATTTGGTAGGGTCCAATGAACTTGGGAGTAAGCTTGTTGGACTTTAGTACTCTGCCAATCCCAGTCGTTGGCGTGACTCTCAAGAATACATGTTCGCCTTCCTCAAACTCTAGAGGTCGTCGTCTCATGTCCACACAGCTCTTCTGTCGGCTCTAAGTAGTCTCATTTTCTCCTGGATCATCTTCACCTTTTCTGTCGTTTGTTGCACGAAGTCTGGACCCAACAACAAACTCTCACCATCCTAGTACCAACACAAAGGCGTCCAACATCGTCGACCATACAGGGCTTCATAAGGTGCCATTCCAATGCTTGAATGGAAACTATTATTGTAGGTGAATTCTATCAACGGTAGGGACTCGTCCCAACCCCCGACAACCTCCAAAACACAAGCTCTCAGTAAGTTCTCTAGTAACTGGATTGTCCTTTTGTTTGTCCATCAATCTGCGGATGATATGCGGAACTCAATCTGAGTTTCGTTCCAAACGATTTTTGCAAACTCTGCCAAAACCTCGATGTAAACCACGAGTCTCAGTCTGAAACAATGCTCGAAGGCACACCATGCAGTCTAACAATCTCTCTGATGTACAGTTGGGTTAACTTTTCCATAGAGTATCTCATATTGATTGGCAAAAAGTGAGCCGACTTAGTCAGTCGGTCCATTTTTACCCATATAGCCTCATAACCCTTCTTAGTCCTTGGTAAACTCGTCACGAAATCCATTGAGATTCCATCCCATTTCCATTCTGGAATATCTAAAGACTGTAACATTCCTGCTGGTCTCCGGTGTTCCACTTTGGCTTTCTGACATACCAAACAAGAAGCGACGTATTCCATTACATCTTCTCTTCATCCCATACCACCAGTACAACTTCTTAAGATCTTGATACATCTTCGTGGCTCCTGGGTGCATACTCAACCTGCTCTTATGAGCCTCTTCTAAAATCAGCTTCCTCAGCTCAGCATCATCAGGTAGACAGATTCTCTCGCCAAACCTTAAGATTCCATCTGTTCCTTCTCTAAACTCTGACAGAGCTCCTTGACGTACTAAGTCTCTTTCTGTCTGCAGATACTGACCAGTCTCTTGCTTCTCCTTTATTTGCTCCATTAATCCATTTGACATGGTGGTCCTGTTCAGACACAGTTTTCCTGGCATACTCTCAACTGACAAACTTAGATCTCGAAATTGTTCCAGCAATTCCTGCTCTTTAACCATTATCACTGATGCGTGAATTGACTTCCTGCTCAAGGCATCAGCCACTACATTCGCCGTTCCAGGGTGATACTGTAATTGAAAGCCATAATCCTTCAGGAATTCTAACCAATGTCTCTGACGCATATTCAACTCCTTCTGATTAAACAGGCACTTCAAGATCTTATGGTCACTGAAAACATTAAAAGTAGCCCCGTACAAGTAATGTCTCCATATTTTTAAAGCATAGACCACAGCAGCCAGTTCTAAATCGTGCGTCGGATAGTTCCTCTCATGAATCTTCAAATGCCTCGAAGCATAAGCTACAACTTTCCGATTTTGCATTAGCACACAGCCCAAACCTTGATGCGAAGCATCACAGTAAACATCAAAAGATTCCTTGGGATCAGGTTGGATCAATACCGGTGAGGTTGTCAACCTCCTTTTCAACTCTTGGAAGCTTCTCTCACTGGCTTCTGTCCACATGAACGCTTGGTCCTTACGAGTCATCTGGGTGAGAGGTCCTACAATCTTGGAAAATCCCTCAATGAACCTCCTGTAGTAGCCAGCCAAACCCACAAAACTATGGATTTCTGTTGCCGTTGTCGGTATTTCCCATTCCAAAACAGCCTTGACCATCGTCGGGTCCACGGCGATTCCTACGCGGGATATTACGTGACCCAAGAATTGAACTCGATCCAACCAAAACTCACACTTCTTTGGTTTCGCATAGAGCTGCTTCTCTCTCAGGATCTAAAGAACAATGCTAAGGTGTTCAGCATGAGTCTCCTTGTCCAGAGAATAGATCATAATGTTATCAATGAAGACGACTACGAACTGATCCAAAAAGGGACGAAAGGTCCTATTCATATAGTCCATGAATATAGCAGGTGCATTGGCACTCCAAACGGCAGAACCAAATACTCATAATGCCCATAGCATGTTCGAAACGCTGTCTTAGGAACATCTTCTGCTTTTACTCGTATCTGGTGGTATCCTGACCGCAGATCTTTCTTTTAAAACAACACTGCGCGCCACATAACTGATCCATAAGATCATCTATCCTTGGAAGAGGATATCTGTTTTTAATCGTGACTTTGTTTAAGCGATGAAAGTCCACACACAGCCCTAGAGTTCCATCTTTCTTCTTTACTAGCAGGACTGGAGCTCCCCACGGTGACACACTAGGTCGTATAAACTCTTTCCTCATCAGCTCCTCAAGTTGGTCCTTCAAGGTTTCTAACTCTGATGGCGACATGCGATATGGTGCCATGGATATTGGTCCAGTGCCTGGAATCAGATCAATCGCAAACTCGATCTCCCGAACAGGTGGCAATCCAGGTACATCCTCAAGGAAAACCTCCGGAAACCCTCGAACGACAGGTACGGATTCCAAGTCAAACTCGCTCTCGACGTCCAAGGAAAATAGTAGCATGTAACCTTGAGCTCCTTCTTTCAAAGAAGCTCTTACCTGACTAGCAGATAAAAATCCAGAAATCTCCTCCCTAAAGATTAAGGTTTTCTGAGCACAATCTATTAGGATATGGTTAAAAGATAACCAATCCATGCCTAAGATTAAATCTAACTGTACTAAAGGCAAACATGTCAAGTCTACAAGGAAATGTCTATTCTGAACGATGATAGGACAGTTTAAGCAAACAGAATTAACGATCAACACGAGTTCGGCGATTGGGGTAGAAACAATCAGATTATATGGCAAGGAAGAAACAAGCAAGTCTAGAATTTTCACACGATCCATCGAAATAAAAGAATGAGTTGCGCCTGAATCGAAAAGTACAGACAAGAGATTACCAGCAATGTCGCACTTACCTTGCACAAGATCAGCGGAGTTCGATGCCTCAGCACCACTCATGGTATACACTCTTCCCTTAATGGTTGGCTTGTTTACTCTGGCATGGTTGATAGAATGCTACCTATTCGATGCACGGCACTCCTTTGCCAAGTGTCCCACGCGATCACAGTTGTTACACTTGTAATCCTTCTTCGGGCAAGCATTGGCCAGGTGGCTCAGATCTCCACACATGAAACATCTCCTTTCTTGGCCTTGATCGTTGTTTCTCTGGCCTCCACTTCCTGTCCCCGAAACACTGGGACGAGCTTGTTGTTGTTTCTGGTTGTAGCTAGATGCCTGGTGATACGGCTTCCTTTGGTTCTGCTTCCATTTTGAATTCTGGCCTTCATTCTGGCTCTTAGGACGAACAGGTCCTCTTGAGCTTCCCTTGTTATCCCTTCCTCTGCGCATCATCTCAATTTTTCGGCACTTCTCCACTAGTGCTTGGATCTCGAAGCGCACTGGCACTTTATCCTCTTGATGTTCTGCTCCATTGCGTATCAGATGACTTCCCCGATCGTATTTCCCGACGATTTCGCCCGGGAAGTCCCTAAGATTTGGCCCCGAACAAGATTTTTCGAAAAACTCCAAACCCACACAAAACATCATAAAAACACTAACCGTCTCGTTCACAAATTAAAATTTGGTCTCTAGCTCAGTAAACTTGTACTGGCAGTGAGAACCCAGATCGGTTTTCGTCTGAATTTTAGACCAAAAATTTCACTGTGACTTTATACGGTAAAACAACACAAGAAAATGATTTTATTTTAAATAAAATCATCCTGTGGATTTTATCAAAAATAAACACATTAAAGCATGTATTTACTGATAAAGAAGCATACGAAAAACATGGTGTTACAATAAATGCATGCCGGATTACATATATGTGTATATAATACACATTTATTTTTTTTCTAAAACTTTAAAAAATAAACATAAATGGAGAGAGAAAAAATGGAGATGATCTTTTTCCAAGGTTTCGGGTAGGGATCCTCTACATTTCTCATGAAAAATGAAGATGTCCACTATTAAACTTTTTGAATAACAAATGAATGGAAGATTACATACATTTGTATAATTACACAATTTTTTACACACATTTTTTGCCTCTCCATTTATGTCTATTTTCAATGTTTTAGGATAAAAATTAATGTGTATTATACACATGTATGTAATCTGCCATGTATTTATTATTCCAAAAGTTTAATATTGGACATATCCTTTTCTCATGAGAAATGGAGAGGACACCTACCAGATCCCATGGAAAAAGATTTTCTCCATTTTTTATCTCTCCATTTATGTCTATTTTCAAAGTTTTAGGAAAAAAAAATAAACGTGTATCTTATACAAATGTATGTAATCTGCCATGCATTTATTATTCCAAAACTTTAATAATGGGCATATCCATTTTTCATGAGAAATGGAGAGGATCCCTACATGATCTCATGGAAAAAGATCCTCTCCATTTATGTATATTTTCAAAGTTTTAGGGAAAATATAAATGCGTATTATACACATGTATATAATCCGCCATGCTATTATTATTCCAAAACTTTAATAATGGACATCTCCATTTCTCAAGAGAAATGGATAGGGATCCCTACCCGATCGCATGGAAAAAGATCCTCTCCATTTTTATCTCTCCATTTATGTCTATTTTCAAAGTTCTAGGAAAAAAATAAACGTCTATTATACATATGCATGTAATCCGCCAAGTATTTATTATTCCAAAACTTTCATAATGGACATCTCCATTTCTCAAGAGAAATGGAGAGGATTCCTACCCCTTTTCCATGGGATTGGGAAGGGATCCCTGAGATGTCAATTATTAAAGTTTAAGAATAATAAATGCAATGCTGATTACATACATGTGTCATTAATACACATTTATTTTTTTCCTAAAACTTTGAAATTAGATATTAATGGAGAGATAAAAAATAGAGATCATATTTTTCCATGGGATTGGGGTAAGGATCCTCTCCATTTCTCATGAAAAATGGAGATGTCCATTATTAATGTTTTGGATTAATAAATGCATGGCGGTTACATACTTGTGTATAATACACATTTATTTTTATTTTATTAAACATGGAAAATAGACATAAATTGAGAGATAAAAAATGGGGAGGATCTTTTTCCAAGAGATTGAGAAGGGATCCTCTCGATTTATCATTAGAATTGGAGATGTCAATTATCAAAGTTTTGGAATAATAAACGTATGGTGGATTACATACATGTGTATATAATACACATTTATTTTTTTCCTAAAACTTTGAAAGTAACCATAAATGGAGAGATGAAAAATGGAGAGGATCTTTTTCCATGGGATCCGGTTGGGATCCTCTCCATTTCTCATGATAAATTGAGATGTCCATTTTTTAAGTTTTGGAATAATAAATGCATGACGGATTACATATATGTTTATAATACATATTTATTGTTTCCTAAATATTGGAAAATAGACATAAATGTAGAGATTTTAAAAAAAATCATTTTTCCATGGGATCGGGTAGGGATCCTCTTCATTTCTCATTTGAAATGGAGATGTCTATTATTATAGTTTTGGAATAATAAATGCATGGTGAATTACATATATGTGTACATAATAGACATATATGCATGATCTTTTTCCAAGGTTTCGGGTAGGGATCCTCTACATTTCTCATGAAAAATGAAGATGTCCACTATTAAATTTTTGAATAACAAATGAATGGAAGATTACATACATTTTTTTCCACACATTTTTTACCTCTCCATTTATGTCTACTTTCAATGTTTTAGGATAAAAATTAATGTGTATCATACACATGTATGTAATCAGCCATGCATTTATTATTCCAAAAGTTTAATATTGGACATCTCCTTTTCTCATGATAAATGGAGAGAACACCTACCTGATCCCATGGAAAAAGATTCTCTCCATTTTTTATCTCTCCATTTATGTCTATTTTCAAAGTTTTAGGAAAAAAAATAAACGTGTATTATATACACATGTATGTAATCTGCCATGCATTTATTATTCCAAAACTTTAATAATGGACATATCCATTTCTCATGAGAAATGGAGAGTATCCCTACACGAACTCATGGAAAAAGATCCTCTCCATTTTTTTTATCTCTCTATTTATGTATATTTTCAAAGTTTTAGGGAAAAAATAAATGCGTATTATATGTAACAACCCGATTTTTCCGCTTTCTAAGATCGGTATAAATATAAATAAACGTTTATATTTTTATTTGAAACTTAGAAAATGATTTTGGGAAAAACAAAGTCATATTCATATCATACTTATTTTTATAAGTATATGGTGAAATTTTTGGTTGAAAATTCAGACGGAACCGGTCTGCGTTTTTGCTGACAGTAAGATTTTACTGATCGGAAAACCTAATTTTGACCCGAGAACTAAATGAATAGATTTTATATCTCATTTCCAACGATATAGGTTATTCTGAAAATTATTGGTTATTATACTTGACTCGGGCGTAAAACCCTAAATCGGGTAATCGACGGAGTCGAGAACAGACGAGCAGAGACAAAACCCGACATCGGATACTGAGATAACTTGCCACCTAGGGTGGTGAGTCATATAGATGACTCACTCATGTCATGATTTCTTTCAAATAAAAATGTAGATATTTCTTTAAAATAGTATAAAGACTATTTTACCCTTGGACGATTTTACCCTTGAACTTTCATTGAAATGCCAAGTTTGTCCCCACAAATTGTGGACACAAATCAGCCACATCACCAACCACTCCTCACCACATGTTTGTCACGATGTTTTTTTTAAATTACCATTTTGTCCTTAATGTTGGATTTTATCACAAATGTGTCATTTTGTATGATTACTCCTTTGTCCCTAAAAATTTATGTTTGGACCCTTATGCCCTTGAAAACCATGACCAAACCCTCCCAAGTGAGCCCATTTCACTTCTATAAAAGGCCATCTTCATCTTCTTCATCAACTTTGCCATTTTCCATTAAAACTCTTAAGTTACATAGCTTGATTTTGTGAAGCAAGTCCTTGGATCTTCACTTGTTTTTTATCTTCAAGAGGTGAATCCTATTCTCCTTCCCTAATCATGTCTATGTTCTTCAATAAGTTTCATGATTAAAAGTCTATTTCATCTATGTTCACACTTTTAAGTTTCTAGATCTAGAACTTTGAAAAATCACCATAAATCATAGAAAAATCCTAAAAATATGAAACCAATTTCTATGTGCTTATAATCATCCCTACTATCATAATCCAAGAGATTGTTTCAAACAAAATCTTCCTCTTCATTTTTTTGAGCATGGTCAAAACCTATAGTGAGAGGTGGAGGAACTTTGTTGTTTTTCTACTTGAAAATGATCATAGATCTCATGCTTCTAGGGTATGTACTTGCTAAATCCAATTTCTTGTATCAAGTTGAAATTTCTAACCATGTCTTTCATGTCTTGACCGAAATTCATTAGTGAGGAACTTGAATGATTTTGTTAAGTTTTGTCAAAGTGATCATGTAATCATCTAGTTAATAAGTGTTTATGTTAAATCTAAGTTGGTTTGTCAAAAATGAAAACCCTAACCCTATGTCCTTGTGTTGGCCAAATTAATGTTTGTGAGGGTTAGGATGTTTTTTATTCAAACTTTGATGATTAATCATGTGTTTCGATGACTTAAGCACTTAGAATCATTAATCCAATGGCTTAAGCAAGTTTAGAAGTTTTGAGCCCCAAAACCTAGGAAGGCCATGACCTAGCTTAGAGGATTAGGTGTTTGTTTTGCTTGTTTTGATTGGTTGTTTGGATGTGTTGTTGAAGGTTAATTGTTTTACGGCATACGAGGGTTTCCGACAATCGACAAAGTTTTTTTAATTTTACTGAGGAGCTTCGAGAGGTAAGGGGAGCTTACTTGAGGGATTTTTCTCAATAACCATTTGCTTTTAGTGTAGTCTGCATAATTTATATGTGGTTGTGGTTATTTGTTTATGTTGTTTACGTTGTGTTGTTTATCTGTGTATCGGTGATTGATCTGCTTTTAATTTATTTAATTATCTGCAGTTGTATATTATATTGCTATGATGCATGATCTGCCTAGTGATATAATTCTCATGATGTTGTTGATTGTTGTTTGAGAAGCCTAACAGTGGTCAGTGCACAATCAATTAATCAGATAAAAGCTTTAATAAGCTGTGTAAGTTATATTCAATGTTTTATTGAAAATGTTGGAATATAATAGTGGTGGAAAATATTGTTTTGGAAAAGTAGTGAGTTTTGAGAAATATTATTATTTTAATGATTTATTAGTGTAAAAGTAATTTATGAGTCACGGTGAGGGCGTAACCGTGAAATTATTTTTGTACTGCTAATTTTTACGTAAGAAATTCCGTAATATTATAAAAAATTATTTTGTGAAATTAATATTCGAAAATACCTTATTTGTTATATAAGAAAATTAATTTAGAAGAAAGGTCAAAGTTTGACTTAAAAACGTTTTCTTTGAAAATGCTAAACGACGGCAAGTTTCGAAATTATTTACGGTGGGAGTTTAAAAACAACAATACTTATTTTGAAAAGAGATTTAATCTCAATTGATTTATTCTTTTTTTTAGAGTTGAAGTTTCAGTAAAAGAGTTCTTGATGATTAGACGTTATTTCGGAAAAAATGAGTTTCCAAAGGAAAATGGATTTGCTATGATTTGACGTTTTACAAACGAATTTCAAGTAGAAAGGATTTTCTGTAAATGAGTTTTACTCAATGACGTATTTCCGGTAACTTGGATAACGGAGATCTTATTTTGGATTTGTTTTTCACATAACGAAAATGATGTAAACGACGATATGGAACTTAGTAACCGAGATGTCGGGGTACTAGTGTTCTGATGATGTTATAGACTTGGTGTTTAGTAGGTAGACGGTGTATCTACTTCACGAGGTAATAAACGACGGTAAAAGATTAATGATGTTTTCTAATGTTAAAACTATATTGGTCGTAAGCTTTGAGCTTCGACAAAGGAAAGATTGAACACAAAGAAAAATGACGAGAACAAAGTGTTTTACATGCATATTCGGCAGACATGCCTACCGAGTTAATCATGGTATCTTAATGATATTCATGTCTCGACGTATTGTTAATCATGGTATCTTAATGATATTCATGTCACAACGTATTGTTAATCATGGTATCTTTATGATATTCATGTAATCGACGTATTCATTGTGCCTTTGGGCAATCGACGTACAATGAAAACCATAAATCGACGTTCTCACTGTGCCGGACAGTGGGCTATGGTAAAATCGACGTGCCTCTTTTGGCAATCAAGCTTGATCAGCTTATTTTAAATGACGTTGGAGATCTCCGAAGATTAATTGTGAATGTTTAGATGATGTATTGAAGTGTTCATACATAGTTTTCCAACGTTGATGTTTGGGGTGTGGAACCCATTGATAAACTATATGCTATAATATGGATGCGTATGTGGTTATAAACATGTATATGTGTATGTGCCTTCTTTTGTGTCGCGCATTTAGTTATTGTGTTAAATCCATATATTGGCGTCTCACCCTTACAAACATATCAGAGCCGCACAAGGGGTATGATCTCTACAAGAAGAAGAAGGTTGTCTAGTTCGAGGCATGTTGTTACTGCTCCTATTGGTTGTAGCATCTGTTAGTTACGACCAGCTTAGGTCTTATTGTGTTATATTATGTTTTGGAGAATAAACTAAACTTATAACGATCTAGGTGTGAAAACATATGAGGCAGTATAGTTGTATGACTTATATATATTATGTATTTAAGTGTGATTTGATTACGTTGTTGTTGTTATGATGTTAAAAAAAAAATTTACCAACATATTTTGAAAAGATAAACGTTGAGAAACATTATTTTCCGAATGGAGATGTCCATTATTAAAGTTTTGGAATAATAAACGTATGGTGCGTTACATACATGTGTATCTAATACACATTTATTTTTTTCCTAAAACTTTGAAAATAACCATAAATGGAGAGATAAAAAATAGAGAGGATCTTTTTCCGTGGGATCCGGTAAGGATCCTCTAGATTTCTCATGATAAATAGAGAAGTCCATTTTTAAAGTTTTGGAATAATAAATGCATGACGGATTACATATATGTGTATAATACATATTTATTGTTTCCTAAATATTGGAAAATAGACATAAATGTAGAGATGAAAAAAAAAAATCAATTTTCCATGGGATCGGGTAGGGATCCTCTCCATTTCTCATTTGAAAAGGAGATGTCCATTATTATAGTTTTGGAATAATAAATGCATGGCGGATTACATATATGTGTATTGTAATACCCCAATTTTTCTACTTTCTAAGATCGGTATAAATATAAATAAACGTTTATATTTTTATCTGAAACTTAGAAAATTATTTTGGGACAACCAAAGTCATATTCAAATTATACTTATTTTTATAAGTATACGATGAAATTTCAGGTTCAAAACTCAGACGGAAACCTATTCTTTTTTCGACAAGATAATTTTATACCAGTAGAAAACCCTAATTTAACCCCGAAACTAAAATTTGTAGAATTTTTTATATTTTTTGTGAGGAATTCTATTTTACAAATTTCTGATCAGAAATGAAAAATTATGTTTAATCGGATGAATTTTGGAAAAATTTCAGACGAAAAACAGTCGGTGTCTTCACCGATAGTAAGATTTTAATGATCAGAAAACCTAATTTTGACTCATGAACGAAATGGTTTATTTTTAAATCATGTTTCCTACGAGTTTGGCTATTTTGAAAATTTTCAATCGAAAATCAAACAAAAACCCTAATCGGGTAATCGACGGAGCCGAGAACGAACGTGCAGAGACAAAAGCCGACATTCAATGGATGAAGACAAGTGATGACTCATAAGGGTGAGTCATATAGGTGACTCACAAGTGTCATGATTGCTTTTGAGGTGAAATTACTATAATGTCCCTAAGTTGTTATTTTATCACCAAAATGCTATTATGTAAGATTACCATTTTGTCCCTCAAAATTCATGCTTGGACCTTTTTGCCCCTAGTTGGCACGACCAAACCCCTCCAAATAAGCCCATTCTCACTTCTATTTAAGGCCTTCATCATCTTCATCATGAACCTTTCACCATTTTAACAAAAACTCTAAGTTTCCATAAGCTTACTTTGTGAAACAACTTGGTGATTCCTTGCACTTTTTCCATTTCCAAGAGGTAATCTTTGATCCTCATAATCATTTAACTATATGTTCTTCACATATTTTCATGATTCAATGCCTTATTCAATTTTCCAATTTCTAGATCTAGAAACTTTGAAATTGTCTAGAAAATCATAGAAAAATCCTAAAAATATGAAACCAATTTCTATGCTCCGATTATCATCCCTATATTCTAGATATATGAGCTTACATGAAATAAAAATTTCTAGCCATTTGAGCCTAAGGAAGCCAAACCTTACACTTTGGTGGGGGGAGGATTTTGTTCAATTTTTCTTTAACTAGTTATACATGATTCAATCTTATAGCTTATATATGTATTGAATCCATGGTTATTAGATCAAACCAAAGTATCTAAGCTATAATTTTGGTCATGGCCGAATTGGATTTGTTGGAGGATTGGAATATTTTATTTCAATTCTTGTAACCTAAGTGTTGATTTAGGGTTTTAAGTGATTAGGAATCACTAATCCAAAAGCTTAGGAATTTTAGAGATTTTCAACCCTAAAATCACACCAAGGCCGAAACCAACATGTAGGTAATTAGGTGTTCTTAAGTTATTTAAATTGTTGATTTGTTGTTGTAGTTGTTGAAGGATAACATTTGTTTTGAGTACCCGAGTTCGTGGAAGAAACCGGATTTGAAACCGAGATTTCGTTGGATAGGAACTTGAATCTTCAAGAGGTAAGGAGAGCTTACCTGAGGGATTTTTCCCGATAATTATATGTGTGATTGGTGTATTATTTGTAATATTTGGTTGAGATTCATGGTGGTTGTTTAGCTTTGTGTTAAGCTGTGATTTTATCTGTGGTTAGTTATTTGCAGTTATGTATTATAGTGCTTTGATGCATGATCTGCCTGGGTTAATTACTATAATATTGTGATGAATTGTTATCATGAATTTATTGTTGATGTGGATTGTGGATTGGAAAGCCTGACAGTTGTCAGAGTTTAATAAATATGATGTTAAAAGCATTTAAAAGCTTTTTATGAATTAATAAGTTTAATTCAATGGAAATAGTAATATATTATTACTTAATTTATTATTTGTTAAAAAAAAGGGAAAAAGTGAAAAATAATATTATTTTAATGATTTAACAGAGAAAGAGCATTTTAAGAGTCACAGTGAGGACGTAACCGTGAAAATATTTTAGCACTGCTAATTTTCAGATAAGGAATTTCTAAATATTAGAAAATGTTGTTTTAAGAGAAAAAGTTTAAAAAATAATTTTATTATAGTGTTGGAAAAATTGTTTTACGACAAAAGTCATCTTTTGACCTAAAAATGTTTTAAAACGACAAACGACGAACAATTCCGTCAATATTTGCGAAAGTATTCTTAAAAAGGGTAATATTGAGAATTTGTCTCAAATGAGGTTCCCATTTTCAAATTATTGATTTTCGAACGTAAATGAGTTCTTAGCGATTTGATGAAGGAAGTTATAGTAGAAATGATTTTACGAAGATTTGACGTTATTTCAGAAAAAAGAGTTTCCAAAAGAAAATGAATTTCAATATGGTTTGACATTTTATAAACGAGTTACAACAGAAAGGGGTTGTAAGCGAGTTTTACTCAACGCTATATTTGTTAGTCGTGATATCTTAATGATATTCATGTTATAGTTGATTTGTTAGTCATGATATCCTGATGATATTCATGTTTCAGTGTATGTGTTAATTATGGTATCTTTAGGTCATTCAAGCCTCGATGTATTTGTTAGTCATGATATCTTGATGATATTCATGTTATAGTTAGTCATGATATCTTGAACATAATCATGTTATAGTGTATCTTGGTATCTCAATGTTATTCATGTTTCGTATTTGTTAGTCATGGTATCATAATGATATTCATGTTTCAGAGTTGACCATTGTGCCTTAATGGTCAATATGCCATTTAGAGTTGACCATTGTGCCTTAATGGACGATGTGCCATTTGATTTGTTGACCATCGTGTCGGGATGTTTGGGCAATGTGCCATTTGTTTTGTTGACCATTGTGCCGGGAGTTCGGATAATGTGCCATTGTGTTATTGACCATTGTACCAAGAGTTTGGACAATGTGCCATTTAAGAGCCTGATCAACTCATTTATTTGGTGAGTGAATCTCCGGGAGATTAGGTATAAAGATTAGATGACTATCTAGTGAAATGTCATTAATTTTTTGTGAATGATATTGACTGTTCCAGTGTGGAACCCATTGGTAAATTACTTGTGATTTGAGTTATGTTGTTATGACTATATATGTCTATATACTGTTTTGTGTGTCACGCATGTAGTTATCGTGCTTATATCCATATATTGGTGTCTCACCCTTACAATATATCAGGTTTTACTCATTTTTGCAGTTGTACATTGGTACTGGCAGTAGATGGTGCGGAGGAAGTCCTAACTTCAATCGGGTATAATAATCTTGATCCTTGAAGAAGTCGGTAACAATGGTGAGAACTGCAGAGTTCTTCCATTTGGTGTTTCATAGAGTGACCAGCTTAGGAGTATTGGTTGGGTTGTATATTTAAAAAGGTAGTTAAATGTGGTGTTGTAAGTTAACTTTTGGTATAACTTTCTCTTTTTGAAAATGGAAACTTTTTGAGAAAACTGTATAGGTCGTGAAGGTTCTTGTTGTGAATGTGAGTATTTCCTCGTGTGAGGAGATGTATAATATGATTTTACTGTCTCATGTTTGTATCTTGGTTTTACAGAGCGTTCTCGCAAAACAAGATTTTTACACCCGAGTTTTCTGACCTAAAGTAAATTAATTTTTCGGAAGCAGCCAGCAAATAACTTTTTAATTTATTTCCGCACGGGTTACAAAGTAATGCCCAAGGGGGGTGTTACAGAGTGGTATCAGAGCTGGTCGAGTCTTTCGGGAACCTTGGGGAATAGGTCTCTTATGTTTTTGTTGTGTGATCTCTGGTTGGGTCTTGTTTGGATTGTTTCCTTGTCGAAACAATGTGTGTTAACACAAGTATGTGTGTTTTGGTGGGTTATAATGGGATTGAGAACTTGTGAGAACCCATGAATTGTAGATGATATGTTGATTGAATTACTTCTTAGAAGTAATGTGTTTGAACACGTAAGTATATAACTGAATTTCTGGTTGCCATTTAACTGATTTTGCTTGGCAGGTCAGTTATGGAACCAGGGATTGAACTTGGACGTGGACATGGAAGGGGTCGTAGAGGTGGTCCCATTGGCGGTCCTGGTAACATGAATTAAAATCATGAAGAAGGAGTGGATTATGCGACTCAGGCAATGGAAAATGTGGCAGCTGCCATTGCAAATAAAACTGCATCTATGAATGCCCAGAATCTGCAAGTTCCGGAAGACAAGGCTCTGATTGCATTTCGAAGCCAAAATCTTTCACAGTTTGGTGTGGATGCTGATCATGAGAAAGCTGATTTATGGATTCAGGAGCTGGAGAAGATCTTTGAGTTGGTGGTCACTCCGGCAGAAGTCAGGGTTACCTATGCTGTTTTTCTACTAATCGGAGATGTGGAGTACTGGTGGAGAGGTGCTCAACAACTGCTGGAAGTTGATCATCAGGAAATTACTTGGGATGTGTTTAAAACCGCATTTCTAAACAAGTATTTTCCAGAGAGTGTTCGAATTGAGAAAGAACAAGAATTTTTACGATTGTACCAGAGAGATCTGACTGTGGGGGAGTATGCGACGAAGTTTGAATCGCTTGCCAAGTATTTTCGTTTCTTTCAAGTACAACCAAATGAAAGCTGGAAATGTGAGAGGTTTGAAGCTGGTTTGAGGTTCGAGATTAAAGAATCTGTACTACCATTACAACTTAGAAATTTTCAAGATCTAGTCGAGATGAGTAGGAAGATAGTGCAGATGAGGAAAGGAAGAGATAATAGAGGGAATACTAGAGGACCTTCTCGATCCAAGAACCAATTTCAGAATCAAAACCAGAACCAGGAGTGGAAACAGGACCAGAGGAAGCCTTATTTCCAACCACCAGGAAATAATTAGAACCAGCAACAAAATCATCAGGATATTTCTGTATCTGGAAGTGGAGGCCAAAAGAATCAAAACCAAGGCAAAGTAAGAAGGTGTTACAAGTGTGGAGACTTAAACCACATGGCTAATACTTGCCCAGAAAGAATAGTCAAATGTTTCAACTATGGACAATCGGGACATCTAGCAAGGAAGTGCTACGCACCAAGGCGTTGACCAGCAATTTAAAGTTTCATGTCCCGCATCGGATTATCACATGATGTTCTAAGTAGGGTGTCACATTAGCTGTAATAACTAGTAATTTTAAGTTTGTAACGAATTCTAAGTATAATCGTGTTTTGATGTCTTGGAGTATTTGACTCTATAGAGTCTAGTATGTTGTTGGTATTTTCAGTTGTGATATAATGTTATGACTTTTTGAGAATAGAGGTTTCTTAAAGAAATTTATTCCAGTCTCTTTTTGTTTGTTTGTTAGTGGATGTGACTCAGCTTGGTTATGGGTCAGATCATTTCTTTTCCTAAAGTGGTTATTTCAAAAGTTCTGGATATTAAAAGAGGACCCTCTCGATGATAGGAGTTCTCCGTCTTCGATTTTCTAATCCACTGGAAGTTCTTGTAAAAGATGGAACTTTAGTTAGGGTCATGGTTGTAAACATGTATTAGCTATGCATTTGTACACTCACGAACCTATTAAAGGATCTTTTATCTACTGGATATTCCTGTATGCTTTTCAGATTGATGAAATTCTTCTATATACATTCTTGTGAGAGTAAGATCTTGGGATTAAGAGAATCCTGTCCAGTTCCGAGTCACAAAATTTCGAGGACGAAATTTTTTTCAGTGGGGTAGCAATGTAACACCCCGATTTTTCTACTTTCTAAGGTTGGTATAAATATAAATAAACGTTTATATTTTTATCTGAAACTCAGAAAATTATTTTGGGAAAACCAAAGTCATATTCATATTATACTTATTTTTATAAGTATACGGTGAAATTTTGGGTTCAAAACTCAGACGGAAACCGGTCTGCGTTTTTACTGACAGTATAATTTTATACCAGTAGAAAACCCTAATTTAACCCGAAACTAAAATTTGTAGAATTTTTTATATTTTTTCCGTGAGGAATTCTACTTTCCAAATTTCTGATTAGAAATGAAAAATTATGTTTAATCGGATGAAATTTGGTAAAAGTTTAGACGAAAAACAGTCGGTGTTTTCACCGACAGTAAGATTTTAATGATCAGAAAACCCAATTTTTACTCGTGAATGAAATGGTTTATGCTTAAATCATGTTTCCAACGAGTTTGGCTATTTTGATAATTTTCGATCGAAAATCAGACAGAAACCCTAATCAGGTAATCGACGGAGCCGAGAACGGACGTGCAGAGACAAAAGCCGACATTCAATGGATAAAGATAAGTGATGACGCATAAGGGTGAGTCATATAGGTGACTCACAAGTGTCATGATTTCTTTTGAGGTGAAATTACTATAATGTCCCTAAGTTGTTATTTTATCACCAAAATGCCATTATGTAAGATTACGATTTTGTCCCTCAAAATTCATGCTTGGACCTTTTTTCCCCCTAGTTGGCACGACCAAACCCCTCCAAATAATCCCATTCTCACTTCTATTTAAGGCCTTCATCATCTTCATCATGAAGCTTTCACCATTTTTACAAAAACTCTAAGTTTCCATACGCTTACTTTGTGAAACAACATGGTGATTCCTTGCACTTTTTCCATTTCCAAGTTCTTCACTTATTTTCATGATTCAATGCCTTATTCATTTTTCCAATTTCTAGATCTAGAAACTTTGAAATTGTCTAGAAAATCATAGAAAAATCCAAAAAATATGAAACCAATTTCTATGCTCCTATTATCATCCCTATATTCTAGATCTATGAGGTTACATCAAACTAAAATTTCTAGCAATTTGAACCTAAGGAAGCCGAACCTTACACTTTGGTGGGGGGAGGATTTTGTTCAATTTTTCTTAACTAGTTTTACATGATTCAATCTTATAGCTTATATATCTATTGAATCCGTGGTTATTAGATCAAATCAAAGTCTCTAAGCCATATTTTTGGTCATGGCCGAATTAGATTTGTTGGAGGATTGGAATATTTTATTTCAATTCTTGTAACCTTAGTGTTGATTTAGGGTTTTAAGTGATTAGGAATCACTAATCCAAAAGCTTAGGAATTTTAGAGATTTTCAGCCCTAAAATCACACCAAGGCCGAAACCAACATGTAGGTAATTAGGTGTTCTTAAGTTGTTTAAATTGTTGAAGGATAACATTTGTTTTGAGTACCTGAGTTCGTGGAAGAAACCGGATTTGAACCGAGATTTCGTTGGATAGGAACTTGAATCTTCAAGAGGTAAGGGGAGCTTACCTGAGGGATTTTTCTCGATAATTATATGTGTAATTGGTTTATTATTTGTAATATTTGGTTGAGATTCATGGTGGTTGTTTAGCTTTGTGTTAAGCTATGATTTTATCTGTGGTTAGTTATTTGCAGTTATGTATTATAGTGCTTTGATGCATGATCTGCCTGGGTTAATTACTATAATATTGTGATGAATTGCTATCATGAATTTATTGTTGATGTGGATTATGGATTGAAAAGCCTGACAGTCGTCAGAGTTTAATAAATACGAGGTTAAAAGCATTTAAAAGCTTTTTATGAATTAATAAGTTTAATTCAATGGAAATAGTAATATATTATTATTTAATTTATTATTTGGTAAAAAAATGGAAAAAGTGAAAAATAATATTATTTTAATGATTTAACGAAGAAAGAGCATTTTAAGAGTCATAGTGAGGACGTAACCGTGAAAATATTTTAGCACTGCTAATTTTCACATAAGGAATTTCTAAAATTGGAAAATGTTGTTTTAAGAGGAAAAGTTTAAAAAATAATTTTATTACAGTGTTGGAAAAATTGTTTTACGACAAAAGTCATCTTTTGACCTAAAAACATTTTAAAACGGCAAACGACGAACAATTCCGTCAATATTTGCGAAAGTATTCTTAAAAAGTGTAATGTTGAGAATTTGTCTCAAATGAGGTTCCCATGTTCAAATTATTGATTTTCGAACGTAAATGAGTTCTTAGCGATTTGATGAAGGGAGTTATAGTAGAAATGATTTTAAGAAGATTTGAGGTTATTTCGGAAAAAAGAGTTTCCAAAAGAAAATGAATTTCAATATGGTTTGACATTTTATAAACGAGTTACAACAGAAAAGAGTTTTCTAAATGAGTTTTACTCAACGCTATATTTGTTAGTCGTGATATCTTAATGATATTCATGTTATAGTTGATTTGTTAGTCATGATATCCTGATGATATTCATGTTTCAGTGTATGTGTTAATTATGGTATCTTGAGGTCATTTAGGCCTCGATGTATTTGTTAGTCATGATATCTTGATGATATTCATGTTATAGTTAGTCATGATATCTTGAAGATAATCATGTTATAGTGTATCTTGGTATCTCAATGTTATTCATGTTTCGTATTTGTTAATCATGGTATCATAATGATATTCATGTTTCAGAGTTGACCATTGTGCCTTAATGGTCAATGTGCCATTTAGAGTTGACCATTGTGCCTTAATGGACGATGTACCATTTGATTTGTTGACCATCGTGTCGGGATGTTTGGGCAATGTGCCATTTGTTTTGTTGACCACTGTGTCGGGAGTTCCGTTAATGTGCCATTGTGTTGTTGACCATTGTACCAAGAGTTTGGACAATGTGCCATTTAAGAGCCTGGTCATCTCATTTATTTGATGAGTGAATCTCTTGGAGATTAGGTATAAAGATTAGATTACTATCTTGTGAAATGTCATTAATTTTTTGTGAATGATATTGACTGTTCCAGTGTGGAACCCATTGGTAAATTACTTGTGATTTCTGAGTTATGTTGTTATGACTATATATGTCTATATACTGTTTTGTGTGTCACGCATGTAGTTATCGTGCTTATATCCATATATTGGTGTCTCACCCTTACAATATATCAGGTTTTACTCGTTTTTGCAGTTGTACCTTGGTACTAGCAGCAGATGGTGTGGAGTAAGTCCTAACTTCAATCGGGTATAATAATCTTGATCCTTGAAGAGGTCGGTAATAGTGGTGAGAACTACAGAGTTCTTCCATTTGGTGTTTCATAGAGTGACCAGCTTAGGAGTATTGGTTGGGTTGTATATTTAAAAGGGTAGTTAAATGTGGTGTTGTAAGTTAACTTTTGGTATAATTTTCTCTTTTTGAAAATGGAAACTCTTTGAGAAAACTGTATAGGTCGTGAAGGTTCTTGTTGTGAATGTGAGTATTTCCTCGTGTGAGGATATGTATAATATGATTTTAGTGTCTCATGTATGTATCTTGGTTTTACAGAGCGTTCTCACAGAACAAAATTTTTACACCCGGGTTTTCTGACCTAAAGTAACTTA
Source organism: Sophora flavescens (assembly GCA_030762895.1). NCBI lineage: Eukaryota > Viridiplantae > Streptophyta > Magnoliopsida > Fabales > Fabaceae > Sophora > Sophora flavescens. Next base: position 55,776,452 of record CM061065.1, read on the forward strand.
ATTTTTCGAAAGCAGCTAGCAAATAACTTTTTAATTTATTTCTGCATGGGTTACAAAGTAATGCCCAAGGGGGGTGTTACTTGTATATAATACGCATTTATTTTATTCCTAAAACTTTAAAAAATAAACATAAATGGAGAGAGAAAAAATGGAGATGATCATTTTCCAAGGTTTCGGGTTGGGATCCTCTACAATTCTCATGAAAAATGGAGATGTCCAGTATTAAACTTTTTGAATAACAAATGAATGGAAGATTACATACATTTGTATAATTACACATTTTTTTACACACGTTTTTTACCTCTCCATTTATGTGTATTTTCAATGTTTTAGGATAAAAATTAATGTGTATCATACACATGTATGTAATCTGCCATGCATTTATTATTCCAAAAGTTTAATATTGGACATCTCCTTTTCTCATGTGAACTGGAAAGGACACCTACCTGATCCCATGGAAAAGATTCTCTCCATTTTTTATCTCTCCATTTATGTCTATTTTCAAAGTTTTAGGAAAAAAATAAACGTGTATTATATACACATGTATGTAATCTGCCATGCATTTATTATTCCAAAACTTTAATAATGGACATATCCATTTCTCATGAGAAATGGAGAGGATCCCTACACGATCTCATGTAAAAAGATCCTCTCCATTTTTTTATCTCTCCATTTATGTATATTTTCAAAGTTTTAGGGAAAAAATAAATGTGTATTATACACATGTATATAATCCGTCATGCATTTATTATTCCAAACTTTAATAATGGACATCTCCAATTCTCATGAGAAATGGAGAGGATCTCTACCCGATCCCATGGAAAAAGATCCTCTCCATTTTTTATCTCTCCATTTATGTCTATTTTCAAAGTTTTAGGAAAAATAAATAAATGTGTAAAATATACACATGTATGCAATCCGCTATGCATTTATTATTCCAAAACTTTAATAATGGACATCTCAATTTCTCATGAGAAATGGATAGGGATCCCTACTCGATCCCATGGAAAAAGATCATCCCCATTTTTTCTCATCATTTATGTCTATTTTTAAAGTTTTAGGAAAAATAAAAAAAATGTGTATTACATACATATGTTTGCAATCCGCTATGCATTTATTATTCCAAAACTTTAATAATGGACATCTCCATTTCTCATGAGAAATGGATAGGGATCCCTACTCGATCCCATGGAAAAACATCCTCCCCATTTTTTATCTCTCCATTTATGTCTATTTTAAAGTTTTAGGAAAAAAATAAACATCTATTATACACGTGCATGTAATCCGCCATGTATTTATTATTCCAAAACTTTCATAATGGACATCTCCATTTCTCAAGAGAAATGGAGAGGATTCCTATCCATTTTTCCATGGGATCGGTAGGGATCCCTGAGATGTTTATTATTAAAGTTTTAGAATAATAAATGCAATGCTGATTACATACATGTGTAGTTAATACACATTTATTTTTTTTCGAAAACTTTGAAATTAGACATTAATGGAGAGATAAAAAATAGAGATGATATTTTTCCATGGAATCGGGGTAAGGATCCTCTCCATTTCTCATGAGAAATGGAGATATCCATTATTAATGTTTTGGATTAATAAATGCATGACGGATTACATACTTGTGTATAATACACATTTATTTTTTTTATTAAACTTTGAAAATAGACATAAATTGAGAGATAAAAAATGGAGAGAATCTTTTTCCAAGGGGTTGAGAATGGATCCTCTCGATTTATCATTAGAAATGGAGATTTCCATTATTAAAGTTTTGGAATAATAAACGTATGGTGGATTACATACATGTGTATATAATACACATTTATTTTTTTCCTAAAACTTTGAAAATAACCATAAATGGAGTGATAAAATGGAGAGGATCTTTTTCCGTGGGATCCGATAGGGATCGTCTCCATTTCTCATTATAAATTGATATGTCCATTTTTAAAGTTTTGGAATAATAAATGCACGACGGATTACATATATGTGTATAATACATATTTATTGTTTCCTAAATCTTCGAAAATAGACATAAATGTAGAGATTAAAAAAATTCATTTTTCCATGGGATCGGGTAGGGATCCTCTCCATTTCTCATTTGAAATGGAGATGTCCATTATTATAGTTTTGGAATAATAATGCATGGCGGATTACAGATATGTGTATATAATACACATTTATTTTTTTCCTAAAAAATAAAAAAAAAAACATAAATGCAAAGAGAAAAAATGGAGATGATCTTTTTCCAAGGTTTCGGGTAGGGATCCTGTACATTTCTCATGAAAAATGAAGATGTCCACTATTAAAATTTTTGAATAATAATTGAATGGAAGATTACAGACATTTGTATAATTACACATTTTTTTACACACATTTTTTACCTCCCCATTTATGTCTATTTTCAATGTTTTAGGATAAAAATTAATGTGTATTATACACATGTATGTAATATGCATGCCATGCATTTATTATTCAAAAAGTTTAATATTGGACGTCTCCTTTTTCTCATGAGAAATGGAGAGTACACCTACCTGATCCCATGGAAAAAGATTCTCTCCATTTTTTATCTCTCCATTTATTTCTATTTTCAAAGTTTTAGGAAAAAAAATAAACTTGGATTATGTACACATGTATGTAATCTGCCATGCATTTATTATTCCAAAACTTTAATAATGGACATATCCATTTCTCATGAGAAATGGAGAGGATCCCTACATGATATCATGGAAAAAGATCCTCTCCATTTTTTTATCTCTCCATTTATGTATATTTTCAAAGTTTTTGGGAAAAAATAAATGTGTATTATACACATGTATATAATCCACCATGCTTTTATTATTCCAAAACTTTAATAATTGGCATCTCCATTTCTTAAGGGAAATGGAGAGGATCCTTACCCGATCCCATAGAAAAAGATCCTCTCCATTTATGTCTGTTTTCAAAGTTTTAGGAAAAAAAATTAAATGTGTATTATATACACTTGTATGTAATCTGCGATGCATTTTTTATTCCAAAACTTTAATAATGGACATCTCCAATTCTCATGAGAAATGTAGAGGATCCCTACCCGATCCAATGGAAAAAGATCCACTCCATTTTTTATCTCTCAATTTATGTCTATTTTCAAAGTTTTAGGAAAAATAAATAAATGTGTATTATATACATATGTATGCAATCCGCTATGCATTTATTATTCCAAAAGTTTAATAATTGACTTCTCCATTTCTCACAAAAAAATCCTCTCCATTTTTTATCTCTACATTTAGGTCTATTTTCAAAGTTTTGGGAAAAATAAATAAATGCGTATTATCCACATGTATATATTCCGCCATGCATTTATTATTTCAAAATTTTAAAAATGGACATCTCCTTTTCTCAAGAAAAACAGAGAGGATCCCTACCTGATCCCTTGGAAAAAGATCCTCAACAGTTATGTCTATTTTATAAGTTTTAGGGAAAAAAATACATGTATATTATACACATGTATGTAATCTGCTATGCATTTTTTATTCCAAATGTATAATAATGGACATCTCCATTCCTCTTGGATCCCAACCCGATCCCATGGGAAAAAGATCCTCTCAATTTTTTATCTCTCCATTTAGGTTTATTTTCAAAGTTTTAGGGAAAAAATAAATGCATATTATAAACATGTATATAATCCACCACATTTTTATTATTCCAAAACTTTAATAATGGACATCACCATTTCTCATAATGGAGAGGATCCTTACCCCTGGTAGGGATCCTCTCCGTTTAACATAATACGTATTTATTTTTCTTAAAACTTGAAAAATAGACATAAATGTAGAGATAAAAAATGGAGAGGATCTTTTTCATTGGGATCAGGTAGGGATCCTCTCCATTCCTCATGAGAAATGTAGATGTCCATTATTAAACTTTTGGAATAATAAATCCATGACATATTACATACATGTGTATAATACACATTTATTTTTATCCTAAAACTTTTAAAATATACATAAATGGAATGATAGAAAATGGAGAGGATCTTTTTCTATGGGATCGGGTAGGGATCCTCTAAATTTCTCATGAGAAATGGAGATATCTATTATTAAAGTTTTGTAATAATAAATGCATGGCGGATTATATACATGTCCATATAATACACATTTATATTTTTCCTAAAACTTTGAAAATAGATATAAATGGAGAGACAAAAAAATGGAGAGGATCTTTTTCCATGGGATCGGGTAGGGATCCAAGAGAAATGGAGATGTCCATTATTAAACATTTGGAATAAAAAATGCATTGCAGATTACATACATGTATATAATACACATTTATTTTTATCCTAAAAATTATAAAATAGACATAAATGTTGAGGATCTTTTTCCATGGGAATGGGTAATGATCCTCTCCATTTCTCTTATGAAATGGAGATGTACATTATTAAAGGTTTGTAATAATAAATGCATGGCTGATTATATACATGTGGATAATACAAACTTTTTTTCCCTAAAACTTTGAAAAAAGACATAAATTGTATAGATAAAAAATCGAGAGGTCTTTTTCCATGAGAAATAGAGATGTCCATTATTAAAGTTTTGGAAAAATAAATGCATCGCGGATTGCATACATGTGTTTATAATACAGATTTATTTATTTTTCCTAAAACTTTGAAAATAGACATAAATTGATAGATAAAAATTGGAGAGGATCTTTTTCTATGGGATCAGGTAGGGATCCTCTCCATTTCTCATGAGAATTGGAGATGTCCATTATTAAAGTTTTGGAATAATTAATGCATCGAGGATTACATACATGTGTTTATAATACACATTTATTTTTTTTCCTAAAACTTTGAAAATAGACATAAATGGAGAGATAAAAAATGGAGAGGATCTTTTTCCGTGGGATTGGGTAAGGATCCTCCTCTCCATTTTTCTTGAGAAATGAAGATGTCCATTATTAAAGTTTTGGAATAATAAATTCATGGCGGATATTATACATGTGTATAATACGCATTTATTTTTTCCCTAAAACTTTGAAAATAGACATAAATGGAGATGATCTTTTCCATACATATATTGGTACATCAAATATACAAACAAACATCAAATAAAGAAAATACGTAAAAAGATCAAAAAGATCTGAAGAAAAGACAACCCTTACCATCTCTCCACACAAACCCAGCCCCGCTCAAAAGTACATAAAAAATGGGCTCACCACCCATAACCTAACAATATACGCACTGGCCTCAACAACTTATAGTGTGGATGTTTAGAACTACCCTGACTCTCCCCACGCGTACATCTATACACCCGTTACTGTGGTCCTGGTGTTGTCGCCTCGCTGCTACCAGATATAATCACGCGACGATGATGCTGGAACTGTCGTCGGTAATGAGCACTATGGCGAGCATCATCCTGGGGAATCACTGCAACAGGACCTATCACCTTTGAGCCCTGAGCTGCCCAAGGATACGGCTGTGGTCTGGGAGGTGTATGCCAAAATACTGGAAGGGAAATGGTCTGTCCATGGCGGAATATCCCAACGAAACCAAAGTGAGGTCCATCTCCGAATCTCACATATGCAAAAACTGGACCCGTATATACAGTGAAGAAGGTGGCTGGATCCACTCTCCACCCCCTCTTGTGACACCCTCTACCCCGCATATTCATATAAAATATTTACATAAAGGAGGTAATATAAAAGCATGCATTTATTTCTTAAAATAAAAATTGGGTAAAAGATACCACATTGTAACATCTCAACACGGAAAGAAACATAGTTTTAAAAAGATAAAACATAACCATAAACGTAAACATAGCATAAACATAACCCAACCTCGATGTCACATACAGAGCTGGTATAACTGTTCCGGAATAAAATCCTCAGAATACAACTGAAACTAACAAGTATAAAACTAAGCATCCTAACTAGAGTCGCGGCTCCTCAGAGTCACTCCTCCACTGACTGCTCACCGTCCTCTACATAAGGAGATACATGCCAACAACAGAAACAAAGAAAACGGGGAGTAAGAAAACATGTAAACACATCGGCATGTAAGTAGTAAGCAAGATGAACATACATCATAGCATGGCATAGTAATACACAACATATAACATCAACACATAAATAATCAAATCAACATATCATCTAAACCAACATATGATATGCGGTGCAACACTACTCCGCTACTCCATTATGAATGTGGATCCAAACTATCTCAGGAAGGCAACTTCGAAGTTACATACCCACATAGGTCATAAAAGCACCAACGCCGGCAGTCCACCAAACTATGGGTGAACCGCTTGGATAGCTGACGCATCATAACGAGGATACGCCACCACGGGGGCGCACGGTTCACCAAACCTTGGGTGAACCACCGAGACTTGGCCAGATCGTCGTACTCTAGGACGACCTCCCCTATGTTGAACTTCCCCCACCAACAACTTCAACGTATGAATGCATGACCACAACAACAGACAAGGCAACCATCTCATTTGCTTAGACCAATAAGCACCCAAGGCTTATCACCAACATCAACATCAACATCAACACCCTGACCCTTAGGTCAAGGCCCCCTTGGCCAAACAGCACCAAGGTTCAACTCATCAAAACCTCGACCAAAAAGCATCGAGGCCACTTTGGCCAAAAAGCACCAAAGCGTATCAACGTGCGGCAACCCAAAAGGCACCGACTTAACCAACTTAATAGTCTTGTTATCTTAATTAATCTTTGAATCAAGTTATATATCTCTTCTTTGTTCAATTGGTGTGTTATTACAGTATTGGGGACATTTGGGATGGAACACGCCTTAATTCCTTTAATCTCAGATTCTGACCAGTAGGGGGAGCACGGGCGTGCTCACCCCAGCACGGTCGTGCTGCCACTAAAGTGGAGCACGGTCGTGCTCATTGTCCTGCACGGCCGTGCTCAATGCGAGGCCATCTTCCAGAATTCAACTGGGAGCACGAGCGTGCTCCCTGTTCAGCACGGCCGTGCTCCTGGGCCAACCGTACTGTTCTGGGCAGATTCAACTTGTGCTCTTGGAGCCATAACTCCCTAACACTCAAATCTGATCCTAGGGTCTAGTCAAGGACCATGAAACAGTAACTCACCTCTCATTGCTATCAATCCATATTTTATAAACATTTTGGGGAATTAAGTCCTTTAATCGTCATGTTAATTAAGAGTCCTATTTACTCAATTAGGGCCTTATTAACTCTTTCAACATCAACCAACACTCAACTAATCAACATTCAGCCAATCAATCCATAACAACAACAACATAATAGTCATATTCATATCATGGACATATTCAACTATTTATACATCATTGGCATACAACATAGTAATTATAATCAATAGCATACCATTAACCAACTAGCAATTATAGCAATTAACCATATAATCAAACAGAACATGGCATACTCAACAATTAATAACTATTAACAACATATAACGGGGCTATGGGGACCCCTTCATCTTACGCTACCCCCTTGCCTAATGAATACACTATCCTTCTCCCCATACCTGGTATGAAGAATCTCGTTAACTAATGCAGATCACCAACTGGTTCCCTCAAACAGCTCGACGAACAATCCCCAAGCCTTGGCTAACACGAAAAGGTTAACCAATTAGTTCCCAAATCTAGAACAAGAAAAGGGAAACTAAATGGGAAGAACTATTACCTTACTACGATTGGCGCTGACTAACTAGACGTTCCCACAAGTCTCCAAAGCTCCAATAACGCAATGGATTTAGAGAAAATTGGGAAGAAATGGTTTGCTGCCGCACTAAGGTTTCTGTTTGTGTTAAAATAAGGTTTATGAGAAAACCCTCGGTTACTGTTCACTTTTTAAAGGCATAGACCCGAGCACGGTTGTGCTCCTCCTTGAGCACGACCTTGCTCAACTTAGCGCCTACGAGGCGCGGTTTGCCTTTGAGCACGGGCGTGCTCAACTTAGCGTCAGCGAGACGCACTAGCCCAACGAGTACGGTCGTGCTCTCTGTTGAGCACGGTCGTGCTTATGACTCAGACAGTCACAAGACACAAGCCTAAGAAAGGTATTTTTCCACCTAAAATCCCACTTAGCCCACTCTCAACCTTCCTAGCAAACAAGGCACACACAAAAGCACTTAACGAAAAATGGAGTGTTACAACCCCACCCCCCTTATAAAAATTTCGTCCTCGAAATTTCTACTCACCTCGATTGAAAAGGTATGGATACAACTCCAACATCTTGCTTTCCAGCTCCCGTGTAGCACTTTCCTCAGTAGCCCCACTCCAAACGACTTTGACCAAAGGAATCTCCTTGCCTATTAGTTGTATCACCCTCCTATCCTCGACTCGAAGGGGTAATACCGCAAAAGTTAAGTTCTCTTTTAACTGTATGGTATCGGGTACTATCACATGACTAGGGTCATGAATGTACTTTATGGGTTGAGACTTATGAAAGACACTATGAAGATTGGACAAGAACGGTGGTAAGGCTATTTGGTAGGCGACTTCGCTGACTCTTTTCAAAATTTGGTAAGGACCGATGAATCTAGGAGTAAGTTTCCTCGCTTTGATCACTTTACCAACCCCAGTTGTCGGGGTAACTCTCAAGAGCACATGGTCACCTTCATAGAATTCGAGCGCCTTCCTCCTTTTGTCATGGTAACTCTTTTCCCTACTTTGTGCTACTTTCATCTTTTCCCGAATCATCCTCACTTTTTTGGTGGTTTCTTGCACTATCTCAGGTCCTAACATAACACTATCACCAGGTTCACTCCAACACAAGGGTGTCCTATATGTCCTCCCATAAAGAGCTTCATAAGGTGCAATCCCAATACTGGAATAGAAACTATTGTTGTAGGTAAACTCTATCAGGGGCAAGAACTTGTCCCAACTACCCGACTGTTCTAGCACACAAGCTCTAAGCAAGTCCTTTAAGGACTGGATGGTTCTCTCAGACTGACCATCAGTCTGTAAGTGATAAGTTGAACTAAGCCTAAGCTTCGTTCCTAAGGCCTCTTGCAAACTATTCCAAAACCTAGAGGTAAACCTCGGGTCTCTATCAGACACTATGCTAGAAGGTATACCATGTAGTCTAACTATCTCTCTGATGTACAACTGGACCAAATTTTCCAAAGGGTATTCCATGTTCATACGGATGAAATGGGAAGACTTAGTCAGTCTATCCACAACAACCCAAATAGCCTCAAAACCAGCTGAAGTCCTAGGGAGTCCAGACACAAAATCCATTGAGATACTGTCCCATTTCCATTCTGGGATACTTAAAGGTTGCAACTTACCTGACGGCTTCTGGTGTTCTATCTTATCATTTTGGCACACTAAAAAAGCGTACACAAACTCAATCACATCTTTCTTCATCCTAGGCCACCAAAACATCCGCTTAAGATCCTGATACATCTTAGTGGCACCTGGGTGCACACTCAGTCCACTCCTATGTCCTTCTTCAAGGATCAACTTCCTAAGCTCAGGAACATCCGGTATACAAACTCTATCTTTGATTCTCAAAACTCCATCACTTCCTTCCTTAAAGCTAAGGTTTCTACCCTGAGCGAGCAACTCTCTCGGGTCTAAGAGAAACTGGTCCATCTTTTTACCCTCTCTAACCTGATCCATCAAACTGTTGGTAACCTTTAAGGTTCCAAGCCTAATGCACTTAGGGGTAACTTCCCAATCTAAACTCAAGTCTCTAAACTCCTCAATCAGATCCATCTCCCTAACCATCAAAGCATAGATGTGCAAGGTTTTCCTACTCAAAGCATTTGCCACTACATTGGCTTTTCCTGGGTGGTAGGTTAGATCAAACTCATAATCCTTTAAAAACTCCATCCACCTACACTGTCTCATATTCAACTCCTTCTGATCAAAGAGATGCTTCAAGCTCTTATGATCACTAAAGACCTCAAACTTTGCTCCATAAAGGTAATGCCTCCAGATCTTTAAGGAAAATACCACAGCTCATAACTCTAGGTCATGGGTAGGGTAGTTCTTCTCATGGGTTTTCAACTGCCTAGAGGCATAAGCTACTACCTTACCATCTTGCATCAACACTCTACCTAAACCTTTCATCGATGCATCACAGTACACTATGAAAGGTTTACTAGGATCTGGCAAAACTAACACTGGTGCTGATGTCAACCTATCCTTAAGGGTTTGGAAACTCTCTTCACACCTAGAGTCCCACACAAACAACTGTCCCATCTTGGTGAGACGAGTTAAGGGTAAAGCTAACTTAGAAAAACCTCCTATAGTACCCTACTAAACCCAAGAAACTCCTAATCTCGGTCACTGACTTCTACGCTTCCCACTGGAGCACCGTCTCTACCTTAGTCGGATCCACGACTCTCCCACCTTTAGAGATGACGTGTCCTAAGAAACTCACCTCCTCTAACCAAAACTCACACTTAGACAACTTAGCATACAACTGCTTCTCCTTAAGGGTCTGCAAGACAACCCTCAGGTGTTCCTCTTGTTCCTCCTTGGTCTTGGAGTACACTAAGATGTCATCTATGAAAACCACCACAAACTTATCCAAGTAAGGGTGAATGGTTATGTTCATGTAATCCACAAACACAGCAGGAGCATTGGTCACACCAAAGGGCATAACCAAGTACTCGTAGTGACAATAATGCGTCCTAAACGCTGTCTTCGGGATGTCCTCAGACTTAACCCGAATCTGATGGTTCCTGATGAGTGTGATTTCACCTCATATTTGTTAATCATTTTGCATGCATTTTCATATAGCTTAGGCATATTTAATTTGATTTTTTATTAGTTTTTACCTTGGAACGGGTAAGGCGGTTTTGTGGTGTTGTTTTGCAGAAATTAAGGATTAAATGCTCAAGATTAACCATGATGGAGCTTGCATGAAGATGGGGCTTGAAAAGTGAAGAAAAATGAGCCAAACAGAGCCCATCACGGCCTAGCCGTGATAGCCATCACGGCCATGATCGAGCAGGGCTGAAAAAGAAAGAACGAAAAAGTCAGAAGCTGTTAGGGCCAGGCCGTGATGGCCATCAGGGCCAGGCCGTGATGACCATCACGACCGTGACGGATTCTACCAGTGAAGAATTTCCAAGGCAGAATCCGTCATGGCCGTGACGCGCATTACTTGGATCTGAAGCAACTGATTTTGAGCTAAATTTGTGTTTGATTGGGATTCAAACTTCCCAAATCTATAAATAAGGCATCTAGGCAGAGATAAAGAAGACTTTTTGACTGCTACTCTTAGGCTATAATTTAGTATCTCTCTTCTTCTCCCTCTTCTCTTCTCTTATTTTTTTTATTTTATGTTGTTGTTAATCAAGCTTGTCATCACCATGGCAATGCTTGAGTAGTAGTTTAGTTTATGGGGATTGGGGCTATGCCCAAGATCTGTTTTCATGTTATGAATTGATTTCGATTTCTTGTTAATTACTATTTTGCTTTAGATCTTATTTCTAGTGTTTTAATTACTCGCGAATTCGGTGGCCACTTGTTTGCGTGTCGTAGATATTCTAAGGAGGAACCTAGCGGTGAACTTAGGTATCAGATTTATAGAATCAGACTTAGGACTTAAATCACGAGATTTAGAAGCGGTCCTTCTAGGATTAACGAATTGTCACGAAACGTAAAGGGTCCAATCTAAATTCGACTACCACGAGAGTAGGGGTTGGTTTAATTGGGCACGGTTTTTGTAACCTGAGAGGGAGCATTAACTATTTGAGGATAAATTCGCCTTCAAAGTAATGTTGGTAATTAACAAGGGATAATCAATTTAGTAACATAAACAATCTTGTTGGTAACCCAATTCCTAGGAATCCATTTAGATTTGAAAAACCATAAACTGATTTACTTTCTGTTTTACTTGATTGCATTCCTTATCTGATTTTCTAAGTTATCTCTTATTTCAAATATCAAAACCTTTTTCAAAATCTTTTTATAGTCCAGTTTTATTGATTTAGTAATTAGTTGCGATTTGAGATCACGGTCTCTGTGGGATCGATATCTTTTTATTACTTGGCGACAATCCGGTACACTTGCCGGATCGCACGACATCAGTACCCTGACCTCGAGTCTATCTTCGAGAAAACGCAAGCTCCGATCAATTGATCCATAAGATCATCAATCATAGGGAGGGGATACCGATTCTTAATGGTCACCTTATTGAGCTGTCGATAGTCGACACACAACCTCATACTGCCATCCTTATTCTTTGCTAGCAACACTGGCGCACCCCAGGGGGATACGCTAGGCCTAATAAACTGCTTATAGATAAGATCCTCTTTTTGTTTCTTCAACTTGGATAGCTCTTGAGGAGACATTCTATAGGGTGCTATGTATATTGACCCAGTGTCAGGCACTAAGTGTATGGTGAACTCAACATCTCTTTCAGGGGGCAAGTTATAAATATCCCCCGGGAATATTTCAGGGAATTCCCGCACAACAGGCAAACTTCTGACATCAGGAGGGCTCTCTACTTCCAAGGAAGACAACATCATGTACACCTGGGCTTCGTCTTTCAATGAAGCTTTAACTTGGTTGGAAGAGAGAAAGATTGGATCATTAGACTCCACAGGAGTTCCAAAATCTATGGTTTTATCGAAACAATTCAAAAGGACGTGGTTGGAAGATAACCAGTCCATGCCAAGAGTAACATCAAGGTCCTTTAAAGGTATGCACACAAGATTTACAATAAAGAATATACCATTAATGGTGATACGACAGTTCTTGCATGCATGAGAAGTAAGAACAAGGTTATTTGTAGGCGTGGAGACAACCAAATCATACTCAAGAAAAGTAACAGGAAAATTAAGACTCTTGACCCTATCATGCGATATAAACGAGTGTGTAGCACTCGAATCATACAATACAGTTAAAGGAGTTCCATCAATTAAGCACATACCTTGAATCAAATCATCAGACTCGGAGGCCTCAGCTCCACTAAGGATAAAGACTCTCCCTGTGGTCTTCAGTCGGTTAGCCTGAGACTGCTGACTCTTGCTAGCACTTGGGGGCTCTGACTTTGCTCCTTCACAATTCTGACCGATGTGGTCAGGCTTGCCACACCTAAAGCAGATGACGTCTGGTTCCTTGCACTGGGTAGTGAAGTGATGTGGTGCGCCACACTTGCCGCACTTCATGGGCCTAGGGGCATTAGAGTTACCACCCCTAGACCTATCATAAGAAAACTGTGGCTTCCTGCCACTCTGTTTGAAATCACGATTGACTGGAGCGTAACGCTGCTTGCCCTTGTCATTCTACTCGGTCTTCTTGCTACCCTGGCTATCTGAATTTCTGAAACTAGCAACCCACGACTTGTAGGTATCCTCAAAGATCCTGCACTTGTTCACCAAGGTTGGGAAGACTCTGATCACCTGGTAACATATCGCCTGCTTGACCTCCGGACGAAGACCATCCTCGAACTTGACACACTTTGACCGATCATCCACCATGACCTGATAAGGTGTGTAATACCTAGCCAGCTCCTCGAACTTAGCCGCATACTCGCACACTGACATATTTCCCTGCTTCAGCCCCAAGAATTCCATCTCCTTCTTGTCACGAACATCCGCAGGAAAATACTTCTCCAGAAACCTATCTTTGAATACAGCCCAGGTGACTGTTGTACCCCCCAGCCACCATCTTCTGACGACAGTTCTCCCACCTGTGCTCAGCCTCCTCCGTGATCATGAACGTGGCGAAGATAACCCACTGCTGATCATTGTCGTCCATAGCTATGAAGATCTTCTCGATCTCCCTCATCCACAACAAAGCTCCCTCGAGATCATAAGCTCCTCTGAAAGATGGCGGATTGTTCCACTGGAACTTGTCAACACCCTGAAACTCAGTCGGTCCTCCGTTGTTGTTGTTCTGCACTTCATCGATCACATTTGCATGGAGTGCCAAGTCAGCGATTGCCTGATCGTTTCTGCCCCTTCCTACCATGAGTTCCTGTACATGTCCAAAACAACCATCAAATACAGGGAACTTAAGCAGGAAAAGTGATAGGCTCACAACTTTAAGCATCATTGTCTATATCAAGTATAGACAATTCAAACAAGAGCATACAACAGACTCATACCACAGCTTGATAGGATAGACCTTCTCTGATACCACTAGATGTCACACCATCTACCCCACATATTAATATAAAACATTTACATGAAGGAGGTAATATAAAACCATGCATTTATTTCTTAAATTAAAAATTGGGTAAAAGATACCACATTGTAACATCTCAACGCGGAAAGAAACATAGTTTTAAAAAGATAAAACATAACCATAAACGTAAACATAGCATAAACATAACCCAACCCCAATGTCACATACAAAGCTGGTATAACCGTTCTGGAATAAAATCCTCGGAATACAACTGAAACTAACAACAAACTAACAACTATAAAACTAAGCATCCTAACTAGAGTCGTGGCTCCTCAGAGTCACTCCTCCACTGACTGCTCATTATCCTCTGCATAAGGAGATACATGCCAACAACTGAAACAAAGAAAACGGGGAGTAAGAAAACATGTAAACACATCGACATGTAAGTAGTAAGCAAGATGAACATACATCATACATTGACATAGTAATACACAACATATAACATCAACACAAATAATCAAATCAACATATCATCTCAACCAACATATGCTATGCGGTGCAACACTACTGTGCTACTCCATTATGTATGTGGATCCAAACTATCTCAGGAAGGCAACTTCGGAGTTACATATCCACATTGGCATAAAATCACCAACACCAGCAATCCACCAAACCATGGGTGAAGGCCCCTTTGGCCAAAAAGCACCAAGGTTCAACTCATCAACACCTCGACCAAAAAGCATCGAGGCCACTTTGGCCAAAAAGCACCAAAGCGTATCAACGTGCAGCAACCCAGAAGGCACCGACTTAACCAACTTAATAGTCATGTTATCTTAATTAATCTTTTAATCAAGTTATCTATCTCTTCTTTGTTCAATTGGTGTGTTATTACATTATTGGGGACATTTGGGGTGGAACACCCCTTAATTCCTTTAATCTCAGATTCTGACAAGTAGGGGGAGCACGGGCGTGCTCACCCCAAAGATGGTCGTCTTTGCAACTTAAGTGGAGCATGGTCGTGCTCATTGTCCTGCACGACCGTGCTCAATGTGAGGCCATCTTCCAGAATTCAACTAGGAGCACGAGCGTGCTCCCTATTCAACACGGCCGTGCTCCTCGGCCACCAGCCGTCTTTCTCGCCGCGATTCAACTTGTGTTCTTGGAGCAAAAACTACCTAACACTCTCAAATCAGATCCTAGGGTCTAGTCAAGAACCATTAAACAATAACTCACCTCTCATTGCTATCAATCCATATTTTATAAAAATTTTGGGGAATTAAGTCCTTTAATCGTCATGTTAATTAAGAGTCCTATTTACTCAATTAGGGTCTTATTAATTGTTTCAACATCAACCAACACTCAGCTAATCAACATTCAGTCAATCAATGCATAACAACAACAACATAACAGTCATATTCATATCATGACCAGATTCAACTATTTATACATCATTGACATACAATATAGTAAATATAATCAATAGGCATGCCATTAACTAACTAGCAATTATAGCAATTAACCATATAATCAAACAGAACATGGTATACGCAACAATTAATAACTATTAGCATATAACGGGGCTATGGGGACCGTCTCATCTTACGCTACCCCCTTGCCTAATGCATACACTATCCTTCTCCCCATACCTGGTATGAAGAATCCCATTAACTAACGCAGATCACCAACTGGTTCCCTCGAACGGCTCGGCGAACAATCCCCAAGCCCTGGCTAACACGAAAAGGTTAACCAATTAGTTCCCAAATCAAGAACAAGAAAAGGGAAACTAAAAGGGAAGAACTATTACCTTACTACGATTGGCACTGACTAACTAAACGTTCCCACAAGTCTCCAAAGCTCCAACAACGCAATCGGTTTAGAGAAAATATGGAAGAAAGGGTTTGCTGCCGCACTAAGGTTTCTGTTTGTGCCAAAATAGGGTTTATGAGAAAACCCTCGGTTACTGTTCTCTTTTCAAAGGAACAGACCCGAGCACGATCGTGCCCCTCCTTGAGCACTGCCTTGCTCAACTTAGCGCCTACGAGGTGCGGTTTGCCTTTGACCACGGGCGTGCTTAACTTAGTGTCAGCGAGACACGCTAGCCCAACGAGCATGGTCGTGCTCTCTGTTGAGCACGACCGTGCTTGTGACTCAGACAGTCACAAGATACAATCCTAAGAAAGGGATTTTTCCACCTAAAATCCCACTTAGCCCACTCTCAACTTTCCTAGTAAACAAGGCATACACAAAAGCACTTAACGAAAATAGGGTGTTACACCTCTCATCATGAAACTCCAATTCAAGGGTTCCCATCAATGGAAACCCTGAGGGTCTTGTCATCCATGGGTGATCCAAGTGTGTGATCTCGATCAAATGGGTCTGCTTCGCGAACTGTTGAGTCACCGGCAAGTGTACCGGGTCGTCGTAAGTAATAAACACGGTAAGTAATTACCGAGGTCGGACACAAGGATTGGACTACCAATTCTACCAATGTGCAAGAAATTCGATACATTTGACCAAGTAAAAGCAAGTGGTTGAGAAGAGAGAGAAAATAGGATCGCAATTTAAATCAACAAACCAATTAGAGATAAAGTAGGTAGCGATAAGATAACATGAGAATTAAAATCTGGATTAAACATCTAAGGTCACAAATCCACCTACCCAATCATGCATAGTACCCAAGTGATGATGATCCTCTCCCTAAGTTCAATTGCAATGTCAACCAGGACCCCCAAATTCTCCTAATGACACTATCGTGCTCAATAGGACGTATTCAACGATTGAGTTAATTACTTGCTACGGTCTCATAACCCAATCATCAAACTCTATTAATTCTTGTTCCCTATAAGGTTGCACTGATCTCCTACTCACTCTCGTGCAATATTCAATCAGTGATCCCAATTCAAGTTCTAAACACGAATTACCTATCAAGTCTCATCACGTTAACTAGTCAATCATGCATGCTTATGATCAACGCAATAATTTCAGAATTGGAAAACATGAATTGAGGTAAAGGAGGGAAACATACATCACATTGAACGCTACACCGTCATGGGTGGTTTCATTGATCCCTTAGACAAGGGAATTAGTTCCTCATGCTTGTAACAACGCACAAACAATTGGAGTTCATCATAATTTTCAAATAGGAAAAGAACATAGGGAGACGCAGCTCCAGAGAATAAGGATTCGTCTCTCAAAAACGATCTAAAACAAGTGGTGAACAAAAAGATTTCATAATCTGCCCTAAAACAGCCTATAAATAGAGGTTCTGGGTCGCGCCCGCTCGCGGGGCGAGCAAGCTCTCGTGAGGCGAAATTCAGTTTTGGCTCCATCTTGATTTGAATACTCGCGAGGCGAGATGGTGATTCGCGAGGCGAGACAGAAAGGGTGACTGTTGCTGTTCAGGCTGGTCTTCAGGCTCGCGAGGCGAGATCCTATTTCGCGAGGCGAAACTTCCAGAATTGCTTTTCCACTGTTTCCTTCATTTTCCTTGACTCTAAGAGCTTCACCTTTAACCTGAAACAATAAAAGGAAATGAAAAGCATAATTCTACTCAAAATGAACTAAAAACTACTAAAAACGCATTAAACGAATCAAATTCTAACTTAGGAACAAAACAAGGCCAATTTGGGAGATTAGCGAGGTTGACTCGCTCAATTAGGCACAAAATCTACCCCTTTTCTAGCTGGAATCTAGATGAGCCAGAGGCTTATCACGAACCAAGAACAAACATACACAAAGGGATAGGGAGATAAGAAACTAGCTATCATCATAGAAGGAAAAGGGTACATAGCATATATACAATAATAGCACACAAACTTGTATCACATATAAGCACATATAAATAACAATCACCCTCGATACATGTTCTCATCCTCTACCCTTCGCGCTCAAGCAACTAATCCTGATGCTATGTGGCCACCACACGATCCTGTCACACATCCCTCGTCTGATTAGGGATATTAGTCAGTCGGATACTCTGACCTCGTGTGTTCCACCCACATGACTGTGATCAACACAATGCATCTATATGAGTCTCACTGACTCGTATCGTGTCATAACCTAGTGCCTCAACCTTCCGTCACCATCTTATATCATATCTTAGATCACCTCATATGGCTTATCATAATTTTATTAGGCTAGGCACATCTAAGTCATAATTCACGCTCTCCGCAACATGCATCTCTCCAAAACAGCATATATCATCACCTAGATGCCAACTAAGCATACAATAATAATTATAACATGTTATCACATCGAGCATGTTATACATATAAAAATAATATTAAAATAATCATATAATAAAAAATAGTCAAATAACACATATTAAACATGTTAACACAAACAGCACACAGCAAGCAGCTCAACAGGTAAAATCACGTAACCTCGATATTCACAAAATCAACCTAACGACAATAAATCTACAATCCCCATATCCCCATATCCAAAATGAACTCAAAGTTGTATTTCATCATGTAATAGGTGTGTACATATAGCATAGGGAAAGAAAAACTAAAGGTCATCATAAGATGACATAAACTCCTAAAAACTAGACATAACTCTCCACTAAGTGATTATTAAAAGAACATACATATCCTACTTAAGAAAATAATAAAAAGTGGTTCCATAACTTCTAAAGGAGTTACCTAGGCATGCAAGCCAAAGGTTGCTCTCCTTTGTAAGTTTCAAAAACGTGGCAGCCACCATTAATAATGGGCCTTGCTCATTCATCAAGTTCAGTGTAGCCCAATTAACATATAACTCATTTAAGTTCCAAGAATTCGTAATAAACTTTCAGCCCGTTTTTCACCATGATAGAAGCCGAATCACGTTAAGAGACATGAGATATGATTTGTAGATAATTTCCTAATCTTTCCAATGAACTAAAGAATACATCAATCGGAGTTCTTTAGCTCAAGATACAACGAAAACAACCATACAGATTCAGCACAATGAAAATAAAATTTTCATCAAAAATTAATTTGCCCTTAAATTGGATATCATTCTTGGTTTGCATCATCGCCAATGTGATATTGTTATTTTCAATTACTCGCTCACTAGTAGGGTTTAGGTCGCCTTACACCATTATTGTAAAATATACTATTTAGCCATTTCCGACGATAGATGGCTTCTTTCTCCCACCCGAGGTAAGCGTAGCTAGCATTGGGACTACGAAATGGAAACTCCCCTAATATAATCGAATCTACCCTGCTCATCTGGGTACCTTCGATGCTCCAAACTTTCACTTGGATACATGTACACGAAGCAGACGTCACTGGTAACCCTAATATGAAGACGGAACATAAAACCGTTAACCAAGCTATAAGAAAACCTCAATATCATCACCGACGACATGTCGGCATAAAAAGAGAATAGGCTTACCTTAGCCTTAGCAATAAAAGAAAGATAGGGTTAGGAAGACATCGTCGCTACGATCACAACGGTGTACTCGGAATTGTGATAGGGTAACCGATTTGATCGTACTCAACACGGGAAGTTCCATCTTCTCTTTGACATCTCTCTTCTCACTATATACTTCTTTCTTTCTCTTTTAGAAGATGGTAACTTAAGTTACCATCTCACTTAAGTTCTTATTTATTCCAAAATCTAACGCCAATGCTCGAGCGTGGAAAATTCCAATGCTCAAGCGTCCGGGAACTCGAGCGCTGCCTTACTGGCGCTCGAGCGTTGACCAAAGTCAACTACTTCGCCTCAAAGGCTTCTGACACGTGTCCTATGCTCTTTTCTGAATTTAACACGTGTTTTGGCCACTCAGTATCCTGGGCGCTGGAGCGTGCCAGCTTGCACAGATAACTCTAATTCGCGTGTTTCGTCGTATTCTGAGCTTGTTTGAAGTCTGATTGGCCTCAAATTTGAAACATAAACTCATCAACACCTATGGAATGAGATCAAGTCCTCAAACATGTCTAATATCTTCCTTAAACAAGAATCGAGAAAACGGGATGTTACATTACTACCCCCCTTAAAAGAAATTCCATCCTCAGAATTTACGTACCTCAGAAAAGATGTGGATACTGCTGCTGTATATCTGCCTCACGCTCCGATGTAGCATCTCCTTTAGTCTCATCCCAAATGACCTTGACCAAAGGAATTTGTCTACCACGAAGCTCCTTAATCCTTCTATCTACAATCCTAACAGGTAAAGGCTTATACTCTAGATTCTCTCGCAGTTGTATAGACTCGGGCTCAAGTACAAGAGAAGGATCAGGATAATACTTTCTCAACTGAGAGACGTGAAAGACGTCATGAAGATTAGAAAGTTTAGGTGGAAAGGCAATATGGTAGGCTACTGGACCAACCTGTCAAAGAATCTAGAAAGGTCCAATGAATCTAGGAGTAAGCTTTCTAGACTTGATAGCTCTGCCAATTCTAGTCTTCGGAGTGGCTATCAAAAACACGTGATCACCCTCCTGGAACTATAAGGGTCTCTTCCTCTTGTTACTGTAGCTCATTTGCCTATCCTGCGTGTCCTTCATCTTTTCCCTTATCTTCCTAACCTGTTCTGTCGTCTGTTGCACCACATCAGGACCCAACATTTGGCTCTCACTAGTCTCATACCAACATAACGAGGTCCTGCACTTTCGGCCATACAAAGCCTCATACGGTGCCATCTCGATACTGCTATGAAACTATTGTTATAGGTAAACTCAATCAAAGGCAAGAACTCATCCCAACTGCCATTGTGCTCCAACACACAAGCTCTCAAGAGATCCTCCAATGATTGATTTGTCCTCTCTGACTGTCCATCTTTCGGGGGATGATAAGAAGAACTCATCCTTAACTTTGTCCCCAAAGACTATGCAACTGTCTACAAAATCTAGATGTAAATCTAGGGTCTTGATCAGAGACAATACTCGATGGCACACCATGCAACCTGACAACTTCTCTGATATAGATCTGGATCAACCTCTCCAAACTGTAACTCTCACCAATCGGTAAGAAGTGAGCACACTTTGTCAACCTATCGATGAGAACCCAGATCGCATCATGCCTCTTAAGGGTTCATGGTAATCCAACCACAAAATCCATCACTGTGCTATCCCACTTCCACTCTGGGATATCCAACGACTACAACAACCATGCTGGCTTCTGATGCTCTATCTTAGCCTTCTGACAAATCAAGCAAGACAGAACATACTCTACTACCTCTTTCTTCATCCTCGGACACCAAAACATCTTTTTTATATCCTGATACATCTTCATAGCTTCGGGGTGAAAATTCAACTTACTCTTATGTGCCTCCTCTAAGATCATGTTCCTAAGATCTAAGTCCTCTGACACACATATCCGGTATCTAAACCTTAACACACCATCTGATCCTCTGTTAAACACAAACCTTACCCTCATCTATACCTCTACTCACCTCTTGCAGATATTGATCCTGAACTTGTTTATCCTTAAGCTCTCTCAAGAACTCACTTCTGATATTGACCATACCTAAGCAAATCCTATCCTCAACCAACTCCATACCTAGGTTCAGATCTCTGAACTGCTCGATCAACTCCATCTCTTTTACAATCATTGCGGACACATACAAAGATTTATTACTCAAAGCATCAACTACCACATTCGCCTTCCCAGGATGGTATTGAAGTTCAAACTCATAATTCTTGATAAATTCCATCCATCTCCGCTACCTCATATTAACCTATTTTTGATCGAACATGTACTTCAAGCTCTTATGATCAGTGTAAACATTAAACTTGGCTCGATACAAAAAGTACCGCAATATCTTCAACGTGAATACTATGGCTGCTAACTCTAGATCATGGGTCAGATAGTTCCTCTCATGAAATCTCAACTGACGGGAAGCATAAGCCACAACTATTCCCTCTTGCATCAGAACACAACCCAACCCTTGGTATGATGCATCACAATATACGTCAAACTGTCCTAAAGGATCTGGTAAAGTCAGCATTGGTGATGTGGTCAACCTATTCTTCAGCTCCTGAAAATTCTTCTCACACTCTTCTGTCCAAACAAAAGTTGTACCCTTCCTCGTCAACTGTGTCATAGGCAACGTAATCTTCGAGAAACCTTCTATGAACCTCCTGTAGTATCTAGCTAGTCCCGTGATGTCGTACGATGCACGTCGTGCGATCCGGCAGGTGTACCGGATTGTCGCTAAGTAATAAAAAGATATCAATCCCACTGAGACCGTGATCTCAAATCGTAACTAATTATCAAATTGACTAAACTGGACATTAGAAAAGGATTTTGAAAAGGTTTTTGATATTTGAAATAAGAGATAACTTAGAAAATCAGATAAGGAATGTAATCAAGTAAAATAGAAAGTAAATCAGTTTATGGTTTTTCATATCTAAATGGATTCCTAGGAATTTAGGTTACCAACAAGGTTGTTTATGTTACTAAATTGATTACCCCTTTGTTACTTATTGAAATTGCCCTAAAGGCGAATTTATCCTCAAATAGTTAATGCTCCCTCTCGAGTTACAAAAACCGCGCCCAATTAAACCAACCCCTACTCTCGTGGTAGTCGAATTTAGATTGGACCCTTTACGCTTTGTGACAATTCGTTGATCCTCGAAGGACGGCTTCTAACTCTCGTGATTTAAGTCATAAGTCTGATTCTATAGATCCGACACCTAAGTTCACCGCTAGGTTCCTCCTTAGAATATCTACGTCACGCAAATAAGCGACCGCCGAATTTATGAGTAATTAAAACACTAGAAATCAGATCTAAAGAAAAATCGCAATTAACAAAGATAAAATATCAATTCATTACCATAAACAAACCTTGGTCATAGCCCCAATCCCTGGAAATTAAGCTACTACTCAAGCCTTGCCATGGTGATGACAAGCTTGGTTAACAACAACATGAAAATAAAAATAAGAGAAGAGAGGAGGAAGAAGGGAGAGATCCTAAATTATAGCCTAAGAGTAGCAGCCCAGAAGTCTCCTTAGTCTCTGCTCAGATGCCTTATTTATAGATTTGGGAAGTTTGAATCCCAATCTAACACAAATTCAGATCCAAATCAGTTGCTTCAGATCCAAGTAATGCACGTCACAGCCGTGATGCTCATCACGGCTAGGCCGTGATCAGTTCTGCCTGTGAGGGTCTGGTTCAGCTGACAGGTCACGACCGTGATGGACATCACGGCTAGGCCGTGACCAATTCTGACTTTTGCCTTCTTTCTTTTCAGTTTTTGATCGATCATGGCCGTGATGGTCATCACGGCTAGGCCGTGATGGGCTCTGCTTGGCTCATTTTCTTCACTTTTCAAGCCCCATCTTCATCCAAGCTCCATAATGGTTGATCCTTAGCATTTAATCCTTAATTTCTACAAAACAACACCACAAAACTGCCTTACCCGTTCCAAGGTAAAAACTAACAAAAATCAAATTAAAAAATGCCTAAACTATATGAAAATGCATGCAAAATGACAATGAAATATGAGGTGGAATCACACTCATCAAATCACCCCAAGCTTAAGATTTTGCTTGTCCTCAAGCAATCACCAAGGCCAGAAGATATAAATAATTAGAGCATGGATAGTTAACCAAGAACCCGAGTAGCTAATCCAAGTAACAGGCTTATTCAAATAAGAAACCTAGAGACAATCAATTTCAAGTCCAATTAGAAGCTTAGGTTTCCTAAATCCATATTCTCACTGATTCGCGCACTCTTCTCACCTCACTCAAGTGTTTAAGGGTATATGACAATTCGCTCAATTTCCTCAAGGAAGGTATTCTACCATAAGCTTGACTATTAACCAAATCTCCACTTTATTAATGAAAACACAAAAGAATCAAGAGGTCTTTTACTTTGGTTGTAATGGGGCCATGGGATTAATCGTTAGGTGGGGAAATCAAGAAAAGGAAATTCAAGAGGGTTAAACAAAATATCAAACATTGCAAAGCATGACACCTTCTAAAATACCATTTTTGGGTTTTGATTCATCTTTCCACCTTTCTTTTCTTCTTTTTTTTTATTTCTCACTTTCTTTTTGTCACCCCCCTTCTCCATATTTTTATTTTATTTTATTTTATTTATTTGAAGAAGGGGAGATTTTCAATTCAAGAGAAGTATTTTCTAACTTTCTCATCCCATACTTTTTTCAAACTACCTTTTTACCCTTTTTGCAATAATTTAAAAGGTGTCATACCAAGCATTAATTATTCATCAAAGTAATTCAAGGTACCAAGAAAAGTATTTTATTCTTTTAGGCTCAAAATTGGGCAACTAAGGGGTAGCATATAGTCAATCAAAGCTCAGAAGGCCGAAAAAAAAATACCTAGTGCCTCAATCATTTTCAAAAATCTTTTCAAAAATTTCTAAGTTTCAAAACGGTTTCAAGTCAAGTTCTAGAGAATACAATCCAATAGGAATAAAACACTCTATCACAAAGAATGGGGTAGATTTAGTGAGTACCCCTTTTTGGCTCAAAAATCTCACATTTAGTAGTTTAACATCAATGAGAAACACAAATATAGAGAACCACACGCTAATTATCAATTATCAAAAGATCATCTCAAGAATTTTTATTTTTAGCCTTATCACAAGAATAAAAAAATTGGGTTCAAAAATTCATTATCTCAATTTATTTGGCACCAAGTTCTCACAATTGGATGCAAACTCTAAGCAAAGGGCAATCTAATCATGTGATCATGCAAAATTATGCCTATATGAGTGCAACATGAAAAATGCAAAAATGCACAAATACCCCTACCCGAAGCTTAAAAACTTACATTGTCTCCAATGTAAATAATCAAGTAAGAGAGAGGAGAAAAATGGAACAACTCACCGAGGTGGTAGCGGGTGTTGGCTCACATGCCTAGTCAAAGATTGTTGGAAATTGTATCACTGCCATGATGGGTGTCACGGGCAGGCCGTGATCAATTCTGGTCTTCAGGAGCTGGCCTGTCACGGCCGTGATGGGTATCACGGCTTGGCCGTGATACTCTCTGATCTTTAGGGTCCTTCCCATCACGCCCGTGACGCCTATCACGGTTGGGCCGTGATCCTTTCTGGTCTTCTTGGTTAGCTCATCACGGTCGTGACCACTGTCATGGCCTGGGCGTGATGACTTCTGACTTTGTTTGTCCCTGCCCTTTTTGCTCTTCCTTCCTTCTTAGCCTGAAAACACTTGACAAATCTATTAATTTATGATTTTTTTTTCCTCTTGATTTTCTCAAATTATTCAAGAGCGAAATTCAAAAACAAATGGAAAAGGGAAAGAAAACTTGGGTTGCCTCCCAAGAAGTGCTTATTTACGGTCTTAAGCTTGACCATACTTCCTTCAGTCAACCGGGGTCGGCTGGGCGTAGAAGTGCAGGAACACTTTTCTTCCATGGAACTCCTTCAAAGAGCCGATTCTGCTCATATGGCCAATTGTGCTTCCGCTTCGCTCTTTTCACTCTAAGCTTCATGGCCTTACTCCTTCCTGGCGGAAGTTTTGTTACCGCATGATGAGCAACTCCAATTTCATCACTACTAGGTGCATCATTTGCCATGGAAATCTTCGGAGATGCTTCTATGTTGAGCTCTTCCTTTACCACTGGAGACGTTATATCGATCCTACACACATGGCTCTCAAAAGGAGGGTTGTTATAGGAGTTAGTTAAATAAAAATCTACCCTACCTTCCTCTACATTCAGAGAGAGTTTGCCATTCTTCACGTCTATTATTGCTCCAGCGGTGGCCAAGAATGGCCTTCCTAAAATGATGGGGAATTCAGAATTCCCTCTCATATCCAATATCAGGAAATCGGTAGGGATGAAAAATTTCCCTACCTATACGGGAACATTCTCTAGTATGCCTAGAGGAGTTCTAGTTGAGCCATCCGCAAATTGTAAGGAGAATTTGAATGGACTCAACTCTTTGGTTCCCAACCTTTCCAAGATAGTGAGCGGCATCAAGCTCGCACTAGCCCCCAAGTCACATAAGGCTTGGTCTATTTGTACCTTTTCAATTGAGCAAGTGATAGAGAAACTACCTGGGTCTTTCAGTTTGGGATGCATATGAGTTTCTATATCTACTTGCTTTCTCTTGACCAACCTTTGTGGGAAAGGTATTGGGGGTTGGTATGGTGGTGGAGGGACATACTTTGATTATGGCTCTTCATCCTCGCTCATGTCCTCCTCACATTCCACATCCTTTTCAACCACCCCAAGCTTATCACCCCTCAAGTATATGGCATTACAATGCTCATTGGGATTAGCTTCGGGTTACCCCGGGAACGTATCCTTGGGTCTAGAGTATGTGCTGGCTTGTTGGGCAATCTGAGTTTCTAGCATCTTGTAGTGGATGGCTAAGTTATCTACCTTAGATGCTAGCTCTATTGCCTCGTTTACTGCCCTACCTTGTTGTCTAAACTCTTCATTTTGTTTTGTTTGAGTTTCAACAAAACTTTCCAATAAAGACTCGAGTTTAGAATTCTGTACTTGAGGATACCCCACTGCGGGTTTCCTATTACCTTGGCCTTCTTGGAACTCGTGGTTCAGCGTGTTGCTGTAGTTCCCGTAGGAGAGGTAAGGGTTGTTCTTCCTTCCTTGGTTGTAAGGATTTGGGGGAGCATAATTGGGCAACTTCGGGTTCGTGTCGTAGAAGTTGTGACAAGAGTTCACTTGTTCCCCCGAAGCCCCGGATCCATGAGCAATACCACGTGGGCACTCCATTATGTCATGTCCCTCCATTCCACAAATCTCACAAACAATGTTAGTAGCACCTATTGAACTCACGTTAGCCCTTTCAAGCTGATCAAAGCGTTTATTCAGTGAGTCTATTTTAGACATGATAAGATCAGTGCTATTCATTTCAAACTTACCCCCCGAAATCTTTTTCGGGTTATTACCTCTTTCTGAACCCCATTGGTGGTAGTTGGTGGCCACATTTTCAATGATGTTGAATGCCTCATTCAGAGGCCTATTCATAAAGGCTCCACCAGCTGCGGAATCAAGTGACACCTTCGAAGAGTAATCCAATCCGTTGTAGAAGGTGTGCACTAACCACCACCTCTCGAGTCCATGATGTGGACAAGACTCCAGCAATCCCTTGTAGCAATCCCAAGCTTCTGACAAGCATTCTCCATCCTTTTGGAAGAAGCCGGTGATCTGGGCTCGTAGGTAAGCCGTCTTGGAGGGAGGGAAGAATTTCTCCATGAATGCCTGCTCCAGTTGGTCCCAAGTCGTCAAGGTATTAGCGGGTATTTGCTTCAGCCAAGCTTTCGCCTTTCCAGTAAGAGATGAGGGGAACAACCTCAAGCGAATAGCATCAACCGGAGTGCCTTGAATTTTAACTACATCGGTGAACTCCAAGAATGTCTCCACGTGATCAGTCGGGTCCTTCGAGGGCAATCCTCCGAATTGATGTTGCCTAATCATGTTAATTAGCATAGGCGGTATAGTGTAGTTCTCCACCTCAATCTCTGGCCTAGCAATCCCAGTTCGTAAACCCCTTGCATTTGGGGCTGCGTAGTCCTTCAACGGTTTCGTATCCGGGAGATTCGCCATGAGTGGAATGGGAATCAACCTCTCTTTCTCTCTTTGTATTCTCCTACGTCTGTGAAAGGTCCTTTCGACTTCGGGGTCGACCTCACTAAGGCTTCCAAGACTTAGTGATCTTCGCATAAAAGAGAAAAACACAGAGATAGATACACAAAGAATTTTTTTTTTCAAATATAAAAATTAAATAAAAAGAAAAGGTCCAGAAAATTCAATTTAAAAATTAAATTGAGATTCGAGGAAGCACAGTCCCCGGCAACGACGCCAAAAACTTGATGTCGTGCGATGCACGTCGTGCGATCCGGCAAGTATACCGGATTGTCGCCAAGTAATAAAAAGATATCGATCCCACAGAGACCGTGATCTCAAATCGCAACTAATTATCAAATTGACTAAACTGGACTTTAGAAAAGGATTTTGAAAAGGTTTTTGATATTTGAAATAAGAGATAACTTAGAAAATCAGATAAGGAATGCAATCAAGTAAAACAGAAAGTAAATCAGTTTATGGTTTTTCATATCTAAATGGATTCCTAGGAATTTGGGTTACCAACAAGGTTGTTTATGTTACTAAATTGATTACCCCTTTGTTAATTATTGAAATTGTCCTGAAGGCGAATTTATCCTCAAATAGTAAATGCTCCCTCTCGGGTTACAAAAACCGCGCCCAATTAAACCAACCCCTACTCTCGTGGTAGTCGAATTTAGATTGGACCCTTTACGCTTTGTGACAATTCGTTGATCCTCGAAGGACGGCTTCTAACTCTCGTGATTTAAGTCCTAAGTCTGATTCTATAGATCCGACACCTAAGTTCACCGCTAGGTTCCTCCTTAGAATATCTACGTCACGCAAATAAGCGGCCGCCGAATTTATGAGTAATTAAAACACTAGAAATCAGATCTAAAGCAAAATCGCAATTAACAAAGATAAAATATCAATTCATTACCATAAACAAACCTTGGGCATAGCCCCAATCCCTAGAAATTAAGCTACTACTCACGGGTTTCAGGTTTTCTGGGTTTGGGACTCCATACAGAGCAATGTTCACATTGTCTGGTCCAACTTCATCTTCCCACTCAGACTTGTAACCTGCTCCTATCCTTGGGCAGTTGATGGCGAGTTCCAGAGAACTTAGGGTTACAAAGAATGTTGTGTCTAGCACTCGAGCGCGAAACGATTTGGTTCCATCAGCAGCATTAATGAGAACAACAACACTAGTCCATAAATCTCTGACCAGTTTCGGATGAACCAACTCCTTAATGTCAATGAAGGAGGTCCACTTGGAGTATTCCAACTCCTCTGTGACATTCGTTCCCCATTTCTTCATCTTTTGAAGATTCACAACCTTCCCAGCCAAAATATTTTCAACATTAGAGAGTCTCATGTTGTATTTTGCAGTTATTTCCTTGGGAGAAAGATTCTTTGAGGGTGCCATTGCAGAGGGAGACGATTTTAGGGTTTGGAAGATAAAAGGGTTTGAACGAGAGAGAGAGAAGACATGGGATTTCTAAGGTTTTTGAAGGCGTAAAAGAGCAACCTTTCCGACTCTTTGTCTTTTATAGTCATAAAAGCAGGAGAGAGAAAGAAAACATTTTTTAATTTTTAGACGGCACGAGTTACGTGGGGAACTATACCGCCCACTAAGACATTATGAAAACATGGTTTCAAGAAATAAAATTGCCATGTATATGATTAGCTTCACACATAAATGGTATTAAATAAATAATAATCATTTTAATAAAAACTGTTGAGTTCAAGCAGTATGACTCAGCAGGGTCAGACAATATATCACAGACAGAGGATATAAAAACAATATACATGTAGCATAGACAGGTTAAGCATATAATATCATACATGTCATTAAACAATGAAATGCATTTTTAGATTGTCTCTAATAAATATAAGCATATCTTTAGCTAAGGGTTTTGTGAAAATATCAGCCCATTGATTTTCAATTTTAATAAACTTAATATCAAATATACCTTTCTGAACATAATCCCTTATAAAGTGATGTTTGATTTCAATATGCTTAGCCTTAGAATGCTGAATTGGATTCTTAGTTGAACATATAGCACTATATTTATCACACCACACAGATATATTATGCTCATAAATAGAGTAATCCTCAAGTTGATGTTTTACCCATAAGAGCTAAAAGCAACAACTAGCAGTTGAGATGTATTCCGCCTTCAGAGAGACGGGGGCAATAGTTGTCTGCCTCTTGCTTGACCAGGAGACTAAGCTGGCTCCAATGAAGTGACATCCTCCACTAGTGCTTTTCCTTTCTATTCTGTCTCCAGCAAAATCAACATCACAGTATCCCACTAATCTGTATTCTTTAGTTCTTAAATATAACAGACCAAGATTAGTAGTCCCAAGCAGATATCTAAATATCCTTTTAACAGCTTTAATATAGGATTCCGTATGGTCAGATTGGAATCTAGCACACATATAGACACTAAGGCTTCAGTATAATCAATACCTTCTTGCTGGACATGAAGAACATGTCATGAACTTTCTCAAGAACAAAGAAGAGAAAGTGAAAAAGGCTAGTTTGATCTTGAAACTTCCTAAATTAACTAGTTCAGGTGTTTTATGAAATGAAACATGAATGAATGGATATTGATGAAGCTTGGCACAAAAATAACAAGTGTCAAAAGGAGGCAAACATGTCATATTGGTTGTCTAACCATGGTTGAAAGGGTGGTTAGCTCATAGGATAAGATTGGTTAGATATTTTAGGATATTTTGGATATTTTCATAAAAAGTCATCATGACTTGGTGACTCACTAGGGTGACTCACTAGGGTAAGTTATCCATGTGAGGAGAAGGTTCTAGCATTTGAAGTTAAGTATAATCATGGTTGGTTTGAAAGAAACTAGGATAGGTTAGGAAATATTCATAAAATACTTAGATATTTTCATAACCATCATGACCAAGTAAAATAAAATGAACTGATAGTTATCCAGAGGCTTAGCCATGTGTCACTTAGGATAAAATAGAATGATATATTCCAAACTTTGCAATTTGGTCGTTTGGTAATAACAAAAGAACTTAAGGGTAAAATGGACATTTCTTATGGATTTCTAAGATATTTTCCAACAATGTCATAATGACAACGGTGAGTCATGGTGGTGACTCATGGAAAGAGGAAGATAAATTGGACACAATCACTTAATCTTAATGGGCAAGAAGGAATGACTCACCTTTGGCATTAATGGCTTATGGTGATTCACCATTTGTCATCAATGCACAATTATGACTATGGTGAGTCATTGCATGACTCACCATGGTGACTCATGGAATTGAGTTGGCTAAGCTAGTCATCGTCCCTATCCTCTAGCATATCATTGCAGTCCCGAATCCGACTCTGTTGTTTACCCGATTAGGGTTTTCGATCGTTTTTTGTCAAGATTCGCCCGAATAAAACATAACATTTTATTTTTGAGTGAAAATTCTAGAAATATACTTTATCACTAAAATAATGATAAAATCTAAATTTTTCAGTTTCGGGTCAAATAAGGGTTTTTCTAACCGGTACAAAATTATACTATCAACGAAAATGCAGACCGGTTTCAGTCTGAGTTTTAAACCCAAAATTTCACCGTAACTTCCCACAATATGATAGGTTCCAACTATGATTTTTTTTTCTCAAAATCATTTTCTAGATCCTCGATAATAATATAAAATATAATTACCGGTCAAGAGACGAGAAAACTGGGTGTTACACTGCCAAGGACTGGACGTAGCCCTAGTTGTTAAAATGTGAACCAGGATAAATCTGTGTTTATCTCTCTTCCCTCAAACTCTTTAGTTGCTCTGTGTATATTATTTGTGAACTAACTAAAGGGGTTAAAGTGTGAATATCAAACTTGTTTTCTTGGTGTGTGTTTGTGTATCTTTCTATTCAAATCACACCAGACAGGTCACCTGTTTGTACAGTGTTTTTCACATTTGTCTGAACTTAGCTTCTATGTGGGAAAAGTTTTGAACTTTGTTTTAATTTTTTATAAACATAATTCAATCCCCTTCTCGTGTTTATAGCAGTCTATTTCAGTTGGTATCAGAGCTCAGCCTCTGGGTTGAGCATCTAACAGTGTAGAGGAAAAGATCTTGAAGAATCGACATGACTGTTGGAGCTAGTTCAAGTGGGAGCACCAGACTGAAGGAGCCTCCCTAACCAGACCTCCATTCTTCAATGGAGAAAACTATTTCAATGGTTCATCCTGTCAACAAACTCTGATCTCAGAATTTCCCAAGCCATCTTTACTCCAAATCACCTTCTTTTCTCACTTGTGCGTAGAGAGACTTAAGGAGACTATTACTCCGTAAACTACCATTGTCGATACGCTTGGTATAGGGTGTGCAAACCAAACCAACGTTCTCCATAGTATCCTGAAGGGGATTCGCTGGTACACCTGTTACATCCAATCTACGAAAGAGATTGGTGGGGGCGAATCGAACCCAAAGCCTAGTGTTCTTACACGCCTTGGAGATTGCGCATTACCTTTGTTTTCTTCTTATTTGTTGCAGATCCATACCCCATTTTCTAACATTGACCCCCTAAAAATGATGACAACACTGACAAGCCAAAAGCTCAGTGAAACCCTGCAGAAAAGACAAAATGAGAGCTGAATCACAAAGCCAGATACAATATCATTTGTGCTCTTATTCCTGAAGAATTTGAGAAAGTATGTGCCTGTGATTCTGCCAAAGAAATGTCGGATACTTTAGCTGTCATACATGAAGGAACAACCAAAGTTAAGGAATCAAAGATTGTCATACTTGTCAGAAAGTATGAACTGTTTCTCATGGAGGAAAGAGAATTTGTTGCTCAGATGATAGGAAGATCCCAAACTATCATCAATGACCTGAAGTCTCTTGCCAAAACTATAATATTAATTACTATTTAATAAACTAGCAACCTTGAGGTTAATCCATTCAGGATTTCCTTTAAACTTTGAAGACCTACTCTTCCCATTGGCGCAAGATATGCTGCATGCCTTCATTAAGATATCATAAACAAAATATTCATGTCAATTATATGTTCATCATGTGTGTAATAAAATAAAAGTAAATGTTACAAATTTAATTACATATAAGACTAATTACTTACGCATTGATAGAGGCCTCCACATCCTTCCACGGGTCGTTGTGGAGAGAGCATAAGAATATGACAATATGCCTAGAAGGATGAAGTATGAGCAACTGCCAATGGTTATCCTTTATGTAGGGTGCCAGATATATGTCTTTCCGATCACTTCCTCCCACTAAGGCACCAAAGTATTTACTGAATTTACTATCATCAGTCAAGAAGTGAAGCACCATGATAGTGGGGTCTAAGAATCCATAAACATTGCCGCCCCTGTCAATTAGAAGGCAATGCAGATACATAAGATATGAAATAAGTAATTGTTAATTATGTAATAAATTGAAATTTAAATAAATTATAAAATTGAAATAAGATATAAAAATTAAATGAATTATAAAATTAAAATGTACTTACGTGCACCACAAACTCAGAATCGTGTTGGCTATCCAATGGCCATCTGTTCAAAAATTCCCAAGATCATCACCATAGAATCTAAAAATAAATGCTTGGTCTGAGCAGGCAATCCATCCATCGTGTTCCAGCGGGCATTGAAAAACCTCGAACAGAAAATCCTGACCAAGAGAGAACATACGAGTAACGGGAGACTGACGAAGCGGCATTGGCTTCTGCTTTGCCTTCAATTGTAAATAAAGAAAGTATAAGTAATTGAGAATAAAGAAAACATAATAAGTAATTGATAAATATGATCATTATGAATATAACTGGGACAACTCGAACTCCCGCATCGCCAACTCCAGCTCCCGCTGTTTCACCTCCAACTCCCGCTCCCCCTCTGAAAACTATCCACCTCCACATGTGTCTTTTGACAGCTCTCTTTTGTGCTCACATGTGAAGGTTGGGCAACTCCCGCTGTTTCTTGGGAACCCACGGAGGAAAACTGCTGTCTAAACATCTGCGTGAGATCTGGGTCAGTTAGAAACTCTCTCAGCAGCTCTTTCTTAAAGGTCGGGTCGGCAATGAGCTCCGATTTAACCTCTTGTCTGAGCTCCACCCTATCGATTGTCTGCTCGACTCGCCTACATGAGGAGAATTTCCCATAGAATTTCTTGAAGCCCAGCATCCCTGGAACACCAATGACCCGACCAGGGTGGTCGTCTTTGCCTAGGGCGGTGATCAAGATATCCCGACGTCCATGTGGGACGAATGATCCTTGCGAGCTTTGTTCCTTAAGCTCCTCCTACAAAGACGAAATTAAAATCGTGTAAGAAGACAAGGTGTTACAAATATCAACTAGAAATGCGGTTAGTTTGTTACTTACAATCTTTTCTGCCACAATGCGTGTGGCTTCAACTTTAAAATCTCCTTTTTTGACTTTCGGACCTCCAACGAACAATCCTCGCATGCGGGTGGAGACGGAGGATCAACAACTGAGTCCTCAGGTGCCTCTCCTGCT
Organism: Sophora flavescens; assembly: GCA_030762895.1. NCBI lineage: Eukaryota > Viridiplantae > Streptophyta > Magnoliopsida > Fabales > Fabaceae > Sophora > Sophora flavescens. The sequence continues at coordinate 55,810,517 of CM061065.1, forward strand.
GCTATCTTCTCATTCAGCTCATCTTTCCTCTCCTTTAGCTTATCCTCCATCATACCCTTTATCAAAGTGGGATACCCACCTTGAGACATGGTGTGGGTGTGAACATTCTTTGCTTGATTACGCTTACCCTTTTCCCTTTTAGGCCGTTACAAATAACATGTAATAAATTTAGTTAAATAAATTTTCTTTACTTAAATGTACTTTAAAATGGATAAGTAAATTAACTTCGACTAACCAGAAAGGCAGGTGTGCCTCGGCTCCTAACAAAGGCATCCCACGTATCCTTATCTAGGTATGAGTAGCAAGCAAGAGGAGATTCGAAGCTCTTCGCTCCAAATATGTAATGCCTAGTCAGATCGCGCTAGAACCACTTCCAACGCGTAGTTGCTAGTGAGAGCCATTTCTGCCTAGGTTGATCAGTATTCGGCATGGTCCACGTTATCTACATTAATTACATAACAAAAAGGAGGAATTAGAACTGAAATAATTCTTTAATAATGTACATCAAAAGCGTGTAAAAGTAAAATACCGTGATTGACTCCCAACTCTGATCTTTCACATTCTGTTGTACGTGTTCCCAATCATCATACAGAATGCTAGTATGCTCTTAAGCCTCCTTAGACACCCAACTGGTAAATTGCTTAGCAAGGGGTCCTTGGGGAGTCAGTTCATGATCAAACCAGACCTCAAGCTTCTGACCTCTAAGCCTAGACTTGTCTAATTTTTCCGTTTTTTGGAAATATGTGATGCCTGTTTGGATAAAAAAAATAGCAAATTAGAGGGTTAGGTATAACATGGATAAATAAAAAAATATAAGCCTAATTAATTAACATTATATGTATAAATAAAACTTACACTATCAGTTGGCATACCCGCCACCGACCCGTCCGGTGCATGAGGGATGTCAGCTGAATTAGCCACATGTATGCCTATTTAGATGAAAAAAAATAATAAATTTGGTTAGTTTGATGAAATCATTGTTTTTAGACGTATACCAATATGAAAAAATACATCCATTCCTCCCCATTTTGAAACAAAACAAAACTAAGAAAGAGCTTTAACCATATTTGCAAAATAAAGAAAATGCAGTGAGTGTAAAATCATATTTTGACTTGGCAACCAACCAACTCAATGTGTAAGACATGAAAAAAATGACAACCAAACATGAAAAAAATCAGTGCCACCTCCACCTCCCATTACTAATTACTATCAACATCACTAATGGGTCTCACAAATCATTCATACAACCAATGCAATACAGAATATTTGAAAACATTAACCAAAATGACAAAACCAAAAATGAGGTTTAGGGCATTTCCGGGTTCACAAAGAGGAGAGGGAGAGTGGCTCAGGGGTTCTTCCCTTGCGCGTGGAGAACCTTAAATAAGATAGAAAACACCAGAGACGTTAGGACAGAGTAGAGACGGAGTAAAGAGAAGAGAGAAGAGAAGAGAACTCACCAGAGAATAAGGTCACGGTGGTGGTGGAGAAGACCTCGGTCGCGGTAGAGCGTGGTGGTGGAGAAGACCTCGGTCACCGTAGCGCGCGGTGGTGATCACTCAAAGGGTTAGGGTGAGAACAGAGGCAGAGAGCAAGTGATGAAGAAGGCATACAATGTGCGCGCGAGTATAAGTTATTAATAACTTAAAAACTTAAATATCACCTTTAACGTCTGTTGTTTAAACAACAGACATTGAAGGTCATCTTTTACGTCAGTTGTATAAACAACGGATGTTAAAAGTGACACTCATCACTTTTAACGTCTATTGTTTATAAAACTGGCGTAAAATATGATTTAAATGAACCTCATATTTACAGTTTGCCACCGCCTCCTTTTTAACATCCACTTTTAATTAAACAGATGTTACATCTGATCGTTTATTTCATATTTTCCAGTGGTACAACAACACATCAAATTCTGAAATATCACTTCCAACTCATTTTCTGTTCAAAGAAACAAAACTTTTTTTCATAGTCTCGCCGTACAATTCTTTTCTGAATTACTCTTTGCTTAGCAAATAAATTTATTTATAACCCAAATGAATTTCCTTTTACAAAAAGTTTTTCCAACATCAATATCACATTATTTTTGAAACTTAACTATTTAAAATAACTTTTTACTTTATTTTTGAATTTATTTTGGAAAAACTAACGGCGGTGAAATTTTTTTGTGGTTTCGTCCTTACTGTCACTTTTGGACTCATCTTTCACCAAAACATCATTAAAATATTATTTTCCACATTTTCTTCTAATTTCCCAAATTAAATCATTTTAATTTCTCTTCAAGCTTCTCAAGCTTCTATGTTTAATTTTAATTAAGCACTGACAACTGTCAGGCTTCTCAGTCAACCACTCAATCAACAGAAAATCCATACAATACAGTTATAGCATACCTCACAGTTATAGCATACATCACAGTTCTGACATAATAATTCACATAAAACTACACAAAACTACATAAACCAACACGAAATAAATAATTCAAGCATCACAAAAACACAGCGAACAAATTACAGACAACACACAGATAGCATGTAACTATCAAAAACCCCTCAGGTAAACTCCCTTTTCCTCTTAAAGTTTTCGGTTTCTGTAAGTTTCTTCTCAGAATTTCTGATTCCTCCACGAAACTCAATATGACAACCAACAACTTATCCTTTACAACAAATCATAACACAATTAACAAAATGAAACAACAAAAACCATCTAGTTCATATGACTAGGATTCGGCCATTATGAGTTAATTAGACTAGGGATTTCAAAATTTCTCAGGCTAGAGTATTAGGAAGACTAAAACAATTGTCATGAATCAAAAATTGGAACAAAAACCTTATAACACTTAGAGTTAGGGTTTAGGCCATGACAAAGAAATTAGGCTAGGAAATTTATTTGATTTCAATCTCTTGGATTCAGCAAGTATAGGTATTAGAGAGATTAAATCAAGTGTCATATTTCAAAAATTGAAACAAAACTCATTAACTCCCTCTAGCATAGGTTTCGGGCAACAATAGAAGAATAGGAAAGAAATTTTCTTTTGCTTCATGCTCTTGGATAATGAATATAGAGATCATAGAGAGTTAATAGAAATTGGTTTCACATCAAAAGGATTTTTCTATGATTTTCTAGAAATTTTTGAAAGAAAGCCCTAGAAATTGTAACATGATGATTTTGACATGAATCAAGTGAAATAAATGAAGGAGAAGTCATCAATGATCGTGGAGATGAGAGTTCACCTCTTGGTTGATGAAGAAATGAAGAACTTGATCAAGTTTATTCAATAATAAACAATGGTGTTTCTAAGTGTTTTTGAGAGAAAAGTGCAAAGAAAGATGATGAAGTGAAGGAGAAATTTTGCCTAAGTGTGGTATGGAGGCTTTGGGCCATGTGGGTAGGGGTATTTTTGTCCAAAATTGATTTTGGCAAACTTGTAACTTCATTTGAAAACCAAGGGCAAAATAATCATTTCCTTTAACAAATATATAGATATTTGTTGAAGTAATCATGACTCGCCATAAATGCTAGTCACATTGATCACGTCAATCACTTCAGTCATTTCAATCACCTTAGCTCTGTATCCGGCTCCACCATTTACCCGACTTAGGTTTTACGCACGTTTACTTTGAAGATTTCACCCGTATAAAATATAATATTTTATTTTTACGTGAAAATTTTCAAAAAAAACCAATATCGTTTCAAAAACGATATAAACCTAAACCATTTTGTTCACGAGTCAAAATTAGGCTTTCTGATCAGTAAACTTTTACTGTCAGTGAAAACGCAGACCGGGTTCCATCTGAATTTTCAACCCAAAATTTAATTGTAACCTGATACTATCAAGTAGAGTCTAAATTTGATTTTGTTTTAACCAAAATCATTTTCTAGGTCTCTAATATATATATATATATATATATATATATATATATATATATATTGAGAAACAGTAAAAATCAGGGTGTTACGTTACTACCCCACTAAAAAAAAAATTCGTCCTCGAAATTTCGCAACTCGAGACTAGGTAGGATCTTGTAATCACATCTTAACAAGAGAGGTCTCAAACGTCAAGTTATCTTTTTACTGTACTCGACTAAATCAGATATCATGATACGAATCATATAAACATCCTTATGACTTATAAAATTGGTCACACATCAATGACGTTTTGAAAAGATATAAGGTAAAAATTGATCCGAAAGGAATAAAGTTAATCGAACCACAACAGGACCAGGCCTTAAGGATTACGAAAAGAGTCTTCAAGACAAGAAATTTCTTGATTTCACTTTCACGAGCACAAGGAATAATTTGATCAATTTGAAAGATACGATTGTCTAGTATGTAAAAAGATTCTTCAATAGTTTCGTGAGTGGAAAAATGCATAGCTATTACATGTTTACAAACATGACTCTAATAAAGTTCCTTCTTTCAAAAGAACTTCCAGCGGATTAGGAAATCAAAAGATGGACAATTCCTAACCTCACGAGGATTCAATTAGTACCAGGAATTTACAACATGACAATTTAAAAGGAAACAGTCTAGCAAAAATTCAGCTTGGGTCACCTCTACCAAAAGTAAAAGTGACTAGAGTAAGTTTCATCAATAAACTTCTCTTGTGAAGAAAGTGTCTATCCTAAACAACGATAGGATAGTTCAAACATATACAATTCACAATAACTGGTTCAGCAGTTAGAGTTGAAACAATCAACTCATATGACAAGGAAGAAACATGCAATTCCAAGTGTCTCACACAATTCATCGAAATAAAAGAATGTGTTACGCCCGAATCAAAAGTACAGTTAAAGATTACCCGTTATGTAGTAACTACCTTGTATGAGATCATCACATCGTAAAACTTCAGCACCACTCATCGTGTAGACTCTTCCCTTTTTTGTCGGTCTATCAGTTTCTGGCCATGTGCTCAATCTTCCCACATTTAAAGCATAGTGTACCCTTCAGCTTACAATCTTCAGTAACATGATTTGGCTATCCATATTTGCGACATCGTTGAACTGTGCCTTGATTCTGATTATTTCCTGGAGGTCGGAAATATGGCTTCCTCTGAGCTTGTTCCTCTCTTTGATTCTGATGTTGATTCTTAATTCAAGATGGTCCTCCGACATTATCTCGGTTGTCTTTCCCTTTCCTCGTCTGTTCCGCCTTCCGACACTTTTCGACCAAAGCTTGAAAATTGTGGATTTCCAGCGGTAATACAGACTCCTTGATTTCGGATCTTAAACCTCCCTCAAACTTCTCACATTTTCAATCCTCATCCGGTTGAGCTTGGAAGAAACGAAAATACTTGGCGAATGATTCAAACTTTGCCACATATTCCCCAACAGACAGTTCCCTCTGTTTCAGACGTGGAAACTCTTGTTCTTTATCAACTCTGGCACTCTGAGGGAAATACTTATCCAGAAACATGTTTCGGAACACATTCTAAGTAATTTCCTGATTCACTACCTCTAGCAGTTGTCTAGTTCCCTTCCACCAGTATTCAGCATCTCCCAAAGCAGAAAAGTAGCATAAGGAACTTTGACTCCTTCAGGGCTGTGAATCAGCTCAAAAATCTTCTCCAATTCTTGGATCCACAAATCAGCCTTCTTATGATCAGCATCCCCATGAAACTGGCGGATTCTGATGTCGAAAAGCAGTCAAACTTCTGCCCTCAGTAGCTTGCTCAGCTCGAATTTGTTCTTGTTTGTTCTGGGCAGCCATAGTAGTTGTTTGTAGTACGATATCAGCTACAACATTCGCCAAAGCTTGTTCTTCTTGATTCATACCACCAGCATCATCATTGTTTTCTCCTATATTACCATGGCCGCCACCACGACCGCCTCTACAGCCCTTTCCACGGCCACGGCCACGTCCAACTTCTGGTTCCATAACAGACCTACACGACAAAAACAGTCAATCTAAAACCAGAAACTGAAATGTATACTTACATGTTTATAGCACATTACTTCTAAGAAGCAATTCAATCAATGTACCATCTACAAGCAATGGGTTTTCACAAGGTCTCAACCAACACAGAACCCATCAAGAACAGACAGCCTTGTGTCTTAACACACATTGTTTCAACAAGGAAACAATTCAAATAGGATCCAACCAGAGATCACACAACAAAATAAAACAGACCTATTCCCCAAGGTTCCCGAAAGACTCAACCAGCTCTCATACCACTAATGCAACACCCCCCTTGGGCATTACATGACTAATTCGTTGTGGAAAATAAAACTTTAAATAAAGGCTAGTTGCTTTCGAAAAATAAAATGTTCTAGTGTACTTAACCTTACTCGAAAATGGTTATGAATTTTTTTTTTATTCTTTCCTTCCTTCTCCATACAACAAACATCATAAATATATACATCATCATACTTATACATCAAGACCTTCATAACAACTGGACATTTCCAAAGTCATAACATCAGGAAATAAAAACACAACTATAACTTAATGATATGTCTGGAACCAAAACTCAAGAAAAAATGGCTCTCAGTCGCCAGATATATAGACTACCCTCAATAGGGTATAAAACAACCTAATATCTTAATTGAGCTGGTCACCCTAACCGACAACTACTGGAAAACCCCCAAGGTTATCCCTACGATCAACGGTCTCTTCTCAGTTCTCAGGACTAATGTCCTCGAGTAAAATGGGGAACTCCTCTGCAATGTCTGTATTCGCGTCCCATGGTACAAAAAAAAAACAAGAAGACATATATATTGCAAAGGTGAGATACCGACACATGAGTTTTATCATGACAACTACATGCGCGACACACAAACAACCACAACATTTACACATATGCACTTCACATAAAAATTCTCAGAAATAAAAATACTGTTATAAACAATGGGGCAGTCATCGCAATTTATAAAAATTTCATTACACTTCAACATTCATCATCTCATCTTGATATTTATTCTACTTACTTTTCTTTTATTTCATTCTTTCTTTGTCGAGGCTTACCACTCACGACTATTCTTACTTAGACTTCGAGTTCATTCATTCTCAACATAGGACATGCAGCCACATATGCTAACTGGGACTTTAACCCGCAACACACATGACTTTAAGTCAAATGTGCCAAATGTGACTTTAACCCGCGACACACAAGACAGGGATTCAAATGCGTCAACTGGGACTCTAACCCACGACACACAAGATAGAGATTCAACTGTGCCAACTGGGACTCTAACCCACAACACACAGAACATGGATTCAAATGTGTCAACTGGGACTCTAACCCACGACACACAACATGGATTCAACTGTGCCGACTGGGACTTTAACCCGCGACGCAAAGGACACATAGTCCAGTACTGACTCATATGAACACTAGCCGATCGTTTTCGGTTATCTAGGTCCTCACAACTTCCACTTTTAACACAGTTTTCGTTCTGTGAAAAAAAACTTATCAAAACAACTCATTTGCAGAAAACCTTTTTCCGCTGAAATTAGTTTATAAAACGTTAAATCACCTCTAAATACAACTTTTCCCAAATTTCTTCTCTTTTGAAATCTCTTTTCCGACAACACATCAAATTCTGAAAAATCACTTCCAACTCATTTTATGTTCAAAGAAATAAAACTGTTTTTCATATTCTTGCCGTACAATTCTTTTCTGAATTACTCTTTGCTTAGCAAATAAATTTATTTATAACCCAAATGATTTTCCTTTTACAAAAAGTTTTTCCAACATCAATATCACATTATTTTTTAAACTTAACTATTGAAAATAATTTTTTACTTTATTTTTGAATTTATTTTGGAAAAACTAACGTCAGTGAAATTTTTTATGGTTTCGTCCTTACTGTCACTTATGGACTCCTCTTTCAACGAAACATCATTAAAATATTATTTTCCACATTTTCTTATAATTTCCCAAATTAAATCATTTTAATATCTCTTCAAGCTTCTCAAGCTTCTATCTTTAATTTTAATTAAGCATTGGCCATTGTCAGGCTTCTCAGTCAACCACCCAACAGAAAATCCATACAATACAGTTATAACATACCTCATAGTTATAGCATGCATCACAGTTATGACATAATAATTCACATACAACTACAGGAAACTACATAAACCAACACGAAATAAATAATTAAAGCACCACAAAAACACAGCGAACAAATTACAGACAACACACAGATAGCATGTAGCTATCAAAAACACCTTAGGTAAACTCCCTTTACCTCTTCAAGTTTCCGGTTTTCCACTGTAAGTTTCTTCTCGGAATTTCTTATTCCTCCACGAAACTCAATACGACAACCAACAAGTTATCGTTCACAACAAATCATAACACAATTAACAAAATAAAACAACAAAAACCATCTATTCATATGACTAGGATTCAGCCATGATGAGTTAATTAGGCTAGGGATTTCAAAATTTCTCAAGCTTTTGGATCAATGATCCTAGAGTATTAGGAAGACTAAAACAATTGTCATGAATAAAAAATTGGAACAAAACCTTATAACACTTAGAGTTAGGGTTTAGGCCATGACAAAGAAATTTGGCTAGGAAATTTATTTGATTTCAATTTCTTGGATTCAACAAGTATAGGTATTAGAGAGATTAAGTCAAGTGTCATATTTCAGAAATTGAAACAAAACTCATTAACTCCCTCCAGCATAGGTTTTAAGGTTTCGGCCAACAATAGCAGAATAGGAAAGAAATTTTATTTTCCTTCATGCTCTTGGATAATGAATATAGAGATCATAGAGAGCTAATATAAATTGGTTTCACTTCAAAATGATTTTTCTATGATTTTCTAGAAATTTTTGAAAGAAAACCCTAGAAATTGTAACATGGTGATTTTGACATGAATCAAGTGAAATAAATGAAGGAAAAGTCATCAATGATCATGGAGATGAGAGTTCACCTCCTTGTTGATGAAGAAATGAAGAACTTGATCAAGTTTCTTCAAGAATCAACAATAGTGTTTCTATGTGTTTTTTAGAGAAAAGTGCTAAGAAGGATGATGAAGTGAAGGAGAAAATTTGCCTAAGTGTGGTATGGAGGCTTTGGGCCATGTGGGTAGGGGCATTTTTGTCCAAAATTGATTATGGCAAACTTGTAAATTCATTTGAAAACCAAGGGCAAAATAGTCATTTCCTTTAAGAAATATCTAGATATTTGTTAAAGTAATCATGACTCGCCATAAATGCTCGTCACATCGGTCACGTCAATCACTTCAATAATTTCAATCACCTCAGCTCCGTATCTGGTTCCGTCGTTTACCCGACTTGGGTTTTACGTGTGTTTACTTTGATGATTTCGCCCGTATAAAATATAATATTTTATTTTTACGAGAAAATTTAAAAAAAAACTAATATCGTTTCAAAAATGATATAAACCTAAACCGTTGCGTTTACGAGTCAAAATTAGGCTCTCTGATCAGTAAACTTTTACTGTCAGTGAAAACGCAGATTGGCTTCCGTCTGATTTTTCAACCCAAAATTTAATAGTAATCTTCTACTATCAAGTAGAGTGTAAATATGATTTTGTTCTAACCAAAATCATTTTCTAGGTCTCAAATAAAAATATAAACATATATATATATATATATATATATATATATATATATTTATTTATTTATTTATTTATTTATATTTACTGATATTGAGAAACAATAAAAATTGGGGTGTTACAAGAGGTTGAAAAATGAACATATGAATTTGATTTGATTTTCTATCTTGTAATTAAATTTGAATTAATTAGGTAAAAGAAAATGAGTTTAATTTCTATGCACCGTCAGAGTAAAGATTTTTATACTAATAACTAATAAGAAATCACAAAATTGATGATTTTTAAGGTGGTCAGAATAAGAATCAAAGATTTGTAGTGATGTGTCAATTTCTGATTGGTTGACAGTATAAAAAAACTTTTCCACTGTCATTGTATACCAATTAAATCCAAAGAAAATTCAGATTTACTTAGATAATAAAGAATCTGTAATAAATTAATTACGAAGATAATAAATAAGAAAGAGATATCTTAAGGTTGAAATCAGTTAAATATACGTATAGTGAGTATTGCAGTGTACTTAATTCATAAAATGAAAAAAAAAATCAGAATGAGATGAAAAAAAATGCAATCTTAATTATGAGTATAACGAATTAACATTATAAAGCATAAATAAAAAAATCTGGAATGTTGATAGTCATAATTTCTATATTCCAAATAAAGACCGGATAGTGTACTGCAGTCATCCGTTATAATTTTTTTAAAATTAAAACTAGAGGGTAAGTTTATGTAATAAAGAAACTATTCTAAAAAAATCATTTTCCTATTATCATATAAATAAGCAAAGTAATTAATTATAATTTTAGTGTTACCAACTTACCATAGTCACAGGATTGTATAAGGTAATATAAATATAAATAAAAATGTACCGAAATATTTAATTCTTTTTTTTTTTTAAGAAATGTAATTCTTTTTCAAACAAAGGAAGTTTGCAATCAGCTATTAATATCCAAATCATATCATATTTCTTTTGATTACTTTAATGGTGAGCGGCGCCATAACTATCAAGGCTAGTATTACTCCCCCATTTTTAATACCAATAACTTCGACATAAATATGTAATGTTTTTTTCTAAAAAAATGGAAGTTTTCAAACAGCTAAATAATAATAGCGCATATCCGGTCCATAGCTAGTATTGCTCCCCATCTTTATAAATACTAACAATTCTTACACAAGAAACTCATCTTTTCTCTACCCTTTACCCTAGTCGTGGCTAAGTTGTACTCTTTTGCTCTCTTTATCGGAGCCAAGTCAGCTGGCATTGACGGCAATTGGTATGATGCTCATGCAATCTTTTATGGTGACATGTCGGGTGGAGAAAACATGCGTAAGTATATATATATATATATATATATATATATATATATATATATATATATATAACTCTCTCCCTTTTTCACCAAAAGACTTGTTATTTTGATGATTAATCATAGGAGAATGCAACCTAAGGCCACGGGTTAAGTTACTAAAATAAATAAATTTGTATGAGAAATGATATATATTTATTATTTTGAGAAATGATACCTTTAGTTTTTTCGTAAAAGCTTGTTTCTTTTAAAAAAAATTAAGTGGACACTGGTTAACAATATATCCTTAATCTTATATATTCCATATGCAAAGGGTGCTTGTGGCTATGGCGATCTCTTCAAGCAAAGGTATGGGCTTGAAACCACAGCACTAAGCACTGCTCTATTCAACGATGGACTTGCTTCAAGTGTGTAGATGATCCTCAATGGTGCATTAAGAATGCAGGCTCTATCAAAATAACTACAACAAATTTTTGCCCTCCGAATTATTCCAAACCCGATGGTAATTGGTGCAACCCTCCACAAAAGCATTTCGATTTGTCTATGAAAATGTTCACCGCTATTGCAATATACAAAGCTGGCATCGTTCCGGTTCAATATAGACGTGTCCCATGCATTAAAAAAAGGGGGTGTTATGTTTGAGTTCACAAGGAACCCTTATCGGTTGCTTGTATTGGTGTACAATGTTGGCAATGCTGGTGATTTTTCTAGTATGAAAATCAAAGGGTCTAACAAACGTGACTGGATTGCTATGTCCCATAGCTGGGGACAGCATTGGCATACAGATACTAATTTGGTAGGACAATCTTTGTCATTCCAGGTGACTACAAGTGATGGGAAAATGTTGGAGTTTGATAATGTTGCTCCTACTAATTGGCAATTTGGACAGACCTACGAGGGCAAGGGCCAAAAATTTTAGATGGGTTTCAATTGGTTTAGAGTGACGCAAATTTTTGAAAATATTTGGAGTTTCTATCAATCTAGAGTCTTGTTTAATTTTGGGGAATATTAGTGGCAAATAATTATGGTATTTGCTTCGTATTTTCACGGTTCTACACCGTTATATGTTGCCAATTAATCATTGCATTCAAAGGCTGTGGCTTCTCTATTCTGTAATAGCCTAGTTAAATGTAGGGTAACAATATTGAAATGATTTCCCTTGAACTAAGGGCGGAGTATATTTTATATGTTACTCTTTTTCTATTGTATGTTTTTGGAGAATGATAACGAGTATCATAGAACATTGTTTAAGTAATAAAGAAGGGAAAATTTGTACGAAAAAATAATATATTTAGTATTTTTTAAAAATGTTACACTTAATTTTTCAATACAAAAGTTTCATTTCATGATTCTTTAACCAATGTTTTTAGGGTACTCACTAGAAAGACTATGTTTTTAGCTTTTTAAAACTAAATCATACCTACGAGAATAGATAAACCTCCTTTATGGAAAAAATAATTCAAAATATGTAAAAAAAGAATCCATAGATGTTGCAACACTAAAGAAGCACCAATATGGCTAGATAGGGAGCTCTTGTTCCTCAAAAATAATTTTAAAAAAAACTTTTCTTCTAAAGTACAATCATTAATGTTTAGGCTGCTCTTTTAGTGATGTCAATCAAGCATTGAGTGATAAGGTGGAGGTCATGGATTTAACCCTCCACTAACATAACAAATATTAAAAATCTAATATTTGCCTATAAAAAAAAATTCAATCGTTCATTATACTTTATTATCAATATCAATAATTTCATAAAGTTTATATTTTGTCTTCAAACTTAAATAATGAATAAGATTTATGATTTATATGCTGAAAAAAAAAATTGATACACTTCCTAATAATATGTCATTTATTTACATGCATCTTTAGTTTTCTCTAATTTAATCCATAATTATGTGTTTGATCAAAAAGTCCATAACTATGTTAATCGTAGAACCATTTTCATCGTTCAGTTAGAACACATCCTAAAAATTGTTGTCCCTCTTTTTGGGTGGATTTGAGTTGATGGCTTTTTGCTTTTGCTTTTTTTTTTTTTTTTTTTGTCAATTGAAATGCAAAGGTGAATGAGTTTGGAGCCATCTAACATCTCACCTGGACGAATCGCCAAAAAAAATTTGATATTTATAGAGGTAGGATCGTTAAAACTGATGTCAATTTTTGTTCTTACACCAAATCTTAACCATTGATTTTAATTTAATCTAATGACTTAAATGTAATTTTAATAAGGAGAGAAGAAATAGGATGTATTTAATGAAAAAAGATACTTAGTATCTTTTATTGATACAATATAATTTTTTATATTTAAAAATGCACTACAACAGATTAGACTTTAGATAGCGTTTCCGTATGCCTTTTAATAGCGTTTGTAACCGCTATCTATTCTACCGCTATTAAAACTCGTTAGCAAAGATAGCATTTAGGAACTGCTATTAATAGGTGACTTTAGATAGCGTTTGTACACGGAAACGCTATCTAAAGTCTGACTTTAGATAGCGTTTGTACACGGAAACGCTATCTAAAGTCAGACATTAGATAGCGTTTCCTTATACAAACGCTATCTAAAGTCTGACTTTAGATAGCGTTTGTACAAGGAAACGCTATCTAAAGCCCCTTTTTTTTTTTTTTTTCTTAACTTTTACATCCATTATTCCTGCATATTTACACAAAAAAACCACAATTGTTGCAGTCAACACAATTGTTCAAAATGTGTTCAAAATATAAGTGTTCAATGCAGCACTGCATGTGTTTGTGCAGCAAACCAGTAACTATACAATCAAAGTGCAACACTCTATATAGCAACTATATATATATATATATAACCAGATATAAGTACACCACTCTGTTTCTAAAGTATTCAAATTCACACGAGTAAGACAAAATCAAAGTGCAGCAACTATACCAGATCTCAATCCTTAAGAAACCAAAATCAGAAAACCAACATACATCTACAATTAATCTACATTTACAGCTTCTGTTTGTTTTTCATGAGACCAAGACAACACCAAAGTAATGTGTCGAAATGTGATCCAAAGACTCTGAGCATACATACCGCATTTCCACCACAAAGACTAACCTGTTACATTGGGATACAAGAGACTAATTAGGTAAATACTACCGTAGCAAGAAACGGAATTCAAATCAAGCATTAACAAAGTGTAACAAAAATAATAAGTTTGAACTTATTTTCTCCTAGCAGCGGCACATCAACTCGAAGGCATGTACCAAGGAAAAACAAATACATAGATAGTTTGGGGTTGATAAATTTAAAGCATTATTCACATACCAATGAGTATTGCTGCAACTCATCGTGATCAATTTGACATAATCAAACGAACTTTTCAACAATATAGCGACACCACTCTTCCTTGACTTGGATAGGTGAGCAAAGGAGTATGTGGAGCATTTGAAGTCGGGAAGTATCAGACATAAAAATTAAATAAATTAAGTTACAATTGCTAAAACATTTGAACAATCACAAGTTAAAAGCTAAGTAAACAACATACCGCCATTGGTATTTTAACTTGGTTCTCGCAAGATAGTCTCCTTCATGAAACGCATGACATAGTACCCACAATCTGCATCTTGTTGGGTTGTCTTGGGCACTATAAAAAATAAAATAGTAAATCAATATAGTTTTTTTTATCTAATTGCGCATTAAGTTTTTGCAAATATACCGTATCTCGAATCCATTTAATGTTGGTTGCCTTTAAACGCGGCACCTTAGCTCCGATATTTGCGCGATAAACTTGCAAACCACTAATCACAAAATCAAACAGACTTCATTAAGAAACATATTTTCAATCATCACAAACACACGCATGCTCACGTATCGAATGAGAATCATAGAAAATCGGAAATATAAAAACATGCTTACGTGATCGAAATGATTCTTTAATTTCAGGCGATCCCTAGGATCAACATACAAGGGATCCAGATAGTAAATAATCTCTTCAACAATATTTATCGCAAGACAAGACCCAATGATTCCTACAAAAATGTTGAGATAACAAATCCTAAGCACCTCAACTTTTATGTAATTCATTATTGTGAATAAAGTCCTATAGGATAAGCGACTCACCCAACATTGCACGGCGCTAAAAACAAGGGCTGATATTCTCTTTCTTTAGTTGCAAACCGGTCACCTAGATACGTTGTCCGTGAATCCCTCCCGAAGTAGCCGTATGTATTTGTTTGGTGTGGGGACAAGAACAGAAACCTCCTCGTTATTTCCTTTGGAAGCAACAATTCTTCATACAAATACCTTCAATTAAAATATAAAAATGGATTACACCAATGACATACATCAATATTTAAATGGAAAGACTAAAAAATATTGTACACTTTAAACCCGATTTATTACCTGATATATGCGGAAATAACGGAGGCAGATACCCATTCATGATTTACAACTTCTCTGATATTTTCAGTATTGAGCATCTCAATGAAATGGTGACCAAAAATATTTTCTTCCATCTCTACGTACAATTGGTCAGCATTTTTCATATTCTTTCGTTCATGTATTTTAAGGAAATTCAAATATTCCAGAGAAGTTGTAGTTGAACCAGTTTGTAGGTGGGTTGGCCTCGAGTTGCCTCCTTTATTTTCCTGGGGTTGTAATTGACTCCTTTGTATATCCGGACACTCTGCCCTTGCCTTTAGCTTTTGCGGGTGCCTGGAAATTTTGCATTTCAATATGCCGCTTAGTGATCAACTAATGTAATGCATATATGCCGTATATGAAAAGGTGGAAAAATGCAATTACATACCATATTAATTAAAACCACGAGATCAATTGGCCATGCCACATAAGTACCTATTGCATCTCCCATCTGTCATCACATCCGCATCAACGATAGGTACCGGCAATGGCGCATCCCCTCGGTTGCAACATCAACTCCAACTTTCACATGGTTAAGTGGCACTGGTCCCGGTGTGCAGTGTAACACCCGGCTCATTGTATACTTTACCCATAGCAACCATACGATAGTTTGGGGTCGATAAATATAGCTGACATGAGTTGACGCCCTAATCCAATGATAGATGAATAAGCTGTGAATTAAGGCATCCAATTGAATGTATTTAACTGCGAATGCAATACTAGTAAAAAAAAAAGGCATGCATTACCTCAGGAAGCCTCTTTGCGAGATGGTAGAGTGCAACTATCTTTGACGCTTGCTTGGGCTGTGAAATTAGGTAGCCTCTCCTCATCATCCTTTTGTTTCAGCTTTTCTTCCAAAATGTTCAATCTATCAGAGAGTTGAGACACCAATGTCTCCCACTTTTTCGTTTCCGAGTTATTTCTTGCACGACCTTCGGGTGGGAAGTAATCTTTTTGTGAGACGCCGAAACCCACACCCCTAACACGCCCAGGGTTCTCTGGCACACCTATGGCTTTGGCAAGAATATCCTGGCGACCAAAGTCTTCTATCTCTCCTCTACCGCAGATCGTGATCAGTTCCTCCCGACACATAGTTATTGGTGAAATGCAAATGTTAAAATTATTATATATTATCATATGAAAATAACAATTGATAATGTAATCGTTAGTCTACTAACACATTTATTCCACACGGCCCGCGTATTTTTGTTGTCAATTACACCCGCCTTGTTCTCGCGGGCTTTCCTCCCACACAATATGGCGTTTAATTTTCTTAACTTCTGGCCCCGCCTCCCGTATCTGTATATTGAGATAATATAAATTAACCAAACAGTTTAAAAGTCATATTTACCACAAATGCAGTTAAATATATATATATATACATACCAATTCATCCTCAATGTCGCATACCCCTTACGTGATGCTTTGTAAGGGCATGCGCAGGATCTAACGCCCTGTTGCGATTTTCATTGCTTAATTTCTATTCAGACACATATAAGTAATATTAATACATGGTTAATGTCATATGTACGTATTGCTATAAAATTATAAGGACTAACGTGATATTAAACATACCAGAATTGAGCATCTCCTGTGCGTATTGCTATAAAATCGGCCCACTCATCCCTTGATATGTGTGGATATTGTGATGGAGGCTCCTCATTGATATTCCCGTTGGCATCTCTTAGAAATTTTTTGGTCAATCTAGTTCTGAATGCCCTATGTAGGTTACCGACTTCCCGAAGTACAAATTTTTTCCTAGATTCATCAACATTAAAAGACATCGCAAAACAATATAAACAACGTGTCAAAGTAAGTATGTTTACATAGTTTACAATATAATTTATAAATTTTAACAATTACCTGTACATCAGCCCATATGCTCTCTTTGAAACCATCCAAAGCTTCATCCTTCCAATTAGAACAAATAATTGGGACCGTTTTGCCGAACAACGGCCCCAATGTAACTCTTCAATATTTTACCATTAGCACGAATAGGTTGGTCCAAAGAATTCCATTCAACCTAATAAAAATAATAAAGTAATTAAATCTAGATATCAAACAACATTATGAAATCCTTAGATTAGTAAGTAAATTACATCAAATTTTTGTCCTTTACTCCTAGCGGATGACCGCCTTCATAATCTGTTGGCCCACGTCTCGCCGCTTTGGCATCACTAGAATTACTTGAAGATGCCATTTACCTACAAAAATATTAGATACAAGTAAAACATCAATGGACATTAATATAACATTAATTGATGCAAAATATAAAACAACTATGAATAACAAAATCAACACTAGCATTACCGAAGATGCTAACTATAATATAAAAGGATCAGAAAGTTCATTTAAACACAAACACTACATACATGTTTAAGTCAACCTTTTTCTTTTCTTCATTTGATTGAGATTTGTTTGTCCTTTATTAGTACGAAATGGTGGATTGACCAAAAGCCCCTCATCATGATCATCTCTCATATACATACCATCATCCCTAGTTGGATCAATCTCAAGTGATTGTAATGTCCCGACGAAAGGATCATCTTCAATATCAACATCTCGATGGTCTTGATCATCAACATTAGTAATTATTTTGTTAGTCAAAAGAACAATGGACCTTTTCATATCAGCTGGATCAGTGACATAGAACACTTGTTGAGCTTGAGATGCTAATATAAAAGGCTCATCTTTATACCCCACCCTATTAAGATCCACCCGCATGAACCCACGACTCATCAATCGAACACCGTTATTATTGTCAACCCACTTGCAACCAAACACACCAACCTTAAACTTTGTGTAATCCAACTCCCATATGCGTTCAATGACGCCGAAGTATGACATATTTGCATATATCGGTTTCTGTCTTTGGCACTTGAGATATGCATCGATCGAGCTACTAGAGTCACACCACTGTTTTGCATTGTACTCCGACCATCTTGTTCTTTTGTATAGAATGTGTACCCATTAATTTGATAACCGTGGTAAGAGAACACATGCAAACTTGGACCTTTGGCTAACCATCTCAATCTATTTGAAACCCAAGTATCATTTTCAGTCAACTCTGCATAAATGTGATCTCTTAGCCATGTTATAAAACAACGATTGTGTTCTCTAGTTAGCCAATTTTGATTCTTATTTGGATACAAACTCTTAAGCATGTCCTTGTGTTTTTCAACATATGGCTCAACCTCATCGGCATTGTGCGGAACATATAAGTGTGCTTGCTCCCATTCCGTCCTTGTTATAGTCACTATTTCATTTCCAAGAATTCCTTGCCCCATCATTCTCCATGTGTGACGAGACTTTGGCAGCCCTATAGATTCAGCATTGGATAGGTATTCGCACAGAATTCAACAGCTTCTTCGACAATATACCGTTCAACAATACAACCTTCTGGTCGTGATCGGTTTTTCACATACCCTTTTAATATCTTCATATAACGCTCAATCGGGTACATCCATCTCATATAAGCTGGCCCACACAGTTGTGTCTCTCTAACAAGGTGAATGGTTAGATGAACCATTATGTCAAAGAATGAAGGTGGAAAGTACATCTCAAGCTCGCATAAAGTCACAACAATTTCTCTTTGCAATGATGGCAACTTCCCGGGGTCAATCACTTTGCCGCAAATTGCCTTGAAGAAGAAAACAGAGTTTAGTTAAGGCCCCCGCACTTTGTTAGGTAAAATAGACCGTATACCAATGGGTATCAACTGCTCCATGAGAACATGACAATCGTGGGACTTTAGACCTTTTAACTTGAGATCTTTCATCGATACGAGGTTCCTAATGTTTGAAGAGTACCCTTCCGAACCTTAACTCCTTCAAGAAACTTACAAAAAACAGTTTTTTCTTTTCTAGATAGAGTGTAAGCACCTCGGAGGAAGATATGTACTTTTACCCTTCTTCGTCGGTCCCAATTCTCTTCTTATTCCCATACTAACCAAGTCCAACCTTGCATTGATGCCATCTTTAGTCTTCCCTGGCACATTGAGTAACGTACCAATGACACTATCACAGATATTTTTTTCAACGTGCATCACATCGAGGAAATGTCTTACATATAATGATTTCCAATATGGCAACTCAAAGAAAATCGACCTTTTCTTCCACCCTCTTGTGACAATATCTCTCAAAAGGTTTACCGAATTGGATATTCAAATCCTTTACCTTTTCAAAAAGTTGATCACCCGTCAAAGGTGAAGGCGCTCTACCTTCTTCCGAGTTCCCATTGAACGCCTTTCTCCACCACCGGTAATGATGACTTGGATGCAAAAATCTACGATGCCCAAGAAAGACATTCTTCTTACAATGTTCTAACCGCATCCAATCTGTACCCTCTTCACATATAAGGCATGCACACCGACCCTTGATGCTATATCCCGACAGATTACCGTAGGCTGGAAAATCATTAATTGTCCCAAACAACATAGCTCTCAAATTGAAACTTTCTTCCTTATACCCATCATACACCTCCACACTGTCTCCCACAGTTGTTTCAAGTCTTCAATCAAAGGAGTCAAATAGACGTCTATATCATTTCCTGGTTGTTTGGGCCAGAAATTAACATAGATAACATCATAAATTTGCGCTTCATGCATAGCCATGGGGATAGGTTGTAAATCACCAAAATCACAGGCCATGTCTTGTGAGAGCTACTTTGAACACCATGCGGGTTAAATCCGTCAAGAGCCAATGCAAGTCGTAGGTTTCTTGAATCTTTCCCAAAATCGGGATAATCATGATCAAATTTCTTCCATTGCGGAGAATCTGCCGGGTGTCAGAGCTTGCCATCTTTGATCCTTTCATCCTCATGCCATGTCAAGTGCTTTGAATCTTCGAACTACGGTACATGCGCCTAAATCTGGGTATTATGGGAAAATACCACACAACCTTCTCTCGGATCTGATTCTTTCTTCTTATATCGTGAGGCATTACATTTAGGACACATCCCGTAACGATGCATATTCATTCCGAAATAAAATGCAATCGTTAGGACAAGCATGTATCCTCTCGTAGCTCATGCCAATATAGCGTAACATTTGTTTAGCCTCGTATGTCCGACTAGGAAGCACATTATCATCCGGCAACATGTCTTTCAATAGTGTGAGTAAGTCCGTAAAGCTCTTATCAGTCCATCCGTTGCCCGATTTCAAGTTATACAACTTTAACATCGCCGACAATCTTGTGAATTTAGTACATCCATCATACAATGGTTGCTCTGCATCACTTACCAACCTCCCAAACATTTGTGGACAATCCCGAAGATCCTCTTCAACAGCATTTGCAATGTCTTCAAAACGATCGCCCTCATAAGTATTTGTGTCGGTATCGTATGATGAATATCTCACACGATTCCTCATTTCACTAGACTCAGCTCTTGTCTCACCATGTTTTGTCCAACATGTATAACTTTGATCGATTCCATTACACACTAAATGTTCTTCCAAATCGGCTGCACTAACTCGCCTTGCATAACAACAATCTAAACAAGGACATATGATTGTATTAGGGTTTTTCGCATGCCGAACTGCAAAACTAATGAACTCTTTCACCCCATCCTCATACTCCTTCGTTAAACGATTGGCAGACATCCATTTCCGATCCATGCTGAAAAAGAAGAAAGGCTGAAGTCAGAGTCTGTCACGGCCTGGCCGTGATATCCATCACGGCCGTGACCCAAAACCACCACAAGTCAGAGCACATTACGGCCCAGCCGTGAAATTCTTCACGGCCATAACAGAGACCGTCACGGCCTGGCCGTGATATCCATCACGGCCGTGACCCAAAACCACCACAAGTCAGAGCACATCACGGCCCAGCCGTGAAATTCTT
This sequence comes from Sophora flavescens, assembly GCA_030762895.1. Taxonomy (NCBI): domain Eukaryota; kingdom Viridiplantae; phylum Streptophyta; class Magnoliopsida; order Fabales; family Fabaceae; genus Sophora; species Sophora flavescens. The sequence continues at coordinate 55,831,564 of CM061065.1, forward strand.
CACGGCCATAACAGAGACCGTCACGGCCTGGCCGTGATGGACATCACGGCCGTGACGCGCATTACTTGGTCCTGAAGAAACCGAAATAGATCAGATTTTGAGTTGGTTTGGGACTCTAACTTCCCAATTTCTATAAATAAGGATCAAGGCATCAGATCAGGGGATACACAATACACATTGGATGAGATCCATAACAACTAGGACTTAGGCATAGGTTATTATGCACACTATAATAACTATATATTATATTATATATACCTCAATACACACTCATTCACTACTTGCTTCTATTTCCTCATGGAGCTTGAGAGACCTATATGCCTCTTCTTGGTTCTCATTAGTCTCTTCTCAAGCTCCCAAGCCTACAAATTCTATGTTGGTGGAAAAGATGGATGGGTGTTGAACCCTTCGTGGATTATAATCAATGGTCGGGAAGGATCGGGTTCCAAGTTAGTGACTCTCTAGGTAAGCAAAGATCAATTACTATGGCTGATCCCATAGTTTCACAAGCTGCCAAATGTCTAACAAGTGCTTTATCATTCATCATTTTCTTCATTGCAAATGCAAGGCTTAGTGTCACAGCTAAGGGTAATCCTTCCGAACTGCAACAACAACTATGGTAACTGTAATAGCAAAGAATTCCAACATCTCTATGGCATCATCCCCGGACCATCTCCAAAACCTTCCTTGTTGGATTTTTCGGCTCATGAGTCCTTTCACCAAAACTGCAAAAGTAACCACAGCAAAGAATAGGCCTATCTTCCCAATAATGGTTGCAACTCCATTCAATTTCACCTGCAATGGGGTTTCATCATCTCCACCTTCACTCGAGTTGCCATCAATTTACCCCATTGAGTCCTCATCCCAACAAAGTGGTAATCAACATGGTGCATGATCCATCTTGGACCTTGGTTCCAGAAAAGAAGAAATGGATTTTGGGAAGTAACCATCACCGGCTCACTCTCTCGAGTTAAACTTGACTCATCAATCAACCACGAGAAAATCCTGAAACAAATAATCCATCTGCAGGGACTTGGTCTCCAATTGCAAGATGCACAATATCTCCAGGAAGTAAATTATATATTGACACTTTCTGCCTATAACCATTTCTTGTAACCTGAATGGAAATCTTCTTCTTCTCTTTGTCCTCCAAATCCTCCAGAGGTTCCTTCTCCTGTTTATACTCCTCCCAATGTTCCAACTCCACCAAAAACTCCTTCACCTGTGAATCATCCACCTTATGTCCCAAAACCTCCTCAAACTCCTTCAATGATTCCTTTATAATATATAGTTATTATAGTGTCCTTAGATTGATCACAAGCTAATCACATAGAGTGGTGAATACTGATCCAAAAGCAACAAAATAAAAACAATGCACCAATGAAATCCCTTTTATCCCTCAAAACAAAATAACAGCCATTGCTGACACAAGCACATTTAATTGAAAAATTGTCCAACAGAAACAATAACCAAAATTCACATTCAAAATTTGTGTTCAAATATCACGATCGATATTTAGAAAGAGTGTTACCTGAACCCAACAAGAAAGCCAAGAGAAGTGTCCCAGTTGACTTGATGACTCGGCGCAAGTCACCAAGAGGAGCAAAGGAACAGTGAGAGGGAGCAGAAACTGCAAAACGACATTGTGAAAGTGTGAACTATGAAACTAATAGATTTTATATGAAGGGAGCAGAAACTGCAAAACAACATTACATCTCAGTTATCTTCCACTCCACAGAACACTATGAAAGTGTGAAACTAAAACTACAATGGTATGATTTAAGTTCTTTCTCTTTCGGAGTAGCAGCGGCGGCGAGCAATGGCGAAGGTGAGGGAAGAAAAAAGAGATGGCATGCAGAGGGAAGGAAACAGTAGAATGAAAATGAGGAAGAAACAGAGAGGGAAGGCCGAGCGCGCGTCTAATTTTACTAGGAAGACCTAAGATAGCGTTTCCTACAGGAAACGCTATCTTAGGTGATAGGAAACGCTATCTTAGGTATCACCTAAGATAGCGTTTCCGTGTGGAACCGCTATCTTTTCCTAAGTGACACTTTTAATAGCGGTTCCACACGGAAACGCTATCTTAGGTGATACCTAAGATAGCGTTTCCCTTAGGGAAACGCTATTAAAAGTCCCCCATCACTTTTAATAGCATTTCCACACGGAAATGCTATTAAAGGTGCGTTATTAAAAGTCTATTATGTTGTAGTGATGGTATATATTAAAAGTAATTAAAAGCTTATCTCAAAAAAAAATTTATTAAATTATAATATTTGTTTAATAAATATTATATTTTTTCAAAAATATTACTATCCGGTTTTTTTTATACGATGCATTGACACTATAATTACGTATTTTATCATATAGTTTTCAAATAAAAAAGAAAATATTAGATAATCAAATAAAAAATAAACACCCGATGTATTAAAATATAAAATTTTTATGAAATAAATATTTTATATATTTGACATTTCTAATTTTAATTTCGAATAAAATATAAATATTATATATATATATGATATTATTGTTTATTTAATAATTTTTAGAATTTTTCATATCTTAATTAATATAATTATAGGATAAATTAATTATTAAATTATGTTTTTTAGAAATAAATTTATTAAAAAGAAATGTATTTTATCTAATAAAATTATTGTCTAATAAATCAGTATTTTTAAGAAAATTAATTATTTACCTAAAAATTTAAAAATCCAAATAATGAGAATTTTAAATTATAACTATTTTAATAAGTAAATAAAAATAAAAATAATTAAATAAAAGCTAAATATCAATAATTAAATTTGTAAATTATTAAAAGTATGAAATAAAAATTAAAATATTAAATATTTATTTTATAAGAAAAATTATATTTTAATTCATCGATATTTGTTTTTTCATATATATATATATATATATATATATATATATATATATATATATATATATATATATATATATATATATATATATATAAACATATCATGTGACAACTGGTAGTTATTATGAGAAACGAGAACTTTTAATAACAACCGTTGAATTATAATTAATGGCACAAGTCAATTAAAAAGTCTCGTGACCTTGTTTGGCTACATATTTTCTAGCCACTGTGAACTCTGCCTCTCTGAATACTCCGCTGAGTACATCCTCTAATTCACCCAGTAACCTGTCGGGCCGCTCATGGATATCAATCAGGCTGCCTTTCTTTCAAGTTTTGGAAGAATGGTTCAGATGTTTTATTCCTTAAGGATCCGTAGACTATATACATAGATGGGTACCACAATTCCTCCTAAATTTGTGCCTGTCGTAATACAACTATTTACACAAGAGCCTAATTACAACATGTCTAATTACAGAAAATAAAACAAATCAAATCTGATTTGGCTAATTAAAGGAATTAAATCATAATTACAGCAAACAAATCAAATCTGATTTGGCTAATTAAAGGAATCAAATCAGATTTCAAATTAATAAATATATATCTTCTTGCCAAATATCTTAACACCCCCCTCAAGTGGGAGCATGAAGATTTCGAATGCCCAACTTGCCAAGGAAGGATTCAAATTGCGGTTTCCCCAATGCTTTTGTGAATATATCCTCGAGTTGAGTAGTGGTAGAGACATAAGTTGGGCGAATGTTGTCTTTAAGAACTTCATTTCGAACAAAGTGGTAGTCTACTTCAATATGCTTGGTACGTTCATGAAACATCGGGTTTTTAGCAATGTGTAAGGCCGCCTGACTATCACAGTGAATGATCATGGGTTTGTCATGAGCTACCCCTAGGTTGGAGAGAATCCCCTTTAACCATTTCAACTGGCATATAGTAGCTGCCATAGACCTATATTCAGCTTCAGCAAACGACCGAGAGACGGTGTGTTGTTTCTTTGTTTTCCATGAGATAAGGGAGTCACCAAGCTGCACCAGCCAGCCAGTGACGGAACGTCTGGTTAAAGGACAGCTAGCCCAGTCTGAGTCGTGCCAACCATGAAGCTACAAGTCACAGTTACGGCCAAGAAATATTCCTTGTCCTGGATTACCTTTTAGGAACCGAACTACTCGTAGTGAAGCTTCCCAATGTTCAATTCGAGGTTGGTGCATGAATTGAGATAAAGTGTGGACACTGTAAGAGAGCTCAGGCCGTTGAAACATAAGTAAATCAATCGTCCAACCAGACGTCGATATTGTTCGGGAGTTTCAAGAAATTGGCCAGCAGCAAGTGACAAGTGATGATTTTGTTCCAATGGAGTGCCTGCAGGTTTAGCACCGAGCAGACCAGCTTCAGATATAATGTCAAGCGCGTACTTATGTTGACAAAGGAAAATACCCGTAGGGTTTCTGGCAACTTCAATACCCAGAAAGTACTTCAATGCACCAAGGTCTTTCATACGAAAACACATGCTAAGATAATGCTTAAATCTCTTAATGGCACAAGAATCATTGCCGGCAATGATTAAAGCATCAACGTGTACAAGAACCACAAGTTGGATGCCTTCTTGGTGCAAAGTGACCAGAGAATAATCCAGATATGATTGCTGAAATCCATAAGACTTAAGGGCAGTGGAGAGCTTTGTAAACCAGCAACGTGGAGCTTGTTTCAATTCGCACAGCGATTTGCTTAGTTTGCACACCATGTTCGGTTTCGAAGTTGAAAACCCAGGAGGCATTTCCATGAAGACTTCTTCATTTAGATCTCCATGTAAAAACGCATTGTGCACGTCCATTTGGTGAAGTTCCCAAGTTTTTACTGCTACCACTGCTAATACAGTCAGTACCGTGACCATTTTTGCGACCGATGCAAATTTTTCGGTGTAGTTGATCCCTTCCACTTGATGGTTCCCGAGTGCAACCAACCGAGCTTTAAACCGTTCAACTGCCCCATCTGGATTATACTTGATGCCGTACACCCACTTGCACCCAAGAGCTTTCTTCCTAGGTGGCAGTTGTTGCATGCTCCATGTATGATTTTGTTCAAGAGCTTGGATCTCAGCTTGCATTGCTTCCCTCCATCGAACATCTTTCACTGCCTCATGAAAGTAGGTGGCTCTTTTTCTGCAGTAATTGCTGCAAGGAAATATCTGTGTGACAAGTAAAATTTGTCACAATTTACATAGTGTGCTATAGGATAGGGTGTACCTGAAGAATGTGATTGAGCTGATGAACTAGATAAAGGACTCAACTTCTGAACCGTGTTTGTCACATAGCCTTGTAGCCGAGTAGAGGGTTGTTTCACACGACAGCCACGTCCCAACAACTCATTTCCATCATGACTACTTGAGACTTCCATGCTTGCAGCCTCTGGTATTGCAGCTGCATCGGCTGCAGCTGTCTCTGCAGTGTCACTATTCTGGACTTCTGCATGTGAAGGTGCTGGCGTCGTGGCAGAGTCTGTAGCAATTGTTTCTGCAGTGTGAGTGCCCCCCTGTCGGCAACACTCACTTCTATTGATGCCTCCATTTGATTTTCTGCCAGATCATCCAGTTGACTCTCCATGTCAGCATCTTCAGTAATGGAATGAGAGAAGTTTGGTGCAGTTTCATTATGTTGGAATGGAAACTGGGTCTCGAAAAAATTGACATCCCGCGATACAAAGAATTCATGGGTCTCAAGATCATAAAATCTCCAACCCTTTTGCCCATAAGGATACCCCATGAAGGCGCATCTACGACTGCGACTTGCAAATTTCTCTCCGTTCGTATTTTGGTTGCACGCGAAACACAAGGATCCAAAAACACGCAAATGAGTATAAGAGGGTGGCTGTCCATGCAATACTTCATATGGAGTTTTTCCTTTTAGAATCGAGCTTGGAGTGAGATTGATCAAATATCCTGCTGTCAACACACATTCTCCCCAAAAATCAATGGGTAAGTTGCCTTGAAACCACAAAGCTCGTGCCACATTAAGGATATGACGATGCTTTCTTTCGACCCTCCCATTTTGCTGAGGTGTTCCTGTACATGAAGTTTGAAAAACTATCCCATGTTCAAGAAAATATTTTTTCATGCAAATAAATTCCGTTCCATTATCGCTTCTCATAGTTTTAACCTTTTTTTTATATTGCCTTTCTACCATAGAAAAAAAATTTGTCAGTGTTCGTGTTACTTCTCTCTTATCAATTAGCAAATAAATACACACTGCACATGAGCAATCATTAACAATAGTGAGAAAATATGAAGCACCATAAGAAGAACGAGTTCTATGCTCCCCATAAATCACAATGTATCAAATCAAATGTATTAGACGCTTGATGATTACTCAAAGGAAATGTTTCTCTAGTTTGCTTAGCTCTTTGACATGTATCACAAACTTTGTTCTGCAAATCACTGACTCTACTCCAACTACCATTAGAAACCAACTGAGTAGTTTTCCAAGATGGATGTCCCAACCACTTGTGCCATACTTCTAGTTGATTCATTCCTTCAATTCTACATGCCTTCACTTTCGGAGCTTCCCGGAAGAAGTAGAGTCCATCCCTTCCTTTACCTACTCCAATCAGCATCTTCGAAGTTCGGTCCTGTATGGCACACAAATTAGCACTAAATTGGACATTACAATTTGATTCATCCGACAGTTGTGATATAGAAATCAAGTTGCAATTCAACCGAGGTACATAAAGCACATTTTCAAGTTTTAAACTATCAGTAAGTCTTATTGTTCCTTCCTTAGTAGATGAGGCAATATGTCCGTTAGGAAGTCCAACATGACATCCAGGCACTTCCCTCACATTACACAAGTGTTGTAAGGTTCCTGTCATGTGGTTAGATGCCCCACTATCGAGGATCCATGAATTGAGTTTAGTCTTACCAGTCATGCTTTCGTTTGTAGTAACCTTTGAAGAGTTAGGCATTTTTACCAGAGTTTTCCACTGCTCCTAGCTCAAACTTGTCATGGCCGAACTTTCTGCATCCATAACAGCCGCCAGGTATATTTTCCTAGGGTTGTATGCGCTCTGATACCATATAAAAGAATGGTTCAGATGTTTTATTCCTTAAGGACCCGTAGGCTATATATATAGATGTGCACCACAATTCCTCCTAAATTTGTGTCTGTCATAATACAACTATTTACACGAGCCTAATTACAGCATATCTAATTACAACAAATAAAACAAATCAAATCTGATTTGCCTAATTAAAGGAATCAAATCATAATTACAGCAAACAAATCAAATCTGATTTACCTAATTAAAGGAATCAAATCAGATTTCAAATTAATAAATATATATCTTCTTGCCAAATATCTTAACATCTTCTTTAATTTTTCCATGTCTTCTCCTCCCTTTCTCCATCAATGTCACAATGCTTTAAGATTGAGGTAAGAATCGCATCCTGTCACGTGTCCTTCATTTATTATCACTCCTTCGATCATGAGAATTTTTGTTGCATTCTAGCTGTTTGTTTGCTTTTGCAAAAAAAAAATTAAAATTTAAAATCAGTGATTGAAATTTGAAAGCATATAATGTATTCTCATTGTTAGCTCCTTCAATTGCTGTAATCAATTCTGGGTATTTGTTCTACAATTTGTTCGTTCCTTCAATTCCGATAATTTTTTGGTGCATTCTCGTTGTGTTTTTAGAACCCTTGTGAGTTTTTATAGTGTGTGTTTGGATGAGTGTTTGACAAACGTGATTTTAAATGAAATTGATTTTGTAGAATTGATTTCACTATAATTGAGCTTGAAATGGAGTGATTTATATTTGGATGATTTTATTTTAAAAGCATGTTTGATATAAAACTAAGTGTAATTTTTCAACCCAGAAGCAGAAGCTACTCCAAACTGCTTCTGGTAGAATTGATTCCAGAATCCAAAATTGCTTGTGCATCCAAGAGCTAAACATCTTTAAAATGGTCAAACCCATGTTCGATCATTACAAAAGTGAGTTTGGTTGTTCCCACCAAGGAACTAAACATGCACATATTTTATTGTTCCTTATTTCTAACTTGCTTGTCTTGGTTTGGAGTCTTTTATTTGGATTTTCCGTTTGCTTCTTTGTTTGCATTTTTCTTTTCATTTGCCTTATTTGAATAGATGTTTTTTGTTTGAAGTTGAATTATTATATGGTTGCATTCCTGATAAAAAAAATATGGTTGCATTTTTCATTTTACATTGTATCTTTATTTACCATCTCCCTAATATTTGTTGGAATGTAATTCAAATAAGTGTTAGTTGTTAGGAATTTGTTAAAGGTAGTTAATTAGTTGTGATTAGAGTGGACTATTAGTTAGTTGGTTAGAGGCTAATAGCTATTATAAATAAAGTGCAAGTGCTATAGTATAAGTGTAGAGAAGTGTAATAGTGTGTAAAAGTGTTATATAAAATTTCAGTTCTTCTTTCTCTCTATTCTCTCTTTGATTTCTTTGTTTCCTTATGAGTGCATGTGTTTAGTGTGAGTAATTGTGAGATTGAGTAATTCTTGTTCCAACAAGTGGTATCTAGAGCTATAACAATCTTGGGAGAGTGTGTCCAAGGAGATGGAGTTGAGTGAGGATTTTTCAATTCCTCTACCTGTTCTTAATAGCAAGAACTTTGAGCATTGGGTTGTGAAAATGGAAGCAATCTTTGGTTTCCATGAAGTGTTGGAAACAGTGAAGGATGGGATCCAAGAAGAGGAGGATAGTGCCTCCTACAAGGAATCCAAGAAGAGAGATTGCTTGGCTCTCTCCATCATCCATCAATGTGTGGACTATGAAAATCTTGAGAAAATCTCAACTGCCAAGAATGCAAAAGAGGCATGGGATATCTTGAATGAAGTTCATGGTGGTGTTGATAAAGTGAAGAGAGGTGGTGCAACAAGGAGGATGATAAGGGCAGCCAAGGAATCTTCCAAGACTGCTTATCAAAATCATGAAGCTTCTGAAAAGTTTGTGATGCAAGAAGAAAATCATGTTCATGATGCCAAGCCTGAAAGGAGGAGGAGAAACCCATTGTTGTTGAGGATAAAAGTGTGCATCCATGGAAGGCAAAGCTACTTGCTGAGGATAATAACGTGGAGGCAGTGGTTGTTTCAGAGGGCATTCCACAACAAGATGTTCAAAATACTCTTCACTCAGTCCCAATCGAGAACAAGAAGGCAAGAACAGTGATGGCAGCAAGCCAGCAACCCCAAGAAATTGGGATTTTGGTTCATAACAATGCAAGTGGTGTTGATGGAGATTATCAGTGTAGCACCACAGTAGAAGAAGATGGGTCTTCGAAGGAGCCAAGAGAGGATGTAGTAGAGTTAGCTGCTGCACACAAGACCAAAGAGAAGTTTGTTTCAGAGGAGAAATGTGTTCAAGAAATCAGCAAAGACAAGACAATGGAGCTTGTGGCAGAAGATCAGAAAGAAAAAGGTGTCGTTGTGGAGCATGCACAAAGAATGGATCTGCTGATGGAACGAAACAATTTTCAGATTGGAAACCATGGAAACAGAATTCGGAATGGTCTTCTGGGTGTGCTGATACGGGAAGCGAGGATTCAAATTGGGGCAAGAAAACCAATTGGAACCCTAGAAATAGTGGTTGCAGAAATCCAAAACAAGGACAGTGATGAAAATCCATCTCAAGAAGATTCAGAAGAGGCTTCATCCAAGAAGTCTGATTTTGTCGATAGTGATAAGAAATTTGAGTCTGATGAAGACTCTAGTGAAGACGAGCCCATGAAAGAGACTGAGCAGTCAACAAGGGACGCGATTGAGGGCTTGAACGGTGGCGGTGGATATAGCCGTGGTCCCGGTGATGATGGTCATGGTGATAGCTGTCGTGAAGGGGAAACCGAAAAGCTCAGAGTGGGAGAGCAGAGCAAAGAAGACGATAATGGTGTTCAACCCATGAGTTTCGAGCAGCCGTCGCGTTTACCAGCTCCGACGAGCTCTTTGAAACTGTCATCATTGCTGCAACTGCCGGTGAAGACGAAGTTGTGGGTCTCGTACAGGCCAAGCGAACCGCCGAATCGAGATGCTCAGGCGACGACGGAAGGGGGACTCGCGACTGGTGAGGTGTTTCCGGTGGAGCTTCCTGACACGAACCCAATGGGGGCCGCCGCTGTGAAGAAGGAAATAAGAAGTTCGAAGGGAGCTGAGGAGCCATGTACGATTAGGCCACTGCCGTTAACGTCACCAGAACCGTCGAGGTGTAGCGTCGGAAAGGTGGTGCTGCTGTGGTTAGTCGTGAGGAAGAAGATGACAAAAGGGGCAAAGTTGGTAATTCGAAAATTCGGTCTATTTTCTGACCTAATGGGCCAAGCCCAAGTTGTGGAGGAAGAGCAGCAGAAATTTATTTCTGCCTTGGGAGTTCAATTTTTGGCATATTGGGCCAAGACCAACACTGTGAAGAAATATGGGCCAACTTCACAGATTTGTGAAGGTTTTGTTTTAATGGGCCAAGTCCAATTCTTGTTGAATTTTCTATGGGATCCAGGTGGACTTATATGTGTGTTTTAGTGTTAATAATGTGTGTATTATAAAAATGTAAATTTAGTGTAATGAAAAAGTGTGAGTGGAATATTTGAATTACGGGGGAGTGTTGGAATGTAATTCAAATAAGTGTTAGTTGTTAGGAGTTTGTTAAAGGTAGTTAATTAGTTGTGATTAGAGTGGACTGTTAGTTAGTTGGTTAGAGGCTAATAGCTATTATAAATAAAGTGCAAGTGCTATAGTGTAAGTGTAGAGAAGTGTAATAGTGTGTGAAAGTGTTATATAAAATTTTAGTTCTTCTTTCTCTCTATTCTCTCTTTGATTTCTTTGTTTCCTTGTGAGTGCATGTGTTTAGTGTGAGTAATTGTGAGATTGAGTAATTCTTGTTCCAACAAGAATTGTTGAGAAAAGCAAAGATGATTATGGGGGTGATGCTGCACAGAAGGCTAAAGACACCGATGGTGATGCAAGAGGAAGGAAAGATGTGGAAAATACAAAAGGTGGCAGTGAAGAATCTGATGTTGTGTTTAGTGGGTCATTCCATCAAACACTTTGTGAGCACTCTCTGTCTCAATCCAAAGGTCCTGCAAGGAAGAGTGGTCAAGATTCAAAATTTTCAGAAATGGATAATGAGGAGCCTATAGAGGAGTTGTCTGTCACAGTGTCTCCGGAGATGCCGCCACAATTACCAGCTTCGGCGAGCTCTTCGAATCCGCCACCATTGCTACAGTCGCCAAGTTTGCTGTCGGAGAAAATGGAGAAGGAGATGCGAGAGAAACTTCGTAAAAAGAGCAGCGAAGGAGGAGAAGTGGCTATTGTTGCAGAGGGGCATCATGTACCAGAGACGGCGGTGCCTCGTATTGAAGAAGTCGCAGCTGAAAAGAAGAAAAGTAAAGCAGTGAAGGATGAGAAGCTTGAAAGCAAGGTAGACATGGTGAGTGAAGAGAAAGGAGCGGGGAGTTTCCAACAAATCTTGAGTGGAGAAGAAGCGAACGGATCCGGACCTGTTCTTCAGTGGGACATTTTTCGTTTGAAGCTGAAAACGAAACTCAACGAAAGGAAGAAGACGAAGTGAACAGTGTCTGGAAAAAGAAGAATTTAGAGCAAGTCAAATACATTTTACGATTAGCTATTTTCATTAGTACTTGCTGCAGCTTAGTGGTAAAGTGTTGTGGGTGGATCTATCGTGTTGCACCACCAAGCTAGCATGAAAGATTTGTTAAATTCTTGTTTTTACAATTACTTAATGTTTCTAGCCTTCTGGGAAGACAGAATTACAAAAGGAATTTTGTGTGATTAGTTTGTTGTAACTAAAGTGATTAGTTAGAAGTTATTAAGAGAGTTAGTTAGTGTATGTGTAAGTCTATAAATAGATGTTCCTGCCGAGATCCGATTTGCCGGAATCTCGCCGTAGAACGTCATACCAAGAGTGAACAATGGGGGTTGTTTTAGACTTTGGCTTGACAGAATCTGATATTCCGGTCCTACGTATCCCAGTGGGAATCAAAGCCAGACGTAGTTCTAAGTTCAACCCTTGGTGGGGCGGTGATCTCGATCCCCTAATTTTGTATCGGATGAGTACTAGGGAGCAAGGACTGTCTGATAGGATTCCGAGATTCAGGGAGAGTTACCGGGATTCAGTGAAAAGTCCCTTTCTATCATTGGGTACTCCTCCTTTTATAATAGGATTCCCATATCTTTTAGAAACCTGATTTATCTCTTAAATATCTTTTAGAGATCTGATTTATCTCTTAAATATTTTTTAGAGATCTGATTTATTTCTTAAATATCTTTTAGAGATCTGATTCCTTAATTTAAGGGATATTATCTCTTTTAACCAGATAAGGTTATTTCAGATAATATGAGGATCAATATCTTATCCCTTAATTAAGTGATCTTTAACTTATTATCTTTAACTTCCAGACTGGGCCGGGTATGCGAGCTCGGTGGCCGGGTTTCACTCTTCGGCCAGTACACAAGACCCCCAAGCTTTGAGCTGATTAGGCGTAGAAGCTTTCATGATGTTTAGCCGAGCTCTGTATCTTGGCTCATACACAAGCCCCCCAAGCTTCGAGCTGATCACGTGGAAGCTTTTTCGAAGGGGCCGAGGCTAGGAACTTGGTTTCACCTTTTGGTCTTTCGGCTCGGCGAGGTGAGTGGCCGAGCTTCATACCTTATATATGTGTACACATCCTCCAACTCGGTGAGCAGCTCGGGTGACCGAGCTTGACGCTTTCGAGGTACCGAGCCGAGGTGGGGATGGTTACTCGTTTCCTGTTGAGGCCATACTTTCTCGGTTCCCGAGATGGAAAAGAGACGTTACCGTGTGTGACGCGTGGCCTTCACGGCATCATTTCTGAGGCTTGCGTTGTAGTTGCGTGCTCAAACGATAAGTCAAGAGCCGGAGCTCAACCGTGTGGTCGGGAGTCGGAGCGCAACCTTGTAGGGAGCTTGGAGCTTGACCTAGTAGTCGGGAGCCGGAGCTCAACCGAGTGGTCGGGAGCCGGAGCTAAACCGAGTAGGGAGCCGGAGCTCAACCGAGTAGGGAGCCGGAGCTCAACCGAGTAGGGAGCAGGAGCTCAACTGAGTGGTCGGGAGCCGGAGCTCAACCGAGCAGTTGGAAGCCGGAGCTTAACCGCGTAGGGAGCCTGAGCTCGAACCAGTAGTCGGGAGCTGGAGCTCAACCGAGTAGGGAGCCCGAGCTTCTCGTTTCAAGTTATCGAGCTTCACATTTTGGCCAATTCTTAAGTTCAGCGGGCTCGGTGGGCGAGTCTAGTAATCATTTCCCTTTGATTGTTTGGGTTTGGAGATCTAGCTTTACTTCTGGTCCTATATTTTAGTTTGGTAGGCTCAGTGGCCGAGTTTAACATCTCGATCAGTATATTAGCTCCCCGAGCTTTGAGCTCAGAATAAGCGAAAGAGCTTTATGAAAGAAGCTGAGCTTGTCCTTAGTGTTGATAAAGTACTGGATTTGCATAGATCCTCTTACTTCAGCTGATACCTCTTGGGTAGTAACATGTTCTGAACTGAAGAAACTTCAATCTTACCTTTGTTAAGACAAGTTTAGAAGGTGGTAGCTGAGATTCGACTTATCAGTGATTCAGGCTCGAACCAATCTTTTGAAGAGTCAAGTTCAAACTTGGTCAATAGGAATTTACCTCGGTGCTTGTATTTCATCCTTTAATTTTTGATGCTTTCAAGATGCTTATCTTGAGAGTTTGAATTTGACTTGCCTTTTGCCGAATGTAGCTCGGTCTTTGAAGTTCTTGAGAGCTCTTAACATTTTCTTTGAGTAGCTCATAACCCTTTCATTTGGTGGATTTTGAAATACCCACTAACTTTGAAACTTTTCCTCGAATTATTTTTCCCGATCTTGATGGTGTGTCTCAGAATAAACTTTCCTAATATCTTCTCCAATTTGTATGAGAAAATAGTTTTCCTACAAGTTCTTCGAGCTGTAGGCTAAGGGATATCCTTTTTCCGAGAATGTCCTTCCTTTATCCCTACTAGTCCCCCCAAGCTCCGAGCTTGAAATAAGCGAAAGAGCTTAAATGTCAACCCGCATGTCTTAACACGCTTGTTGGTGCTGAGGACTTCGGACTATGATTCGCGGGAGCATTGCTCGGAAATCTGTTTTTTGTAGAACCAAGCCTTTCTTGGGTTATCGTCTTGCTTGGCCGAGCATTGCTCGGATTTTTGTGCGGATCCCAGTCGTACTTGGGATTCCGGCTTATTTGGTTGAACACTACCAGGATTTCCTTCGAATCCTGGGTCTCTAACATGCATGATATACTGTGGACTTTATCTTGGTACGAAGATGTTGTGCTTGGCCTAGGATTTTTATTGCGAGGAAGGAAACATTGCTCGACCTCGACTTTTTTCGGTGCGTAGTGCGAGGGAGCATAGCTCGACCTCGACTTTCTAGGCTTCTGCCCTTTGTTCGTAGCTAGACAATTTTAACTCTGGCCCTTTAGTGGGTTCCCAAGTTATTAAGCCAGCATATGCTCGGCTTTTACTCGAATTGGGCCATGATGCGAGCAGGAAAGCTGCGGTCGCTTATGCTCTTCTAAGTCTCCTCCATTACCTGTTTTTCGAGCCATGAGCTTTCTAATAATGAAAAGTATGAAGGCGGAAGCTGCCCGAACTTTATGCACTGGGGATGAGCTTGAAAAAGCCATGGCAAAGTGCGAAGAGCAAGCTCGGCTAATTGGGCAATTGAAAGCCCAAAAGGTAGAGCTGAAAAAGGGCAACACCACCCTAATGGCCGAGCTGGAAATGGAAAGAACCGACCGGCTCAACCTTCCGGAGGTCGTGGAAGGGCTTCAAGCCGATAAGGAAGCCAGTCTTGAGTTGCGGAAGTTGCTGGAATCCGAGAAGGAGGTGAATCTAGGGCTCCGTTATGATCTGGCTGAAGCCGAGGCTTCTATCATGAGGGAGCATGTTAATGGCTTTTCCCGAGCCGTGAAGCAGCTTCAGCATTTCAATCCGAATGCTGACTTCTCATGTGCTGACGTGGACAAGGATTTTAACCGAGATGGAATCCTAGTTCCATTGTCCGAGCTGGAGGATGAGGAGGCCGTATCTCAAGGGGAAGAGGGCGAGGGGAAAGCGGCCGAGGAGGGACCCGAAGGTGAAGGTGAAGTGGGCCTACCTTGCCAGTCTGCTACCCTCCCTCCAAATGCCGAGGATGACCTTGACTCATGAATTTGTATTAGTATGTTAGGAAACACGTTGTTTTTTGGGCGATGCCCTTTTTATTTTGAACTCTTATGTATTCTGGGCTTGGCCCATTGTTATTAATGGACCTACATGCGGCCAGCTCTCAAGAACTATTTTTCTAAGTCGGTACTTGTTTAGTTTCAGTGTGTTACGCGATTTAGTCGAAATAGTCAGAACTCGAAATATCTGTAGGTTTTTACCTACCTTCTTAGGTCTTGAAATACCCTTTCATGCGTTAAGGTGTTTTTACCGTTGTAGACTTGGCGTTTCGATGATAGCTCAGTCGATTTTAGCTCGGTCACCTCTTTAGGCACTTGCCTCTTTAGGTCCAGCGTTTCGACGGCGGCTCGGTCGATTTTAACTCGGTCACCTCTTTAGGCACTTGCCTCTTTAGGTCCGACGTTTCGACGGCGGCTCGGTCGATTTTAACTCGGTCACCTCTTTAGGCACTTGCCACTTTAGGTCCGGCATTTCGACGGCGGCTCGGTCGATTTTAGCTTGGTCACCTTTTTAGGCTCTATGCACCTTTATAGGCTCGGCACTCCGACCCTGATTGGTCGTAGCTCGGTCAGCCTCTTTAGGGTTTAAGCACCTTTATAGGCTCGGACGGCCTCTTTAGGATTTAAGCACCTTTATAGGCTCGGACGGCCTCTTTAGGATTTAAGCACCTTTATAGGCTCGGACGACCTCTTTGGTGGAATTTTGAGAGGGAGTTTTGGCTCGACCTTTCGGGAGCCGGGGCTGAATGTGAGTTGTCAAGGGAGCCAGAGCTCAACCACTTTGTAGTCGCAAATTTTGTGACTCTGGGAGTGGTATCAGTCGAGCATTAGTTTATAAAAATGATATGATGCTACATAACACAACATTAAAGGCGTGGAGAAAGCATATCAAATCATATTAGGTTTAAACTAGATTTAAAGAGCGATATCACCTGAGCTTTTCGCGGCCTCTGATTTAAGCATTCCCTCAAGCCCATACGGTCGAGCTCTCCTAGACCGAGCTGCGGTGGCTGAGCTCTAAGGACGAGCTGTGGTAGCCGTGCTTCCCGCTGTGGCGGTCGCCTCCCTATCATACTTGAGAAGGTGGCCTTGGATCTTGTTGGACAGTTGAATTACTGTAGAGTGACAGAAAGTCATGCGTCGGTTTCCTTCCTTGGGTTCCAAACGGACGCGCTTGAGGAAGCTCCATTGAAAGCTGAATGCTATTCTTTTCCGTCGTTTGAATTTCCTTTTCGTTCCCGGTAATTCAACGGAATTTTGAATTTCGGTCCTATCCAGAAGTTAAATCTCACAGAATTCAATTCCGTACCACGTAATTAGACTGAATTCCGCTTGAATTCGAAAGCTAACACAGGATTGAGAACATGCATCTTCAATCAGAGTCTCGCTGATAGAGAATTCTCAGATCCGAATTGTATTTTTCATTTCAGAGATGCATTCCTTCAGTTTCATCTCCAAGTAGCTATTTATCTGAGTACACCATTCCTGAACACGAATCATAAGTACAGGATCAGTTTTCGGCAGTATATTTTCCACGATTGTCGTGTATATCAAAGGAAATACGCGTGATTGGAGATCGATTGATTCTGGCATGGTAACTTTTGCGAATCTGACATGGCAAAGGTCTCGTCACAAATATCACGTGGTAACTACTCCACCCTTCTTCAAAAACATTTTTTTTTTTTTGCATCATGCTTTCCTTCCCTCAGAACCTTCACAACTATATTTACAACAATATTCGTCGGTGCAGAATGAAAGATCTGGTGCTGTATCAAGCACCGAAGAAATGGAATTGCTGCATCTGGAATGCTTTCGCCTCGATCTACGATGTAGGACGCCTCGAGCATTTCTTAGAGACGAAAGGGAGGCACTCTCTTCCGTATGGCAGATCTGAGGCACCAGGCTTTAGATCCATGGAAAACCATCAGAAAACCACCATCATCGAGGAGATCAGGATGCGATCCATAAGGAACAAATACTCCTCGGCCCCACGTGGAGGAGGACGACGGCATCTCTGGGGCGGAGCTAGTTCTGAACGACCCACCGGACGACGTAGGCGCTCTCGTCGGAGAGGTCGACGGCAACGCCGATCTTACGGCAGACGCCGGCGATGAGAGTGGGTACTGTGCCGGCGGATGTGGCGGAGGAATGGTGGTGGATTTTTATTTGAGGGGGGTTAGCGTCTGCACCCGACAGGCTCCCCTTCTGATTCTGTTGCATTTTTTCTTTTTTCTGTGTTTGTTTTTGTGTGTGTCTGTCAGGTGTTCATGGTAGCACGGTGGCTGATGGTCGTTGATTGAGTGGTCGGGGCAAAGTTTTACCTAGCCCCACGGTGGGCGCCAAATGTTCCTGCCGAGATCCGATTTGCCGGAATCTCGCCGTAGAACGTCATACCAAGAGTGAACAATGGGGGTTGTTTTAGACTTTGGCTTGACAGAATATGATATTCCGGTCCTACGTATCACAGTGGGAATCAAAGCCAGACGTAGTTCTAAGTTCAACCCTTGGTGGGGCGGTGATCTCGATCCCCTAATTTTGTATCAGATGAGTACTAGGGAGCAAGGACTGTCTGATAGTCTCTTGGTCGACGCTAGTTTCTCTAATACGCTTAAGGGAGAGTTACCGGGATTCAATGAAAAGTCCCTTTCTATCATTGGGTACTCCTCCTTTTATAATAGGATTCCCATATCTTTTAGAGATCTGATTTATCTCTTAAATATCTTTTAGAGATCTGATTCCTTAATTTAAGGGATATTATCTCTTTTAACCAGATAAGGTTATTTAAGATAATATCAGGATCAATATCTTATCCCTTAATTAAGTGATCTTTAACTTATTATCTTTAACTTCCGGACTGGGTCGGGTATGCGAGCTCGGTGGCCGGGTTTCACTCTTCGGCCAGTACAATAGACATAGTGTGATGTGAATTAACACAAGTAGAGAAGTGAAGAGGTGTATAGTGAAAGTGTAATTGTGTGAAGTGAAGTGTTGAATAAAAGTTTTTTTGTGTATCTCTTTCTCTCATCTTTCTCAATATTTCTATTCTTTCTATGTGTGTGCATCATGAGTGATAGTGAGTGCTTGTGTTCCAACAATATTGTGTAAATATATGCAAGGAATGGAAGTTGTCTGAGCTCAATGACGAACCTATTCTGAAAATAGTTTCGACTTAGAAAGGATACTTTCATTTGCTACTTACCGGAATTATTGATCTACAAATGCCTATTTAGTTTTTTCTATATATAGTTTAGTTTAGAACATATTATAGTTATTTTTCAGTCTAGAACATGTTTAGTTTGTCTTATCAATTTTTAGTCCTTATTTAAATCAATGGAGAGTTATGCAAGGTCTGGTACTATGGTTTCCTTTTTCTTTTGCATTTTCAATCTTTAATAGAGTGTTATTAATTTTAAATTTATTTTTGTAGCATTTATATAAAAACAAAGATTTTTTTCCCTCTCGAAGAATTGCTATAGAAAAAAAAAAAAAAGAAGAGAAGAGAAGACACGGGATAATAAGCAGTGTGTGTATGACCTCTACTCATTGAATATAAGTTGAGAGTCTTGAGACAATATACAAAGATCAAGTTCAATATACATAAAACCTATCCCCATGATCAACTTTTCGATCATAGGCTTAATCACTAACACGAGACTTAGAAAGCCATACTACTATATAAGGTGTAGTAGAAAAATAAGCTACAATTTTGTGTCCATCCTAGATGCATCTATTGTAAACTAGCATTACAAGTTCCAGAATGCTTCGACAGAAATGAAAAAGCTCAGCGGTCAAGTGTCAGTTTTGAAGCACCATAGTCCCTCTATCTCTGCAGCAGATGCTTCAGACATGACCTCGCTGCTAACCATTGGACATGTTAGGCGTTCTATCATTGAAAGGTTGGCCACTAGAGAATGAGGGGTTGCATCAAATTTAATAATGGTGTAACCCCAAAATAAATAAGCTGCTACATAAATCAGAGGAAGCTTTCAGCTCTCCCCTCCCCCTTCTCCCACAAGAAGCTTTCACTAACCATGTTGATTCTTGGTTTCTTACCTTAATTAACATTTGGAAACAAAATGGTCAGGAAAGCTCAACATTGGAATGTCCTTCATCAATCTGTGAAAGTCCTTCTACTAGAGTTTCTGCCACAATTTCCAGCCCATGGTCCAATAATAGTTCTATATAGCATGCATTGCATTTTTCTAATGAATTGACAATTTAGCATGACAGAAGAACATTATCATTTAAGTTTTCTACATAATAATGTAGTAATTTATATGTCACGACGTGTCTTGAGTAGAAGAAAAATAGCAATTACCTCTGCAAGCAACATGTTTCTCGGGGCAATGCTGTTAAGGTATAAGAACAATATTATGCGGAAGCGTCAGATAAACTCAGTTGAAAACTAGAGAAGTAAATATAACAACAAGCAGATGAAACGAAGAAAACTCTATAAAAGTTGATGAGCCAAGAAGTTATTACATTGAATTGAAATGAATGAAAACTATGTGTGCTTTTATAGCTAACAACAATGATTTCAACCATTAATTAAATAATGGTGTTAAATCAAGAATGCAGAATTGGGGTTCTGCACTTTGTGCTTGTGGTGCAAGAAAATAGAAAAGAAGAGATAGAGAATAAGACAAGGAAATTATCGTGGTTCAGGGCACAAATACAACAGCCCCTACATCCACATTGCAGTTGAGACTTCCATCCACTATGCCAAGACTTTACAGTACAAGAATCTCAGGTATGAACTCACACACTCCCTCACTTGCACTCACTTGTGTTTTTATGAATCACTCAACTTACTTCTTCAGCATATATCACTCAAAAGAGAATTCTATCTATGCTAATGCCTAGCTATGACTTTATATAAGCAATGCATAGGCAAGGCAGTTACAATTCAGTTTCTCTAACTGTCAAAACCAGAAAACTACTAACTATTCTTCCTATCAACTGTTATCACATAGCTAATTTGTACATGGCATAAACTAACAAACTTAGCCAATTGGAGATTCACCCGAATTCTACAATTCTCCACCTTGAATCTTCAATACAAGTTGTTAGAGATGCCACCAGTCCCTTAAGGACTTAGTTGTTGCAGCAGGTTCCAACATTCACCAAATCTAGGCAATGCTGGAATTTGGTGTTTGGGACCACTTTAGTTAACATATCAGCTGGATTATCTTCAGTAGAAACCTTCTTTACTTCGACCATTCCTTGTGCAATTATGTCTCGGATGAAATGCAGTCTTATATCAATGTGCTTTGTCCTCTCATGGAATACTTGATTCTTTGAGAGACAAATTGCACTTTGGCTATCACACCAAACAGTTGTGGAAATATCCTTTCCTTCTAGCTCAGTTATAAACCCTTTCAACCATATTGCTTCTTTGATTGCTTCAGTGAGAGCAATATACTCGGATTCAGTGGTTGACAATGCAACAATGGATTGAAGATTTGCCTTCCAGGTTACTACATTCCCATATAGGGTGAAGATGTAGCCTGTTAGAGACCTTTTATCAATGTCCCCTGCAAAATCAGCATCTACAAACCCTGCAAGATTCTGGTCTCCTGATTCTGTTTTTCCAAAGATCAATCCAAGGGATTTAGTACCCTTAAGGTATCTGAAAATCCATTTAACAGTAAAAACAAGTACTGTAGAAATTAAAACAATAAATATGAAAACTTTAAAACATAAACCCAGAAAGGTGGTAGAACCGACCAAGAACTGGGAAAAATAAAAAGAAAAAGAAACCGGAGCGGAGCGGAGGCAGAGCCTCACCAGAACCGGTGGAGGGAGAAGAGATGCTTTAAACCATGCAGGTTTTGATTGATAAAAAGCTTGAAAACTACAAGCTTGAACACTACAAGATTGAAAAGATTGAAGAAGAAAGAAAAATAACTGAGGAACTCACAAAATGAAAGCTCTTAAGGCTCTAAGAGTTTCTCTCTCTAAACTGTTTCTAAAAACTTCGGATGTCTAACAACTGAGCCTAACATCCTTTAAATAGAAGATTGAAAATTTACTATTTCAACAGTATCGGTAAGAATGACCTATACTATTGCAACTGTTGCAGAATAGTACCGGTAACATGACCGGGGGTGTCTTTGTCAGTAAGTGAATAGTGCTTTGGTGATAAAGGAGCTGCCGGTGATAAGCGATCTTGAGTAAGAATTTTGGGCTGTATTTTCGGCAAGGAACAGTATCATCGGATGACTGGAACTATTCAATCCAGAAATTTGATTGGCTTTGTTGACTGAGGGATAAAGATTACTCATCATCACTCAGGTTGACCGTGGTATCAATACCATAGCAGTCGTCTTCATTTTGATAGAAGGGATCCGAGCATTGACTTGAATCCTCTTCGTCTTCTTCATCAATTTGGGGAAGCTTTTGCTTGGAGGATTTTGATGAAGAGGGTTCCTCCTCCTTTGCTAGCTTCAAGATTGCTTCCATATTTCGAAGGAAGCTTTCTTTTGAATTGGAACCTGCCAAAACTGAAACTATACGAGATCTCTGATTAAGAAACTCACAAGTCTCTGGGTTGGCTGCCTTCATCCACTTAGGATTTTGCTGGAACCAGATTTTTACATTGTCACTTGTGGCTGCCGCATAATTGAACTGTGACCACCACTTGACAAAGGTTGCTCTTTGTAAAATCGGCAATAAACCAGGGTATTGATCTTGCTTCTGGTATTTATACTGCCAACTGAATACCCAAGAGAGGGAAAATTTTGAGAAAAATATTAGATTGACAGGGAAAGGGGTTTCCTTGCTGTCAAAATATTTTTCGAATGTTTGATATCCTTCAAGAACTTCTTCAGGAAGGATCTGCTTGATTGGGCCAAATATTCTCCACCAGTGGACGAACCAATGAGGGAATTTGTACTTAACATTCTTCTTGAAGTATATCAATCAAGAATGTTTATTTTGAATATTTTGGTACCAGAAAATGTTGTACCAAGCTTGTTGATAATCCCAGTAATTAAAACCAATGGGATCAAAAGTTTGAGAATTTTTTTGAAAACATGTAAATTCTTTTCGAATTGTTCAGGTGTTAAAACCTTCAAAATTTGGAAAGTTGAGTGAGTGTATGTTGATTGATCTTTAGGATCACGATAATGTTTGATCGTGACTGAATCTGTATCAATCAAAATAAACTCGTAAAAATTTCTGTTTTTGTTTGGTTGGGATTGTTGGAAATGAGAACCATTTTGAAAGATTTTGGAGGGAACTTTGTTAGGGTTATTATCCCAAAATCCTGGTTCTATTTGAACAGCAAATTGAAATTGGTTTTTTGCAACATAGTTAGTTGCGGCTGTTTGAGTTTGGGTTTGGGTGTTGTCTTTTGATAAACGTGTATCAGGTTTGACAACATTTATGGGAATAGCTGTTTGGGTTAATTCTCTGATTAGGTCTTTGAGAGCGGGTGGAGAACCTGATTCGTTTTCCACTCTATCTCCCCATGTTCCCTTAGGGAGTTTGGTCAAGCCTTGATCTTGAAAGGCTTGAAGAGTTTGGATTGGGATGCCATAGTCTTCTTTGGACTGTTTGGCTTGCTGGATTGAAGACCCAGATTGGGTTGAAGACCCAAGTTTGATTGCGGGTTGTTGGGTTGATGACCCAGATTGCTTTTGGGCCGAAGACCCATATTTGGATGCACTTTGGCGTTTGGGTCCTTTAAGGACAATTCCTTTACCCTTCCCCTTTGCAGGGGAAGCCTCATACTTTGGCATTGCTGCCAATCTCTCTCTCTTACCTACCCTGTAAATATTCACGAGTAAGAAAGTCGGGAAGAGAATTTGAAGAGCCTTTGATAAATTCAATTTGAAAATCAAATGCACTTAAAATTGCTTGCCATCTGGCAAAAATTTGTTTTGATGCTAAGTTTTTAACATCTTTTTGCAAAATATCTTTAGCAGATTTACAATCTACTCTAACCAAAAATTTTTGATTAAGTAAATCAGATTGAAATTTTGAAATACATAAAACTATTGCCAAAATCTCTTTTTTGACAGTAGAATAATTTTGTTGTGCAGAATTCCAATGTTTAGAAGTATATGCAATGATATGCTCTTTTCCTGAAATCCTTTGTTTCAAAATACCGCCATAACCAATGTCAGAAGCATCGGTTTCAACAATTTTGAAAGCAGATGCGTTTGGAAGATAAAGACATAGAAGATTCTTTATCTTAGATTTAATAAGTTGGACAACTTTTGTATGCTCGTCAGTCCAAGGAGGGGGTTCCTTTTTTAGACGATTGTGCAAGGGTTTGATGATGTTACTAAGATTGGGGACAAAGTCAGCAACATAATTGAGACACCCTAGGAATCTCTGTAGCTGAGTTTTGTCAATAATTTGATCGGGAAACTTATCAACAAATTCAATTGCTCTGCTGATAGGAATAATAGTTCCTTGGAAAATATTATGACCAAGAAATCTAATCTTAGTTTGAAAGAGATCGATTTTGGTTTTAGACACAGCTAAACCATTTCTTTTGATCACACTTATGAAGATTTTCACATGTTTAAAGTGTTGATCAATGGATTGGGAAAAGACTAAAACATCATCAAGGTAGACGATAGTAAAGTCTGTGTAAGGATTGAAAATCTCATTCATAATTCTCTGGAATTATGAAGGAGCATTTTTGAGACCAAAAGGCATAATATTCCATTCGTAATGCCCAAAGGGAACAGTGAATGCTGTTTTGTAACGATCACTTTCTTTGACTTCTATCTGGTAGTAACCAGATTTCATGTCAAATTTTGAAAAGATTTTTGCCGTACTCAGGCGGTTAAGTAAATCCCTTTTGTTAGGAATTGGATATCTGATCCATCTAAGAGCTTGGTTTAAGGGTTTATAATTGATGACTAAGCGAGGTGTACCACGCTCAATCCCAGCCTGCTTATTGACGTAAAAAGCAGAACAAGACCAAGGAGATTTGCTCTCCCTGATTAAACCTTTGCTCAAGAAATCGTCAATTTCTTTTTGACAATACTTAAGGAGATCATGATTCATTTGGATTGGCCTAGATTTGGTTGGAATTTGCCTCTCATTAAAATCTTGCTCATAAGGCAAATCTACAAAGTACTTCTTTCTATTCCAAAATGCTGTGGGCAAATCAAAACAGATAGACTTTTGGATTTCATCGAAAAGGATCTGGACCTTCTCTTTGATGTTTGGTTGCTGCAATTGCAACTCTATATTCTTAAAAGAAATTTCTTCTTTCAAGAAATTGATTTGATTAATCTAACAATCTAGAAGATTTAAATCTCGAATGATAGGCTTTCTGATGAATGGGAAGACTATGTCTTTACCCAGATGTTGAGTTGTAATTCCATTGTGAGTAATGGAAAGGGGGAACAGTGATCTAATGAATGGTGTTCCAAGAATCACTTCATTTTTCAGATTCCTAACTAATAGGAAAGGGGTTTCAACTTGGAGACCTTGGTTTTCTATTAGGGATTTTGACAGCTTATAGTTGATTCTAAGCTTAGAACCATTTGCTGCACTTAACTTCTCCGAGGTTTTCTCAAAGAATTTGGTAGGAATTAATCCTTCTTGAATGCAATTTGAATCAGCACTTGTATCGAAAAGTGCTGTGGAATCAAGAACAAATTCTCCAATAATAATTTTGATCTTGATATGGAATTTTTGAATTCTTAATTGATTTACTAAATTCAGGAATGCTTCATCCTCATGACCATCCTGATCTTTAGTAGGTTCATCATGCTCATCTTCCTTGATGGCACTTGACTCTGGTTTTTCTTCATCACCTGATTCATCTGATTGAGCCTCTGCCATTTGAGACAAAATTAGTTTATGAACAGCTTGTTCTTGTTTGATCTCTTTGATTTCTTGTTTTAGATTCTTGATTTCTTGCTGGAGATCATGAATCGTAACGGGCTTCTTTGTCTGAGTGGCTTCCAGCCGCTTTAGAATTTGTTTAAAGTCAAAATGATCTTTGACTATTACTTTGCCTTTTCCCTTGGAATCCTTTTCTTTTGAGGATTCCATGGAAGTTTTTAGCTTATCCAGATATTTTCTCCTTTCATCTGGGTCAGCTATAGAGTTAATGACTTCAAAAAGGAGATCTTGCTCCTTAGTTAAGACATTAATTTCAGGAGATGAATCGGAGCTGAGATTCCCAATATCATCTTCTTGAACATGATTGATATCTTCAGCAAAATCACCATCTGATTCTTCTTCTGAAGTGTCTGATTGGATTAAAAGATTATTCAGTTGTTCCTCAACTGATGGTTCGAGATTCAATTCTTTGATTCTCTTTTTTAGCCTACAGTATTTACTGATATGGCCAGGTTTGCCGCAGTTATAACAAGTAACCGCTTTCTTGGAGAACCTATCACCAGTAGTTGGCTTAGGTTTGAACTCAGGTTTGGATTCTGGCTTAGGTTTGCCAGATGGGGAAGTAGGAACTGTTGTATGAATCGAAGATTCATACCTTGCTGAATAGTAAAAAAAGAGAGAGTTTTTTCAGAAGAAATTATTATGCTTAACTGGATTGGGTACCTTTTAACTGGTAAGGACCTCCGTGTTTATGCTATGGTTTATATTGTTAAAGCTGTAGCAGTAAATCCTCGAAGGATGATAAGGCAGTAAGTCTAATTTGCCGATGCTTGAAGCAAGATAAATCAAAGTGTGAATTACGAGTAGCAGTAAGTCTACTTTGAGGTAGCTTTTGGTTAATTAATGTAAATCCCTTTTATTACCCAAGGGTGTGGTACAGCTATGGTTAAGGATAATAGGATCTAATGAATTTTTTAAATTTCTTGTAAAGTCTTAATTTTAAGAATTTGTGAAAAATATTCAGCAGGGTATATCTTAGATTACTACTTACAATTGCTATGGAACCAAAGGAAGGCAATGATATCAGAATTTTTGGAAATTATGTTATCTCGCTCCCTCTCCAAGCTTTCTTTCCATTCTTCTCAACCCTCTTCTTCATCTCTCCAGGAATCTGATATTCCTACCAATCCAAGCAGTATTTTCCATGAGGAAATATGCTTTGAAAATATCAATCAAGATATTGATAATTGGGTAATTCCCAGAATACCCACAAAAGAGTTATACAAGTCAGAAGGAAGATTCTTCACTACTTCTGATTATGTTATCAAAAAGGAAGAAAAAAAATATTCCGATCAGTCCAGAGAGTGAGGAATTTCATCTTCTCTCAATGGATACAATAAAGTGTCACAAGCAAAAGTACAGGTACTTACACATCGGATGTGTTCAAGTAGCTGTAAAACCGTTAATCCGTGAAGGATTAAATGCTTCAATCTTGATGTGCTTAAGGGATATTAGGCACAACAGGTTTCAAGACTCCCTCTTAGGCACTGTGGAAACTAGCCTAAGTCATGGTCCAATCTATTTCAATTGTTATCCAAATAGAACTTTGAGTTTACAGGATCAAAACATCCTGGACTCTTTGTTTCTAAATCTTAAGATCTGTGGCTTAGACATGAAGCCCGGATCTATCCCAGCAGCTTTGCTTTATAGAATTCAATACAAGGCTATGAATTCCTGTAATTCTAAAGTTCTCAAAAATAGAACATCGAGAGAGACAACCCTGTTTCTTACTGATGTTACTAAAGCAAACGTGATTATCCCAAAGACAATCTTATGGAAGGACGTAGTCCTACCAGAAAGATGGATTTTGGATAAGGTTGTCCCAGCTTTACCAAGGGAAACAGCAGACTTCAACAACATAGTTCAAACTCCAACAGGAAGAGTTGAACTAGTCTTCCAAAGAAGTAATTCTTTTAGTTCTTCTAGATCTTCAAGCCTTAGATCTGAAAACTTCAGATCTGTCCCTTCAAGACAATCTTTTTCAACGGCATCTTAGATGACAACCATAAATCTTCAGGGACTAGATACATCATCTACTATCCCCAGACCAATTTATCAGACAGAAGATGATCAACGATCAATTCAGTCTCCAACCTTTTCCTCTCTTAATGAATCTTATAATGATTTGTAAGTTCATTATAGACAAGGAATCCATTCGCAAGGATTTTTACTCTGAGGAATGGAAACCTTAAAGAGAATGGTTCTTGCAAGAGTTCAAGGGAACAAAAAGGAAGAATATTCAGGAAGAATATTATCAATTTCTTAACAATGTTAAGACAAATGTTTTATTTTTTGACTGGTTTTATGCTTACTCAGTCAAATATTCAATTAATTATCCTTGGAAGACGAGGATAGATGTTGATAAAACCACAAATGTCATTACTGTATGGAATTTGAAGAATGGTGAGTTGGTCAAGACAGAGTTACCTCCAAATAGCTCTTTCCAACTCCCTGGTATAAATGATCCCTTCACCAAAAAAACCCATCATAGCAGCTCCATTCAAAAACAAGAATCCTATTGAAGCAATCTCAGCTATGGACATCAACAAGTTAATGGAGCAATCCAATTATACTAATAAATACCTTCAAGTTATAGGAGAACACTTGATTAAAAAAGATGTAACTACCCAGGCATCTACTTCGGGAATTAAGAAGGACATTCCCTTAGAAAAACCCTTGTTCAAACCCTTTAAGATGAATAAGAAGATCAAAGAAAGTTTGCTTCTTCTTCAACCCAACGTCAAAAAGGAAAAACAAGAGTTCATGGAGAAAATAGAAGAAAAACTGAAACAATTAGTTGTTCCAGATTCTCCATCTGATAATCAAGAAGGAAGGTCTCTATCCAGAGGTAAAGGTCCAACTATCAATGTCATCAATGAAGACAGCTCGGAAACGGAATCTGTGGCTAGTACTTCCAAACCAAATCCTCCTGAGAAACCTCCAATAAATATCAATCCTGTTCTTACTCAATCTTGGAGGCAACCCTCAAAACTTTATTATCCTAGAGCAACTCCTCCGGATATGCTCTTCGAAGAGAAAACCCCAACATTTAGGAGTTTCAATGCCAACAATATCTATGAATGGAACATAGATGGTCAAATAGAGTATCAAATGCTCCAAACAATGCAGCACATGACAATGATGGCTACCGCTTATCAGACTACTAATGATTGCTCTGAAGAAGCCATTTGCAATATCCTGTCTGCAGGTTTCACAGGCCAACTCAAAGGTTGGTGGGATTATTCTTTCTCAGAAACACAAAGAACAAATGTTTTATGCTATCAAAACTGACGCAGAAGGAAATCCAATCTATGACAATGAAGGTGGAACCATTCCAGATGCGGTTAACACCTTAATCTTCTCAATATGCGGACATTTCATGGGAAATACCTCCACTTGGAAGGATAGGTCTGCAGAATTACTGTCCAATCTTAAGTGTAGATCTTTAGCTAGTTTTAGGTGGTATAAGGATACCTTCCTAACTAGGGTTTACACCAGAGAATATTGCCAGAATAGATTCTGGAAGGAAAAGTTCATTGCAGGTCTCCCAACATCTTTAGGTGATCTTGTTAAGGATGAACTTATAGCCCAATCTCCAGATGGAAATATTCCATATGAGCAATTGAGTTATGGACAACTCATTGCAGCCACCTAAAAAATAGGGGCAAGACTTTGTAAGGAAGACAAAGTCAGAGATCAGTTCAAAAAAGAAAAGGCCGCCAAGAAGGATTTAGGGTCTTTTTGTGAACAATTTGGTATACCTCCTTGTCCAAAGGATAAAACCAAGTCTTCTAAGAAATACGAAGGCAAACCCCAAAAGGCTAAGTATACCAAGTATGCTAAGTACAAAAAGAACAAAAGGTATGGCAAACCTAAGCCAGAATCCAAACCTGAGTTCAAACCTAAGCCAACTACTGGTGATAGGTTCTCCAAGAAAGCGGTTACTTGTTATAACTATGGCAAACCTGGTCATATCAGTAAATACTGTAGGCTAAAAAATAGAATCAAAGAATTGAATCTCGAACCATCAGTTGAGGAACAACTGAATAATCTTTTAATCCAATCAGATACTTCAGAAGAAGAATCAGATGGTGATTTTGCTGAAGATATCAATCATGTTCAAGAAGATGATATTGGGAATCTCAGCTCCGATTCATCTCCTGAAATTAATGTCTTAACTAAGGAGCAAGATCTCCGTTTTGAAGTCATTAACTCTATAGCTGACCCAGATGAAAGGAGAAAATATCTGGATAAGCTAAAAACTTCCATGGAATCCTCAAAAGAAAAGGATTCCAAGGGAAAAGGCAAAGTAATAGTCAAAGATCATTTTGACTTTAAACAAATTCTAAAGCGACTGGAAGCCACTCAGACAAAGAAACCCGTTACGATTCATGATCTCTAGCAAGAAATCAAGAATCTAAAACAAGAAATCAAAGAGATCAAACAAGAACAAGCTGTTCATAAACTAATTTTGTCTCAAATGGCAGAGGCTCAATCAGATGAATCAGGTGATGAAGAAAAACCAGAGTCAAGTGCCATCAAGGAAGATGAGTGATGAGCCTCTGGTTGACTGGTTTTATAACTAGTAAAGACCATGGCTTTGTGCTTATTTTATATCATTTTCACCCAAATTAGACTTGATTGTCCTTAAGTAGTATTTTGAGTCTGTAAAGTGTTTTTAAGTTAATTTAGTTGATTTAGAGTTAAATAAAACACTTATGTTATTTTCTTATTTTCAGGTTAATAAATAGGAAATAATTCTGGTTCGCCCCGCGAAGAAGCTCTCGCCCCGCGAGTCACCGAGCCCAGAAAGTCAGAGACTATCACGGTTTACCCGTGTTGAAGATCACGGCTGTGGCAGTTTTGAAGTTGAAGCGTTCGCCTCGCGAGCATGCATTCGCCTCGCGAGCCTGGAAGTCAGAAAGCATCACGGTTGGCCCCTGATGTTCATAGCAGGCGCGAATGTAAGACTTTTTCGATTCTCGCCTCGCGAAGGTGTTTTCGCCTCGCGAGAATACCAAAGGTTGCAGACTGTTCATAGGATTCGCGTCGCGAGAGAGGCTTCGCCTCGCGAGAAAGCTGATTCCAGAAACTTGTATATAAGTCAGTTTTAGACAGAACAGAAGAGAGGCTAGAGGCTAGTCAGTTTTGGCTAGTTTCTGAGCTAGTTTTAGAATAGTTAGTCTTTTGTTTTCTCTTTAGTTATTGTTTTCCTTTTTGTAATGGAGAGCTAGTCTCCTAGATTAATCTACTGTAATTGGTTTCCATTACCACACTTGAGGTTCTGTGATTCCTGTTTCATTTGCTTTTCTCTTTTCAATGCCATGTTATATGTTTCTGTTTGTTATTTCAGTAATGTATAGTGTGGTATTGATTCATTTCGGTGATGCTATGTTTCTATACTTAATCGCGTTTGTTATTTCGCGTGTGTTCGTTCATGTTCGTTTGTTCATGAGAGCTTAACCCCGTTTGTTATTTCGGGAATAGGAACATACATCCGTAGTAGTGAATTTCGTTTGTTATTTGTTGCTACAACCGGGAGGGGATTAGAATCTGCTCAGGATTTATATGAACCGATGATAGTGGGGAAACCGAGAACAGTAGGTTAATCGTCTTTAGTTTATTTGCTATTCTCTTTAACTGCTTTGTTTTCATTGTTTTGTTTTCTTTAATTTAGTTTCCAATCTCAAAACCCCCAATTCTGACTTTTTCTAACTTTTTCTGTTAATAATAACAACAACTAAAGAGTCATTGAGAGACGATCCGAGTTGTCGCTCTATACTATATTATTTTTATAATCGCTCGTTCTTTTTGGCGCGTGGCGACAGCGCGGTCAAAAATTAGCGCCGTTGCCGGGGACTCTGGTTTGTTGTTATTAGCAGAAAATAAAATTTAAAAAATAAAAAACTCTTTGCTGACTTAGTTTTGTCTGTTTTGTCTGGTTGTAAATTTTAGCACCTCCATGGATAATCACATATATGGTTACATGCCTAATGTTTACTATGAACTACCACCATGCATATATTTTCCTGATTATGTTGGTTTATCACACTGGTTGCCAAGGTTTAGTGGTTTTGCAGGTGAGAATCCGCAGGAGCATCTGAGGGAATTCCAGATTGCTTGTTCTAGAATGCTGAGACCTGCGGGAATAACAGAAGATCACATTCAGATGGAAGCTTTCCAGTTCTCGCTTGAAGGTGCTGCAAGAAATTGGTTGTATTGCCTTGATGAAAATTCCATCTCAAGCTGGTTTGATTTGAAGGAAGCCTTCCTGTTGAGCTGGGGAAACTATCCACTGAACCCTCCCCAAGTGACCACCTCTGCACCTTCCGAACCTTCACAGAGCACCTTGGATGAGATTGCTTCAATGCTACAACAAATGGAAGAAAACAATCAACGGTGGGAACAACAAAATCTTGAATTCCAACAGAAGATGGAGGCAAGTAATCTTGAATATCAGAGGAGTGAAGCTGAATCTCAGAAGTTGGCCATGCAAATTGATCAAATAGTCGCCAACTCGGCTGCAATGCTAACTCCACAGCCTCTTGAGGAACATAAAAATTCACAGATGGTTATTTTTGAAAATATTTCTGATGATAATTTTGATGATGATATTTCTGTTGATGATGAATTATGTGTTGAAACCCCTGATTCTAATTCATATGCTGATTGTTATTGTGATGGCACTGCTGCTTTGTGTATACACTGTTATGCAGCTTTATTCTGTTCAGGAAACAAAGAAAATGAGGATCAGGAAGATCAGGAGGACATCTGCTCTACCGTGCATGAGGATGATGAAGAACCTTTGGAAGTAGATGATCCGATTAAAGCAAATGCATGTGTTGAGAGTAATGGGGTGGATGCACTGTGTGAAGAATTCCCAGACATTCTAACTTTTTATGATTCATTTTCTTGTAATATATGTACTAACTCTAACCTTTGTGTGGTGTGTGCTGAAATTTCTGCCTGTATAGCAGGTGATGAATTTGTTAATGCAGTGAATGAAGACCTTGCAGAAGTTGAAGCAGCACCGGTAACCGTTTCTAACTGTTTGCCACCTCCCCCTGAGGAGCCACCAGTGATGGATGTTGCACCCTTGGATGTTACACCATGGCCAGCCCAAGAGGTTGAGCCCCAATTCTATTGGGATGACTTTATGGACAAGGTTAAGAAGGAGGTTATCTTTGAACCGAGAAGTAGTGAGAAGTCCGCCGCACTAGGTGGAGTTATTATAATTGTCAAGTGCTCACCTCCGCATCAAAGCTGCAAGTTAGGGAGGCTTGGAATGAATTTCAGTCCTTTGGCTACCACGTGGGACCTATGCTACAAGCAGTGGGATCCTGGTGGACCACTTCAATGAGTTTTCCTTTCCCTCACTCTGATTTTATTGTTATGTTGTTTCATTGGGGACTATGCATGTTTTAAGTGTGGGGGAGGGAAGTAGTTGTAGTTTTTCCTTTTCTTTGAATAAAGCTCCTGAATAATTTGAGAAGCTCAGGAGTTGTGTTTGTGTCTTTGTTATGGCAAGTTTATTGGATTTGGCTGAATTTGCATAGATGGATTGCATGTTAAGTGTTGACTGATTTCCCCCTAGGTTGAAAAAAAATTTTGTTTTGAAAAATGATCTCCATGAAATTGAAAACTGAACTTTGAGATTTTGTTGTGATAGCATGAATTATGAGAAGTTTGGGGTGATGGGAAGCACACACTAGGGATAGAATCTCGTTCAAACAATTTGCAAAAATGTCCAGGTGAGGTTTTGAGCCTCCAACATGTTTTAAATTGTGTGAAATCAATTTTTAAGTTGCACTTTCCTGAATTTGCTTGAATCTCTTTATGGTTTGCATGATTATGTGTTTGCTTCAAATGATTTAGGCATTTTCTTTGTAAATAGCTACTTGGCCTTAAAATAACCATCCTTATGCATGTTCCCTAGTTAGCCCCTTTGAGCCTATTAGCCTGTTAATTATTGATAACCTAATGTTATAAGCCCAAAAATCTGGAAAACCATGTTAACCCGATCTTAGGATTAGGAGAGCATGGAATCTTAGAATGGGTGCAAGAAACTAAGTTTGGGGTGGCTACAAAGGTGTAATGTGTTGTTGGGATTGGAAAATTGGAAAAAAAAATGAAAAATGAACAAAAAGAAAAAAAAAGAAAAAAGAAAAAAAAAGTGTAAAAATACCAAAAAGAAGAAAAAGGGCTGTAGTCACCCAAGGCAAAAAGGAAAAAATGAAGAAAGGAACTTGAGTTTAAATTCAAAGTGTATAAAAAAAATTCATGCTCTCTTAGTTCCTAGGGTCTTCAGCCTAGTTTACTTTGTATATCCTACCCTTAGCCAGGCCCCATTACAACCCATAAAAGACCTTTTGATGTTGCATGCATGTTTTCTGTGGGAATCATTTTGAGATGAAAATCAAATTTATGGGAAGTGCTCTTAAAAGTGGAAATGAGTGAAATGTTGTCAGCCTGACTAAAATTGAGTGCTTGAGTGAACACTAAATTTCCCTTGTGAGGAAGGCAGTTGTTTGG
Source organism: Sophora flavescens (assembly GCA_030762895.1). Lineage (NCBI taxonomy): Eukaryota > Viridiplantae > Streptophyta > Magnoliopsida > Fabales > Fabaceae > Sophora > Sophora flavescens. Next base: position 55,865,074 of record CM061065.1, read on the forward strand.
ATTTGGTGATCTTCCTCTTGTGTGTAACTTAGATCCCCTGCTTAGACTGATGATTGTCTGAATGATGAAATTCTCAATTGTTTAGAATAAATGATTGTGGGGATTGTTTTGTTGAAAGGGGGGAACATTGAAAGAAAATTATTTTGTTAAACTGTTTGAATCTGTGTAAGGTTGATTGAATCCTTAAGCTTGCCATGTTTTGCTGTGTCTTGAGTCTTTTTAAGTTTTTGAGTTTTAGTTTGCTTGGGGACAAGCAAAGTTTAAGTTTGGGGTATTTTGATGAGCCTCTGGTTGACTGGTTTTATAACTAGTAAAGACCATGGCTTTGTGCTTATTTTATATCATTTTCACCCAAATTAGACTTGATTGTCCTTAAGTAGTATTTTGAGTCTGTAAAGTGTTTTTAAGTTAATTTAGTTGATTTAGAGTTAAATAAAACACTTATGTTATTTTCTTATTTTCAGGTTAATAAATAGGAAATAATTCTGGTTTGCCCCGCGAAGAAGCTCTCGCCCCGCGAGTCACCAAGCCCAGAAAGTCAGAGACTATCACGGTTTACCCGTGTTGAAGATCACGGCTGTGGCAGTTTTGAATTTGAAGCGTTCGCCTCGCGAGCATGCATTCGCCTCGCGAGCCTGGAAGTCAGAAAGCATCACGGTTGGCCCCTGATGTTCATAACGGGCGTAACAGAAGACTTTTCAGATTCTCGCCTCGCGAAGGTGTTTTCGCCTCGCGAGAATACCAAAGGTTGCAGACTGTTCATAGGATTCGCGTCGCGAGAGAGGCTTCGCCTCGCGAGAAAGCTGATTCCAGAAACTTGTATATAAGTCAGTTTTAGACAGAACAGAAGAGAGGCTGGAGGCTAGTCAGTTTTGGCTAGTTTCTGAGCTAGTTTTAGAATAGTTAGTCTTTTGTTTTCTCTTTAGTTATTGTTTTCCTTTTTGTAATGGAGAGCTAGTCTCCTAGATTAATCTACTGTAATTGGTTTCCATTACCACACTTGAGGTTCTGTGATTCCTGTTTCATTTGCTTTTCTCTTTTCAATGCCATGTTATATGTTTCTGTTTGTTATTTCAGTAATGTATAGTGTGGTATTGATTCATTTCGGTGATGCTATGTTTCTATACTTAATCGCGTTTGTTATTTCGCGTGTGTTCGTTCATGTTCGTTTGTTCATGAGAGCTTAACCCCGTTTGTTATTTCGGGAATAGGAACATACATCCGTAGTAGTGAATTTCGTTTGTTATTTGTTGCTACAACCGGGAGGGGATTAGAATCTGCTCAGGATTTATATGAACCGATGATAGTGGGGAAACCGAGAACAGTAGGTTAATCATCTTTAGTTTATTTGCTATTCTCTTTAACTGCTTTGTTTTCATTGTTTTGTTTTCTTTAATTTAGTTTCCAATCTCAAAACCCCTAATTCTGACTTTTTCTAACTTTTTCTGTTAATAATAACAACAACTAAAGAGTCCTTGAGAGACGATCCGAGTTGTCGCTCTATACTATATTATTTTTATAATCGCTCGTTCTTTTTGGCACGTGGCGACAGCGCGGTCAATGAGCATGATGAACCTACTAAAGATCAGGATGGTCATGAGGATGAAGCATTCCTGAATTTAGTAAATCAATTAAGAATTAAAAAATTCCATATCAAGATCAAAATTATTATTGGAGAATTTGTTCTTGATTCCACAACACTTTTCGATACAGGTGCTGATTCAAATTGCATTCAAGAAGGATTAATTCCTACCAAATTCTTTGAGAAAACCTCGGAGAAGTTAAGTGCAGCAAATGGTTCTAAGCTTAGAATCAACTATAAGCTGTCAAAAGCCCTAATAGAAAACCAAGGTCTCCAAGTTGAAACCCCTTTCCTATTAGTTAGGAATCTGAAAAATGAAGTGATTCTTGGAACACCGTTGATTAGATCACTGTTCCCCCTTTCCATTACTCACAATGGAATTACAACTCAACATCTGGGTAAAGACATAGTCTTCCCAATCATCAGAACGCCTATCATTCGAGATTTAAATCTTCTAGATTGTAAGATTAACCAAATCAATTTCTTGAAAGAAGAAATTTCTTTTAAGAATATAGAGTTGCAATTGCAGCAACCAAACATCAAAGAGAAGGTCCAGATCCTTTTCGATGAAATCCAAAAGTCTATCTGTTCTGATTTGCCCACAGCATTTTGGAATAGAAAGAAGTACTTTGTAGATTTGCCTTATGAGCAAGATTTTAATGAGAGGCAAATTCCAACCAAATCTAGGCCAATCCAAATGAATCATGATCTCCTTAAGTATTGTCAAAAAGAAATTGACGATTTCTTGAGCAAAGGTTTAATCAGGGAAAGCAAATCTCCTTGGTCTTGTTCTGCTTTTTACGTCAATAAGCAGGCTGAGATTGAGTGTGGTACACCTCGCTTAGTCATCAATTATAAACCCTTAAACCAAGCTCTTAGATGGATCAGATATCCAATTCCTAACAAAAGGGATTTACTTAACCGCCTGAGTACGGCAAAAATCTTTTCAAAATTTGACATGAAATCTGGTTACTACCAGATAGAAGTAAAAGAAAGTGACCGTTACAAAACAGCGTTCACTGTTCCCTTTGGGCATTACGAATGGAATGTTATGCCCTTTGGTCTCAAAAATGCTCCTTCAGAATTCCAGAGAATTATGAATGAGATTTTCAATCCTTACACAGACTTTAGTATCGTCTACCTTGATGATGTTTTAGTCTTTTCCCAATCCATCGATCAACACTTTAAACATGTGAAAATCTTCATAAGTGTGATCAAAAGAAATGGTTTAGCTGTGTCTAAAACCAAAATCGATCTCTTTCAAACTAAGATTAGATTTCTTGGTCATAATATTTTCCAAGGAACTATTATTCCTATCAGCAGAGCAATTGAATTTGTTGATAAGTTTCCCGATCAAATTATTGACAAAACTCAGCTACAGAGATTCCTAGGGTGTCTCAATTATGTTGCTGACTTTGTCCCCAATCTTAGTAACATCATCAAACCCTTGCACAATCGTCTAAAAAAGGAACCCCCTCCTTGGACTGACGAGCATACAAAAGTTGTCCAACTTATTAAATCTAAGATAAAGAATCTTCTATGTCTTTATCTTCCAAACGCATCTGCTTTCAAAATTGTTGAAACCGATGCTTCTGACATTGGTTATGGCGGTATTTTGAAACAAAGGATTTCAGGAAAAGAGCATATCATTGCATATACTTCTAAACATTGGAATTTCTGCACAACAAAATTATTCTCTTGTCAAAAAGAGATTTTGGCAATAGTTTTATGTATTTCAAAATTTCAATCTGATTTACTTAATCAAAAATTTTTGGTTAGAGTAGATTGTAAATCTGCTAAAGATATTTTGCAAAAAGATGTTAAAAACTTAGCATCAAAACAAATTTTTGCCAGATGGCAAGCAATTTTAAGTGCATTTGATTTTCAAATTGAATTTATCAAAGGCTCTTCAAATTCTCTTCCCGACTTTCTTACTCGTGAATATTTACAGGGTAGGTAAGAGAGAGAGATTGGCAGCAATGCCAAAGTATGAGGCTTCCCCTGCAAAGGGGAAGGGTAAAGGAATTGTCCTTAAAGGACCCAAACGCCAAAGTGCATCCAAATATGGGTCTTCGGCCCAAAAGCAATCTGGGTCATCAACCCAACAACCCGCAATCAAACTTGGGTCTTCAACCCAATCTGGGTCTTCAACCCAGCAAGCCAAACAGTCCAAAGAAGACTATGGCATCCCAATCCAAACTCTTCAAGCCTTTCAAGATCAAGGCCTGACCAAACTCCCTAAGGGAACATGGGGAGATAGAGTGGAAAACGAATCAGGTTCTCCACCCGCTCTCAAAGACCTAATCAGAGAATTAGCCCAAACAGCTATTCCCATAAATGTTGTCAAACCTGATACACGTTTATCAAAAGACAACACCCAAACCCAAACTCAAACAGCCGCAACTAACTATGTTGCAAAAAACCAATTTCAATTTGTTGTTCAAATAGAACCAGGATTTTGGGATAATAACCCTAACAAAGTTCCCTCCAAAATCTTTCAAAATGGTTCTCATTTCCAACAATCCCAACCAAACAAAAACAGAAATTTTTACGAGTTTATTTTGATTGATACAGATTCAGTCACGATCAAACATTATCGTGATCCTAAAGATCAATCAACATACACTCACTCAACTTTCCAAATTTTGAAGGTTTTAACACCTGAACAATTCGAAAAGAATTTACATGTTTTCAAAAAAATTTCTCAAACTTTTGATCCCATTGGTTTTAATTACTGGGATTATCAACAAGCTTGGTACAACATTTTCTGGTACCAAAATATTCAAAATAAACATTCTTGATTGATATACTTCAAGAAGAATGTTAAGTACAAATTCCCTCATTGGTTCGTCCACTGGTGGAGAATATTTGGCCCAATCAAGCAGATCCTTCCTGAAGAAGTTCTTGAAGGATATCAAACATTCGAAAAATATTTTGACAGCAAGGAAACCCCTTTCCCTGTCAATCTAATATTTTTCTCAAAATTTTCCCTCTCTTGGGTATTCAGTTGGCAGTATAAATACCAGAAGCAAGATCAATACCCTGGTTTATTGCCGATTTTACAAAGAGCAACCTTTGTCAAGCGGTGGTCACAGTTCAATTATGCGGCAGCCACAAGTGACAATGTAAAAATCTGGTTCCAGCAAAATCCTAAGTGGATGAAGGCAGCCAACCCAGAGACTTGTGAGTTTCTTAATCAGAGATCTCGTATAGTTTCAGTTTTGGCAGGTTCCAATTCAAAAGAAAGCTTCCTTCGAAATATGGAAGCAATCTTGAAGCTAGCAAAGGAGGAGGAACCCTCTTCATCAAAATCCTCCAAGCAAAAGCTTCCCCAAACTGATGAAGAAGACGAAGAGGATTCAAGTCAATGCTCGGATCCCTTCTATCAAAACGAAGACGACTGCTATGGTATTGATACCACGGTCAACCTGAGTGATGATGAGTAATCTTTATCCCTCAGTCAACAAAGCCAATCAAATTTCTGGATTGAATAGTTCCAGTCATCCGATGATACTGTTTCTTGCCGACGATCCAGATTCGGTCAAGTTATCAAGACCGTTTATCACCAGCACTATTCACTTACCGACAAGACACGGTCCCAGTCATATTTACGTCTTGTTTCAGCGATTGCGATAGTATAGGTCATTCTTACCGATACTGTTGAAATAGTAAATTTTCAATCTTCTATTTAAAGGATGTTAGGCTCACTTGTTAGACATCCGAAGTTTTTAGAAAGAGTTTAGAGAGAGAAACTCTGAGAGCCTTAAGAGCTTTCATTTTGTGAGTTCCTCAGTTCTTTTTCTTTCTTCTTCAATGTTTTCAATCTTGTAGTGTTCAAGCTTGTAGTTTTCAAGCTTTTTATCAATCAAAACCTGCATGGTTTAAAGCATCTCTTCTCCCTCCACCGGTTCTGGTGAGGCTCTGCCTCCGCTACGCTCCGGTTTCTTTTTCTTTTTATTTTTCCCAGTTCTTGGTCGGTTCTACCACCTTTCTGGGTTTATGTTTTAAAGTTTTCATATTTACTGTTTTAATTTCTACAGTACTTGTTTTTACTGTTTTCATGTTTTAATTTCCATATTTTAATTTTGTTTTAATTTATGTAATTTCCGCCTGTTTTCCTACTTCTTTCGTTTTCATATTTACTGTTTTAATTTCTACAGTACTTGTTTTTACTGTTTTCATGTTTTAATTTCCATATTTTAATTTTGTTTTAATTTATGTAATTTCCGTCTGTTTTCCTACTTCTTTCATCATGCTCTTCTTCCCCCTTTCCCTTCCTTGACTCTTTAGATCCCTCTGGTAATATATATGTGTGTGTGTGTGTGTGTGTGTGTGTGTGTGTGTGTGTGTGTGTGAAACATATCAAGTGAGAGTGCCTTATTTACGTGAGAGTGAGATGAGCAAATCATAGTCATTAGATCCAATCATGAATGGTCAAGATTAAAAGTCAAATTAAAGATCAATGGGAGGACTGATTTGAATTGGTCTTTTTTTATTTTTCAGTTTGTTTTTGAAATTTTTATTTTTAAATTATAATTTTTTTTAGTTAATAAAATGTCTAATGACAAGTTATGAAAATGCATATACATTGGTTTTTTTTATTATTAATCCTTTTTCATTGATTTTTTATCTTATTTAATACATAATAATATTATTTTACGTTAATTTAAAATTTAATTTGTCTTAAGTTTATTACTTAATATAATATAAAATATTAAAAATGTATATTTAATTATCACCGTTTCAATAATGGTTCAATTACGGCTGAACTATTAAACATTAAATCAGTACCTTTACTTATTCAATGATCTGTCCAATTTTTAAAACATTGGACTTTTCACATCAAAGACTAGTTATTTTTATGATTAATCATATGTATATAATATTATTATTTTATGTTAATTTAAAATTTAATTTATCTTAAGTTTTTTACTTAATATAATATAAATATTAAAAATATGTATTTAACTATAACCGGTTCGATCATGGTTCAATGATCGGTCTGATTTTTAAAACATCTATTTTTTCACATCAAAGACTACTTATTTTTATCATTAATCATATGTATACTCATTGTTTTTGTTAACATATTCTATATGCATGCAGAGGGTGCTTGCGGTATGGCGATCTCTTCAAGCAAGGGTATGGGCATGAAACTACACACTAAGCACGGCTCTATTCAACGATGGACTTGCAAGTGGTTCTTCTTTTGAGATCAAGTGTGTCGACGACCCTCAATGGTGCATAAAGAATGCTTGTACCATCAAAGTGACTGCAACAAATTTTTACCCTTCCAATTATGCCAAACCCGATGATAATTGGTGCAACCCTCCACTAAAGCACTTCGATTTGTCAATGAAAATGTTCACCACAATTGCCATATACAAAGCTGCCATCATTCCTGTGAAATATAGGCGTGTCCCATGCATAAAAAACGGGTGTGTTAAGTTTGAGTTCACTGGGAACCCTTATTGGTTGCTTGTACTGGTGTACAATGTTGGCAATGCTGGTGATGTTTCTAGTGTCAGCATCAAAGGGTCTAATAGCAATGACTGGATTCCTCTGACACATAGCTGGGGACAACATTGGCATACCGGTACTAATTTGTTTGGACTAGCCTTATCATTCACGGTAACTACTAATGATGGGAAAAGGTTGAATTTCTATAATGTTGCTCCTGCTAATTAATTGGCAATTCGGACAAAGCTATGAGGGCAATATAAATTTTTAGATATGGTTGAATTGGTTTAGAATTGTGGCAGATTTTATGGTGCACGCGAAGGTTAGGCGTGCACCAGTGCACTCGTTTCCTTTGACCGTTGGATGTTGTGTGAAATAAAATCAATGGTGAAAAACAATTATCGGAAACTTGAATAACAAGTGATAATAAAAATTTGATAATTTCCCACAGCCCCTTCAACTCCACCACGACAAGCATAACTCCCACTAAGTTGCCGAAGTGGCTTATTGGCTGCAGTTCAACACAATGTTCATCTTTATCTTGAGTCCCTATTTCACAATGAAAATTATATTTTCTTAAATTATATTATTTCACGGTGCTTGCAAATTATTGTCTACCAATGTCGTCATTCCCTTGTCTTTGCAGATTGGGTAGCAACAGCTGTTTAGTGAAACTATATGGGTCTAAATAAAAAATACAAATACCAAAATCCAAATAATCAATTAAAACTCCAAAGAATAATTATTTAAGTTTAGCTATTAAAAAATCAAGTAGATTCTATTCAAATACAATCATTTACCACTCTTGATCATGACCATAAACAATAGATAGTGAAGGGGGACTGGGAGAGATGTTTATGCATCACCTCACAATATTTAACGAGTTCAATGATTGCATTCTAAATGATGAACTTGTTGGATTCTTTTATATTTTTGTATTTGATGATGCGTTTTGTTTTCCGAGAAAGCACAAGCTACTCTTATGTTTAACTACGGCTTTGCCTCCTGGGTAACACCATGTTGTTTCTGCAGATTCAATGGTGGTTAACATTTAGCATTCGAAAATATCACAGTAATAAATTTTCTGGTGGTACATAACAAAACTCAATTTTTTTGTTGGCTCAAACATAAATGCCAATTTGGTTCGTTCTAGCTTATGTCCCTTTTGTGTATTTCACGTAACTTTTGTGGCCATCAAATACTTGATCTTTATCACCTTCTCGGGGTTGAAGATAAATGACATGGAGCTTGTGGCAAGGTCAGTGTTGCCAAGGTTTTATGGAGAGCTTGGGACAGAACTAGAAGCAACAAAATCAGGAAGGGAATCTGGGTTTGTTAAGGAACCTAGAGCGCTAGTTGGTGAGCAGAAAGCTAACAAGAAGAAAGCTAAAAGAGAGAAAAGGAAAAAAATAATAAATAATCTTGTAACCAGTTAGTTTTCTTTTCACCTATTATTGCAGGTCAAAATTGGAGAGCATCGGTCCACTGGTGCACCATAAACCCGCCTAGAGTGTGTTTACATGGAAAATAGCTAATCGATCGAGAAACACGTATGGATTTTGAAAGGGTCAGATGATTTGAACTAAAGGCAAAATCCAACCCTCAGCAAAAGGTCCTCAAACTATTAAAGAAAGTGTTTGGTATAAAGGTGAACTAAGCAAGCTAGCTAAAATTACATAAAAGCAGTAAATGAAAGCAATAAAAGAAAGCAAAGGAAAGATAAATAAAATAAAGAGCAAAAACAATATGAATGGGTTGTTTGATTGATGGATGTTGTGTTTTTAAAATTTTCAAGTACAACTTGTATTTATAGGCAAAATTCTCAGCTACTCTAAAGCTATTCACATTAGCCACTAACTCCTAAATTTAAGCAATCACAAGCACATCATGGCTGACAAAAATGGCTAAAAGTAATGCCCACTAAAACCACTAACTTTTCTCAGTTGAGCATGTTTAACCCAAGTCCTAAATTTTAGGCATGTTCCATGTTGCCAATAGCTCCACTAGTCATCAACTGGTCATCAACTAGCCTTCTTTATCTGATATTTTGCACATGTAACAACCTCCAACCAACTTATATCCATCATCCCATGTTTTTAGGAATTAGTTGCTTAATTTCATAACAGCCAGAAACTACTCCTTCACGCAATGTGTAGCTTTGGCTAAGACTTAATTTTTGGTAATAACAATTGCCCCCTGCATCTTTTAGCTTATGACGATAAGAGGAAGGTGAAAGGTGCATTATGTCAGTCGAATCCAACTGCCGATTTTGATATTATACCTTTACCCTATCAACTGCTCTTGCTCTCAGCTGACATGATTCATCTACTTGTAGGACCTTCTTTATGCTGCCCTTGCTCTCGACTAGCATGACTCTGCTGCATGTAGTAACTTGAATCTCCTAGAACTACTGGGTTTGCAGATAGCATGTAAGAAAATAATGTGATCTAAACACTTCATACAAATTCATACAACATGTTATGATCACAGCGGAAGCATATTATCGAATCATGAAAAACCAACCTCCCGCCATTGCTATTTGATACGCTCTTCTTGATGAGTCAGGTTCCTACTTGAGTTCAGATCCTTTACTGAACACCTCCAACCGGATTGCAGCTTTGTTCTTCAAGTCCTTCAGTTCGTCGCCGCCGTCGACACATCTACGCTGTAAACCGTTCTCCTTTAGATTTCCAAACCCCCACTCACTCGTACTCGATGGTGTAGTATACTAGAAGACGAGCAGGTTCAGTGAACTTAACAAATAGTAGCACATTCCTTATATAGAGCTCTGCCCATCACAGAGCTCAACAAACGTGTAACCACCGAGGCCAAAAAATAGGAGATCATGTTATCAGCATTTAACTGCTGCTGTGATATGGGCTGAACCGGGTCAAATAAATGGACCATATCAGAACTGAATTTCCCATGAAGATAGCAACCACTTTCAACTTAATTCTATCTTCAACAAATCCCAACAAACAAAGCACGTCTGCTCTTATGTTTAAGGGGAAATTCTATCATTCTCCCACTTGGTCCATTTGCCCATCATCAATCTTAATAAGAAACAAAATATATGAATCATGGCGATAAGTCCTCTAATAATGAGTACTATCTTCCATGTCTCACAATATATCAAGTTTCTCAATACCAGCCCTTAACTTAATGAATAAACCGTATGTTTATTCTAGGTCAAAACCAAATGATATTTCTCAAAACAAATGCGTGCACAAAACATATGAGAAAACATCAAACTGAATTAAGAGTTTCATTGAAAACAATAAATGTACGTCGAAAACGGAACCAAGTCCCATCAGTACTACTTGATCCTTAAATTCTTTGGTGGCATGCCTTTAGTCAAGGATCAACAATCAACAACTTAGTGAAACGTGTTCAACGACCATTTTACCACGCGTTCTCTTATGGCTAAATACTTGATGTCGATGTGCTTACTTCGACTTCACTCTTATTGTTCTTAGCCATAAATACTGCAGCAGAGTTGTCATAGTACAACTTCAATGGCCTACAAATAGAGTCCACAACTCTAGGCCCAGTTATGAAACTCTTCAATCATACACCATGCAAGGTTGCCTCAAAACCAGAAATGAACTTAGCCTCCATAATAGAAGTAGCAGTCAAGGACTGCTTTGCACTTCCCCAAGATACAGCTCCACCAGCTAGCATAAAATAACCAAATATCTATTTTCGGGTATTAATGCAACTGGCATAGTCTGAATTTGAGAAGCCAATTACTTCTAGATAATCAATTGTCTGTCATGGGCATGTAGTTCTTTGTCCCTTGGAGACATCTTATTAACTTCTTTGCAGCTTTCCAATGGTCAACACCTGGATTACTGATATCTTCCCTAAAATCCAACATCATATGCAATGTCAGGTCTGGCACAAACCTGAGCATACATAAGGCTTCCAACAATTGAAGCATATGGAATGTTTTCATGTGTTCCCGTTCCAAATCATTTTTAGGTCACTGGCTTAAATCCAATTTGTCATCCTTCACAATGGGAGCTACACTCGGTGAACAATCCTTCATGTTAAATCTCTCAACTTTGTTGACATAGGTCTCTACAGAGAAACCCAATATGCCTCGAGATCTTTCCCTATGCATCTTAATGCCAATGACATAAGATGCCTTTCCCATATCCTTTGTATCAAAGTTCTTCGAGAGATAATTGTTTCACCTCACATAGCATAATCATATCATTAGTCTCAAGCAAGATATAATCCACGTATAACACAAGAAAACAAATCTTACTCCCACTAACCTCCTCGTATATACATTCTCTTCAAAACCGAATGAAGTGATGACCTCATGAAGTTTTAAATACCATTGGTGTGAGATTTGTTTTCAATCCATATTGGATTTATTAAGCTTGTAGACTAAGTGCTCACCATTACTAGAGGAGAATCCTTAGGTAGTTTCATGTATACCTCTTCTTCTAGATTACCATTGAGGAACATCGTCCTCACATTCATTTGATGTAACTCAGTCAAAATGAGCTACTAATGCCATAAATACTTGAATGGAATCTTTCTTAAATACAGGAGAAAAATGTCTCCATGCAGTCAATCCCTTCTCCTTGAGCGAATCCTTTTGGCTACAAGTCTTGCCTTACATCTCCTAATGTTACCTGGTAAATCTTTCTTTATTTTAAAGACTCATCTACATAAAATAGATTTTACACCATTAGACAACTGAATGAGATCCCAGACTCGATTAGATGCCATATAATCCGGCTCATCTTTCATGGCATTACACCACAAATTCGATTCCTTAGAACTCATGGCTTGTGGAAACGTTTCAAGATCATTTATGGCTCTAATGTTATAGTCCGACTCTTGCAGATACATCTCCAGGATCATTTTCAACATCTTGTGGAACTTCAATTATCGGTTGTCTTACACCAATTTGAACTTGAGGGGCATGAACGACAATCACTCTTTCACTTGATCTAGAGGTTTGATCTTCATAGTGATCTTTTCCAGATGCAATGTCCTGATCACTCCCACTGATCAAGTCATTCTCAAGAAATTTCGCATTTCTTTATTCCACAATCCTAGTGTTGTGTGATGGACAATAGAATCTATACCTTTTGGACTTTTCAGCATTTCCAATGAAATACCTAATAATAGTCATTGAGTCTAGTTTCTTCTCTTGTGGCTTATAAATTCCCACTTCAGACGGAATTCCCAAACGCCTATATGTCACAAATTCGGTTTCCAACCTTTGAATAACTCACTAGGTGTCTTTGAGACTTCCTTGGTTGGAAATCGGTTTAATACATACACATCCGTCTTCAGTGCTTCAATCCACAAGAATTGAGGAAATTGCATTACTCCTCATACCTTTTGCCATAACCATCAAAGTTTGGTTTCTTCATTTTGCCACATCATTTTGATCTGGAGAACCAGGCATTGTGTACTGGGCAACAATCCCATGTTATTGAAGAAACTTCGCAAATGGACTAAGTGCTTGTCCAATTTCTGTGTATCTACCATAGTACCCTTCACCTCTATCTGATCTCATGATCTTAATTTGCTTTCCACATTGCTTCTCCATTTCAGCCTTAAAACTTTAAAGGCGTCCAAGGCTTCGTCCTTAGAACGAAGTAAATAGAGATGCATATATCGTGAATAATCGTCTATAAAAATGATAAAGTATTTCGGACTACTCGCGTCTATGTCTGGACAAATTAAATATTTGTATATATGATTTCATATTAGTTCGAGTTCCTCTTTGCACCTTTTAAGACTTGTTAGTTTGCTTACCCTAATGCAACCAACATAAGTCTTAAAATCAAAAAAATCCAAAGTACTAAGTACTTCTTCATTTATTAATCGCTTAATTCTCTCAATGGAGATATGTCCCAATTTTCGATGCAACAATATAGAGGACTCCTCATTCACAACACACTACAAAAAAAAGGTTATTTAGTGACCGAAAATAGCGACCGAATTTGTTGGTTGCTGTTTGCGACCGAAATGGCGACCGATTGTAGGATCTAAATCAAACACTGATTAGAGTTGATATAGCGACCGAAATAGAGCGTAGCAGAGTTATCGATCTCTATTTCGGTCGCAAAATAAAGGAAAGTAAAAGTCATAAATTTATGACTTTTTAGCGACCGAAATGGCGACCCAGTTAAATGCAACGGTTAAAATTAAGTTATCTTTTATGCATCGATATTAAATCTGGCCGCTAAACGACGCACAAAAAATTAAAATAGAGCGTTTTAGCGACCGATTTAGCGACCGAATTATTCGGTCGCTAAAATTACGAATTCAAATTTCAAACTAACCATTTTAGCCACCGAAATAATTCGGTCGCTAAAACAAAAAACCCTACATCGCGATTTCCTTCCTCTCTTCCCCCAATTCAATCTTTTCCTCTCATCCTCTCTTCGACGCAAAGACCGTGAAGCCCCTCGCCGGCCTCCACCTCCTCCACACGGTAAGCATACATATCTCTCTCCCCCTCCTTCTCTCTCTCACTCGCATCTCTCTCTCCCTCTCCTTCTCTCTGTCACTTGCGTCTCTCTCTCCCTCTTCTTCTCTCCTTCTCTGTCTCACTCGCATATCATACAAACGAATTTCTGGTTAGAGAGAACAATAAACGAAAATACAAGGGGGAAATGAGAGTTTCGAGTTTGGGTCTTTTCTTTGAGAATACACTGCTGTTACTACTTTGGTTCTATTGTCCTTTGGTTCATTCTAAGTTTTTGTTCTCAGTTCTGGGATAAGAATATCATAGAGGGTGGTGTCGAAGGGAAGAGTGTTCTGCTGATTAAGAAAAGATTTAGCACTTGTTGTCAGTATTGGTAAATCACAACAACGTTTCTATTTTATTGTTTTGATATGTATTGAACTTGTTTGTATTGATAAGGGTTACCATATATCGGCCTTCATCCTGTTTGATTAATTGTCTAAAAAATGTTAGTTTGATTACACTGCTTGTTGATGGCTGGAGAAATATACATGATTTGAATAAACTCTCGTCGATATTGGTTTCATATTTCTCATTCTTTGTTACTGTGTTGAGTAATAGCAAGTCTCATTGATGAAAGGCATAATATTTTTCAAAGATGGATAATAGCTATTTACTTTACTTAATTGGTGTTGGGAAAAATAATGATATGTTGTTTTGAGAATAAAAAAAACCTGAATGTGAAGTTTAACACTTGTTAAGGTTCATAATCTGTTTTAAGTCGGCATAGATGAGTTTGCATTGATATGTGTTGTTTGAATGTGAATAATTTTCTATTTTCTAAGAATTTTTGGTGACTTAATATGTCATCATGTTCTCGTATAGCTGGAATCATTCTTTTGTTTAATCATCACCATGGTTCTATAAGTGCAACAAGTGCATCGTTTTTTTTTTCTTTGCTAATTAAGAAGTGCATAAAGATGAACGAAAGATGGTAATGAGGAAGGTGGGGAAGTGTTACGATGGTTTCGATCTTTTCTAAGTTTTTTCCCAATAAATAAGAACATAAAAACTTATTGCTTCCTTTTTTTTTCTTTCTTGGGTAAAGTAAATATTTGACCAATTTGTTTATCAATTTGAATGTTTTGTTGGATGTGTTGATTATTTATCAATCTCAAACTTGTAGGGCTTAACAAACGTATTAGTACAGAAAGGCTAAGGGAAGAATTTTCAGCCAGCAGATGGAGGCTTAGAAAAAGTTGGTGATGGATCATATCCTTCACAATCTTGAGTTAGCTCTAAGAAGCCTCTCCTGGTTGGTGCTTACTTTTCTTTATTCAGTGACTTCCTTGGTGTTCCCTAGCAAATTTAGCAACCATGTTTATAAATAAATAACAACTCATAAAATTTCAGAGATGAATTCTAGAGAAATGTAAATTGCAAAATTGAAAACCAACACACACACATACTACATGCTTGAATCAATTGCTCAATGTGTTATTGAATTTTATTTGTTGTATGAGATGTAAATTGGTTTTGAACTCCAGCACGTTGATTTTAGATTTTTATATGATAAAAATGGTTGAACTCTTGTTAATGGGTATAAGCATGCAAGTATCTTTGAACTTTTGGTTATATGTGGTTTCAAGATATGTAACAATTGAATAATATTGGTTGAGTTTGAGTTTGCATTGAAATATCATATAGTGTGATTGCTATGTGTGAAATGCAGAAATTAAAATGGATTGGATTCAGTTGGGTATCTAATGGTGTTGTTGTTTCTCCAGCTTTTGAAGCGTATGATCACGATTTGTTATGTTTGTCAAGATAATATTTGTGCTTTAGGGAACATCATTTTTTGGAATTATATCATGTATATTATTTTCTTATTCGCAGGGTATGATGTATTTCTGGGTAATTTTTGTGGTTTGGTTTCTAGCGAACATGTCAACAAGAACATCTCTTCACGTGAGTAAGTCCACAAAGCATATCTCTTTGCTGCTATTATCCCTAATAAGCTTTTAGGCACTAAATTGCCAATAGCTGGGCGGTGGATTGGTTTTAGATATTAGGTGCTGAGGAATTCTTTTTGGTCGACGAATAGTTAGTATATCAACCATTATTGTCTTCTCCGACTTTGGTTGAATCTCTACCTTATCCCTCTTGCATTTGGTTCTTTTGTTTATGAGTTTAGAGTACCCATTATACTCTTTCAATATAGAAAATACCACCAAGTAATTTAATATAGAAAATATAGAAAATACCATTATTGTAATTTAATATAGAAAATACCACCAAGTAATATTCCAAAACCAATTTTCAAAATAATTCAACAAAGTAAAACCAGAGTTCGATAAATAAAGGATAAACCCAAAATTATAAGTCTTGATACAAAAATCAAAATTCCCAGAATACTTGGAACATAAAATGTATTTTCCAAAATAAAAATTGCTGCTTGAAACAAATTGCAAGTCCCAATGGTCTCCATATGTGAACTCATCCTTTTGCCAAAAAAGATACATCGTTCACTTTCCACTGGCTTCCTTAGGTCTTCTATACCCTGCAAGGTATTAGAAACATGGATTGAAAAACCAGAGTCAATCCATAATGTGTTATGATTAACACTAACTTTACTATATTCATAACAAAAAAATATAGTCGGAGTACCTTTCTTGTTCCTGGCATGATCCTTCCTCTTATTTTCACTCATTTCGCCTTCTCCCTTAATCAACCTTTCCTCCTCTTGAACACACATAATCAACAATTCATTAATTGACCATTTATCCTTATGTGTGTAATAAGAGGTCTTGAAAGGTCCATATTGATGAGGCACAATGCACAAAATGTGGTGCACTAGGAAGGAATCCGAAATGGTAACCCCCAAGGCTTTCAACTTAGCCGCTAAATCCCTCATGTGCATGATATGATCACGCACTCCTCTTATCCCAGTGAGCTTAATGGATGTGAAAAGCATTATTAGGGTGCTGGCATGTGCCTTCTCAGATGTAACAAATTGTTCCTCAACGACTCTCAGGAGATCCTTTACTTTAGTATGCTGGTGAACAGAACGATGGATACCAGCAGATATGTTGGCCTTTATGAACATCATGGAGAGACGGTTATATCTCTCCCATTTTTCATAAATGTCAACATCTTCTAGAAGACTGGTTTCATTAATACCCGGTGGTTCATTGTTCCTTATAGCATAATTAATGTCCATCAAGCCCAAATGAAGGAGAATTGTCCCCTTCCAAACCTTACAATCGTCACCCCTTAATGCGGGAATATCACATTTCATATCAGAAATTCTTTTAGGTTGAACAACTGCAAAGTTCAAAACATACATGCTCATTACTCATAATTTGAGGCAAAATTTATATCATGTTTTACCAATGTAAATCATGTCTTAATTCATAAATCCAACGACATAAAACTCACCTGTGGGCTAAGTCTTACTCAATTAGATTTATGTTGTATCCTTATGATATGAGACAAAATTTATATCATGTTTTACCAATGTAAATCATTTCTTAATTCATGAATCAAGCAACATAAAACTCACATGTGGGTTAAGTCTTACTCAATTAGATTCATATTGTATCCTTATGATAAAACTATCAAAATATGTTCCTTTTCTTAATTCCTATGGGTAGATTAAGAAATATAATCTGATATTTTATCCTAATTAATCATACAAATATAACAAAACTCCAGTGGGTAGATTTCATTACATCACATATGATTAATTACAATTAATGCTTTAATGTGATTTTAACACTTAATATATAACCTTAATTAATTAAAGATGTTGTGGCTATTCCCAAATTAATCAAAATTATATTAATCACTTAACATTAATTAAGGCCAAAAATTTGCATAACATATATTTAAATAAAACGCAAACTATATTATTCAAAATAACAAAAGAATATGCATTCAACGTAAATTGCGTGTTCACTGATCATATAAATAATATAAGGATACATGCATTCAAAGAAGGTCAAGGAACATGGTATCAAAATAAAAACGAAAAGACAGGTAGGAAAGCCTTTAATAAAGGTTTTTAAGATCCATGGTGAGCCACATTTGTCTTCTTCCAATTTAAAGAAACATGGTTAATAAAAACATATACTGACATGCTCTGGTTTTTATCTTCTTTCAAGTGAAAAGAAACAAAATAATAATATTTCTAATGTTGAAAACATGTAACTGTGCTAGACAGAAAAAGCGTATGGCGGTTTGACCCGATATATTTATAGAAGACAAACATGGGCTCTACGTCATCTTAAACCTTGAGCCGGGTCACTTTGACCCAGTGACCCGATTGTGACCTGCAGACCCGGAAGCGAAATCTGACGGTTTCCAGCCATTTTCAACATCAAAACCATCATTTAAAAACACAGAAAACTTAGATGCTTGATTTCATACATATTTCCGGTATTAGTTTGTATTAAAAGGATCAAAAACCAAATGCCCATGTTCAGGAATTTTTTTTTTTTTTTAACTCCATACCAAATAAAAATAGCAAGCAAGGCAGGGGTATAAACAGTACTCTGATACCAAATGTAAGAAAATAATGCGATCTAAACACATCATGCAGATTCATACAACAGCATGTTATGATCACAGCGAAAGCATATTATCGAATCATGAAAAACCAACCTCCCGCCATTGCTATTTGATACACTCTTCTTGATGAGTCAGGTTCCTACTTAAGTCAAGATCCTTTACTGAAGACCTCCAACCGGATTGCAGCTCTGTTCTTCAAGTCCTTCAGTTCATCGCCGCCGTCGGCACGTCTATGATGTAAACCGTTTCTACTTTAGATTTCCAAACCCTCACTCACTCGTACTCGATGGTGTAGTATACTAGAAAATGAGCAGGTTCGATGACCTTAAGCAAATAGTAGCACGTTCCTTATATAGAGCTCTGGCCATCACAGAGCTCAACAAACGTGTAACCACCGGGGCGAAAAAATAGGAGATCATGTTATCAGCATATAACTGTTGCTGTGATATGGGTTGAACCGGGTCAAATAAATGGACCATATCAGAACTGAATTTCCCATGAAGATAGCAACCACTTTCAACTTAATTCTATCTTCAACAAATCCCCAACAAACAGAGCACGTCTGCTCCTATGTTTAAGGGGAAATTCTATTATAGCAGACATGATGTCTAAATGCCCCCCAGCTTTAACCGATTCAGTTGATCCCAGAAACTCTAATCGTCTAAAGAGACTGGGTTTACATATAGTAGCCTCATCTTTCCTAGTTGACACGGCTAAGTGTCCCCCATTCTATCTTATCCGGTTGATCTTAGGAACTCCAACCTCTTAAAGACATTATGTTAGCAGTTAGTAGACTTATGTTACCGATTTGACACATAGCTAAATATCCTTTCACTTTGTCTTGTTCAGCTGGTATCCCCTTCTGTTTCCATTGCTTGCTTATGCCTCAGCTATTTCCATTCACATTTGATGTGGGAAATGGTGAGTCGTAAATTGTGCGACAACTATTTCCACTTACCCTTTAATGTAGGAAATGGTAAGCTGTACACTGAAACCATGTTCGTGGATGTAGTTGAGAATAAATCGTTATCAACTGTCATCTTAGCTACACCCTTGTAAGCTAATTTGGAGTTTCGACCTTCAAAGTCTTTAGGACAACATTCCCCCAGGACCTCGACTGCCATGACATTAGCTGCCTAATCACTGTAATAATCGGCTGCTTCTTCAGACTCATCATAATCTTCAATGGAGATTAAGTGCTGCATATCTAGAATGAATCGTTCAGTTGCGGAAGCTTTGGTTGCCAGCTGACTCAAGTTTGAAAATTCCTTGGCTAGCAACTTTTCTCTCAGCTGAGGGTGCATGTTATCTACAGCTATTGCAGCATATTCTGCTTCTAGAAGCTGTGTTGTACACCTTCTACTCAGCTTCCTGAATCTTTCTATGAAGTCAGCAGCCGTCTCATCCTCTTCTTGTTTCAAATTCATCAAGTCGACTGCTGTAACTTCAGGCCGAGTCTATGAAACATATCATGGAAGCACCTTTCCATGTCTGCCCAATTTTGCATAGAATTAGAAGGCAGAGAGGAATACCAAGTGAATGCTATCCCTGTCAATGATAAAGAGAATAATTGCAGCTTATAGTACTCATTCTGTCTTGCCTATCCACACTAGGTAGTAAATCTGCCAATATGTTCTGTTTTGGATTTGCGATCTCTCCTGAGAAAGTAGTAAAATCAAGAGTTTTGAAACCTCTCGACAGAGGCATCATTCTGTCTACCCACTTAGGATAAGGCTTCTTGTAAACTGGTATGTCCAACAACCTCATCTAGATAAACACGTATGGATTTTGAAAGAGTCAGATGATTTAAACTAAGGGCAAAATCCAACCCTCAGCAAAAGGTCCCCAAACTACTAAAGAAAGCATTTGGTATGAAGGTGAACTAAGGAAGCTAGCTAAAATTACATAAAAGAAGTAAATGAAAGCAATAAAGGAAAGCGATAAATGAAAGATAAATAAAGTAAAGAGCAAAAACAATATGAATAAGTTGTTTGATTGATGGTTGTTGTGTGTTTTTAAAATTGTCATGTACAACTTGTATTTATAGGCAAAATTCTCAACTACTCTAAATCTATTCTCATTAGCCACTAACTCCTAAATTTAAGCAATCACAAGCACATCATGACTGACAAAAATGTCTAAGAGTAATGCCTACTAAAACCACTAACTTTGTTCAGCTGACCATGTTTAATCAAGTCCTATATTTTATGCGCATTCCATGTTGCAAATACAGAAAGCAGGAGAGATAAGAATTGAACATCAGTGTTGGTATTTACTACCTCCGATCCACGATAAAATAAACAAAACCCTAAACAACACAGATCAAGAAAATGTATTTGAATGAGTTAATTGTAATTAATAATCATATAAATTTCCAAAAACACTCTTATATTTTTAATTAATATTCTAATGACATATAATTAAGGACAGTAATTAATAAAGACAATATTGGAAATTAACATTTAATATATGAGAAAATTGATGCATGTTTCTTATATTTTGGAAAAAAATTATCCAATTTAATTCTTATATTGTAACCCGAAGGTAATAGTATTTAGTTTGAAATCCAAAGACACGAACCAAGGAAATGATGGTAACCAATTAAAACATAGGTTAAAGGAATATTTTGGTCCCTATACGTTACACGAATTCTCGATTTGGTCCCTATACGTAAAAAATTATTAAAATGGTTTCTATACGTACAGAAAGTCTTCATTTGGTCCCTATACGTTACCCGTTTGGTTCCTATGCGAGCAAAAAATTATCAAATCAGTCTCTAAAATTTTGTACGGCAGGGACCAAATGGAGACATTAGTATGTATAGGGACCATTTTAATAATTTTGTATGTATAGCACCTCGTATCACGTGTAGGCACCAAAATATTACTTGAACCTAAAACATATCATGTGAAGCGGACATCGAGAACTTGACAGAGAAGACAAAAAGGCATGTTTACCTACAACTGCATTTTTCAATTGACCTACGCAGAGGCTTACCATTTTCATGCCCCTTTAGTCAGGATACACACCAAACAATGCGACAAAACCATAGCCGTTTCTAAATATACCTCATCCTCATGAACCTTGGGTCTTCACTATAACTGTAATCACCAAACAGTGGGACAAAAGCCTGCGCCGTTTCTACAAAACCCTTCACATATATTGTGGGTACCCTGTATTTTACATCGCGGAATATTGAAATCCTACATCTCTGATTCGGTCGTGCCAACCTCCGCCGCTTCATGGGTGTGGCGAGTGTTGACGATCACACCACAACCTCTACGGCCACCATCGGCTACCATGACACTCCGACTCCATTGAATAGCTGGCAGCCATTATCTGGAAGTCTCCTCTCAAAACGTGTAGGGCATTCACTCCAATCGCAGAAGACCCCACCTACTATCACCTACCAATTGTAAGCACTTTTTGGCAGTTTAATAAAATACCCACTTACCCACAACAAATCAGGACCATCCAATTTTTTAGCTCAATATCTAACGGTCAGATTTTATCCCTCATCGTAAACTCAATAATAACATATTCGTGCAATTATGAATTTCAATTTCGTACTATATAATTGAAAATATATTGTAGCCTCATAATCCAACAATATTCGTACAAAATCATGAATTCCCATTTCGAACTGGTCAGCATTCTTTGGTGTAAACTTTATAAGTCATTCTTCTCTGTTTTATGTTTGAGAAATGTTAGTAATATATTTTTTAACACATATTTTTTAATACATTTTTTGTTATTGATTGAAATTTATTTGGGTCCTACGAAATTAAAGTGACATCCACATGAATTAATGAGACTCACATGAATTTTAATCAATAAGAGAAAATATATTGAAAAGTTTGTGCCAGAAAGTATGTTACTAGCACTCCTTCCTTATGCTTTTAGCATTGAAAACAAACTCAATCACAAAGTCACTACTTCGGGAGAATAGATTAATCTCCTCCATTGAAAGAAAAAAGAACTTAAAAATATGTAATAAAAAGAACCCAGAGGTGAATTGTTGCAACACAAAGCAGCACCAATATAGGGAAAAAGATCCTCTCCAATTTTTATTTCTCTATTTATGTTTATTTTCAAAATTTTAAGAAAAAAATAAATGTGTATTATACACATATATGTATGTAATCCTCTATGTATTTATTATTCCAAAAATTTATTAATGGACATCTCCATTTCTCATGAAAATGGAGAGGATCACTACCCGATCTCATGAAAAAAAATCCTCTCCATTTTTTATCTCTCAATTTATGTCTATATTCAAAGTTTTAGAAAAAAAAATAAATGTATTATACATGTAACAACCTGATTTTAATTATTCTGTTCAACCGGTTAAAATATAATTAAATTATATTTTAATTTGAGAGTTATAAAGTGTTTTTTATTAAAATAAAATCATATTCATTGTCTAATTTATGGTAGAGGGTTACGATAAAATTTTCGGTTGAAAATTCAAACGAAAGCTGGTCTGCGCTTTCACTACCAGTACAAGTTTATAGTGCAAAAAACCTAATTTTGACCCGTGAACGAGATGGTTAGTGTTTTTAATATGTTTCCTTCAACTTTGGTTATTTTGAAAATTTTCGTTCAAAAATAGAATATCATATTTTATTCGGGCGAAAACGTAGGAATAATTATGATCGGAAAATACAACCGGGTACGAAATGGAGGAGATTAGGGAGCGCAAAAGAAGTGAAGTGACTTGATGGGACTTGATGGAAATAGGTTATGACACACTCCAAAAGTGTGATCACCACACTTTTCAAATTATAACATATTATATTCTAAAAACCTATTTTTCTCTCTTTTCTCAAACCAAACAAGGCACAAGGTCAAAACTTGTTCTCCAAGCTCATTCCTCTCTCCTTAATTTCATGCCACTCTCTCCCTTGTCTATATATACACATCTCTTTTTCACTTCATCATCTTCCTTCTTCAAACTTCATTAAACCTTCATCTTCTTCCTTTATTCTAAAAGTTCAAGCTCTTAAAGTTTTAGCTTTTATTCATATTTTCTACTTAAGTTCTTCATTAAAGTTCTTCCTTATACTACGGGCAATGCTTTCATATGAATCTTTTTTCAAGTTTCATCTTTTATTTCTTAGTTTACTTTATGTGTTATTTATATGCTTTAAACTTCTAAAATCTCTCTAAAATGGTAGAAAACTCCTTTTGAGTTGAAACCACTTTCTATAGTCTTGTATTAACTTATATTTTCACATACTAAGAGGTTGTATAAAACAAAAATCTCTACCTATCTCTTACAATGAAGGCCGAATGCTTGCATTTGTGACCTAGGAAGTTTTTGTTTCAACTTTTGGAATATGATCATGTGTTTGAGTTTCTAACTATCCATTGATCTTAAATCTCTAAATCTTGGAAGTTTTGATAGCTTGTTTCTATGATGGCTGAAAATATGAATAAGTAAGCCTAGGATACTATGTTTCAACTTTCCAAGTATGATCATGGATTTAGAGCTCTTAATACCTTGTTATTCTAAACCTAAGAGTTATTGTTAAACAAAGAATATTTTCCTCATCATCCTATTGAGACACCCCGCTGTGCCTCGGTGTTTTATTTGGAAATAAACTTGATTATTATGTTCTTATTCTTAAACTTAACATGAAAATACGGCGGAATTAAAACTTAAATTATTAAGTAAACATATTCATGTAGAACAGGAATAAGAAAACATGACCATATTAAGCATATGTAAGTGAAATCAGAGTTAAACAAAACACTGATTTAGAGCATCCCGACAATAGGAGCCCTAACAGGTGTACAAGTTATACAAACGTAAAGGCGGAAAAGATAAAGCGTCGTGACACAGACGCACTGGCCATAACTAGGACTAGACCCTACTCATCATGGGTCACAACTCGTCCTCCGACATCCGGCTCGTAAGGAGTTCCGTCCAGCTCCTCCTCGTTCGGCTCATCAACAGGATCTTCGAACACGAGCCATAAAAGATAGAACAAAGCAAAGAAAAGTACAGGGGATAAGAAACATGCTATCATCAAAAGCGGAAAAAGATTCATAGTAAATGATACACTAATTGCCATAGACAATCAACACACATTTCTAACAAGTCATCCTCAAATTGATATATATCCTCCTCTACCCTTTGTCATGATGCAATGCAATGCAGTATGAATGTTTGGCCACAGCCACGTATCCAAATTTCCATCTCAAGTAAATCGGACTATGTTTCAAGCCAACCAGACTATGTTTCAAGCCAACCAGACTATGTTTCAAGTCAACCAGACTATGTTTCACAGACCATGTTTCAGGTCACCCCTTAGTGCCGTAACCTCTCATCACTATTTCATGAATAAACCCAACAATAATCACATCTCGGTTAGGCACTTCTACAACTCAGATATCATGAACCCCCACACACATTCCTCTAATTATCATGTATTAATACACATCAAAATCTCTAACCATATATCAAACATTGTGGAACAAAGCAGTTCAATTATCATCAAGCTATAATACATTCTTATATAAACATATCAATCATCATAAAATATCACAGTAATATCAGCATCAATAAATTCCTACATTCTCAATATCATATTAAAATATCACAGTAATATCAGCATCAATAAATTCATACATTCTCAATATCATATAAGCAATCCAACACATATAAACCTACAATCCCCGAATCAACATTGGTTTTACAGAAAAACAACTCCAACGTGATTTTGGTCTTGTCGATTATTCGATTTTCTAGTAGGGTTTGGGTCGCCCTACACAATTGATATATAATCTACTACTTATCGTTCCCGACGGTAGATTGATTCTTTCCCCCACCTGAGTTCTCACCGAACTTCCGAACTCGAAGCTCCTCGTTGCCACACCACAAGTTACCAACACCACCTTCAACCAAGCAACATAATTAAAAATAAATCAAACAAATTCATCTATGCCCTCATTATGCTAGGTTCGGCCATTTAATTCAAATGAGAGCTATGATTGTTTTCTCAACCTAAGCTTTTGGATACTTATCACTTAGACTCTAGGTAACTTAAATAAATTGGCATAAGTTGAAAATATGGAATAAAAATCATCCAACCACTTAGGGTAGGTTTCGGCCTTATATAACCAAATAGGCTAGGATTTTCAAATCGACACAACCTCTTAGATCAATGATCTTAGAGTATTAAGGAGTATGAATCAAGTACTAGTTTTCACAAAGCAAATCAAAAACATTTTATTTCCTTTAATATAAGTTTCGGCCAACATAATTGAATTGGCTAGAAATTTCTAAACTTTCCAATATCTTTAGCTTAGCCTCCATACATAGTAAGGAGCTTAAAACCATGATCATTTTGAAAAATGAAAAACAAGGCATCCTAGGTCCATAAACCTTAGGTTTCGGCCATCATAGGATTTTTAAGCTAGAAATCTTTGAATCATCCAATCTTTTAGACATAGCATCCTTGGATATTAAGGAGCTCAATCTATAATCATTTTGGAAGAGAAACTACCTAAAACGTTCCAATCTTTTTAGATATAGCATCCTTTCACATAAGGAGCTTTAATCCATAATCATCTTGGAAAATAAAAACAACACATCCTAGGTCCAAAACAAATGAGTTTCGGCCATCATAGGAAACTCAATGAAAAAGATTTAAACTTTTTCAATCACTTAAACCTAGCATCCTTTAGTATAAAGGAGCCCTTGGTCATGATCATCTTGGAATAGAACTCAAATATAAGTTCATAAAAGCAAAAGTTGAAACAAAATCCAACCTAAACCATAGGCATGGTTTCGGCCTTGCATGGATAAAGGGGTTCGAAATTTTTGTTTTACACAGTCTTTTAGTATGTTGTAATAGGAGTAAAAACAAGAACATAGGAAGTGGTTTCAACTCAAACGGAGTTTTCTACCATTTTTAAGAGTTTTTAGAAGTTTGAGAGCTTAAAGAAAACATAAAGCATAAACTATGAAATGAATGCAAGAACTTGAAAAGAAAACTAAATAGGATCATTACCCTCAAGAAGATGAACAACTTTGATGAAGGAATCAAGTTGAAAAGAGAAGTAAAAACCAAAGCTTTAAAGGTTTGAACTTTTTTTTTTTTTAAAAGAAAGGAAGAAGATGAAGAAGAAGAAAAGTGTGAGTGAAGTGATGAAATGTGTATATATAGATGGAGGGGAAGGGGGCATGGTTTTGGAGAGAAAATGAGAAGAAAAATGAGAGAAAATTGAAGTGGATTGTTGAGGAAGATTGGAGGTATGGTGGTAAGGTATGGTGTTGTAAGGTGGAGGTAAGGTAGGAGAGAGAAAAGAGTTGAAAAAGTAAAATTTTGAAAAGGTGAGTGATGGTGGTTACTATTTGCCATCACATCATGTCTCTCTAGTCCTTTCGTTTCCTTTGTGCTCTGCTCCATTGCGTATCAGATGACTTCCCCGATCGTATTTCTCGACGATTTCGCTCGGGTAATACTTAGAATTTGGCCCCGGACGAGATTTTGTGAAAATCTCCATACCCACACAAAACATCCTAAAAACACTAACCGTCTTGTTTACGGGTTAAAATTATGTTTCCGGCTCAGTAAAATTATACTGGTAGAGAAAACGCAGACCGACTTCCGTCGAATTTTCACTGAAAATTTTATTGTGAGCTATTATCGTAAGGTAGATCAAGAATATGATTTTTATTTTATTACAAACATTTCCTAAACTTCATATTAAAATATACTTACTTATATTTTAATTTATTAACCGCATACCGAAAATCAGTCGTTACATTACTACCCTCTTAAAAGAAAATTCCGCCCTCTAATTTACGTACCTCCTAAAAGATGTGGATATTGTTGTTGCATATCCGCCTCGCGTTCCCAAGTTGCATCTCCAGTAGCTTCATCCCATAAGATTTTAACCAAAGGAATCTGCCCACCGCGAAGTTCCTTGATCCGTCTATCTCGTGATCCTTACGGGTAATACCTCATGCTCCAGGTTCTTTCGCAATTGTTTAGACTCAGACTCAATCACATGAGATGGATTAGGGTGGTACTTTCTCAATTGAGAAACATGAAAGACGTCATGAACGTTGGAAAGATTAGGTGGCAAGGCAATTTGGTAAGCCATCGTCCAATTCGTCAAGAATCGAAAGGTCTAATAAAACGAGGAGTAAGTTTTCGGGATTTCATAGCTCGCCAATTCCAGTTTTTGAGTAACTCTCAAGAATATGTGATCACCTTCCTGGAATTCTAATGGTCTCCTCCTCTTGTCACTGTAGCTCCTCTGCCTATCTTGTGCTTCCTTCATCTTTTCCCTTATCTTCCTGACTTGTTCCGTAGTCTGTTGTACCACATCCGGACCCAAAACTTGGTTTTCACCAGTCTCATACCAACATAACGGGGTCCTACACTTTCTGCCATACAACGCCTCATATGGTGCCATTCCAATCTCTTTGTGGAAACTATTGTTATAAGTAAATTCAATCAATGGCAAAAACGTATCCCAACTGCCAGTGTGTTCCAACACACAAGCTCTCAATATGTCCTCTAATGATTGAATTGTCCTCTCTGATTGCCCATCGGTTTGGGGATGATAGGCAGAACTCATTCTCAACTTCGATCCGAAAGCATTTTGCAATTGTCTCCAGAAATTAGAGGTGAATCTAGGATCTCGATCTGAGACAATACTTGATGGCACACCATGCAACCTAACCACTTCATCGATGTAAATCTGGGTTAACTTCTCTAATTTATCACCTCCTCTAATAGGCAAGAAGTGAGCACACTTCGTCAATCTATCAATGACAACCCAAATTGCATCATGCTTCTTAGGAGTCCGTGGTAATCCGACCACAAAATCCATAGCTATACTATCCCATTTCCATTCTGGGATATCTAGAGATTGCAATAATCCTGCTGGTTTGGATGTTCGATCTTCGCCTTCTGACACACCAGGCAAGATAAGACATACTCCGCTACTTCTTTCTTCATCCTCTTCCACCATAACATTTTCTTCAAATCCTGATACATCTTTGTGGATCCAGGATGGAAACTCAACTTACTTTTATGTGCCTCCTCTAAAATCATCTTCCTAAGCTCTGCATCCTCTGGCACACATATTCTATCTCTAAACCTTAATGCACCATCTGTTCCTCTAGTGAACTCAGAAACTTTTCCCTCGTCTATTCCTTTACTTATCTCCTGAAGGTACAAATCTTGAATTTGCTTATCCTTGAGATCCTGCATGAAATCACTACTAATAGTGATCCTACCCAAACAAACTTTATTTTATCTTAACTCCATTCCTATGTTCAGGTCTCGGAATTGTTCTAACAACTCCAACTCCTTAACCATCATTGTGGATACATGCAAGGACTTCCTACTTAAAGCATCTGCTACCACATTGGCCTTCCCAGGATGGTACAGTAACTCAAAATCATAATCTTTGATGAACTCCATCCACCTCCGCTGTCTCATGTTCAATTCCTTCTGATCAAAAAGATACTTTAGGCTCTTGTGGTCACTGAAAACATTAAACCTTGCTCCATACAAAAAGTGTCACCAAATCTTCAATGCGAACACTATTGCTGCTAACTCCAAGTCATGAGTCGGATAGTTCCTCTCATGAATTCGCAACTGTCGGGAAGCATAAGCCACTGCTCTTCCCTCTTGCATCAGAACACAACCTAAACCTTGGTATGACGCATCACAGTATACGTCAAACTGTCATAGGGGGTCAGGTAAGATTAACACAGGTGATGTAGTCAATCTTTCCTTCAGCTTTTGGAAACTCTGCTCACACTTGTCCGTCCACACAAAAGATGTAACCTTTCAGCCGAAAATTTTACTGTGAGCTATTATCGTAAGGTAGATCAAGAATATGATTTTTATTTTATTACAAACATTTCCTAAACTTCATATTAAAATATACTTACTTTTATTTTAATTTATTAACCGCATACCAAAAATCAGGCTGTTACACCTATGATGGCCGAAACTTAGTGTTTAGGTTTTAGGATGTTTGAGTTTTTATTTTTCCAAAATGATCATGGACTTGAGCTCCATAAGATATTTGGATGCTAAGTCTAAGAGATTGGAAAGTTTAAGGATTTCTAACTTATTTATTCTATGTTATTAAAGCTAGGATGTATTACTTTCATTTTTCCAAGATGATCATGGACTTGATCTCCATAAGATACTTGGATGCTAAGTCTAAGAGAGATTGGAATGTTTAAGTTTCTATTGTTTTCCAAAATAATCATGGACTTGAGCTCCATAAGATATTTGGATGCTAAGTCTAAGAGATTGGAAAGTTTAAGGATTTCTAACGTGTTTATTCTATGTTATTAAATCTAGGATGTATTACTTTCATTTTTCCAAGATGATCATGGACTTGAGCTCCATAAGATATTTGGATGCTAAGTCTAAGAGATTGGAATGCTTAAGTTTCCATTGTTTTCCAAAATGATCATGGACTTGAGTTCCATAAGATATTTGGATGCTAAGTCTAAGAAATTGGAAAGTTTAAAGATTTCTAACCTATAAATCATATGAAGGCCGAACCTAGAAGGTTATGGACCTAGGATACTTTGTTCTTATTTTTCCAAAATGATCATGGTTTTGAGCTCCTTAATACATATGGATGCTAAACCTAAGAGATTGGAAAGTTTAGTGAATGCTAGTCTATTTTACTAGCCTTGACCGAATACCCTAAGTTTATAACTTAGTGGGATTTTAATTCAACTTTGCTAAGTGATCATTGTTTATGAACTCATAACACTTAAGGATCATAAATCCATGAGTTGTATAATTTTCGGGAATCTCTAACCCTAAGAACTAGTCTTGGCCGAACCTATACCTTGTGGTTTAGTGTTCTTGTTTGATTTTAACTTGTGATTTTGTGTTCATAACCTTAGACTTCCATCGCGGAGGAAACGAGGATGTTCGTGATATACTTCTTCAAGCATCTAATCTCCTTACCTTCACAGAAGGTGGAGTTAGTACTTTGTGGTGTGACAACGAGGAGCTTCGAGTTCGGGAGTCCGGTGATAACCCAGGTGGGGGAAAGAACCAACTTATCGTCGGAATGGATAAGTAGTAGATTATATAATAATTGTGTAGGGAGACCTAAACCCTACTAGTAGTCGAGTAATCGACAATACCAAAATCACATTGGAAACCTTTTCTCGAAAAACCAATGGTGATTCGGGTATTGTAGGTTTATCGATATTAGGTTGATTTTATATTGTTGATGGTTGATTTGATTTTACTACCTTTATTGAATTGATTTTGTGCTATGTGGGTGATATGGGAATATTTTGATTGATATTGTGTTATGCATGATCTGCCTGGTTTTTATTATTATGCTTAGTGAATTTTAAGCAAAGATATATATGTTGTCTAAGAGATGATTGTTTTGGGTGTGAGGATGATGATTTAGAAGTGCCTAACCTAGATGATGTATGTTAAAGAGGTGTTATGGCATAGAATATGTGTCAAGTTCTAATGGAAGGTTAAGGCATTAGGATGTTGCTAAAACGGGTTGGTGAGATTCAAGTATAGGTGTTGTTGTCCACAACCGTGTATTGGTAATATAATACACAAGGACAAATGTGTATTGGTAATATAATACACAAGGACGAAAGTGTATTTGTAATATAATACACAAAGACGAAAGTATATTAGTAATATAATACACAATGACATTTGTGTATTGGTAATATAATACACCGTGTATTGGTAATATAATACACGTAAAACCACTTTTGTGTATTGGTAATATAATACACCTTGTATTAGTAATATAATACACGTAAAA
The DNA here is from genome assembly GCA_030762895.1 of Sophora flavescens. Taxonomy (NCBI): domain Eukaryota; kingdom Viridiplantae; phylum Streptophyta; class Magnoliopsida; order Fabales; family Fabaceae; genus Sophora; species Sophora flavescens. The sequence continues at coordinate 55,895,931 of CM061065.1, forward strand.
CACTTCTGTGTATTGGTAATATAATACACCGTGTATTAGTAACATAATACACCTAAAATCAAGAGTTCTCACGAGACCACTTCCACCTTAGGAAATAGGTGTGCAACTATGGAGTCTTTGAGTAGCATGATATTGGGGAGTAGAGGATGATGTATTAACTTGAGGGTGATCTATTAGTTATGTGCGTTGTTTGTCTGTGAATGGACACGTCATGAATTTATTATTCCAAAAATTTCATAATGGACATGTCCTTTTCTCATGAGAAATTGAGAGGATCCCGACCCTCTTTTTCCATATGATTGGGTAGGGATCGTCTCTATTTCTCATGAGAAATGGAGATGTCCATTATTTAAGTTTTGGAATAATAAATTCAAGGTGGATTACATACATGTGTATAGTACAAATTATTTTTTGTAATAAAACATTGAAAATAGACATAAATGGCGAGATAAAAAAGGGAGAAGATCTTTTTCAATGGGATCGGGTAGGGATCCTCTTCATTTCTCATGAGAAATAGAGATGTCCATTATTAAAGTTTTGGAATAATATATGCATGGCGGATTACATACATGTGTATAATACACATTTATTTTTGTCCAAAAACTTTGAAAATAGACATAAATGGAGATAAAAAATATTGAGAGGATTTTTTCCAGAAAAAGATCCTCTCCATTTTTTATCTCTCCATTTATGTCAATTTTTAAAGTTTTTGGACAAAAATTAAATGTCTATTATACACATGTCTGTAATCCGCCATGCATTTATTATTCCAAAACTTTAATATTAAGCATCTCCATTTCTCATGAGAAAATGAGAGGATCCCTACCCGATCTCGTGGAAAATGATCCAGTTCATTTTTTATCTCTCCATTTATGTTTATTTTCAAAGTTTTAAGACAAAAAAAAATCTGTACTATACACATGTATGTAATCCTCCTTGAATTTATTATTCCAAAACGTAAATAATGGAGAGGATCCCTACCCGATGGAAAAAGATCCTCTCCATTTTTTATCTCACCATTTATGTCTATTTTCAAAGTTTAAGGAAAAAACTAAATGTTTATTATACACAAGTATGTAACCCGCAATGCATTTATTATTCCAAAACTTTAATATTGTACATCTCCGTTTCTCATGAGAAATGGAGAGGATCCCTACCCGATCACATGGAAAAAGATCCTCTCCACTTTTTATCTCTTCATTTATGTCTATTTTCATAGTTATAGGACAAAAATAATTGTGTATTTTACACATGTATGTAATCCGCCTTGCATTTATTATTCCAAAACCTTAATAATGGACATCTCCATTTCTCATGAGAAACGGAGAGGATCCCTACTCGATCCCATAGAAAAAGATCCTCTCCATTTTTTATCATTCCATTTATTTCTATTTTCAAAATTTAAGGAAAAAAATAAATGTGTATTATGCACATGTATGTACGTAATCTGCCATGCATTTGTTATTTCAAAACTTTAGTAATCGACATCTCCATTTCTCATGAGAAATGGAGATGTCCATTGTCTATTTTCAAAGTTTTAGGAAAAAATAAATGTGTATTATATAAACATGTATGTAATCTTCCATGCATTTATTATTCCAAAACTTTCATAATGGACATCTCCATTTCTCATGAGAAATGGAGAGGATCCCTACCCGATCCCATTGAAAAAGATCTTCTAATTTTTTTATATCTCCATTTCTCTATTTTCAAACTTTTAGGAAAAAATAAATGTGTTTTATATACACATGTATGTAATCCTCCATGCATTTATTATTCCAAAACTTTAATGATGGACATCTCCATTTCTCATGAGAAATTGAGAAATTGAGAGGATCCATACCCGATCACATAGAAAAAATCCTCTCCATTTTTTATTTCCACATTTCCATCTGTTTTCAAAGTTTTTTGAAAAAAATAAATAAATGTCTTTTATACACATGTATGTAATCCGCCATGCATTTATTATTTCAAAACCTTAATAATGGACATATTCATTTCTCATGAGAAATGGAGATGATCCCTACCCGTTCCCAAGGAAAAAGATCCTCTTCCTTTATTATGTCTCCATTTATGTCTATTTTCAAAGTTTTAGGAAAAAAATAAATGTGTATTATACACATGTATGTAACCCGCTGTAACATCGTTGACTACTCTATGGATTGACGACTGACCCCATAGACCGGCACGGGTGTTTTTAACGGGCTTTGTCCTCACTCACCCGCTTCCTTGAAAAACTTCCTAGGAGGTCACCCATCCTATAATTGCTCCAAGTCAAGCACGCTTAACTATGGAGTTCTTAAGTGATGGGCTACCGAAAAGGATGTGCATCTTGTTAGTATAGGTAGTACCAATCAATTCATATAAGCCATCCTAAACTGTATAGTCCCATACCTACAGAGTCTCAGGATCCGTCTCATTCCGGTTTGTAATCGGTTCATTCACGCGTCCCTCCACCAAGAAGCCTGCCAGGAGCCTTTCCTTGTCCGTGCCTTCTTGTACCGACGACCACTCCCCGCCCTGGTCAGCCCCGTGTATGACACCCGCCATGGATTTATTATTCCAAAACTGTAATATTGAACATCTCCATTTCTCATGAGAGATGGCGAGGATCCATTCCCAATTGCATGGAAAAAGATCCTCTCCACTTTTTATCTCTCCATTTATGTCTATTTTCATAGATTTAGGACAACAATAAATGTGTATTATATACACATGTATGTAACCTGCCATGCATTTATTATTCCAAAACTTTCATATCGGACATCTCCATTTCTCATGAGAAATGGAGAGGATCCCTACCCGATCCCTTTGAAAAAGATCCTCTCCATTTTTTGTCTCTCCATTTATGTCTATTATCAAACTTTTAGGAAAAAAATAAATGTGTATTATGCACATGTATGTACGTAATCTGCCATGCATTTTTTATTTCAAAATTTTAATAATGGACATCTCCATTTCTCATGAGGAACGGAGAGGATCCCTTGGAAAAAGATCATCTCCATTTTTTATCTCTCTATTTATGTCTATTTTCAAAGTTTTAGGACAAAAATAAATGTGTATTAAACACATGTATGTAATCCGCCATCCATTTATTATTCCAAAAGTTTAATAATTGACATCTACTATCTAAAAATTTGCCTTGCCCTCGTAGGTCTGTCCAAATTGCCAATTAGGAGGAGCAACATTATCAAACTCCAACATTTTCCCATCACTTGTAGTCACCTGGAATGACAAGGCTTGTCCTACTAAATAAGTATCTCGTAAGCCAATGCTGTCCCCAATTATGTGACATAGGAATCCAAGAACTTTTGTTAGACCCTTTGATTTTGACACTAGAAACATCACCAGCATTGCCAACATTGTACACCAATACAAGCAACCAATAAGGGTTCCCTGTGAACTCAAACTTAACACCCCCTATTTTGATGCATGGGGTACGCCTATATTTCACGAGAATGATACCAGCTTTGTAATAGGCAATGGTAGTGAACATTCTCATAGATAAATCGAAGTGCTTTAGTGGAGGGTTGCACCAATTACCATCGGGTTTGGAATAATTCGGAGGGCAAAAATTTGTTGCAGTTATTTTGATGGAGCTTGCATTCTTTATGCACCATTGAGGGTCGTCGACACACATTATCTCAAAACAAGCACCACAAGCAAGCCCATCGTTGAATAGAGCAAGTGCTTAGTGCTGCAGTATGAAGCCCGTACCCTTGTTTGTGGAGATCACCATAGCCACAAGCACCCTCTGCATATCGAATATATTAACCAAAACATTGAGATTAATAGTACAGGTATTGATAACCAGTGTTCTTAAGGTATTGCATAAAAAATCCGAAAAAGCAAGCTTTTACGGAAAAACTAAATGTACCACTTCTCAAAACAATAAATTTATATCAGTTCTCATACAAATTTGTTTTTTTAATAACTTAACCAATGGCCTTAGGTTGCATTCTCGTATGATTAATTAATCATCAAATAACTAGTCTTTGGGTGAGAAAGAGAGAGAGTTATATATATACTCACTCATGGTTTCTTCACCCGCCATGTCACCATAAAAGGTTGCATGAGCATCATACCAATTGACGTCAATTCCAGCTGACTTGGCTCCGACAAAGAGCACCATGAAGAAGGCCAAAGGAGCAAAAGAGTACAACTTAGCCATGACTAGGGTATAGGGCAGAGAAAAGACGAGTTTCTTATGTAAGAATAGTTGGTTTTATTAAAGGTGGGGCAGTAATACTAGCTATGGATATGCCCGATTATTAATTAGCTATTTGAAAACATCCATTTTTTTTAGGAAAAAAAATTATATACTTATGTCAAAGTTATTGGTATTGGAAAAAGAACCTCTCCATTTTTCATCTCTACATTTATGTCTATTTTCAAATTTTTAGGAAAAAAATGTGTATTATACACATGTATGTAATCTGCCATGCATTCATTATTCCAAATTTTTAATAATAGACTTATCCATTTCTCATGAGAAATGGAGAGGATCCCTACCCGATCCCATGGAAAAAGATCCTCTCCAATTTTTATCTCTCCATTTATGTGTATTTTTAAAGTTTTAGGATAAAAATAAACGTGTATTATACACATGTATGTAATCCTCCATGCATTTATTATTCCAATGATTTAATAAAGGACATTTACATTTCTCATGGGAAAAGAAGAGGATCCTTACTCGATCCCATGGAAAACGATCTTCTTCATTTTTATCTCTCCATGCCATTTACGTCTGTTTTCAAAGCTTTAAGACAAAAAATAATGTGTACTATACACATGTATGTAATCCGCCATGAATTTATTATTCCAAACTTAAATAATGGACATCTCTATTTCTCATGAGAAATTGAGAGGATCCCTGCCCGATCACATGAAAAAATATCCTCCCCATTTTTTATCTCTCAATTTATGTATATTTGCAAAGTTTTAGGAGAAAAATAAATGTGTATTATACACATGTATGTTAGTCTCCATGAGTTTATTATCCCAAAACCTTAATAATGGATATCTCCATTTCTCATGAGAAATGGAGAGGATCCCTACCCGATCCCATGGGAAAGGATCCTCTCCATTTTTTATGTCTCCATTCATGTCTATATGCAAAGATTTAGGAAAAAATAAATGTATATTATACACATGTATGTTCGTAATCTCCCATGCATTTTTTATTCCAAAATTTTAATAATGGATATCCTCATTTCTCATGAGGAAAGAAGAGGATCCCTACTTGATCCCAAGGAAAAAGATCCACACCATTTTTTATCTCTCCATTTATGTCTATTTTCAAAATTTTAGGACAAAAATAATGTGTATCGTACACATGTATGTAATCCGCCATGAATTTATTATTCCAAAACTTCAATAATGGACATCTCCATTTCCAATGAGAAATGGAGAGGATCCCTACCTGATCCCTTTGGAAAAGATCTTCATTTTTTATATCTCCATTTGTCTATTTTCAAAGTTTTAGGAAAAAAATAAATATGCATTATCACTACAAGAAATGGATTTATTATTCCAAAACTTTCACAATGGAAATCTCCGTTTCTTATAAAAATGGAGTGGATCCCAACAGGAAAAAGATTGTCTCCATTTTTTATCTCTCAATTTATGTCTATTTTCAAAGTTTAGGACAAAAATAAATGTGTATTATACACATGTATGTAATTCTCCATGCATTTATTATTCCAAAATTTTAATAATGGACATCTCCATTTCTCATGAGAAATGGAGAGGATCCATACTCGATCCCATGGAAAAAGTGCGTCTCCATATTTTATCTCTCCATTTATGTCTATTTTCAAAGTTTTAGGACAAAAATAAATGTGTATTATACACATGTATGTAATTCTATGTGCATTTATTATTCAAAAACTTTAATAATGGACATCTCATTTTCTCATGAGAATAGGAGAGGATCCATACCCGTTCCCATGGAAAAAGATCCTCTCCATTTTTTATCTCTCCATTTATGTCTATTTTCAAAGTTTTAGGGAAAAAATAAATGTGTATTATACACATCTATGTATGTAATCTGCCAAGCATTTTTTTATTTCTAAATTTTAATAATGGACATCTCTACTTCTCATGAGGAACGGAGAGGATCCCTACCCGATCCCACAGAAAAAGATCCTCACCATTTTTTATCTCTCCATTTATGTCTATTTTCAAAATCTTATGACAAAAATAATGTGTATTGTACAATGTATGTTATCCGCCATGAATTTATTATTCCCAAACTTTAATAATGGACATCTCAATTTCTCATGAGAAATGGAAATGATCCCTTTGAAAAAGATCCTCTCCATTTTTTTATCTATTCGTTTATGTCTATTTTCAAAGTTTTAGGAAAAAAAATAAATGTTTATTATACACATCTGTGTAACCCGCCATGCATTTATTATTCCAAAACTTTAATATTGGACATCTCCATTTCTCTTGAGAAATAGAGAGGGTCCGGAAAAAGATCCTCTCCATTTTTTATCTCTCCATTTATGTCTATTTTCTAAGTTTTAACTTTTTGGACAAAAATAAATGTCTATTATAGACATGTATGTAATCCGCCATGTATTTATGATTCCCAAACTTTAATAATAGACATATCTATTTCTAATGAAAAATAGAGAGGATCCCTACCTGATACCATTGAAATAGATCCTCTCCATTTTTTTATCTCTCCATTTATGCATAATTTCAAATTTTTAGGAAAAAAATTTATGTGTATTATATACACATGTATGTAATCCGCCATGCATTTAGTATTCTAAAACTTTCACAATGGGCATCTCCATATCTCATGAGAAATGGAGGGATCCCTACCCGATCCCATGGAGAAAGATCCTCTCAATTTTTTATCTCACAAATTATGTCTATTTTCAAAGTGTTTGGACAAAAATAAATGTGTATTATTCACATGTATGTAATCCGCCATGCATTTATTATTACAAAATTTTAATAACGGACATCTCCATTTATCATGAAAAATGGAGAGGATCAAATCCCAACTCGATCCCATGTAAAAGATTCTCTCCATTTTTATCTCTCGATTTTTGTCTATTTTCCAAGTTTTAAGACAAAAAATAATTTGTACTATACACTTGTATGTAATCAACCTTGAATTTTTTATTCCAAAACTTAAATAATGGACATCTCCATTTCTATCCCTACCCGTTCCCATAGACATGTCCATTTTTTATCTCTCCATTTATGTCTACTTTCAAAGTTTTAAGAAAAAATAAATGTGTATTATAAAAACATGTTTGTAATAAGCTATGCATTTATTATTTCGAAACCTTAATATTCGTCATCTCCATTTCTCATGAGAAATGGAGAGGATCCTTACCCGATCCCGTGGAAAAAGACCCTCTCCATTTTTTTTATCTCTCCATTTATGTCTATTTTCTAAGTTTTAGGATAAAACTAAATGTCTATTGTACACACGTATGTAATCTGCCATGCCTTTATGATTCCCAAACTTTAATAATAGACATATCTATTTCTCATGAAAAATGGAGAGGATCCCTACCCGATCCCATTGAAAAAGATCCTCTCCATTTTTTATCTCTCCATATATGCCTATTTTCAAATTTTTAGGAAAAACTTATGTATATTATATACACATGTATGTAATCCGCCATGCATTTATTATTCCAAAACTTTCATAATGGGAATCTCAATATCTCATGAGAAATGGAGAGGATCCCTACCCGATCCCATAGAGAAAGATCCTCTCCAATTTTTATCTCTCCATTTATGTCTATTTTCAAAGTTTTAGGAAAAAAATAAATGTGTATTATACACATGTATGTAATCCGCCATGCATTTATTATTCCAAAACTTTATTAATGGACATCTCCATTTCTCATGAAAATGGAGAGGATCACTACCCGATCCTATGGAGAAAGATCCTCTCCAATTTTTACCTGTCCATTTATGTCTATTTTCAAAGTTTTAGGAAAATAAATTAATGTGTATTATACATATGTATGTAATCCGCCATGCATTTGTTAATCCAAAACTTTGGACATCTCCATTTCTCGTGAGAAATGGAGAGCATCCGGAATAAGATCCAAACTAATTTTTATCTCTCCATTTATGTCTATTTTCAAAGTTGTAGGACAAAAATAAATGTGTATTATGCACATGTATGTAATCCATCATGCATATATTATTCCCAAACTTTAATAATAGCCATATTCATTTCTCATGAAAAATGGAGAGGATCCCTACTCGATCCCATTGAAAAATATCCTCCCCAATTGTTATCTCACCATTTAAGTATATTTTCAAAGTTTTATGAAACAATAAATGTGTATTATAAACACATGTACGTAATCCGCCATGAATTTATTATTCAAAAAATTTAATAATGGACATGTCCATTTCTCATGAGAAATTGAGAGGATCCCGACCCTCTTTTTACATATTATCGGGTAGGGATCGTCTCTATTTCTCACGAGAAATGGAGATGTCCATTATTTAAGTTTTGGAATAATAAATTCAAGGTGGATTACATACATGTGTATAGTACAAATTATTTTTTGTAATAAAACATTGAAAATATACATAAATGGCGAGATAAAAAAAGGAGAAGATCTTTTTCAATGGGATCGGGTAGGGATCCTCTCCATTTCTCATGAGAATTAGAGATGTCTATTATTAAAGTTTTGGAATAATATATGCATGGCGGATTACATACATGTGTATAATACACATTTATTTTTGTCCAAAAACTTTGAAAATAGACATAAATGGAGATAAAAAATATTGAGAGGATATTTTCCAGAAAAAGATCCTCTCCATTTTTTATCTCTCCATTTATGTCAATTTTTATAGTTTTAGGAAAAAAAATTAAATGTCTATTATACACATGTCTGTAATCCGCCATGCATTTATTATTCCAAAACTTTAATATTAGGCATCTCCATTTCTCATGAGAAAAGGAGAGGATCCCTACCCGATCCCGTGGAAAATGATCCAGTTCATTTTTTATCTCTCCATTTATGTCTATTTTCAAAGTTTTAAGACAAAAAATAATGTGTACTGTACACATGTATGTAACCCTCCTTGAATTTATTATTCCAAAACTTAAATAATGGAGAGGATCCCTACCTGATGGAAAAAGATCCTCTCCATTTTTTATCTCACCATTTATGTCTATTTTCAAAGTTTAAGGAAAAAACTAAATGTTTATTATACACAAGTATGTAACCCGCAATGTATTTATTATTCCAAAACTTTAATATTGTACATCTCCGTTTCTCATGAGAAATGGAGAGGATCCCTACCTGATCACGTGGAAAAAGATACTCTCCACTTTTTATCTCTTCATTTATGTCTATTTTCTTAGTTTTAGAACAAAAATAATTGTGTATTTTACACATGTATGTAATCCGCCTTGCATTTATTATTCCAAAACCTTAATAATGGACTTCTCCATTTCTCATGAGAAACGGAGAGGATCCCTACTCGATCCCATAGAAAAAGATCCTCTCCACTTTTTATCATTCCATTTATTTCTATTTTCAAAATTTAAGGAAAAAAAATAAATGTGTATTATGCACATGTATGTACGTAATCTGCCATGCATTTGTTATTTCAAAACTTTAATAATCGACATCTCCATTTCTTTTGTCTATTTTCAAAGTTTTAGGAAAAAATAAATGTGTATTATATAAACATGTATGTAATCTTCCATGCATTTATTATTCCAAAACTTTCATAATGGACATCTCCATTTCTCATGAGAAATGGAGAGGATCCCTACCCGATCCCATTGAAAAAGATCTTCTCAATTTTTTATATCTCCATTTCTCTATTTTCAAACTTTTAGGAAAAAATATATGTGTTTTATATACACATGTATTTAATCCTCCATGCATTTATTATTCCAAAACTTTAATGATGGGCATCTCCATTTCTCATGAGAAAATGAGAAATGGAGAGGATCCATACCCGATCGCATAGAAAAAGATCCTCTCCATTTTTTATTTCTACATTTCCATTTGTTTTCAAAGTTTTTTGAAAAAATAAATAAATGTCTTTTATACACATGTATATAATCCGCCATGCATTTATTATTTAAAAACCTTAATAATGGACATATTCATTTCTCATGAGAAATGGAGAGGATCCATACCCGTTCCCATGGAAAAAGATCCTCTTCCTTTATTATGTCTCCATTTATGTCTATTTTCAAAGTTTTAGGAAAATAATAAATGTGTATTATTCACATGTATGTAACCCGCTGTAACATCACTGGCTGTTCTCTGGATTGACGACTGACCCCACAGACCAGCACGGGTCTTTTTTGCGGGCTTTGTCCAAACTCACCCGCTTCCTCGGAAAACTTCGAAGGAGGTCATCCATCCTATAATTGCTCCAAGTCAAGCACGCTTAACTATGGAGTTCTTAAGTGATGGGCTACCGAAAAGAATGTGCATCTTGTTAGTATAGGTAGTACCAATCAATTCACATAAGCCATCCTCAACTGTATAGTTCCATACCTACACAGTCTCAGGATCCGTCTCATTCCGGTGTGTAATTGGTTCATTCACGCATCCCTCCTCCTAGAAGCTTACCAGGAGCCTCTCCTTGTCCGTGCCTTCTTGTACTGACGACCACTCCCCGTCCTGGTCAGCCCCGTGTATGAAACCCGCCATGGATTTATTATTCCAAAACTTTAATATTGGACATCTCCATTTCTCATGAGAGATGGCGAGGATCCATTCCCGATCGCATGGAAAATGATTCTCTCCACTTTTTATCTCTCCATTTATGTCTATTTTCATAGATTTAGGACAACAATAAATGTGTATTATATACACATGTATGTAACCTGCCATGCATTTATTATTACAAAATTTTCATATCGGACATCTCCATTTCTCATGAGAAATGGAGAGGATCCCTACCCGATCCCTTTGAAAAAGATCTTCTCCATTTTTTATATCACCATTTGTCTATTTTCAAAGTTTTAGGAAAAAAATAAATGTGTATTATATACAAATGCATGTAATCCGCCATCCATTTATGGAAAAAGATCCTCTCCATTTATGTCTATTATCAAACTTTTAGGAAAAAAATAAATGTGTATTATGCACATGTATGTACGTAATCTGCCATGCATTTTTTATTTCAAAATTTTAATAATGGACATCTCCATTTCTCATGAGGAACGGAGAGGATCCCTTGGAAAAAGATCATCTCCATTTTTTATCTCTCTATTTATGTCTATTTTCAAAGTTTTAGGACAAAAATAAATGTGTATTAAACACATGTATGTAATCCGCCATGCATTTATTATTCCAAAAGTTTAATAATTGACATCTACTATCCAAAAATTTGCCTTGCCCTCGTAGGTCTGTCCAAATTGCCAATTAGGAGGAGCAACATTATCAAACTCCAACATTTTCCCATCACTTGTAGTCACCTGGAATGACAAGGCTTGTCCTACTAAATAAGTATCTGTAAGCCAATGCTGTCCCCAATTATGTGACATAGGAATCCAGTAACTTTTGTTAGACCCTTTGATTTTGACACTAGAAACATCACCAGCATTGCCAACATTGTACACCAATACAAGCAACCAATAAGGGTTCCCTGTGAACTCAAACTTAACACCCCCTATTTTGATGCATGGGGTACGCCTATATTTCACAGGAATGATACCAGCTTTGTAATAGGCAATGGTAGTGAACATTCTCATAGATAAATCGAAGTGCTTTAGTGGAGGGTTGCACCAATTACCATCGGGTTTGGAATAATTCGGAGGGCAAAAATTTGTTGCAGTTATTTTGATGGAGCTTGCATTCTTTATGCACCATTGAGGGTCGTCGACACACATTATCTCAAAACAAGCACCACAAGCAAGCCCATCGTTGAATAGAGCAGTGCTTAGTGCTGCAGTATGAAGCCCGTACCCTTGTTTGTGGAGATCACCATAGCCACAAGCACCCTCTGCATATCGAATATATTAACAAAAACATTGAGATTAATAGTACATGTATTGATAACTAGTGTTCTTAAGGTATTGCATAAAAAATCCGAAAAAGCAAGCTTTTACGGAAAAACTAAATGTACCACTTCTCAAAACAATAAATTTATATCAGTTCTCATACAAATTTGTTTTTTTAATAACTTAACCAATGGCCTTAGGTTGCATTCTCGTATGATTAATTAATCATCAAATAACTAGTCTTTGGGTGAGAAAGAGAGAGAGTTATATATATACTCACTCATGGTTTCTTCACCCGCCATGTCACCATAAAAGGTTGCATGAGCATCATACCAATTGACGTCAATGCCAGCTGACTTGGCTCCGACAAAGAGCACCATGAAGAAGGCCAAAGGAGCAAAAGAGTACAACTTAGCCATGACTAGGGTATAGGGCAGAGAAAAGACGAGTTTCTTATGTAAGAATAGTTGGTTTTTATAAAGGTGGGGCAGTAATACTAGCTATGGATATGCCCGATTATTAATTAGCTATTTGAAAACATCCATTTTTTTTAGGAAAAAAAATTACATACTTATGTCAAAGTTATTGGTATTGGAAAAAGAACCTCTCCATTTTTCATCTCTACATTTATGTCTATTTTCAAATTTTTAGGAAAAAAATGTATATTATACACATGTATGTAATCAGCCATGCATTCATTATTCCAAATTTTTAATAATAGACTTATCCATTTCTCATGAGAAATGGAGAGGATCCCTACCCGATCCCATGGAAAAAGATCCTCTCCAATTTTTATCTCTTCATTTATGTGTATTTTTAAAGTTTTAGGATAAAAATAAACGTGTATTATACACATGTATGTAATCCTCCATGCATTTATTATTCCAATAATTTAATAAAGGACATTTACATTTCTCATGGGAAAAGAAGAGGATCCTTACTCGATCCCATGGAAAACGATCTTCTTCATTTTTATCTCTCCATGCCATTTACGTCTGTTTTCAAAGCTTTAAGACAAAAAATAATGTGTACTATACACATGTATGTAATCCTCCATGAATTTATTATTCCAAACTTAAATAATGGACATCTCTATTTCTCATGAGAAATTGAGAGGATCCCTGCCCGATCACATGAAAAAATATCCTCTCCATTTTTTATCTCTCAATTGATGTATATTTTCAAAGTTTTAGGAGAAAAATAAATGTGTATTATACACATGTATGTAAGTCTCCACGAATTTATTATCCCAAAACCTTAATAATGGACATCTCCATTTCTCATGAGAAATGGAGAGGATCCCTACCCGATCGCATGGGAAAGGATCCTCTCCATTTTTTATTTCTCCATTCATGTCTATATGCAAAGATTTAGGAAAAAATAAATGTATATTATACACATGTATGTTCGTAATCTCCCATGCATTTTTTATTCCAAAATTTTAATAATGGATATCCTCATTTCTCATGAGGAAAGAAGAGGATCCCTACCTGATCCCAAGGAAAAAGATCCACACCATTTTTTTTATCTCTCCATTTATGTCTATTTTCAAAATTTTAGGACAAAAATAATGTGTATCGTACACATGTATGTAATCCGTCATGAATTTGTTATTCCAAAACTTCAATAATGGACATCTCCATTTCCAATGAGAAATGGAGAGGATCCCTTCCTGATCCCTTTGGAAAAGATCTTCATTTTTTATATCTCCATTTGTCTATTTTCAAAGTTTTAGGAAAAAAATAAATATGCATTCTCACTACAAGAAATGGATTTATTATTCCCAAACTTTCACAATGGAAATCTCCGTTTCTTATAAAAATGGAGAGGATCCCAACAGGAAAAAGATTGTCTCCATTTTTTATCTCAATTTATGTCTACTTTCAAAGTTTAGGACAAAAATAAATGTGTATTATACACATGTATGTAATTATCCATGCATTTATTATTCCAAAATTTTAATAATGGACTTCTCCATTTCTCATGAGAAATGGAGAGGATCCATACTCGATCCCATGGAAAAAGAGCGTCTCCATATTTATCTCTCCATTTATGTCTATTTTCAAAGTTTTAGTACAAAAATAAATGTGTATTATACACATGTATGTAATTCTCCATGCATTTATTATTCAAAAACTTTAATAATGGACATCTCCTTTTCTCATGAGAATAGGAGGGGATCCATACCCGTTCCCATGGAAAAAGATCCTCTCCATTTTTTATCTCTCCATTTATGTCTATTTTCAAAGTTTTAGGGAAAAAATAAATGTGTATTATACACATGTATGTATGTAATCTGCCATGCATTTTTTATTTCTAAATTTTAATAATGGACATCTCTACTTCTCATGAGGAACGGAGTGGATCCCTACCCGATCCCACGGAAAAAGATCCTCACCATTTTTTATCTCTCCATTTATGTCTATTTTCAAAATCTCATGACAAAAATAATGTGTATTGTACAATGTATGTTATCCGCCATGAATTTATTATTCCCAAACTTTAATAATGGACATCTCAATTTCTCATGAGAAATGGAAAGGATCCCTTTGAAAAAGATCCTCTCCATTTTTTTATCTCTTCGTTTATGTCTATTTTCAAAGCTTTAGGAAAAAATATAAATGTTTATTATACACATGTGTGTAACCCTCCATGCATTTATTATTCCAAAACTTTAATACTGGACATCTCCATTTCTCTTGAGAAATAGAGAGGGTCCGGAAAAGATCCTCTCCATTTTTTATCTCTCCATTTATGTCTATTTTCTAAGTTTTAGCTTTTTGGACAAAAATAAATGTCTATTATAGACATGTATGTAATCCGCCATGTATTTATGATTCCCAAACTTTAATAATAGACATATCTATTTCTAATGAAAAATAGAGAGGATCCCTACCTGATACCATTGAAAAAGATCCTCTCCATTTTTTATCTCTCCATTTATGCATAATTTCAAATTTTTAGGAAAAAAATTTATGTGTATTATATACACATGTATGTAATCTGCCATGCATTTAGTGTAACACCCCGATTTTCGCTGCTTCGTGATATCGGTAATAAATATATAAATATATATTTTTATCTGAGACTTATAAAACGATTTTGGATAAATCAAGGTTATTTCCTTGTTATACTTATTTTCATAAGGTTACGGGGAAGTTTTTGGTTGAAAATTCAGACGGAAGCCGGTCTGCGTTTTTGTGTTTTCACCGACAAGTAAAAGTTTCTTGCTCGGAAGACCTAATTTTAATTCGTGAACGAGATGAAAAATGTTTTTATCGTATTTTCTACGATACAGGAAGTTTTGAGTATGAAACTTAGTTGTTTAGTCACTAATCCATGATTTAGGTTAATTAAGGACCATTAATCTGTGACTTAATCATGATTAGCAATTTTAAGGATTTTGAACCCTAAAAGTCAGCCCTTGGCCGAAACCTAACCCTCATGATCTAAGTATGTTGTGGTTTGATTTGATTTATTTTGGTTCAATTCGTTTGAAGGAATCAATCGGGTTGGTTTGACCTAAAGCCGACGGAGGAAACCGGATTAAATCGGGAGGTTGTTTGAAAACGTTAGTTGAGTCTTCAAGAGGTAAGGGGAGCTTACCTGAGGGATTTTCTCTATAACTATTTGCTTTTAGTGTGGCTTATATGATTTATATGTGGTTTGTGATTAATTGTTTATGTTGTTTACGATGTGTTGTTTATCTGTGTATCGTTGATTGATCTGATTTTCATTATCTGCAGTAGTATATTATGTTGTTATGATGCATGATCTGCCCGGGGATATAATTATGATGATGTTGTTGAATGTTGAATGTTGAATGTTGTTTGAGAGGCCTGACAGTGGTCAGTGCACAACCGATTAATGAGATAAAAGATTTAATAAACTGTGAAATTTATATTCAATGTTTTATGGGGAACGTTGGAATATAATAGTAGAGGAAAATATGATTTTGGAAAAATAATGAGTTTTGAGAAATATTATTATTTTAATGATTTATTAGTGTAAAATAAGTTTATGAGTCACGGTGAGAGTGTAATCGTGAAATTTTTTTAGTACTGCTAATTTTTACACAAGAAATTCTGAAATATTATAAAAAGTGATTTTGTGATATTAATATTCGAAAAGACCTTATTTATTATACAAGAAAATTATTTTAGAAGAAATGTCAAAGTTTGACTTAAAGACGTTTTCTTTGAAAATGCTAAACGACGGCAAGTTTCGAAATTATTTATGAGGAAAGTTTAGAAACAACAATACTTAATTTAAGAAGAGATTTAGTCTGAAATGATTTGATTTTTGAGTTGAAGTTTCAGTTAAAAAAAATTGTTGATGATTTGACGTTATTTTGGAAAAATTGTGTTTCCAAAGGAAAAGTAGATTTTCTATGAATTGACGTTTTATAAACGAATTTCAAGTAGAAAGAATTTTCGGTAAATGAGTTTTACTTAATGACGTAAAGGACGCTATAGAACTTAGTAACTGAGATGTAGGGATGCTAGTGTTCTTAAGACGTTGTCTTATTTTGGACATGTAAAACGATGTAAAAGATGTAAAAAGATGTAAAAGATGTACAAAGATGTAAGAGATGTAAAAAGATGTAAAACGATGTAAGACGATATAAAAATATGTAGAACGATGTAAGATGTAAAAAGATGTAAGAAGATGTAAAAAGATGTAAAAATGATGTAAAATGATGTTATGGAACTTAATAACCGAGACGTCGGGGTATTAAGGTTAGTTGTGTTGTAGACTAGGTATCTACTAAAAGAAGTTAACACATTGTAAGATGTTTTCTACTACCACGAACCTAAGACTGATTGCAAGGTCTAGGGGCTTCGTGATTGAGCACTCGGAGTTTGAGGTCCTGTGTTGTTAATAAAAGATGTAAAGATGTTTCAAACGATGTTAAGTCGTAAGCTTTTGAGAGCTTTGACAAATAAAGATATAGCACAAAGAAAAGTGTTGAGAACAAAATGTTTTCTTGCATGCATTTGGCAGACGTGCCATGATTAAACGAGGGATTACCTTGCGGCGTCAGGGTATATCGTACAAAGATGTTCTCATTGTGCCCGGGGTTTGGACAATGAGGCCCCATCTCAGAGTGTTATCACTGTACCACGATGTTGGACAGTGTGCGATGGGCGTGCCTGTGGCTGTTTGCCTGTGGCAATTGAGTCTGATCAACTCATCACGAGGTTTACGAGGTTGGAGATATATCATGAGATCAAGTATGAATGTTTAGAAGATGTATTGTAGTGTTCATGCATAGTTTTCCAACGTTGATGTTTGGGGTGTGAAACCCATTGATAAACGATGTGATATAATATGAATGAGTACGTTGTTATAGACATGTATATGTGTATGTTCAATCTTTTGTGTTGTGCATTTAGTTATGGTGATGAATCCATATATTGGCCACTCACCCTTACAACCATATCAGAGTTGTACGATGGGTATGATCCTTACAAGAAGACGAAGGATGTCTAGTTCGAGGCATGCTGTGCTGTTTTATCGGTTGTAGTGTCCGTTAGTTACGACCAGCTTAGGTAATGTTATGTTTTAAGAATAAAGTTGATTATGGTTTATGTGAGAAAAATGAGGCAGTATAGTTGGAGGACTTATATACATTATGTAGTTAAGTGTGATTTGAATACGTTGTTGTGGTCATGAGGTTAAAATAAGGAGGAAAAGAAATTTTTTTATCACCATATTTTGAAGAGATAAACGTTGAGAAAACATTATTTTCCGAAAGCAACCAGCAAATTAAGTTTTATTTCTGCAAGCGGGTAACCATGTGATGACCCAAGATTAGGGTGTCACATTTAGTATTCTAAAACTTTCACAATGGGCATCTCCATATCTCATGAGAAATGGAGGGATCCCTACCCGATCCCATGGAGAAAGATCCTCTCAATTTTTTATCTCACAAATTATGTCTATTTTTAAAGTGTTTGGACAAAAATAAACGTGTATTATTCACATGTATGTAATCCTCCATGCATTTATTATTACAAAATTTTAATAATGGACATATCCATTTATCATGAAAAATGGAGAGGATCAAATCCCAACTCGATCCCATGTAAAAGATTCTCTCCATTTTTATCTCTCGATTTTTGTCTATTTTCCAAGTTTTAAGATAAAAAATAATTTGTACTATACACTTGTATGTAATCAACCTTGAATTTTTTATTCCAAAACTTAAATAATGGACATCTCCATTTCAATCCCTACCCGTCCCCATAGACATGTCCATTTTTTATCTCTCCATTTATGTCAACTTTCAAAGTTTTAAGAAAAAATAAATGTGTATTATAAAAACAAGTTTGTAATAAGCTATGCATTTATTATTTCGAAACCTTAATATTCAACATCTCCATTTCTCATGAGAAATGGAGAGATCCTTACCCGATCCCATGGAAAAAGATCTTCTCCATTTTTTATCTCTCCATTTATGTCTATTTTCTAAGTTTTAGGATAAAACTAAATGTCTATTGTACACATATATGTAATCTGCCATGCCTTTATGATTCCCAAACTTTAATAATAGACATATCTATTTCTCATGAAAAATGGAGAGGATCCCTACCCGATCCCATTGAAAAAGATCCTCTCCATTTTTTATCTTTCCATATATGCCTATTTTCAAATTTTTAGGAAAAACTTATGTATATTATATACACATGTATGTAATCCGCCATGCATTTATTATTCCAAAACTTTCATAATGGGAATCTCAATATCTCATGAGAAATGCAGAGGATCCGGAATAAGATCCAAACTAATTTTTATCTCTCCATTTATGTCTATTTTCAAAGTTGTAGGACAAAAATAAATGTGTATTATGCACATGTATGTAATCCGTCATGCATATATTACTCCCAAACTTTAATAATAGCCATATTCATTTCTCATGAAAAATGGAGAGGATCCCTACTCGATCCCATTGAAAAATATCCTCCCCAATTGTTATCTCACCATTTAAGTATATTTTCAAAGTTTTAGGAAACAATAAATGTGTATTATAAACACATGTACGTAATCCGCCATGAATTTATTATTCAAAAAATTTAATAATGGACATGTCCATTTCTCATGAGAAATTGAGAGGATCCCGACCCTCTTTTTACATATGATCGGGTAGGGATCATCTCTATTTCTCACGAGAAATGGAGATGTCCATTATTTAAGTTTTGGAATAATAAATTCAAGGTGGATTACATACATGTGTATAGTACAAATTATTTTTTGTAATAAAACATTGAAAATAGACATAAATGGCGAGATAAAAAAGGGAGAAGATCTTTTTCAATGGGATCGGGTAGGGATCCTCTCCATTTCTCATGAGAAATAGAGATGTCCATTATTAAAGTTTTGGAATAATATATGCATGGCGGATTACATACATGTGTATAATACACATTTATTTTTGTCCAAAAACTTTGAAAATAGACATAAATGGAGATAAAAAAATATTGAGAGGATTTTTTCCAGAAAAAGATCCTCTCCATTTTTTATCTCTCCATTTATGTCAATTTTTAGAGTTTTAGGAAAAAAATTAAATGTCTATTATACACATGTCTGTAATCCGCCATGCATTTATTATTCCAAAACTTTAATATTAGGCATCTCCATTTCTCATGAGAAAAGGAGAGGATCCCTACCCGATCCCGTGGAAAATGATCCAGTTCATTTTTTATCTCTCCATTTATGTCTATTTTCAAAGTATTAAGACAAAAAATAATGTGTACTATACACATGTATGTAATCCTCCTTGAATTTATTATTCCAAAACTTAAATAATGGAGAGGATCCCTACCTGATGGAAAAAGATCCTTTCTATTTTTTATCTCACCATTTTGTCTATTTTCAAAGTTTAAGGAAAAAACTAAATGTTTATTATACACAAGTATGTAACCCGCAATGTATTTATATTATTCCAAAACTTTAATATTGTACATCTCCGTTTCTCATGAGAAATGGAGAGGATCCCTACCCGATCACATGGAAAAAGATACTCTCCACTTTTTATCTCTTCGTTTATTTCTATTTTCATAGTTTTAGAACAAAAATAATTGTGTATTTTACACATGTATGTAATCCACCTTGCAGTTATTATTCCAAAACCTTAATAATGGACATCTCCATTTCCCATGAGAAACGGAGAGGATCCCTACTCTATCCCATAGAAAAAGATCCTCTCCATTTTTTATCATTCCATTTATTTCTATTTTCAAAATTTAAGGAAAAAAATAAATGTGTATTATGCACATGTATGTACGTAATCTGCCATGCATTTGTTATTTCAACACTTTAATAATCGACATCTCCATTTCTCATGAGAAATGGAGATGTCCATTGTCTATTTTCAAAGTTTTAGGAAAAAATAAATGTGTATTATATAAACATGTATGTAATCTTCCATGCATTTATTATTCCAAAACTTTCATAATGGACATCTCCATTTCTCATGAGAAATGGAGAGGATCCCTACCTGATCCCATTGAAAAAGATCTTCTCAATTTTTTATATTTCCATTTCTCTATTTTCAAACTTTTAGGAAAAAATAAATGTGTTTTATATACACATGTATGTAATCCTCCATGCATTTATTATTCCAAAACTTTAATGATGGACATCTCCATTTCTCATGAGAAAATGAGAAATGGAGAGGATCCATACCCGATCACATAGATAAAGATCCTCTCCATTTTTTATTTCTACATTTCCATTTGTTTCCAAAGTTTTTTGAAAAAATAAATAAATGTCTTTTATACACATGTATATAATCCGCCATGCATTTATTATTTTAAAACCTTAATAATGGACATATTCATTTCTCATGAGAAATGGAGAGGATCCATACCCGTTCCCATGGAAAAAGATCCTCTTCCTTTATTATGTCTCCATTTATGTCTATTTTCAAAGTTTTAGGAAAATAATAAATGTGTATTATACACATGTATGTAACCCGCTGTAACATCATTGGCTGTTCTCTGGATTGACGACTGACCCCACAGACCAGCACGGGTCTTTTTTGCGGGCTTTGTCCAAACTCACCCGCTTCCTCGGAAAACTTCGAAGGAGGTCACCCATCCTATAATTGCTCCAAGTCAAGCACGCTTAACTATGGAGTTCTTAAGTGATGGGCTACCGAAAAGAATGTGCATCTTGTCAGTATAGGTAGTACCAATCAATTCACATAAGCCATCCTCAACTGTATAGTTCCATACCTACACAGTCTCAGGATCCGTCTCATTCCGGTGTGTAATTGGTTCATTCACGCGTCCCTCCTCCTAGAAGCTTACCAGGAGCCTCTCCTTGTCCGTACCTTCTTGCACTGACGACCACTCCCCATCCTGGTCAGCCCCGTGTATGAAACCCGCCATGGATTTATTATTCCAAAACTTTAATATTGGACATCTCCATTTCTCATGAGAGATGGCAAGGATCCATTCCCGATCGCATGGAAAATGATTCTCTCCACTTTTTATCTCTCCATTTATGTCTATTTTCATAGATTTAGGACAACAATAAATGTGTATTATATACACATGTATGTAACCTGCCATGCATTTATTATTACAAAATTTTCATATCGGACATCTCCATTTCTCATGAGAAATGGAGAGGATCCCAACCCGATCCCTTTGAAAAAGATCTTCTCCATTTTTTATATCACCATTTGTCTATTTTCAAAGTTTTAGGAAAAAAATAAATGTGTATTATATACAAATGCATGTAATCCGCCATCCATTTATGGAAAAAGATCCTCTCCATTTTTTGTCTCTCCATTTATGTCTATTATCAAACTTTTAGGAAAAAAATAAATGTGTATTATGCACATGTATGTACGTAATCTGCCATGCATTTTTTATTTCAAAATTTTAATAATGGACATCTCCATTTCTCATGAGGAACGGAGAGGATCCCTTGGAAAAAGATCATCTCCATTTTTTATCTCTCTATTTATGTCTATTTTCAAAGTTTTAGGACAAAAATAAATGTGTATTAAACACATGTATGTAATCCGCCATCCATTTATTATTCCAAAAGTTTAATAATTGACATCTACTATCTAAAAATTTGCCTTGCCCTCGTAGGTCTGTCCAAATTGCCAATTAGGAGGAGTAACATTATCAAACTCCAACATTTTCCCATCACTTGTAGTCACCTGGAATGACAAGGCTTGTCCTACTAAATAAGTATCTGTAAGCCAATGCTGTCCCCAATTATGTGACATAGGAATCCAGTAACTTTTGTTAGACCCTTTGATTTTGACACTAGAAACATCACCAGCATTGCCAACATTGTACACCAATACAAGCAACCAATAAGGGTTCCCTGTGAACTCAAACTTAACACCCCCTATTTTGATGCATGGGGTACGCCTATATTTCACAGGAATGATACCAGCTTTGTAATAGGCAATGGTAGTGAACATTCTCATAGATAAATCGAAGTGCTTTAGTGGAGGGTTGCACCAATTACCATCGGGTTTGGAATAATTCGGAGGGCAAAAATTTGTTGTAGTTATTTTGATGGAGCTTGCATTCTTTATGCACCATTGAGGGTCGTCGACACACATTATCTCAAAACAAGCACCACAAGCAAGCCCATCGTTGAATAGAGCAGTGCTTAGTGCTGCAGTATGAAGCCCGTACCCTTGTTTGTGGAGATCACCATAGCCACAAGCACCCTCTGCATATCGAATATATTAACCAAAACATTGAGATTAATAGTACAGGTATTGATAACCAGTGTTCTTAAGGTATTGCATAAAAAATCCGAAAAAGCAAGCTTTTACGGAAAAACTAAATGTACCACTTCTCAAAACAATAAATTTATATCAGTTCTCATACAAATTTGTTTTTTTAATAACTTAACCAATGGCCTTAGGTTGCATTCTCGTATGATTAATTAATCATCAAATAACTAGTCTTTGGGTGAGAAAGAGAGAGTTATATATATACTCACTCATGGTTTCTTCACCCGCCATGTCACCATAAAAGGTTGCATGAGCATCATACCAATTGACGTCAATGCCAGCTGACTTGGCTCTGACAAAGAGCACCATGAAGAAGGCCAAAGGAGCAAAAGAGTACAACTTAGCCATGACTAGGGTATAGGGCAGAGAAAAGACGAGTTTCTTATGTAAGAATAGTTGGTTTTTATAAAGGTGGGGCAGTAATACTAGCTATGGATATGCCCGATTATTAATTAGCTATTTGAAAACATCCATTTTTTTAGGAAAAAAAATTACATACTTATGTCAAAGTTATTGGTATTGGAAAAAGAACCTCTCCATTTTTCATCTCTACATTTATGTCTATTTTCAAATTTTTAGGAAAAAAATGTATATTATACACATGTATGTAATCTGCCATGCATTCATTATTCCAAATTTTTAATAATAGACTTATCCATTTCTCATGAGAAATGGAGAGGATCCCTACCCGATCCCATGGAAAAAGATCCTCTCCAATTTTTATCTCTCCATTTATGTGTATTTTTAAAGTTTTAGGATAAAAATAAACGTGTATTATACACATGTATGTAATCCTCCATGCATTTATTATTCCAATAATTTAATAAAGGACATTTACATTTCTCATGGGAAAAGAAGAGGATCCTTACTCAATCCCATGCAAAACGATCTTCTTCATTTTTATCTCTCCATGCCATTTACGTCTGTTTTCAAAGCTTTAAGACAAAACATAATGTGTACTATACACATGTATGTAATCCTCCATGAATTTATTATTCCAAACTTAAATAATGGACATCTCTATTTCTCATGAGAAATTGAGAGGATCCCTGCCCGATCACATGAAAAAATATCCTCCCCATTTTTTATCTCTCAATTTATGTATATTTTCAAAGTTTTAGGAGAAAAATAAATGTGTATTATACACATGTATGTAAGTCTCCACGAATTTATTATCCCAAAACCTTAATAATGGAGATCTCCATTTCTCATGAGAAATGGAGAGGATCCCTACCCGATCCCCTGGGAAAGGATCCTCTCCATTTTTTATTTCTCCATTCATGTCTATATGCAAAGATTTAGGAAAAAATAAATGTATATTATACACATGTATGTTCGTAATCTCCCATGCATTTTTTATTCCAAAATTTTAATAATGGATATCCTCATTTCTCATGAGGGAAAGAAGAGGATCCCTACGATCCCAAGGAAAAGATCCACACCATGTTTTTATCTCTCCATTTATGTCTATTTTCAAAATTTTAGGACAAAAATAATGTGTATCGTACACATGTATGTAATCCGTCATGAATTTATTATTCCAAAACTTCAATAATGGACATCTCCATTTCCAATGAGAAATGGAGAGGATCCCCTTCCGATCCCTTTGGAAAAGATCTTCATTTTTATATCTCCATTTGTCTATTTTCAAAGTTTTAGGAAAAAAATAAATATGCATTCTCACTACAAGAAATGGATATATTATTCCCAAACTTTCAAAATGGAAATCTCCGTTTCTTATAAAAATGGAGAGTATACAAAAATGAAAAAGATAGTCTCCATTATTTGTCTCAATTTATGTCTACTTTCAAAGTTTAGGACAAAAATAAATGTGTATTATACACATGTATGTAATTATCCATGCATTTATTATTCCAAAATTTTAATAATGGACTTCTCCATTTCTCATGAGAAATGGAGAGGATCCATACTCGATCCCATGGAAAAGAGCGTCTCCATATTTATCTCTCCATTTATGTCTATTTTCAAAGTTTTAGTACAAAAATAAATGTGTATTATACACATGTATGTAATTCTCCATGCATTTATTATTCAAAAACTTTAATAATGGACATCTCCTTTTCTCATGAGAATAGGAGGGGATCCATACCCGTTCCCATGGAAAAAGATCCTCTCCATTTTTTATCTCTCCATTTATGTCTATTTTCAAAGTTTTAGGAAAAAATAAATGTGTATTATACACATGTATGTATGTAATCTGCCATGCATTTTTTATTTCTAAATTTTAATAATGGACATCTCTACTTCTCATGAGGAACGGAGTGGATCCCTACCCGATCCCACGGAAAAAGATCCTCACCATTTTTTATCTCTCCATTTATGTCTATTTTCAAAATCTCATGACAAAAATAATGTGTATTGTACAATGTATGTTATCCGCCATGAATTTATTATTCCCAAATTTTAATAATGGACATCTCAATTTCTCATGAGAAATGGAAAGGATCCCTTTGAAAAAGATCCTCTCCATTTTTTTATCTCTTCGTTTATGTCTATTTTCAAAGCTTTAGGAAAAAATATAAATGTTTATTATACACATGTGTGTAACCCTCCATGCATTTATTATTCCAAAACTTTAATACTGGACATCTCCATTTCTCTTGAGAAATAGAGAGGGTTCGGAAAAAGATCCTCTCCATTTTTTATCTCTACATTTATGTCTATTTTCTAAGTTTTAGCTTTTTGGACAAAAATAAATGTCTATTATAGACATGTATGTAATCCGCCATGTATTTATGATTCCCAAACTTTAATAATAGACATATCTATTTCTAATGAAAAATAGAGAGGATCCCAACCTGATACATTTGAAAAAGATCCTCTCCATTTTTTATCTCTCCATTTATGCATAATTTCAAATTTTTAGGAAAAAAATTTATGTGTATTATATACACATGTATGTAATCCGCCATGCATTTAGTGTAACACCCCGATTTTCGCTGCTTCGTGATATCGGTAATAAATATATAAATATATATTTTTATCTGAGACTTATAAAACGATTTTGGATAAATCAAGGTTATTTCCTTGTTATACTTATTTTCATAAGGTTACGGGGAAGTTTTTGGTTGAAAATTCGAGACGGAAGCCGTTGCCGTTTTTCGTGTTTTCACCTTGTGAAAAGTTTACTTTCGGAAGACCTAATTTTAATTCGTGAACGAGATGAAAAATGTTTTTATCGTATTTTTTCTACGATACAGGAAGTTTTGAGTATGAAACTTAGTTGTTTAGTCACTAATCCATGATTTAGGTTAATTAAGGACCATTAATCTGTGACTTAATCATGATTAGCAATTTTAAGGATTTTGAACCCTAAAAAGTCAGCCCTTGGCCGAAACCTAACCCTCATGATCTAAGTATGTTGTGGTTTGATTTGATTTATTTTGGTTCAATTCGTTTGAAGGAATCAATCGGGTTGGTTTGACCTAAAGCCGACGGAGGAAACCGGATTAAATCGGGAGGTTGTTTGAAAACGTTAGTTGAGTCTTCAAGAGGTAAGGGAGCTTACGAGGGATTTTCTCTATAACTATTTGCTTTTAGTGTGGCTTATATGATTTATATGTGGTTTGTGATTAATTGTTTATGTTGTTTACGATGTGTTGTTTATCCGTGTATCGTTGATTGATCTGATTTTCATTATCTGCAGTAGTATATTATGTTGTTATGATGCATGATCTGCCCGGGGATATAATTATGATGATGTTGTTGAATGTTGAATGTTGAATGTTGTTTGAGAGGGCCTGGCGGTGGTCGAGTGCACAACCGATTAATGAGATAAAAGATTTAATAAAGCGTGAAATTTATATTCAATGTTTTATGGGAACGTTGGAATATAATAGTAGAGGAAAATATGATTTTGGAAAAATAATGAGTTTTGAGAAATATTATTATTTTAATGATTTATTAGTGTAAAATAAGTTTATGAGTCACGGTGAGAGTGTAATCGTGAAATTTTTTTTTAATCTGCTAATTTTTACACAAGAAATTCGAAATATTATAAAAGTGATTTTGTGATATTAATATTCGAAAAGACCTTATTTATTATACAAGAAAATTATTTTATAAGAAATGTCAAAGTTTGACTTAAAGACGTTTTCTTTGAAAATGCTAAACGACTGACAAGTTTGAAATTATTTACGAGGAAAGTTTAGAAACAACGATACTTAATTTAAGAAGAGATTTAGTACGAAATGATTTGATTTTTGAGTTGAAGTTTGGTTAAAAAAAAATTGTTGATGATTTGGCGTTATTTTGGAAAAATTGTGTTTCCAAAGGAAAAGTAGATTTTCTATGAATTGACGTTTTATAAGCGAATTTCAAGTAGAAAGAATTTTCGGTAAATGAGTTTTACTTAATGACGTAAAGGACGCTATAGAACTTAGTAAGCTGAGATGTAGGGATGCTAGTGTTCTTAAGGCGTTGTCTTATTTTGGACATGTAAAACGATGTAAAAGATGTAAAAAGATGTAAAAGATGTACAAAGATGTAAGAGATGTAAAAGATGTAAAGCGATGTAAGACGATATAAAAATATGTAGAACGATGTAAGATGTAAAAGATGTAAGAAGATGTAAAAAGATGTAAAAATGATGTAAAATGATGTTATGGAACTTAATAACCAAGGCGTCAAGGTATTAAGGTTAGTTGTGTTGTAGACTAGGTATCTACTAAAAGTTAACACATTGTAATATGTTTTCTACTACCACGAACCTAAGACCGATTGCAAGGTCTAGGGGCTTCGTGATTGAGCACTCGGAGTTTGAGGTCCTGTGTTGTTAATAAAAGATGTAAAGATGTTTCAAGCGATGTTAAGTCGTAAGCTTTTTGAGAGCTTTGACAAATAAAAAAATAACACAAAGAAAAGTATTGAGAACAAAATGTTTTCTTGCATGCATTTGCGGAGCGTGCCATGATTAAGCGAGGGATTACCTTGCGGCGTCGGGGTATATCGTACAAAGATGTTCTCATTGTGCCGGGGTTTGGACAATGAGGCCCCATCTCAGTGTTATCACTGTACCACGATGTTGGGACGGTGTGCGATGGGCGATGCTGTGGCTATTTGCCTGTGGCAATTGAGTCGATCAACTCATCACGAGGTTTACGAGGTTGGAGATATATCATGAGATCAAGTATGAATGTTTAGAAGATGTATTGTAGTGTTCATGCATAGTTTTCCATCGTTGAGGTTTGGGGTGTGAAACGCATTGATAAGCGATGTGATATTTTATGAATGAGTACGTTGTTATATACATGTTTATGTGTTTGTTCAATCTTTTGTGTTGTTCTTTTAGTTTTGGTGATGAATCCATATATTGGCCACTCACCCTTACAACCATATCGAGTTGTACGATGGGTATGATCCTTACAAGAAGACGAAGGATGTCTAGTTCGAGGCATCTTTGTCTTTGTTTTATCGGTTGTAGTGTCCGTAAGTTCTTCGACCGACTTAGGTAATGTTATGTTTTAAGAATAAAGTTGATTATGGTTTATGTGAGAAAAATGAGGCAGTATAGTTGGAGGACTTATATACATTATGTAGTTAAGTGTGATTTGAATACGTTGTTGTGGTCATGAGGTTAAAATAAGGAGGAAAAGAAATTTTTTTTATCACCATATTTTGAAGAGATAAACGTTGAGAAAACATTATTTTCCGAAAGCAACCAGCAAATTAAGTTTTATTTCTGCAAGCGGGTAACCATGTGATGACCCAAGATTAGGGTGTCACATTT
Organism: Sophora flavescens; assembly: GCA_030762895.1. Lineage (NCBI taxonomy): Eukaryota > Viridiplantae > Streptophyta > Magnoliopsida > Fabales > Fabaceae > Sophora > Sophora flavescens. The sequence goes on from CM061065.1 coordinate 55,924,425, forward strand.
AGTATTCTAAAACTTTCACAATGGGCATCTCCATATCTCATGAGAAATGGAGGGATCCCTACCCGATCCCATGGAGAAAGATCCTCTCAATTTTTTATCTCACAAATTATGTCTATTTTTAAAGTGTTTGGACAAAAATAAACGTGTATTATTCACATGTATGTAATCCTCCATGCATTTATTATTACAAAATTTTAATAATGGACATATCCATTTATCATGAAAAATGGAGAGGATCAAATCCCAACTCGATCCCATGTAAAAGATTCTCTCCATTTTTATCTCTCGATTTTTGTCTATTTTCCAAGTTTTAAGATAAAAAATAATTTGTACTATACACTTGTATGTAATCAACCTTGAATTTTTATTCCAAAACTTAAATAATGGACATCTCCATTTCAATCCCTACCCGTCCCCATAGACATGTCCATTTTTTATCTCTCCATTTATGTCAACTTTCAAAGTTTTAAGAAAAAATAAATGTGTATTATAAAAACAAGTTTGTAATAAGCTATGCATTTATTATTTCGAAACCTTAATATTCAACATCTCCATTTCTCATGAGAAATGGAGAGATCTACCGATCCCATGGAAAAAGATCTTCTCCATTTTTTATCTCTCCATTTATGTCTATTTTCTAAGTTTTAGGATAAAACTAAATGTCTATTGTACACATATATGTAATCTGCCATGCCTTTATGATTCCCAAACTTTAATAATAGACATATCTATTTCTCATGAAAAATGGAGAGGATCCCTACCCGATCCCATTGAAAAAGATCCTCTCCATTTTTTATCTTTCCATATATGCCTATTTTCAAATTTTTAGGAAAAACTTATGTATATTATATACACATGTATGTAATCCGCCATGCATTTATTATTCCAAAACTTTCATAATGGGAATCTCAATATCTCATGAGAAATGCAGAGGATCCGGAATAAGATCCAAACTAATTTTTATCTCTCCATTTATGTCTATTTTCAAAGTTGTAGGACAAAAATAAATGTGCATTATACACATGTATGTAATCCGTCATGCATATATTACTCCCAAACTTTAATAATAGCCATATTCATTTCTCATGAAAAATGGAGAGGATCCCTACTCGATCCCATTGAAAAATATCCTCCCCAATTGTTATCTCACCATTTAAGTATATTTTCAAAGTTTTAGGAAACAATAAATGTGTATTATAAACACATGTACGTAATCCGCCATGAATTTATTATTCAAAAAATTTAATAATGGACATGTCCATTTCTCATGAGAAATTGAGAGGATCCCGACCCTCTTTTTACATATGATCGGGTAGGGATCGTCTCTATTTCTCACGAGAAATGGAGATGTCCATTATTTAAGTTTTGGAATAATAAATTCAAGGTGGATTACATACATGTATAGTACAAATTATTTTTGTAATAAAACATTGAAAATAGACATAAATGGCGAGATAAAAAGGAGAAGATCTTTTTCAATGGGATCGAAAGAGATCCTCTCCATTTCTCATGAGAAATAGAGATGTCCATTATTAAAGTTTTGGAATAATATATGCATGGCGGATTACATACATGTGTATAATACACATTTATTTTTGTCCAAAACTTTGAAAATAGACATAAATGGAGATAAAAATATTGAAAGGATTTTTTCCAGAAAAAGATCCTCTCCATTTTTTATCTCTCCATTTATGTCAAATTTTAGAGTTTTAGGAAAAAAATTAAATGTCTATTATACACATGTCGTAATCCGCCATGCATTTATTATTCCAAAACTTTAATATTAGGCATCTCCATTTCTCATGAGAAAAGGAGAGGATCCCTACCCGATCCGTGGAAAATGATCCAGTTCATTTTTTATCTCTCCATTTATGTCTATTTTCAAAGTATTAAGACAAAAATAATGTGTACTATACACATGTATGTAATCCTCCTTGAATTTATTATTCCAAAACTTAAATAATGGAGAGGATCCTACCTGATGGAAAAAGATCCTTTCTATTTTTTATCTCACCATTTTGTCTATTTTCAAAGTTTAAGGAAAAAACTAAATGTTTATTATACACAAGTATGTAACCCCAATGTATTTATATTATTCCAAAACTTTAATATTGTACATCTCCGTTTCTCATGAGAAATGGAGAGGATCCCTACCCGATCACATGGAAAAAGATACTCTCCACTTTTTATCTCTTCGTTTATTTCTATTTTCATAGTTTTAGAACAAAAATAATTGTGTATTTTACACATGTATGTAATCCACCTTGCAGTTATTATTCCAAAACCTTAATAATGGACATCTCCATTTCCCATGAGAAACGGAGAGGATCCCTACTCTATCCCATAGAAAAAGATCCTCTCCATTTTTATCATTCCATTTATTTCTATTTTCAAAATTTAAGGAAAAAAATAAATGTGTATTATGCACATGTATGTACGTAATCTGCCATGCATTTGTTATTTCAACACTTTAATAATAGACATCTCCATTTCTCATGAGAAATTGAGATGTCCATAATCTATTTTCAAAGTTTTAGGAAAAAATAAATGTGTATTATATAAACATGTATGTAATCTTCCATGCATTTATTATTCCCAAAACTTTCATAATGGACATCTCCATTTCTCATGAGAAATGGAGAGGATCCCTACCTGATCCCATTGAAAAAGATCTTCTCAATTTTTTATATTTCCATTTCTCTATTTTCAAACTTTTAGGAAAAAATAAATGTGTTTTATATACACATGTATGTAATCCTCCATGCATTTATTATTCCAAAACTTTAATGATGGACATCTCCATTTCTCATGAGAAAATGAGAAATGGAGAGGATCCATACCCGATCACATAGAAAAAGATCCTCTCCATTTTTTATTTCTACATTTCCATTTGTTTTCAAAGTTTTTTGAAAAAATAAATAAATGTCTTTTATACACATGTATATAATCCGCCATGCATTTATTATTTTAAAACCTTAATAATGGACATATTCATTTCTCATGAGAAATGGAGAGGATCCATACCCGTTCCCATGGAAAAAGATCCTCTTCCTTTATTATGTCTCCATTTATGTCTATTTTCAAAGTTTTAGGAAAATAATAAATGTGTATTATACACATGTATGTAACCATACTGTAACATCATTGGTTTGTTCTCTGGATTGACGACTGACCCCACAGACCAGCACGGGTCTTTTTTGCGGGCTTTGTCCAAACTCACCCGCTTCCTCGGAAAACTTCGAAGGAGGTCACCCATCCTATAATTGCTCCAAGTCAAGCACGCTTAACTATGGAGTTCTTAAGTGATGGGCTACCGAAAAGAATGTGCATCTTGTCAGTATAGGTAGTACCAATCAATTCACATAAGCCATCCTCAATCGTATAGTTCCATACCTACACGGTCTCGAGGATCCGTCTCATTCCGGTGTGTAATTGGTTCATTCACGCGTCCCTCCTCCTAGAAGCTTACCAGGAGCCTTTCCTTGTCCGTGCCTTCTTGCCGCGACGACCACTCCCCATCTGGTCCGCCCGTGTATGAAACCCGCCATGGATTTATTATTCCAAAACTTTAATATTGGACATCTCCATTTCTCATGAGAGATGGCGAGGATCCATTCCCGATCGCATGGAAAATGATTCTCCACTTTTTATCTCTCCATTTATGTCTATTTTCATAGATTTAGGACAACAATAAATGTGTATTATATACACATGTATGTAACCTGCCATGCATTTATTATTACAAAATGATCGTATCGGACATCTCCAGTTCTCATGAGAAATGGAGAGGATCCCAACCCGATCCCTTTGAAAAAGATCTTCTCCATTTTTTATATCACCATTTGTCTATTTTCAAAGTTTTAGGAAAAAAATAAATGTGTATTATATACAAATGCATGTAATCCCCCATCCATTTATGGAAAAAGATCCTCTCCATTTTTTGTCTCTCCATTTATGTCTATTATCAAACTTTTAGGAAAAAAATAAATGTGTATTATGCACATGTATGTACGTAATCTGCCATGCATTTTTTATTTCAAAATTTAATAATGGACATCTCCATTTCTCATGAGGAACGGAGAGGATCCCTTGGAAAAAGATCATCTCCATTTTTTATCTCTCTATTTATGTCTATTTTCAAAGTTTTAGGACAAAAATAAATGTGTATTAAACACATGTATGTAATCCGCCATGCATTTATTATTCCAAAAGTTTAATAATTGACATCTACTATCTAAAAATTTGCCTTGCCCTCGTAGGTCTGTCCAAATTGCCAATTAGGAGGAGCAACATTATCAAACTCCAACATTTTCCCATCACTTGTAGTCACCTGGAATGACAAGGCTTGTCCTACTAAATAAGTATCTGTAAGCCAATGCTGTCCCCAATTATGTGACATAGGAATCCAGTAACTTTTGTTAGACCCTTTGATTTTGACACTAGAAACATCACCAGCATTGCCAACATTGTACACCAATACAAGCAACCAATAAGGGTTCCCTGTGAACTCAAACTTAACACCCCTATTTTGATGCATGGGGTGCGCCTATATTTCACAGGAATGATACCAGCTTTGTAATAGGCAATGGTAGTGAACATTCTCATAGATAAATCGAAGTGCTTTAGTGGAGGGTTGCACCAATTACCATCGGGTTTGGAATAATTCGGAGGCAAAAATTTGTTGCAGATTATTTTGATGGAGCTTGCATTCTTTATGCACCATTGAGGGTCGTCGACACACATTATCTCAAAACAAGCACCACAAGCAAGCCCATCGTTGAATAGAGCAGTGCTTAGTGCTGCAGTATGAAGCCCGTACCCTTGTTTGTGGAGATCTCCATAGCCACAAGCACCTTCTGCATATCGAATATATTAACAAAAACATTGAGATTAATAGTACAGGTATTGATAACCAGTGTTCTTAAGGTATTGCATAAAAAATCCGAAAAAGCAAGCTTTTACGAAAAAACTAAATGTACCACTTCTCAAAACAATAAATTTATATCAGTTCTCATACAAATTTGTTTTTTTAATAACTTAACCAATGGCCTTAGGTTGCATTCTCGTATGATTAATTAATCATCAAATAACTAGTCTTTGGGTGAGAAAGAGAGAGAGTTATATATATACTCACTCATGGTTTCTTCACCCGCCATGTCACCATAAAAGGTTGCATGAGCATCATACCAATTGACATCAATGCCAGCCGACATGGCTCCGACAAAGAGCACCATGAAGAAGGCCAAAGGAGCAAAAGAGTACAACTTAGCCATGACTAGGGTATAGGGCAGAGAAAAGACGAGTTTCTAATGTAAGAATAGTTGGCTTTTATAAAGGTGGGGGAGTAATACTAGCTATGGATATGCCCTATTATTAATTAGCTATTTGAAAACATCCATTTTTTTAGGAAAACAAATTACATACTTATGTCAATGTTATTGGTATTGGAAAAAGAACCTCTCCATTTTTCATCTCTACATTTATGTCTATTTTCAAATTCTTAGGAAAAAAAAAGTGTATTATACACTTGTATGTAATCTTCCATGCATTCATTATTCCAAATTTTTAATAATAGACTTATCCATTTCTCATGAGAAATGGAGAGGATCCCTACCCGATCCCATGGAAAAAGATCCTCTCCAATTTTTATCTTTCCATTTATGTGTATTTTTAAAGTTTTAGGATAAAAATAAACGTGTATTATACACATGTATGTAATCCTCCATGTATTTATTATTCCAATACTTTAATAATGAACATTTACATTTCTCATGAGAAAAGAAGAGGATCCCTACTCGATCCCATGGAAAAAGATCTTCTTCATTTTTATCTCTCCATTTACGTCATTTTCAAAGCTTTAAGACAAAAAATAATTTTTACTATACACATGTATGTAATCCGCCATGAATTTATTATTCCAAACTTAAATAATGGACAGCTTTATTTCTCATGAGAAATTGAGAGGATCCCTGCCCGATCACATGAAAAAATATCCTCCCCATTTTTTATCTCTCCATTTATGTATATTTTCAAAGTTTTAGGAGAAAAATAAATGTGTATTATACACATGTATGTAATTCTCCATGAATTTATTATCCCAAAAGCTTAATAATGGATATCTCCATTTCTCATGAGAAATGGAGAGGATCCCTACCAGATCCCATGGGAAAGGATCCTCTCCATTTTTTATTTCTCCATTCATGTCTATATGCAAAGATTTAGGAAAAAATAAATGTATATTATACACATGTATGTTCGTAATCTCCCATGCATTTTTTATTTCAAAATTTTAATAATGGATATCCTCATTTCTCATGAGGAAAGAAGAGGATCCCTACCTGATCCCAAGGAAAAAGATCCACACCATTTTTTTATCTCTCCATTTATGTCTATTTTCAAAATTTTAGGACAAAAATAATGTGTATCGTACACATGTATGTAATCCTTCATGAATTTATTATTCCAAAACTTCAATAATGGACATCTCCATTTCCAATGAGAAATGGAGAGGATCCCTTCCTGATCCCTTTGGAAAAGATCTTCATTTTTTATATCTCCATTTGTCTATTTTCAAAGTTTTAGGAAAAAAATAAATATGCATTATCACTACAAGAAATGGATTTATTATTCCAAAACTTTCACAATGGAAATCTCCGTTTCTTATAAAAATGGAGAGGATCCCAACAGGAAAAAGATTGTCTCCATTTTTTATCTCTCAATTTATGTCTATTTTTTAGGACAAAAATAAATGTGTATTCTACACATGGATGTAATTCTCCAGGCATTTATGATTCCAAAATTTTAATAATGGCCATCTCCATTTCTCATGAGAAATGGAGAGGATCCATACTCGATCCCATGGAAAAAGAGCGTCTCCATATTTTATCTCTCCATTTATGTCTATTTTCAAAGTTTTAGGACAAAAATAAATGTATATTATACACATGTATGTAATTCTCCATGCATTTATTATTCAAAAACTTTAATAATGGACATCTCCTTTTCTCATGAGAATAGGAGAGGATCCATACCCGTTCCCATGGAAAAAAATCCTCTCCATTTTTTATCTCTCCGTTTATGTCTATTTTCAAAGTTTTAGGGAAAAAATAAATGTGTATTATACACATGTATGTATGTAATCTGCCATGCATTTTTTATTTCTAAATTTTAATAATGGACATCTCTACTTCTCATGAGGAATGGAGAGGATCCCTACCGATCCCATGGAAAAAGATCCTCACCATTTTTTATCTCTCCATTTATGTCTATTTTCAAAATCTTATGACAAAAATAATGTGTATTGTACAATGTATATTATCCGCCATGAATTTATTATTCCAAAACTTTAATAATGGACATCTCAATTTCTCATGAGAAATGGAAAGGATCCCTTTGAAAAAGATCCTCTCCATTTTTTTATCTCTTCGTTTATGTCTATTTTCAAAGTTTTAGGAAAAAATAAATGTTTATTATACACATGTGTAACCCGCCATGCATTTATTATTCCAAAACTTTAATATTGGACATCTCTGTTTCTCTTGAGAAATAGAGAGGCCAAAAAAAGATCCTCCCCATTTTTTATCTCTCCTTTTATGTCTATTTTCTAAGTTTTAGATTTTTGGACAAAAATAAATGTCTATTATAGACATGTATGTAATCCGCCATGCATTTATGATTCCCAAACTTTAATAATAGACATATATATTTCTAATGAAAAATAGAGAGGATCCCTACCTGATCCCGTTGAAAAAGATCCTCTCCATTTTTTATCTCTCCATTTATGCCTAATTCCAAATTTTTAGGAAAAAAATTTATGTGCATTATATACACATGTATGTAATCCTCCATCCATTTATTATTCTAAAACTTTCACAATGGGCATCTCCATATCTCATGAGAAATGGAGGGACCCAATCCCATGGAGAAAGATCCTCTCAATTTTTTATCTCACAAATTATGTCTATTTTCAAAGTTTTTGGACAAAAATAAATGTGTATTATTCACATGTATGTAATCTGCCATGCATTTATTATTACAAAATTTTAATAATGGACATCTCCATTTCTCATGAAAAATGGAGATGATCAAATCCCAACTCGATCCCATGTAAAAGATTCTCTCCATTTTTATCTATCGATTTTTTTCTATTTTCCAAGTTTTAAGACAAAATAATTTGTACTATACACTTGTATGTAATCAACCTTGAATTTTTTATTCCAAAACTTAAATACAGGACATCTCCATTTCTATCCCTACCCGTTCCCATAGATATGTCCATTTTTTATCTCTCCATTTATGTCTACTTTCAAAGTTTTAAGAAAAAATAAATGTGTATTATAAAAACATGTATGTAATAAGCTATGCATTTATTATTTTGAAACCTTAATATTCGACATCTCCATTTCTCATGAGAAATGGAGAGGATCCTTAGCCGACCCATGGAAAAGATCATCTCTGTAACACCCTAGTTTTTACACCTATGATTAATTATTTTATTTGGATGTTTATGTTCATTTTGTTATGTGGTTTAGTTTGAGTAATTAAATTACTCTTTTCAAATTATTTTATTGGGTGCGTTTGCACTGACTTATTCAGTGAATGCACGCTTACTAGACAATAATTTACGTTATTGTCACTATTATTACCAGTACATAAAAATATTTTAAATAATATGATTAAGAGAAAACATTTTCATATTTTCATTCTATTTAATTTTAGAGTTGAAAATAAACTGGTTTGACCTTAATCGGAGATTAAATTTTGGACCGAGTATTTTCTTAGTTGATCGAGTTCAACTATTAATCTTTACTCTAATTTGAGTTTTGAAAGCATATATTTATCAACCTTTATTTTTAGATTCCAAAAAGTAAAAACATGTTTATTTTAGGTCTAATATTTATCACTCATTTTGTACCTATCACTAAATAATTAGTTTAAAAACTTAACTTTCTCTTTTCTCTCTTTCTTTCTCGACGCCTCTCCCTCATTTTCTCTTCTCTTTCTCTGCTCCTTCTTCCACACTTCTTCTTCCTCTTCCCCCAAACTCAGCTCCTCCCTCTCTCAGCCCAGCGTCACCCTCTAGCTCGGTCACCAATGCAGTTGCGCTGGTAGCGGAGAAGACGCGCGTTCTGCTCCGTCTCTCGTTCCTCCTCCGTTCACGTCGCTAGCCACCGCGGTAGGTGCTGTCCGCCGCCTCCTCCATGGTGGTTTTCACTATGTGAACAGATTTTAATCTTAAGATTTAAGTTTGTTTTATGAAATTAGGACTGTGAATTAGTGTTTCCTAAACTAGTTTCATTATTCTTTAGTTAAAATGAGTTTTCCCCAAATTGTATTTAGGAGCCCTAAACCCCAATTTGATTTTATTTGGATTTTGACTCTGTTTTTGTGACATTAATTATGATTTAGTGCAATTAGGACTCTTAATTAATGATTCCCAAGTTCTCTTTTCATGATCCTTTAATCAAAACAAAGTTTCCTTAAAGGGTATTGTGAAGTGTAAGCTCCAAACGTGATTTTCTTTGAAAATAACCTTGTTTGGTAATAAGATAAAGTGTTTAGATCAAATTAGAATGTGTGTTTGATCATGTGTAATTGATTTCTTGGTTTCAGGTTGTTTGTTGGATTCCCTCTCAGAGACGTTTGACACGGCTATGCTTGCTTGATGGAGTAGATATGAGCTAACGTGAGCATTAAGGCGAGGATCCTTTACTTGTCTAAAGGTAAGGGGAGTTTACCTAGGGATATTCAATAATTATATGCATGTGTGTATGTGTGTAATTGAGTGTTGTGAATATTATTGTGATGTTGAGCCAATACTTGAATAACTTGTTTACTTGAACCATTGTGGTTATTACTTGGAGTTGAACATTTCTTGCTTTAAAGTGTTATGAATTATATATATGTGATTAACCGTCATTAAGCGTGATATTATTCTTGTTGATTGAAGTTTGAGAAGCCAGACTTGAGTCTGTGCTCAATAATGATAAGGATTAAAAGCTTTAATAAGCCTTGAATAGAACTTTGAAAGTTTTGGGTTCACTTATAAAAGTTCCTTGTTTAAAGTGCTTACTTCAGAAGAATAAGACCCTTGTTTTTAGAAAAATTTTAAAGTGATTTTGAGTTGAAGGAAACTATATTTTTATGATCAAAAGTTTTGTACGAGAGAAAACCTTTTCGAATGGTGTGATTTATGAAGGAAAGACCCTTTGAAAATATTTAACTTTATTCCATCAAGGAATTTCAAATACAAATGAATTTCCTAGATGTTTTAGAAAAGATTTTGCAAAGGAAAAGGATTTTCTCCTAAATAATTTGGAAATGTTCCGGTTACTTGGATAAGTGACCGAGGTTTTGTTTTGGTCTTGATTTTCACTGAGCTAAATGTTTTACAAGCAGATAAATAAGCCTAGAAACCGAGGACGTCGGGGTTCTAGTGTTGTATGGACACGTAGATCAAGGATGCATGTCATGGGACAGAGTGTCCTACAAAGTTTTGTTTTTGACTGTGTGTCCTAAATTGATGTGGAAAGTATGAGTTCCATATCCGCGAGCCTAAAACCGGTGCATCGGTTTAAGGGCCTCGTGATTGAGCATTGAATCGTGTGTCTGTTGAGATTAAAGATTTGACTGTGTGTCTGTGTTTGTTTTAAGTGAAAGTCTTAATTAAAAAAATTAAGCATGGTCGTTAAGCTTTGCGCTCGACAAGGAAAGATTATTACGACAAAGAAAACAAAACGAGAATAAAAGTTATTCTCATGCATTCAATAGCATTGAATCCGAGTGGATCAATGTATATGGCGGACGTGTCGGGTGATGATGATCATTGAGTTCGGAGTGGATCGATGTATCTTTTATAGGACTTGTGTGTCCAAATTGATAGGACTGTGTGTCCAAATTTATAGGGGCTGTGTGTCCAGATTGAATATGTGTGAAGCTATTTCCTAACTGGAATAGGGGAATAGTGTCATTGCTTTGCATGAGCATCCTATCGGGAATGGGGACGTGCACCATTGATTTTCTTGGGCTTTGTTTTGTTCGTTTTTACAATGTGCCATGTGCAGAGCCTGATCAGCTTGAAACGAAACAGAAAGTTGGGGGATCTCCGGAGATTAGGTATCAAAATAGAATTGAATATTGAAGTGTCATGCATTCTCTTTATAAAACTGATTGTTCAGGTTTGAGACCCTTTGATATAACACTGTTATGTTATGTATATGCATGATTTAAATGCTTATATGATTATGTGATGTATGTATCATGTATATGGTTGTTGTGTGATATATATATCCATTTGTCGGTATCTCACCCTTACAAACATATCAGGTTTCTTCGGTTTGCTATTGTACCCGGGTATTTTTAGTACAGATGGTGCAGAGGAGTCTCCCTAAGTCACTCAGACTTAGATCTGGTGGTTTGATGAAGTACTTAATTGTGGAGTGATCACGTGAGTTTTCCTCAGGAATAACTTTTAGAATGACCAGCTTAGGGTTTGAGACTTTTATTATTTTTGATAGTGTGTATGAGTATGGCTCAGAGAGCCTTTATTTAAAAATGGAATGAGTATGGCTCGGAGAGCATATCTTTTGAATGAAAATCTAAGATGTTTCCTTTGGTCTTGTAAAGCTTATGGTTATAACTATTATTTTTATATATTGCTGCCTGGTTGAATTTGGTGTAACTGGAATTGCGGAGTGAAAATGTAATTATTTTAGCGGGTGTTCTTTTACCAGGATGTCCGAATTACGAGAGGATACTCTGTCGAAATTTTCGTAAAAATACTAGCTTTTATCCAAGTATATTCTTTAAATGAAATAGGCTTGCCGAGCTATGATAGCAAGTCGTGTGCCGATCGAGGCTTCGGTTTTGGAGTCGTGACAAAATTTTTATACCCAATTTCAGACACTTATGTATTTATATAAATTATTTTCCGAAAACACCAACAAATTATCTTTAATTTAAATTCCGCATGTGTTACGTAAGTAATGCCCGGGGGGTGTTACACTATCCATTTTTATCTCTCCATTTATGTCTATTTTCTAATTTTTAGGTTAAAACTAAATGGCGATTGTACACATGTATGTAATCTGCCATGAATTTATTATTCCCAAACTGTAATAATAGACATATTTATTTCTCATGAAAATGGAGAGGATCCCTACCCGATCCCATTGAAAAGATCCTCTCCATTTTTATCTCTCCATATATGCCTATTTTCAAATTTTTAGGAAAAACATTTATGTATATTATATACACATGTATGTAATCCGCCATGCATTTATTATTCCAAAACTTTCATAATGGGAATCTCCATATCTCATGAGAAATGGAGAGGATCCCTACCCGATCCCATGGAGAAAGATCCTCTCCAATTTTTATCTCTCCATTTATGTCTATTTTCAAAGTTTTAGGAAAAAAATAAATGTGTATTATACACGTGTATGTAATCAGTCATGCATTTATTATTCCAAAACTTTATTAATGGACATCTCCATTTCTCATGAAAATGGAGAGGATCACTACCCGATCCCATGGAGAAAGATCCTCTCCAATTTTTACATGTCCATTTATGTCTATTTTCAAAGTTTTAGGAAAATAAATAAATGTGTATTATACACATGTATATAATCCGCCATGCATTTATTATTCAAAAACTTTAATAATAGCCATATTCATTTCACATGAAAAATGGAGAGGATCCCTACCCAATCCCATTGAAAAATAACCTCCCCAATTGTTATCTCACCATTTAAGTATATTTTCAAAGTTTTAGGAAACAATAAATATGTATTATAAACACATGTACGTAATCCGCCATGAATTTATTATTCCAAAAATTTAATAATGGACATGTCCATTTCTCATGAGAAATTGAGAGGATCTCGACCCTCTTTTTACATATGATCGGGTAGGGATCGTCTCTATTTCTCATGAGAAATGGAGATGTCCATTATTTAAGTTTTGGAACAATAAATTCAAGGTGGATTACATACATGTGTATAGTACAAATTATTTTTGTCATAAAATATTGAAAATAGATATAAATGGCGAGATAAAAAATGGAGAAGATCTTTTTCAATGGGATCGGGTGGGGATCCTCTCCATTTCTCATGAGAAATGGAGATGTCCATTATTAAAGTTTTGGAATAATATATGCATGGCGGATTACATACATGTGTATAATACACATTTATTTTTGTCCTAAAACTTTGAAAATAGACATAAATGGAAAGATAAAAATAAGTATGATATGAATATGACTTTGGTTTTCCCAAAATCATTTTCTAAGTTTCAGCTAAAAATATAAACATTTATTTATATTTATACCGATCTTAGAAAGCGGAAAAATCGAGGTGTTACATTACTACCCCACTTAAAAAAATTTCGTCCTCAAATTCGGGACTCAAAACTGAACAGGATTTCCTTAATACCAAGGTCTTACTTTCAGAAGAAAGTGCATAGAAAAAACTTTGTCGATCTGAAAAGAATACAGGAATGTCCCATATGAAAAAAGATTCTTTAATAGGTTCGTGAGTGTAAAATTGCATAGCTAATACATATTTACAACCATGACTCTAATAAAATTCCTTCTTTCACGAGAACTCCTAGTGGATTAGGAACTCACAAAACGGATAGTTACTAGCCTTAAGAGAATTTAATCCTTGGAGAAAGGATTGACAAATGACAATTTAAAATAACAATAGTCCGACAAAATTTCAGACTGGATCACTTTCACCAAAAGTAAAAGTGACTAGACTAAGTCTCATCGAGAAACTCGTTTTGTCAAAGAAGTGTCTATCCCGAACAAAATAGGATAGTCCAAACATACTAAATTTCACAATGACCAATTGAATAGTTGAAATCTGAAACAATCACCTCATGATAATCACAGAAACAAGTAATTTCAACACAATCCATCAAAACAGCTCCCCACACATTATACTACTCCCCATTGCTTATTAATATTGTTGTAGTTAAGAGGCTTTCCTTTGATATGTGTCCCACTTGACCACAGTTGAAACATTGGACTGCTCCCAAAGGACAAGTTTTAGACACATGTTTTGGGTCTCCATAATTGTAACATTTCCTAACTTGGCCTTGACTTTGGTTCATCTGGCCTTCACTCCATGATGTAGATGAATTAGAACGATATTGTTGTTGATTTTGGTTATTTCCTGGTGGACGGAAATAAGGCTTCTGCTGATTTCGTACCTCTTTCTGATCCTGATTCTGGTTCTTGGAACGATAGGGTCCTCCAACAATCTCCTTATTGTCTTTTCCTTTTCTCAACTGTTCAATATTCCGACTCATCTCAACCAACAGTTGAAAAGTTCAAAGTTGCAGAGGTAAGACAGACTCCTTAATCTCAAATCTCAGTCCCGCCTCGAACCTCTCACACTTCCAGCTCTCATTGAGTTGTGCTTGAAAGAAACAGAAGTATTTGGCAAGTGATTCATACTTTTCCGCATACTCTCCCACAGACAGGACTTGTTGTTGTAATCCCAGAAATTCCATCTCTTTCTCGATCCTAACACTCTCCGGAAAATACTTATCAATGAATGCAGTTCGAAAAACGTTCCAGGTAATCTTTTAATGATCAGCTTCAAGCAGTTGTTGAACACCCTTCCACCAATACTCCACATCTCCTATCAGCAAGAAAGCAGCATGAGTAACCCTTACTTCTGCAGGAGTAACCACCAGTTCAAAGATTTTCTCCAGCTACTGAATCCATAAATCGGCTTTCTCATGATCAGCATCCCCACCAAATTGTGAAGGATTTTGGCTTCGAAATGCAATTAGAGCTTTGCCTTCCCATAACTTGTAGATTCCGGGCATTCATAGATGCAGTTTGATTGGCAATTGCAGTGTCACATGTTCCATAGCCTTAGCGGCACAGTCCACTCCTTCCTCATAGTTTTCATTCACGTTGGCACGATCACCAATAGGACCACCTCTTCGACCACGTCCACGACCACGTCCATGTCCTCGTCCACCTTCTCTCGTGTGAGTTCCATAACCGACCTTGTAACAAAATCGGTTAGACCGTAACGAGAAAAATGAAACGTGCATTGGTGGGTTAACACACATTACTTCTAAGAAGTAATTCAAACAAACTTAACTCAGAAAACACAACGTCAACACAACAGACCTATTTCCCAAAGATCCCGAAAGACTCGACCAGCTCTGATACCACTAATGTGATACCCTAACAAAGGTCATCACATGGTTACCCGTTTGCGGAAATAAAACTTAATTTGTTGGTTGCTTTCGGAAAATAATGTTTTCTCAACGTTTATCTTTTCAAAATATGGTGATAAATATTTTTCTTCTTTTTAACCTCATAACAACAACAACAACGTAATCAAATCACACTTAAATACATAATGTATATAAGTCATGCAACTATACTGCCTCATATGTTTTCAAACCTAGATCAATATCAGTTTAGTTTATTCTCAAAACATAACATAACACAATAGGACCTAAGCTGGTTGTAACTAACAGACGCTACAACCGATAGAAGCAGCAATAGCATGCCCCAAACTAGACAGCCTTCTTCTTCTTGTAGAAATGATACGCCTTGTGCGGCTCTGATATGTTTGTAAGGGTGAGACGCCAATATATGGATTTAATGCAATAACTAAATGCGCGACACAAAAGAAGGCACAGACACATATACATGTTTATAACAACATAAGCATCCATATTATAGCATACAGTTTATCAGTGGGTTCTACACCCCAAACATCAACATTGGAAAACCATGCATGAACACTTCAATACAACATCTAAACATTCACAATTAATCTCCAGAGATCCCCAACGTCATTTAAAATAAGCTGATCAAGCTTGATTGCCAAAAGAGGCACGTCGATTTTACCATAGCCCACTGTCCGACACAGTGAGAACGTTGATTTATCGTTTCACTGTACGTCAATTGCCCAAAGGCACAATGAATACGCCGATTACATGAATATCATAAAGATACCATGATTAACAATATGTCGAGACATGAATATCATTAAGATACCATGATTAACAATACGTCGAGACATGAATATCCTTAAGATACCATGATTAACTCGGTACGCATGTCTTAGAATATGCATGTAAAACACTTGGTTCTCACCATTTTTCTTTGTGTTCAATCTTTCCCTTGTCAAAGCTCAAAGCTTGCGATCGATAGAGTTTTAACATTTTAAAACTTTCATTAATAACACAAGACTTAAAAGTCCAAGTGCTCAATCACGAAATCCCTAGATCGATGCACCAGTCTTAGGTTCATGGTAATAGAAAACATCATTAATCTTTTACCGTCATTTATTACGTCATGAAGTAGCCACACCGTCAACTAAACACCAAGTCTATAACGTCATAAGAACACTAGCACCCCGACATCTCGGTTACTAAGTTCCATATCGTCGTTTACGTCATTTTCGTTCTGTGAAAAACAAATCCAAAATAAGATCTACACAACTTATCCAAGTTACCGGAAATACATCATTGAGAAAACTCATTTACAGAAAATCCTTTCTACTTGAAATTCGTTTGTGAAACGTCTAATCATAGAAAAACCCATTTTCCTATGGAAACTCATTTTTTCCCGAAATAACGTCAAATCATCAAGAACTCTTTTACTGAAACTTCAATTCTAAAAAAAATAAATAAATCAATTGAGATTCAATCTTTTTTTTAAAAAAATAAGTACTGTTGTTTTTTTTAACACCCCCCCCACCCCCCCCCCCCCAAAAAAAATAATTTCGAAACTTGCCGTCGTTTAGCATTTTCAAAGAAAACGTTTTTAAGTCAAACTTTGACCTTTTTTCTAAAATAATTTTTTTATATAACAAATAAGGTATTTTCGAATATTAATTTCACAAAATAATTTTTTATAATATTACAGAATTTCTTACGTAAAAATTAGCAGTAGTAAAATATTTTCACGATTGCGCACTCTCTGTGACACATAGTTCGCTTTTTCAAATATAAATCATTAAAATAATAATATTTCTCAAAACTCATTGTTTTTCCAAAACAATATTTTCCCCCACTATTATATTCCAACATTTCCCATAAAACATTGAATATAATTTACACAGCTTATTAAAGCTTTTATTTGGTTAATCGGTTGTGCACTGACCACTGTCAGGCTTCTCAAACAACATTCAACAACATCATTAAAATTATATCACCAGGTAGATCATGCATCATAGCAATATAATATACAATTGCAGATAATTAAATAAATTAAAAGCAGATCAATCACCGATACACAGATAAACAACACAACGTAAACAACATAAACACATAACCACAACCACATATAAATTATACAGACTACACTAAAAGCAAATGGTTATTGAGAAAAATCCCTCGGGTAAGCTCCCCTTACCCGTCAAGCTCCTCGGTGAAATTAAAGGAACTCTGTCGATTGTCGGAAACCCTCGTACGCCATAAAACAATTAACCTTCAACAACACATCCAAACAATCAATCAAAACAAGCAAAACAAACACCTAATCCTCTAAGCTAGGTCACAACCTTCCTAGGTTTTAGTGGCTCAAAACTTCTAAACTTGCTTAAACATCAAAGTTTGAATCAAAAACATCCTAACCCTCACAAACATGAATTCAACCAACACAATGACATAGGGTTAGGGTTTTCATTTTTGACAAACCAACTTAGATTTAACATAAACACTTATTAACTAGATGATTACATGATCACTTTGATAAAACTTAACAAAATCATTCAAGTTCCTCACTAATGAATTTCGGCCAAGACCTGAAAGACATGGTTAGAAATTTCAACTTGATACAAGAACTTGGATTTAGAAAGTACATACCCTAGAAGCATGAGACCTATGATCATTTTCAAGTAGAAAAACAACAAAGTTCCTCCACCTCTCACTATAGGTTTCGGCCATGCTCAAAAAATGAGGAGGAAGATTTTGTTTGCAACAATCTCTTGGATTATGATGGTAAGGATGATTATAAGCACATAGAAATTGGTTTCATATTTTTTAGGATTTTTCTATGATTTTCTAGAGAATTTCAAACTTTCTAGATCTAGAAATTGGAAAGATGATTAAGGCCTTAAATCAAGAAAGGAATTGAAGAACATGATGCTTAATGATGATGAGGAGAAAGGATTACCTCTTAGAATTGAGAAATGGGCAAAGAATCAAACACTTTCTTCACAAAATCAAGCTATGTAACTCATGAGTTTTAATGGAAAATGGCAAAGTTGATGAAGAAGATGAAGATGGCCTTTTATAGAAGTGAAATGGGCTCACTTCGGAGGGTTTGGTCGTGGTTTTCAAGGGCATAAGGGTTCAAACATAAAATTTTAGGGACGAAGGAGTAATCTTACAAAATGGCACATTTGTGATAAAATCCAACATTAAGGACAAAATGTTAATTTCCAAAAAAACCATCATGACAAACATGTGGTGAGGAGTGGTTGGTGATGTGGCTGATTTGTGTCCACAATTTGTGGGGACAAACTTGGCATTTCAATGAAAGTTCAAGGGTAAACTCGTCCGAGGGTAAAATAGTCTTTATACTATTTTAAAGAAATATCTAGATTTTTATTTGAAAGTAATCATGACATGAGTGAGTCATCCATATGACTCACCACCCTACTTGGCAAGTTATCTCAGCATCCGATGTCGGGTTTTATCTCTGCACGTCTGTTCTCAACTTTGTCGATTACGCGATTAAGGGTTTTACGCCTGAATCAAGTATAATAACCTATTTATTTTGAAAATTTTCAAAATAACCTATATCGTTGGAAATGAGATATAAAATCTATTCATTTCGTTCTCGGGTCAAAATTAGGTTTTCCGATCAGTAAAATCTTACTGTCAGGAAAAATGCGGATCGGGTTCCGTCTGAATTTTCAACCAAAAATTTCACCATATACTTATTAAAATAAGTATGATGTGAATATGACTTTGGTTTTCCCAAAATTATTTTATAAGTTTCAGCTAAAAATATAAACGTTTATTTATATTTATACCGATCTTATAAAGCGGAAAAATTGGGGTGTTACATTACTACCCCACTTAAAAAATTTCGTCCTCGAAATTCGGGACTCAAAACTGAACAGGATTTCCTTAATACCAAGGTCTTACTTTCACAAGAAAGTGTATAGAAAAAAACTTTGTCGATCTGAAAAGAATACAGGAATGTCCCATATGCAAAAAGATTCTTTAATAGGTTCGTGAGTGTAAAACTGCATAGCTAATACATATTTACAACCATCACTCTAATAAAATTCCCTCTTTCACGAGAACTCCTAGTGGTTTAGGAACTCAAAACAAATAGTTCCTAACCATAAGATAATTTAATCCTTGGACAAAGGATTTACAAATGTCAATTTAAAATAACAATAGTTCGACAAAATTTCATACTAGATCACTTTCACCAAAAGTAAAGTGACTAGACTAAGTCTCATCGAGAAACTTCGTTTTGTCGAAAAGCGTCTATCCCGAACAAAATAGGACAGTCCAAACATACTAAATTTCAAAGTGACCAATTGAATAGTTGAAATTTGAAACAATCATCTCATGATAATCACAAACAAGTAATTTCAACACAATCCACACACAATCCATCAAAACAAAGTACGAATTGTACCCGAATTAAAATAGTGTAGTTAAGAGGTTATCGTCATGGTTTGAAGTCTCAGCTCCCCACACATTATATACTCTACCTGCAGTCTTTGGCTTATTAATGTTGATGTTGTTGTCCACTGATCTACGCTTTGGCGCATTGCATTCCTTCGATATGTGTCCCACTTGACCACAGTTGAAACATTGGACTCCTCCCAAAGGACAAGTTTTAGACACATGTTTTGGGTCTCCACAATTGTAACATTTCCTAACTTGGCCTTGACTTTGGTTCCTCTGGCCTCCACTCCATGATGCATAAGAATTAGAACAATATTGTTGTTGATTTTGGTTATTTCCCGGTGGGCGGAAATAAGGCTTCTGCTGATTTCGTTCCTCTTTCTGATCCTGATTCTGGTTCTTGGAACGATAGGGTCCTCCAAAAATCCCCTTAATGTTTTTTCATTTTCTCATCTGTTCAACCTTCCGACTCATCTCAACCAACACTTGAAAAGTTCGAAGTTGCAGAGGTAAGGCAGACTCCTTAATCTCAAATCTCAGTCCCACCTCGAACCTCTCACACTTCCAGCTCTCATTGAGTTGTGCTTGAAAGAAATGGAAGTATTTTGCAAGTGATTCAAACTTTGCCGCATACTCTCCCACAGACAGGACTTGTTGTTGTAATCCCAGAAATTCCATCTCTTTCTTGATCCTAACGCTCTACAGAAAATACTTATCCATGAATGCAGTTCAAAAACCGTTCCAGGTAATCTTTTAATGATCAGCTTCAAGTAGTTGTTGAACACCCTTCCACCAATACTCCACATCTCCTATCAGCAAGAAAGCAACAAAAGTAACCCTTACTTCTGCAGGAGTAACCACCAGTTCAAAGATTTTCTCCAGCTACTGAATCCATAAATCGGCTTTCTCATGATCAGCATCCCCACCAAATTGTGAAGGATTTTGGCTTCGAAATGCAATTAGAGCTTTGCCTTCCGCAACTTGTAGATTCTGGGCATTCATAGATGCAGTTTGATTGGCAATTGCATCTGTCACATGTTCCATAGCCTTAGCGGCACAGTCCACTCCTTCCTCATAGTTTTCATTCACGTTGGCACGATCACCAATAGGACCACCTCTTCGACCACGTCCACGACCACGTCCACGACCATGTCCACGTCCTCGTCCACCTTCTGGTGTGAGTTCCATAACTGACCTTCAGAACAAAATCAGTTAGACCGCAACCAGAAAATGAAACGTGCATTGGTGGGTTAACACACATTACTTCTAAGAATTAATTCAAACAAACTTAACTCATAAAACACAACGTCAACACAACAGACCTATTTACCAAAGATCCCGAAAGACTCGACCAGCTCTGATACCACTAATGTGACACCCTAACTAGGGTCATCACATGGTTACCCGTTTACGGAAATAAAACTTAATTTACTGGTTGCTTTCGGAAAATAATGTTTTCTCAACGTTTATCTTTTCAAAATATGGTGATAATTTTTTTTCTTCTTTTTAACCTCATAACAACAACAACGTAATCAAATCACACATAAATACATAATGTATATAAGTCACACAACTGTATTGGCTCATATGTTTTCACACCTAGATCAATATCAGTTTAGTTTATTCTCAAAACATAACATAACACAATAGGACCTAAGCTGGTCGTAACTAACAGACGCTACAACCGATAGAAGCAGCAATAGCATGCCCCGAACTAGACAGCCTTCTTCCTCTTGTAGAAATGATACCCCTTGTGCGGCTCTGATATGTTTGTAAGGATAAGACGCCAATATATGGATTTAACAAAATAACTAAATGTGCGACACAAAAGAAGGCACATACACATATACATGTTTATAAGAACATAAGCATCCATATTATAGCATGCTTTGTCCTTACTCACCCGCTTCCTTTGAAAACTTCCCAGGAGGTCACCCACCCTATAATTGCTCCAAGTCAAGCACGCTTAACTGTGGAGTTATTAAGTGATGGGCTACCGAAAAGAATATGCATCTTGTTAGTATAAGTAGTACCAATCAATTAATATAAGCCATCATCAACTGTATAGTCCCATACCTACACAGTCTCAGGATCCGGATCATTCCGGTGTGTAATCGGTTCATTCACGAGTCCCTCCGCCTGGAAGCCTGCCAGGAGCCTCTCCTTGTCCGTGCCTTCTGGCACCGACAACCACTCCCCGCCCTGGTCAGCCCCGGGTGTCACACCCGCCAAGGATTTATTATTCCAAAATTTTAATATTGGACATCTCCATTTCTCATGAGAGATGGCGAGGATCCATTCCTGATCACATAGAAAAAGATCCTCTCCACTTTTTATCTCGCCATTTATGCCTATTTTCATAGTTTAAGACGAAAATAAATGTGTATTATATACACATGTATGTAACCTGTCGTGCATTTATTATCCAAAACCTTTCATATTGGACATCTCCATTTCTCATGAGAAATGGAGAGAATCCTACCTGATCTCTTTGAAAAAGTTCTTCTCCATTTTTTATATATCCATTTGTCTATTTTCAAAGTTTTAGGAAAAAAAATAAATGTGTATTATATACACATGTATGTAATCCGCCATCCATTTATGGAAAAAGATCCTCTCCATTTTTTGTCTCTCCATTTATGTCTATTTTCAAACTTTTATAAAAAACATAAATGTGTATTATGCACATGTATGTACGTAATCTGTTTTCAAACTTTTATAAAAATAAATAAATGTGTATTATGCACATGTATGTACGTAATCTGCCATGCATTTTTTATTTCAAAATTTTAATAATGGACATCTCCATTTCTCATGAGGAACGGAGAGGATCCCTTGGAAAAAGATCATCTCCATTTTTTATCTCTCCATTTATGTCTATTTTCAAAGTTTTAGGACAAAAATAAATGTGTATTAAACACATGTATGTAATCCACCATGCACTTATTATTCCAAAAGTTTAATAATTGACATCTACTATCTAAAAATTTGCCTTGCCCTCGTAGGTCTGTCCAAATTGCCAATTAGGAGGAGCATCATTATCAAACTCCAACATTTTCCCATCACTTGTAGTCACCTGGAATGACAAGGCTTGTCCTACTAAATAAGTATCTGTAAGCCAATGCTGTCCCCAATTATGTGACATAGGAATCCAGTAACTTTTGTTAGACCCTTTGATTTTGACACTAGAAACATCACCGGCATTGCCAACATTGTACACCAATACAAGCAACCAATAAGGGTTCCCTGTGAACTCAAACTTAACACCCCCTATTTTGATGCATGGGGTACGCCTATATTTCACAGGAATGATACCAGCTTTGTAATAGGCAATGGTAGTGAACATTCTCATAGATAAATCGAAGTGTTTTAGTGGAGGGTTGCACCAATTACCATCGGGTTTGGAATAATTCGGAGGGCAAAAATTTGTTGCAGTTATTTTGATGGAGCTTGCATTCTTTATGCACCATTGAGGGTCGTCGACACACATTATCTCAAAACAAGCACCACAAGCAAGCCCATCGTTGAATAGAGCAGTGCTTAGTGCTGCAGTATGAAGCCCGTACCCTTGTTTGTGGAGATCACCATAGCCACAAGCACCCTCTGTATATCGTATATATTAACAAAAACATTGAGATTAATAGTACAGGGTATTGATAACCAGTGTTCTTAGGGTATTGCATAAAAAATCCGAAAAAGCAAGCTTTTACGGAAAAACTAAATGTACCACTTCTCAAAACAATAAATTTATATCAATTCTCATACAAATTTGTTTTTTTAATAACTTAACCAATGGCCTTAGGTTGCATTCTCGTATGATTAATTAATCATCAAATAACAAGTCTTTGGGTGAGAAAGAGAGAGAGTTATATATATACTCACTCATGGTTTCTTCACCCGCCATGTCACCATAAAAGGTTGCATGAGCATCATACCAATTGACGTCAATGCCAGCTGACTTGGCTCCGACAAAGAGCACCATGAAGAAGGCCAAAGGAGCAAAAGAGTACAACTTAGCCATGACTAGGGTATAGGGCAGAGAAAAGACGAGTTTCTAATGTAAGAATAGTTGGCTTTTATAAAGGTGGGGGAGTAATACTAGCTATGGATATGCCCTATTATTAATTAGCTATTTGAAAACATCCATTTTTTGAGGAAAACAAATTACATACTTATGTCAATGTTATTGGTATTGGAAAAAGAACCTCTCCATTTTTCATCTCTACATTTATGTCTATTTTCAAATTCTTAGAAAAAAAATGTGTATTATACACTTGTATGTAATCTTCCATGCAGTCATTATTCCAAATTTTTAATAATAGACTTATCCATTTCTCATGAGAAATGGAGAGGTTCCCTACCCGATCCCATGGAAAAAGATCCTCTCCAATTTTTATCTTTCCATTTATGTGTATTTTTAAAGTTTTAGGATAAAAATAAATGTGTATTATACACATGTATGTAATCCTCCATGCATTTATTATTCCAATACTTTAATAACGGACATTTACATTTCTCATGAGAAAAGAAGAGGATCCCTACTCGATCCCATGGAAAAAGATCTTCTTCATTTTTATCTCTCCATTTACGTCTGTTTTCAAAGCTTTAAGACAAAAAATAATTTTTACTATACACATGTATGTAATCCGCCATGAATTTATTATTCCAAACTTAAATAATGGACATCTCTATTTCTCATGAGAAATTGAGAGGATCCCTGCCCGATCACATGAAAAAATATCCTCCCCATTTTTTATCTCTCCATTTATGTATATTTTCAAAGTTTTAGGAGAAAAATAAATGTGTATTATACACATGTATGTAATTCTCCATGAATTTATTATCCCAAAAGCTTAATAATGATCATCTCCATTTCTCATGAGAAATGGAGAGGATCCCTACCCGATCCCATGGGAAAGGATCCTCTCCATTTTTTATTTCTCTATTCATGTCTATATGCAAAGATTGTTGAAAAAATAAATGTATATTATACACATGTATGTTCGTAATCTCCCATGCATTTTTTATTTCAAAATTTTAATAATGGATATCCTCATTTCTCATGAGGAAAGAAGAGGATCCCTACCTGATCCCAAGGAAAAAGATCCACACCATTTTTTTATCTCTCCATTTATGTCTATTTTCAAAATTTTAGGACAAAAATAATGTGTATCGTACACATGTATGTAATCCGTCATGAATTTATTATTCCAAAACTTCAATAATGGACATCTCCATTTCCAATGAGAAATGGAGAGGATCCCTAGCTGATCCCTTTGGAAAAGATCTTCATTTTTTGTATCTCCATTTGTCTATTTTCAAAGTTTTAGGAAAAAAATAAATATGCATTATCACTACAAGAAATGGATTTATTATTCCAAAACTTTCACAATGGAAATCTCCGTTTCTTATAAAAATGGAGAGGATCCCAACAGGAAAAAAATTGTCTCCATTTTTTATCTCTCAATTTATGTCTATTTTCAAAGTTTAGGACAAAAATAAATGTGTATTATACACATGTATGTAATTATCCATGTATGTATTATTCCAAAATTTTAATAATGGACATCTCCATTTCTCATGAGAAATGGAGAGGATCCATACTCGATCCCATGGAAAAAGAGCGTCTCCATATTTTATCTCTCCATTTATGTCTATTTTCAAAGTTTTAGGACAAAAATAAATGTGTATTATACATATGTATGTAATTCTCCATGCATTTATTATTCAAAAACCACTAAAAAAAAAGTATTTTAGCGACCAAATTATTGACCATACTTAATCGGTCACTAAATATAGAAATTCGTTCGCTAAATATGGAAATTCAGTCGCTAAATTGGTCGCTAAATGGTTTAGCGACCGATTTAGAACCCACCAAACGATTTAGCGACCAGGTATTTAGCGACCACCAAATTCGGTCGCTAAATATGAAAAATCGGTCGCTAAACGGTTTAGCTACCGAATTTTGATATTTTAGCGACCGAATTTGGTTGCCTCTAAATAACTCTTTTTTTTTAGTATAACTCTGCATTCTTTTGCCATGTGCCCTGCACGACCACATTTATAACAAATTATATTTTTCTTAAATCCTTTATTATATTTTTTATTATAAGTTTTATTCTGAGTTTTCTTATAAGGTTTAATAGGCTTTTCTACTGGTGCTTTTTTATTATATTTTTTTATAACTTTTAAATTTTTTAACTTTAATAATGGACACATCTCCATTTCTCATGTGAATAGGAGAGGATCCATACCCGATCCCATGGAAAAAGATCCATTCCATTTTTTATCTCTCCATTTATGTTTATTTTCAAAGTTTTAGGGAAAAAATAAATGTGTATTATACAAATGTATGTACGTAATCTGCCATGCATTTTTTATTTCAAAATTTTAATAATGGACATCTCTATTTCTCATGAGGAACGGAGAGGATCCCTACCCGATCCCATGGAAAAAGATCCTCACCATTTTTTTATCTCCCCATTTATGTCTATTTTCAAAATATTAGGACAAAATAATGTGTATTGTACACATGTATGTAATCCTCCATGAATTTATTATTCCAAAACTTTAATAATGGACATCTCAATTTCTCATGAGAAATGGAAAGGATCCCTTTGGAAAAGATCCTTTCCATTTTTTATCTCTTCGTTTATGTCTATTTTCAAAGTTTTAGGGAAAAAAATAAATGTTTATTATACACATTCTGTAACCGCCATGTGTTTATTTTTCCAAAACTTTAATATTGGACATCTCCATTTCTCATGAGAAATGGAGAGGGTCCCGAAAACAATCGTCTCCATTTTTTAGCTCTCCAT
This sequence comes from Sophora flavescens, assembly GCA_030762895.1. Taxonomy (NCBI): domain Eukaryota; kingdom Viridiplantae; phylum Streptophyta; class Magnoliopsida; order Fabales; family Fabaceae; genus Sophora; species Sophora flavescens. The sequence continues at coordinate 55,950,875 of CM061065.1, forward strand.
TTATGTCTATTTTCTAAGTTTTAGCTTTTAGGACAAAAATAAATGTCTATTATACACATGTATATAATCCGCCATGCATTTATGATTCCCACCTTTAATAATAGACACATCTATTTCTAATGAAAAATGGAGAGGATCCGTACCCGATCCCATTGAAAAAGATCCTCTTCATTTTTTATCTCTCCATTTATGCCTAATTTCAAATTTTTAGGAAAAAAATTTATGTGTATTATATACACATGTATGTAATCTGTCATACATTTATTATTCTAAAACTTTCATAATGGGCATCTCCATATCTCATGAGAAATGGAGGGATCCCTACCCGATCCCATGGAGAAAGATCCTCTCAATTTTTTTATCTCTCCATTTATGACTATTTTCAAAGTTTTTGGACAAAAATAAATGTGTATTATTCACATGTATGTAATCCGCCATGCATTTATTATTACAAAATTTTAATAATGGACATCTCCATTTCTCATGAAAAAATGGAGAGGATCAGATCCCAACTCGATCCCATGGTAAAAGATTCTCTCCAGTTTTATCTCTCGATTTTTGTCTATTTTCAAAGTTTTAAGACAAAAAATAATTTGCACTATACACTTGTATGTAATCAACGTTGAATTTTTTATTCCAAAACTTAAATAATGGACATCTCCATTTCTATCCCTACCCATTCCCATAGACATGTCCATTTTTTATCTCTCCATTTATGTCTATTTTCAAAGTTTTAGGAAAAAATAAATGTGTATTATAAAAACATGTATGTAATAAGCTATGCATTTATTATTTCCAAACTTTAATAATCGACATCTCCGTTTCTATTAAGAAATGGAGAGGATCCTTACTCGATCCCATGGAAAAAGATCCTCTCCATTTTTTATCTCTCCATTTATGTCTATTTTCTAAGTTTTAGCTTTTAGGATAAAACTAAATGTCTATTGTACACATGTATGTTGTAACACCCCCACTAGGTATTACTACGTAACACATGCGGAATTTAAATTTAAAAGATAATTTGCTGGTTGCTTTCGGAAAATAATTTATAAAAGTACATAAGCGTCTGAAATTGGGTATAAAAAAGAATTGTCACGACTCCAAACCTAAGCCTTGATTGGCACAACGGCTTACAATCCTAGCCTGACAAGTCTATTTAATTTAGAGATATACTTCAATAAAAGCTAGTATTTTTACAAAAATTTCGACAAAGTCTCCTCTGTAATTCGAACATCCCAGGTAAAAGAACACCTGCTAAAATAATTATATTTTCATTCCAGAATTCCAGTTACACCAATACAACCAGTCATTAATAAGCTAAAAATAGTTACATCAATAAGCTAAACATGACCAAAAGGAAAAGCTTAGGTTTTCATTCAAAAGAGATGCTCTCCGAGCCATAAACATTCCATTTTAAAATAAAGACTCTCTGAGCCATACTCATACATACTATCAAAAATCTAAGTCTCAAACCCTAAGCTGGTCATTCTAAATGTTATTTTTGAGGAAAACTCAAGTGGTCATTCCACAATCAAATACTTCATCAAACAACTAGATCTAAGTCTTTGAGTGATTTAGGAAGACTCCTCTGCACCATCTGTACTAAAGTACCCAGGGTACAATAGCGAACCAGAAGAAACCTGATATTTATGTAAGGGTGAGATACCCATATATGGATTTAAACACGATAACCACATGCACGACTCTTAAATACCATTTAACATGAAAATTCGAAGATAAACAATATATTTATCAAAGGGTTTCATACCTGACAGTCGTAACCATTTTTAAAAAAAAAACCATGACACCTCAATATTCAACAACTAACTTTGAGACCTAATCTCCAGAGCTCCAACCAATAAATAAATGAGATGATCAGGCTCTAGTTGCCAATTAAGGCAAAATCAATGCCCGATATGGAAAAGTTCTATTGACCATTCCATAGTCCAACTCAAGGCAAAGTGGTGACTCCATATAGCACATGGTCTACGTGGTCGTATATCCATCAAGGCATAGTGACGCAAACTGCATGAATACTTTCCATCAAGCATTCAAGTCCTATGCAAAGGCACGCCTGCCCTGTAATGCATGTAAAACGTTTTGTTCTCGTTGTTTTATTTGTGATCAATCTTTAGGTGTCGGAGCTAAAAGTCTCACGACTAAATCACAAATTTAAACTTTTAAGTTTAATACAACATTCCAAAATAACCGACTCCAAGTCAAAAGGTACAAATCATGAAATCCAAACCGATGCACCAGTCTTGGATGCATAGATTTTAGTGCACAAAACCAAATATATGGTTTATAGGACATTATAATCCATAATTTCCTCTTCGGACCCTAGGCCCATATCTTAGAACTCTAGACCTGACGTCTCGGTTACTAGGTTTGTTTAAACCATTTTCGTTCAGTGAAATACAAAACAAAATCAAAGTTTTTTCAACCTATCCAAGTTGATGGAAATAACTCTATGTTTACCGAAAATCTTTTTACGTTGGAAATTCATTTTGTAAACTTAACAAAATTCCTTAAAACTTATTTTTGTTCAAAAATCAATAATTTGAACTGTAAAACCTTATTTGGGGCAAATTCTCAATAATACTCTCTTTCAAAACACTTTGGTAAATATTGATGGAATTGTTCGTCCTTGGCTGTTTTAAGACGCATTTAGGTAAAAATAGGACTCTTTGTCGTAAATTAATTTTTCCAACACTATAATAAAATTATTTTCTAAACTTTTTTGCTTTAAATATTATTTTCTAATATTTATAAATTACTCAGGTGAAAATTAGCAGTGCTAAAATATTTTCACGGTTACGTCCTCACTGTGGCTCATAAAACGCTCTTTCGCTATTAAATGATTAAAATAATATTATTTTTCACTTTTTCCCATTTTTCATTAAATAAATAATTAAGTAATATTATATTACTATTTCCCTTGAATTAAACTCATTAATTAATAAAAAATCTTTTAATTGCTTTTAACTCTTATTTAATTGAGCTCAGACCACTGTCAGACTTTCAAACTCACAATCCACACCAACAATTATTTCATATCAATAATATGACACTTAGAAATTTAAAACATATCACCAAATACAACAAATAATTAAATGCAGTTAAATCAAATAGTTAACAGCAGATAATCAATAAGCAAATACTGCTAACTACAAAATAAATACTTACACACCATAATTAAGACACGCAATAACAATTACACATGGCTATCGAAAAAATCCCTCAGGCTTTCCCCTTACTTGAAAGCAAAGTATCTCTGAGAAACAGTTCGTCAGAAATCCAAGTAACACCGATAATGCGCGTATCCGATAACTTAGCTTATCCTTCATTAAACATAACACTCAATCAACAAACAAACAACTAAATCAAGCCTAAAATCCTACATGCTGGTTTCGGCCAAGGGCTGCCCTTAGGGTTAGGAATCTCTAAAAATTCTAAACTTTTGGATTAATCACTCCTAATTACTCAAAACCTTAAATCAATGGTTATTGAACAAAGGTTGAATTTAAATCTTCCAATCCCTCATCAAATGAATTTCGGCCATGATCAATAAAATGGCTTAGAGACCTTCATTTGGTTCATAAAATATAGATTCAATACCTATTCAACTAATAAGATTGAATCATGACAAACTAGTTAGGAAAAATTGGAACAAAACCCTAGTTTTCTAGAGTATAGGTTCGGCCTCTTTAAGTTTTAAGGGTTAGAAAATTTTGATTGATGCAACCTTATATATCTAGAATATAGAGGTAATAATAGGATTATAGAAATTGGTTTCATGCTTATTGGACTTTCCTACGATTTTCTATGAATTTTTGAATCTAGAAACCCAAAAATGCATCATATTGATAAAGACTTCAAAATGAAAAACTTATTGAAGAACATGATGCTACACAAGGAATATGAGTAAGGTTTACCTCTTGGAATCAAGAAATGAGCAAGAAATCTCCTACTTCCTTCACAAAATCAAGCTATGGCAACTTAGGGTTTAATGGTGGAAATGGCAAAGTGTAAGGGCATTTGGGTCCAAAGTGTAAAATTTGAGGGGTAAAATAGTAATCTTGTACAATGACAAATTTGTAAATAAAACAAACATAAAGGGTAATTTAGTATTTTCCTCCTAAAATGTAATCATGACTAAGGGTAGTCATCCCATGACTCACCCCTTGTGACTCATCAAGATTTGATATCCTATTTAACCGTTAGTGGGTCCCGCAAATCCAGTTTCCAGCTCCGTCGTTTACCTGATTTCGTATAACTCCCGCATAATATATATTATTTCACTTTTTAAGTGAAAAATTTTAAAATAGCCAAAGAAGTTGGAAACTTCATAAAAAATTTAATTTTTTCGTTCACGAGTCAAAATTAGGTCATTTGAGCAGTAAAATTCTTACTGTCATTAAATCGCAGACCGGGTTTCGTCTGAATTTTTGACCGAAAATCGAATTGTAGCTCTCTATGGTAAATTAGAGTATGAATATGACCTTGGTTTATCCCAAATCAGTTTCTAGATTTTAAAAAAAATTATAAACATTTTTGTTCATTTTACTAATATAAAAACAGTAAACAGTGAAAAACCGCGTGTTACATATGTAATCTGCCATGCATTTATGATTCCCAAACTTTAATAATAGACATATCTATTTCTCATGAAAAATGGAGAGGATCCTTACCCAATCCCATTGAAAAAGATCCTCTCCATATATGCCTATTTTCAAATTTTTAGGAAAAACATTTATGTATATTATATACACATGTATGTAATCCGCCATGCATTTATTATTCCAAAATTTTCATAATGGGCATCTCAATATCTCATGATAAATGGAGAGGATCCCTACCCGATCCCATGGAGAAAGATCCTCTCCAATTTTTATCTCTCCATTTATGTCTATTTTCAAAGTTTTAGAAAAAAATAAATGTGTATTATACACATGTATGTAATCCGCCATGCATTTATTATTCCAAAACTTTATTAATGGACATCTCCATTTCTCATGAAAATGGAGAGGATCACCACCCGATCCCATGGAGAAATATCCTCTCCAATTTTTATCTGTCTATTTTCATAGTTTTAGAAAAAATAAATAAATGTGTATTATACACATGTATGTAATCCACCATGCATTTATTATTCCAAAAGTTTAATATTGGACATCTCCATTTCTCATGAGAAATGGAGAAGATCCGGAATAATATCCTAACTAATTTTTATCTCTCCATTTATGTCTATTTTCAAAGTCGTAGGACAAAAATAAATGTGTATTATATACATGTATGTAATCCGCCATGCATTTATTATTCCAAAACTTTATTAAGGTGGATTACATACATGTGTATAGTACAAATTATTTTTTGTCATAAAACATTTAAAATAGACATAAATGGCGAGATAAAAAATGGAGAAGCTCTTTTTCAATGGGATCAGGTAGGGATCCTCTCCATTTTTCATGAGAAATGGAGATATCCATTATTAAAGTTTTGGAATAATATATGTATGACAGATTACATACAAGTGTATACTACACATTTTGTTTTGTCCTAAAACTTTGAAAATAGACATAAACGGAGAGATAAATATCTTGTCCCTTTTTTATCGCTCCATTTATGTCGATTTTTAAAGTTTTAGGAAAAACTTAAACGTCTATTATAAACATGTCTGTAATCTGCCTTGCATTTATTATTCCAAAACTTTAATATTAGACATCTCCATTTCTCATGAGAAAAGGAGAGGATCCCTACCCGATCCCGTGGAAAAAGATCCAGTTCATTTTTTTATCTCTCCATTTATGTCTATTTTCAAAGTTTTAAGACAAAAACAAATGTGTACTAAACACATGTATGTAATCCTCCTTGAATTTATTATTCCAAAACTTAAATAATGGAGAGGATCCCAACACGATGGAAAAAGATCCTCTCCATTTTTTCTCTCTCCATTTATGTCTATTTTCAAAGTTTTAGGAAAAAACTAAATGTTTATTATACACAAGTATGTAACCCGCAATGAATTTATTATTCCAAAACTTTAATATTGTACATCTCCATATCTTATGAGAAATGGAGAGGATCCCTACCCGATCACTTGGCAAAAGATCCACTCCACTTTTTATCTCTTCATTTATGTCTTTTTTCATAGTTTTAGGACAAAAATAAATGTGTATTTTACACATGTATGTAATCCACCTTGCATTTATTATCCCAAAACCTTAATAATGGACATGTCCATTTCTCATCAGAAATGGAGAGGATCTCTACCCGATCCCATATAAAAAGATCCTCTCCATTTTTTATCGTTCCATTTATTTGTATTTTCAAAATTTAAGTAAAAAAATAAATGTGTATTATACACATGTATGTAATCCACCATGCATTTGTTATTTCAAACCTTTAATAATCGACATCTCCATTTCTCATGAGAAATGGAGATGTCCATTGTCTATTTTCAAAGTGTTAAGAAAAAATAAATGTGTATTATATAAACATGTATGTAATCTTGCATGCATTTATTATTCCAAAACTTTCATAATGGACATCTCCATTTTTCTTAAGAAATGGAGAGGATCCCCACCCGATCCCATTGAAAAACATCTTCTCAATTTTTTATATCTCCATTTCTCTATTTTCAAAGTTTTAGGAAAAAAATAAATGTGTATTATATACACATGTATGTAATTAGCCATGCATTTATTATTCCAAAACTTTAATGATGGACATCTCCATTTCTCATGAGAAATGGAGGATCCATACCCGATTACAAAGAAAAAGATGCTCTCCATTTTTTATTTCTGCATTTCCATCTGTTTTTAGAGTTTTTTGGAAAAAAAAATAAATGTCTTTTATACACATGTATGTAATCCGCCATGCATTTATTATTTCAAAACCTTAATAATGGTCATATTCATTTCTCATGAGAAATGGAGAGGATCCCTACCCGTTCCCACGGAAAAAGATCCTCTCCCTTTTTTATGTCTCCATTTATGTCTATTTTCAAAGTTTTAGGAAAAAAATAAATGTGTATTATATACATGTATGTAACCCACTGTAACATCCCTGACTACTCTATGGATTGATGACTGACCCCACAGACCAACACTTAATTGCTCCAAGTCAAGCACGCTTAACTGTGGAGTTCTTAAGTGATGAGCTACCGAAAAAAATATGCATCTTGTTAGTATAGGTAGTACCAATAAATTCATATAAGCCATCCTCAACTGTATAGTCCCCTGCCAGGAGCCTCTCCTTATCCGTGCCTTCTTGCACTGACGACCACTCCCCGCCCTGGTTAGCCCCGGGTGTCACACCCGCCATGGATTTATTATTCCAAAACTTTAATATTGGACATCTCCATTTCTCATGAGAGATGGCGAGGATCCATTCCCGATCACATGGAAAAAGATCCTATGCACTTTTTATATCTCCATTTATGCCTATTTTAATAGTTTTAGGACAAAAATAAATGTGTATTATATACACATGTATGTAACCTGCCGTGCATTTATTATTCTAAAACTTTCATAATGGGCATCTCCATATCTCATGAGAAATGGAGGGATCCCTACCTGATCCCTTGGAGAAAGATCCTCTCAATTTTTTATCTCTCCATTTATGTCTACTTTCAAAGTTTTTAGACAAAAACAAATGTCTATTATTCACATGTATGTAATCCGCCATGCATTTATTATTACAAAATTTGAATAATGGACATCTCCATTTCTCATGAAAAGTGGAGAGGATCAGATCCCAACTCGATCCCATGGTAAAAGATTCTCTCCTTTTTTATCTCTCGATTTTTGCCTATTTTCAAAGTTTTAATACAAAAAATAATTTGTAATATACACTTGTATGTAATCAACCTTGAATTTTTTATTCCAAAACTTAAATAATGGACATCGCCATTTCTATCCATACCCGTTCCCATAGACATGTCCATTTTTTATCTCTCCATTTATGACTATTTTCAAAGTTTTAGGAAAAAATAGATGTTTATTATAAAAACTTGTATGTAATAATCTATGCATTTATCATTTCCAAACTTTAATATTCGACATCTCTATTTCTCATGAGAAATGGAGAGGATCTTTACCCGATCCCATGGAAAATGACCCTCTCTATTTTTTATCTCTCCATTTATGTCTATTTTCTAAGTTTTAGCGTTTAGGATAAAACTAAATGTCTATTGTAAAAATGTATGTAATATGCCATGCATTTATGAATCCCAAACTTTAATAATAGACATATCTATTTCTCATGAAAAATGGAGAGGATCCCTACCCGATCCCATTGAAAAAGATCGTCTCCATTTTTTTTTATCTCTCCATATATGCCTATTTTCAAATTTTTAAGATAAACATTTATGTATATTATATACACATGTGTGTAATCCGCCATGCATTTATTATTCCAAAACTTTCATAATGGGCATCTCAATATCTCATGAGAAATGGAGAGGATCCCAACTCAATCCCATCGAGAAAGATCGTCTCCAATTTTTATCTCTCCATTTATGTCTATTTTGAAAGTTTTAGGAAAAATAAATAAATATGTATTATACACATGTATGTAATCCGCCATGCATTTATTATTCCAAAACTTTATTAATGGACATTTCCATTTCTCATGAAAATGGAGAGGATGACTACCCGATCCCATGAAAAAAATCCTCTCCATTTTTTATCTCTCCATTTATGTCTATTTTCAAAGTTTTAGGAAAAACATAAATGTGTATTATACATATGTATGTAATCCGCCATGCATTTATTATTCCAAAACTTTAATATTGGACATCTCCATTTCTCATTTTTCATGAGAAATGGAGAGGATCCGAAATAAGATCCTAATAATTTTATCTCTCCATTTATGTCTATTTTCAAAGTTGTAGGACAAAAATAAATGTGTATTATACACATGTATGTAATCCGTCATGCATTATTATCCCCAAACTTGAATAATTGCCATATTCATTTCTCATGAAAAATGGAGAGGATCCCTACCCGATCCCATTGAAAAATATCCTCCCTAATTGTTATATCTCCATTTATGTATATTTTCAAAGTTTTAGTAAAAAATAAATGTGTATTATAAACACATGTACGTAATCCACCATGAATTTATTATTCCAAAAATTTCATAATGGACATGTCCATTTCTCATGAGAAATTTAGAGGATCCCGACCCTCTTTTTCCATATGATCAGGTAGGGATCGTCTCTATTTCTCATGAGAAATGGAGATGTCCATTATTTAAGTTTTGGAATAATAAATTCAAGGTGGATTACATACATGTGTATAGTATAAATTATTTTTTGTCATAAAACATTGAAAATAGACAAATGGCGAGATAAAAAATGGAGAAGATCTTTTTCAATGGGATTGGGTAGGGATCCTCTCCATTTCTCATGAGAAATGGAGATGTCCATTATTAAAGTTTTGGAATAATATATGCCTGGCGGATTACATACATGTGTATAATACACATTTATTTTTGTCCTAAAACTTTGAAAATAGACATAAATGGAGAGATAAATATCCTCTCCATTTTTATCTCTCCATTTATGCCAATTTTTAAAGTTTTAGGATAAAATTAAATGCCTATTATACACATGTCTGTAATCCGCCATGCATTTATAATTCCAAAACTTTAATATTAGACATCTCCATTTCTCATGAGAAATGGAGAGGATCCCTACCCGATCCCGTGGAAAAAGATCTAGTTCATTTTTTTATCTCTCCATTTATTTCTATTTTCAAAGTTTTAGGAAAAAACTAAATGTTTATTATACACAAGTATGTAACCCGCAATGAATTTATTATTCCAAAACTTTAATATTGTACATCTCCATTTCTCATGAGATATGGAGAGGATCCCAACCCGATCACATGGAAAAAGATCCTCTCCACTTTTTATCTCTTCATTTATGTCTATTTTCATAGTTTTAGGACAAAAATAAATGTGTATTTTACACATGTATGTAATCCGCCTTGCATTTATTATTCCAAAACCTTAATAATGGACATCTCCATTTCTCATGAGAAATGGAGAGGATCTCTACCCGATCCCATATAAAAAGATCCTCTCCATTTTTTATCATTCCATTTATTTCTATTTTCAAAATTTAAGGAAAAAAATAAATGTGTATTATACACATGTATGTAATCCACCATGCAATTTTTATTTCCAAACTTTAATAATCGACATCTCCATATCTCATGAAAAATGGAGATGTCCATTGTCTATTTTCAAAGTTTTAGGAAAAAATAGATGTGTATTATATAAACATGTTTGTAATATTCGATGCATTTATTATTCCAAAACTTTCATAATGGACATCTCCATTTCTCACGAGAAATGGAGAGGATCTCTACCCGATCCCATTGAAAAAGATCTTCTCAATTTTTTATATCTCCATTTCTCTATTTTCAAAGTTTTAGGAAAAAATAAATGTGTATTATATACTCATGTATGTAATCCACCATGCATTTATTATTCCAAAACTTTAATGATGGACATCTCCATTTCTCATGAGAAATGGAGGATCCATACCCGATCACATAGAAAAAGATACTCTACATTTTTTATTTCTGCATTTCCATCTGTTTTTAAAGTTTTTTGGAAAAAAAATAAATATATTTTATACACATGTATGTAATCCGCCATGCATTTATTATTTCAAAACCAAAATAATGGACATATTCATTTCTCTTAAGAAATGGAGCGGATCCCTACCCGTTCCCATGGAAAAAGATCCTCTCCCTTTTTTATGTGTCCATCTATGTCTATTTTTAAAGTTTTAGGAAAAGAATAAATGTGTATTATATACATGTATGTAACCCGCTGTAACATCCCTGACTGCTCTATGGATTGACGACTGACCCCACAGACCAACACAGGTCTTTTTAGCATGCTTTGTCCTCACTCACCCGCTTATTGGAAAACTTCCCAGGAGGTCACCCATCCTATAATTGCTCCAAGTCAAGCACGCTTAACTGTGGAGTTCTTAAGTGACGGGCTACTAAAAAGAATATGCATCTTGTTAGTATAGGTAGTAAAAATCAATTCATATAAGCCATCATCAACTGTATAGTCCCATACCTACACAGTCTCAGGATCCGTCTTATTCCGTTGTGTAATCGGTTCATTCACGAGTCCCTCCGCCTGGAAGCCTGCAAGGAGCCTCTCCTTGTCCGTGCCATCTGGCACCGACGACCACTCCCCGCCCTGGTCAGCCCCGGGTGTCACACCCACCATGGATTTATTATTCCAAAACTTTAATATTGGACATCTCCATTTCTCATGAGAGATGGCGAGGATCCATTCCCGATCACATGGAAAAAGATCCTCTCCACTTTTTATCTCTCCATTTATGCCCATTTTCATAGTTTTTGGACAAAAATAAATGTTTATTATATACACATGTATGTAACCTGCCATGCATTTATTATTCCAAAACTTTCATATTGGACATCTCCTTTTCTCACGAGAAATGGAGAGGATCCTTACCCGATCCCTTTGAATAAGATCTTCTCCATTTTTTATATCTCCATTAGTCTATTTTCAAAGCTTTAGGAAAAAAATAAATGTTTATTTTATGCACATGTATGTAATCCGCCATCCATTTATGGAAAAAGATCCTCTCCATTTTTAGTCTCTCCATTTATGTCTATTTTCAAACTTTTAGAAAAAAAATCTGTATTATGCACATGTATGTACGTAATCTACCAAGGATTTTTTATTTCAAAATTTTAACAATGGACATCTCCATTTCTCATGAGGAATGGAGAGGATCCCTTGGAAAAAGATCATCTCCATTTTTTATCTCTCTATTTATGTCTATTTTCAAAGTTTTAGGAAAAAACTAAATGTTTATTATACACAAGTATATAACCCACAATGTATTTATTATTCCAAAACTTTAATATTGTACATCTCCATTTCTCATGAGAAATGGAGAGGATCCCTACCCGATCACATGGAAAAAGATCCTCTCCACTTTTTAACTCTTAATTTATGTCTATTTTCATAGTTTTAGGACAAAAATAAATGTGTATTTTACACATGTATGTAATACGCCTTACATTTATTATTCCAAAACCTTAATAATGGACATCTCCATTTCTCATGAGGAACGGAGAGGATCCCTTGGAAAAAGATCATCTCCATTTTTTATCTCTCCATTTATGTCTATTTTCAAAGTTTTAGGACAAAAATAAATGTGTATTAAACACATGTATATAATCCGCCATGCATTTATTATTCCAAAAGTTTAATAATTGACATCTACAATCTAAAAATTTTGCTTGCCCTCGTAGGTCTGTCCAAATTGCCAATTAGGAGGAGCAACATTATCAAACTCCAACATTTTCCCATCACTTGTAGTCACCTAGAATGACAAGGCTTGTCCTACTAAATAAGTATCTATAAGCCAATGCTGTCCCCAATTATGTGACATAGGAATCCAGTAACTTTTGTTATACCCTTTGATTTTCACACTAGAAACATCACCACCATTGCCAACATTGTACACCAATACAAGCAACCAATAAGGGTTACCCGTGAACTCAAACTTAACACCCCCTATTTGGATGCATGAGGTACTCCTATATTTCACAGGAATGATACCAGCTTTGTAATAGGCAATGGTAGTGAACATTATCATAGATAAGTCGAAGTGCTTTAGTGGAGGGTTACACCAATTACCATCAGGTTTGGAATAATTCGGAGGGCAAAAATTTGTTGCAGTTATTTTGATGGAGCTTGCATTCTTTATGCACCATTGAGGGTCGTCAACACACATTATCTCAAAACAAGCACCACAAGCAAGTCCATCGTTGAATAGAGCAGTGCTTAGTGCTGCGGTATGAAGCCCGTACCCTTGTTTGTGGAGATCACCATAGCCACAAGCACCCTCTGCATATCAAATATATTAACAGAAATATCGAGATTAATAGTATAGGGTATTGCTAACCAGTGTTCTTAGGGCATTGCATAAAAAATCCGAAAAAGCAAGCTTTTATGGAAAAACTAAATGTACCACTTCTCAAAACAATAAATTTATATCAGTTCTCATACAAAATTGTTTTTTTAATAACTTAACCAGTGGCCTTAGGCTGCATTCTCCTATGATTAATTAATCATCAAAGAACTAGTCTTTGGGTGAGAAATAGAGAGAGTTATATATATACTTACTCATGGTTTCTTCACCCGCCATGTCACCATAAAAGGTTGCATGAGCATCATACCAATTGACGTTGACACGCTGTCGCGCACGCGTCAAAAAGCGAGCGGTTTGTAAAAATATGTAGATAGGGAAAATGCGACAACTCGAGTATCGTCTCACAGGGACTCTTGGGTTGTTGTTAACAGAAAATCAGTTTTCTTGGGGGGGGGGGGGGGGGGGGGTTGGTTTGAAATTAAATAAAGAAAACAAAACAGGAAAACTATGCAAACTAAATAACTATCAAATAGCTAAAAACGATCAACTTACTGTTCTCGGTTTCCCACTATCATTGATTCATATAATTCCATGCCCTAAGCGGATTCTAATCTCTTTTCGATTGTAACATCAATTAACAAGCGAAACCGACGCTACGAGACATATGTTCCTAATTCCGAATTAAGCAAACGGATTAAGCCCTTCGTGAATTAAGCAAACACGAATTGAACACACGCGAATTAAGCAAACACGATTAAATATAGGAACACACAATCATCGAAACAAATCAATACCCATTCGATACAAACTGAATTAAGCAAACAGAGAATATAGAATAGTATTGAAAGAGAAAAGCATTAAGTTTAGGAATTACAAAACCTCAAGCGTCAATGGAACCTGATCACAGTAGACCAATCAAGGAGACTAGTTCTCCATTACAAAGGGAACACAAAACTCTAAACCTAAATTTGCAGCCGTCCTAATCTAAAAGAAAAGAAGATGATGAGAAGGTATCAATTCTGCCCTAAACCAGACTATAAATACAGATTCTGGGTTGCGGTCGCTCGTGAGGCGAAACATGTTTCGCGAGGCGAATCTTATGAACAGCCTTCAGTGTTTGGCTTTCTCGCGAGGCGAGCTTATGATTCGCGAGGCGAGACAGAGAGGATGGCATTTCTGGCACAGTCAGGATTCAGGCTCGCGAGGCGAGTAGCCTCTCGCGGGACGAAAAACTCCAGAACTGCTTCTTTTTATTAACCTGAAAACGACAAATAGCAGTAAGTGCTTTATTTGAATCTAAATCAACTAAATTAACCTAAAACTACTTTAGAGACTCAAAATGTTGCTTGAAGACAATCAAGTCTAATTTGGGCGAAAACGGGATATAATTAGCACAAAACCACGGTCATACTAGTCATAAAACTAGATGAGCCAGAGGCTGATCAAAATTCCCCAAACTTAAACTTTTCTTGTCCCTAAGCAAACTAAAACTCAAAAAGGACTCAAACTTGGCAAGCTTAAAGATTCAATCAAAATCGCACAAATTTCATGCAACTTCAACAAAACAATTTTTTTCTTAATGATTTCCCCCCTTTTCAACAATGCAATCCCCACATTCATTTACTTTAAACATTGAGAATTCTACCATTCATGCAGTCAGTAATATAAGTTAGGGATCCAAGTTACACACAAAAGGGAGATCACCAAATTCAAACAATCGCCTTCCTCACAAGGGCATTTAATGTTTCACTCATTCGCTCAGTTTGTCTAGGCTAACAACATTTCACTCAATTTCACTTTTAAGAGCACTTCCCATGAATTTGATTTTCATCTCAAAATGGTTCCCACGGAAAACATGCATGCAACATCAAAAGGTCTTTTAAGGTTGTAATGGGGCTTGGCTAAGGGTAGGATATTCAAAGGTACTAGGCTTAAGTCCCTAGGAATTAAGAGAGCATGAGCATTTGACACGTTGAAATTCCACTCAAATTCCTTTTTCCATTTTTTTTCTTTATGCTTTTAGGTGACTACAACCTTTTTCTTCTAATACCCTTTTTGACATTTTTGCACTTTTCTTTTTTTTTTCTTCTCTTTTTTTTTTCTTTTTGCCCTTTGGCTCCAACCTTTATATTTTTCTTTTTCTCAATCCCCAACAACACATTATATCCTTGTAGCTACCCCAAACTTAGTTTCTTGCTAACCTTGTCTTGCTAAGCTTCCATGCTCTCCTAATCCTAAGATCGGGTTAACATGGTTTTTCCAGATTTTGGCTCGTAACGTGAGGCTATCAAGAAGCAATAGGCTACTAAGGCTCAAAGGGGCTAACTAGGGAACATGCATTAGGAAGGGTTCAATTTAGGCCAAGTGGTTATTTACAAAGAAAATTACCTAAATCATTTGATGCACTCACATAAGCATGCAGACCATGAAGAGATTCAAGCAAATTCAGGAAAGTGCAGCTCAAAAATGATTCACACAATTAAAAACATGTTGGAGGCTCCAATCCTCACCTGGACATTCATGCAAATTGTTTGACCGAGATTCTATCCCTAGTGTGTGCATCCCTTCACCCCAAACTTATCATAAATCATGCAATCACAACAAAATATCTGAAAGTTTAGGAACCGATTTTTTTTTCACATGGGGATCACTTTTCAAATTTTTTATTTTTTTTCTAGGGGGAATCATCACATAAATCATGCAATCCATCTATGCAGAATTTGATCAAAAACCAACAAGCTCACCGACACAAGACTCACACACAAGCTCCTAATCTTCTCAAATTATTTAGGAGCTAAAAGAAAACAAAACAAAAACAAAGCAAGGAAAAGAAAATTAAAAAGGAGAGGGTTTAGAGAAACTCATTGGGGGTGGTTCCACCAGGATCCCATTGCTTGTAACATAAGGCCCAAGTGATAGCCAAAGGACGGAAGCTCATTCCATGCTTCCATAACTTGCAGCCTTGATATGGGAGTGAGCACTTGACAATTATGGTGACCTCGCCCAGTGCGGCAGACTTCTCACTCCCTCTTGGGTCAAAGATGACCTCTTTCTCAACAAAGTCCTCCCAATAAAATTGGGGTTCAACCCCTTGGACTGGCTATGGTGCAAAATCCAGTCTCTCTGGCAAAGGCTTGAACTCCATCACCGGTTGTTCCACAGTGGGAGGTGGCAAATAGGCAGAGAGGGTCTCTGGTGCTGCTTCATCTTCTGCACAATTGTCATCCACTGTATTACCAGATTCATCACCTTCTATATATGCAGTAACCTCAGCAACCACCACACAAGTATTTCTCCCATCACAATTGGCACATGCATAGGAGCCAATGGAATCATCTAATTCCAGAACTTCTTCATCATGGCGGAATGGATGTCCTCCATATGCCTCTTCCTCTCAATTTCCTTAGGCAAGGGTTCTGATCCTCGAGCTTGCTGCATGGCATTCATTGAAGTGGCAAGTTGTCCAATCTGTGTCTGCAAGGCCTGAATACTAATATTCGTTCGCTGCTGAGACTGTCCAACTTACTGCTGAAACTGAAGGTTTTGTGCAGCCATTTGCTTGATCATGTCCTCTAGTGAAGGTCCAGAAGATGCGGAGGTGGTCACTTGGGGAGGGTTCTGTGGTGGTGTCAGCGGCAACATCAGTTGTTGTTGCGTGGGTGAGTCCCCATACCAAGGGTTTGGATGGTTTCTCCAGCTGGGGTGGTACTCATCAGTGGAAGGGTCAGGAATGTTGTGCCTGTTCTGATTGTTGCCTTGATTGTAAATATTGGCTGTATATGCTTGAGGTGATTCATTAACTTGTCTAATACCAAATATCTCTCGCCTGATTGATGCAGCTCTGAAGGCAGGAACGTATCTCTCTAGGAAGACTTTCTTCAAATCAATCCAGGTTGAGACGGAATTCGGCTCAAGACAATACAACCAATCCTTTGCAGCGCCTTCAAGTGAGAGATGGAAAGCCCTCATCTTGATGTGTTCTTCTGTTATTCCTTCAGGTCTCAGCATTGTAGAACAAACAATCTGGAATTCCTTCAGATGCTCCTGCGGATTCTCACCTGCAAGACCACTAAACCTTGGCAACCAGTGCATTAAACCAGAAAAGTCAGGATAATATATGCATGGCGGTTCATAATTAACATTAGGCATGTAACCTTGCATGTAATCATCCATGGGTAGATTCACAATCAGACCAATTCAACATTTTTTTTTAATTTTATTTTCTGTTAATAACAACAAGAGTCCCCGGCAACGGCGCCAATTTTGACACGCTGTCGCGCACGCGATAAAAAGCGAGCGGTTTGTAAAAATATGTAGATAGGGAAAGTGCGACAACTCGAGTATCGTCTCACAAGGACTCTTGGGTTGTTGTTAACAGAAAATCAGTTTTCTTGGGGGGGGGGGGGGGGGGTTGGTTTGAAATTAAATAAAGAAAACAAAACAGAAAAAATATGCAAACTAAATAACTATCAAATAGCTAAAAACGATCAACCTACTGTTCTCGGTTTCGCACTATCATTGATTCATATAATTCCATGCCCTAAGCGGATTCTAATCTCTTTTCGATTGTAACATCAATTAACAAACGAAACCGACGCTACGAGACATATGTTCCTAATTCCAAATTAAGCAAACGGATTAAGCCCTTTTGTGAATTAAGCAAACACGAATTGAACACACACGAATTAAGCAAACACGATTCAATATAGAAACACACAATCATCGAAACAAATTAATACCCATTCGATACAATCTGAATTAAGCAAACAGAGAATATAGAATAGTATTGAAAGAGAAAAGCATTAAGTTTAGGAATTACAAAACCTCAAGCGTCAATGGAACCCGATCACAGTAGACCAATCAAGGAGACTAGTTCTCCATTACAAAGGGAACACAAAACTCTAAACCTAAATTCGCAGCCGTCCTAATCTAAAATAAAAGAAGATGATGAGAAGATATCAGTTCTGCCCTAAAACAGACTATAAATACAGATTCTGGGTTGCGGTTGCTCGCGAGGAGAAACATGTTTCGCGAGGCAAATCTTATGAATAGCCTTCAGTGTTTGGCTTTCTCGCGAGGTGAGCTTATGATTCGCGAGGCGAGACAGAGAGGATGGCATTTCTGGCACAGTCAGGCTTCAGGCTCTCGAGGTGAGTAGCCTCTCGCGGGGTGAAAAACTCCAGAACTGCCTCTCTTTATTAACCTGAAAACGACAAATACCAGTAAGTGCTTTATGTGACTCTAAATCAACTAAATTAACCTAAAAATACTTTAGAGACTCAAAATGTTGCTTGAAGACAATCAAGTCTAATTCGGGCGAAAACGGGATATAATTAGCACAAAACCACGGTCATACTAGTCATAAAACTAGATGAGCTAGAGGCTGATCAACGTCAATACCAGCTGACTTGGCTCCGACAAAGAGCGCGATGAAGAATGCCAAAGGAACAAAAGAGTACAACTTCCAGTTTTTTTTGGAAAAAAAATTACATACTTATGTAAAACTTATTAGTATTGGAAAAAGAACCTCTCCATTTTTTATCTCTACATTTATGTCTATTTTCAAAGTTTTAGGGAAAAATATGTGTATTATACACATGTATGTAATCTGCCATGCATTCATTATTCCAAATTTTTAATAATAGACTTATCCATTTCTCATGAGAAATGGAGAGGATCCCTACCCGATCCCATGGAAAAAGATCCTCTCTAATTTTTATCTCTCCATTTATGTGTATTTTCAAAGTTTTAGGATAAAAATAAATGTGTATTATACACATGTATGTAATCCTCCATGCATTTATTATTCCAATACTTTAATAATGGACATTTCCATTTCTCATGAGAAAGGGAGAGGATCCCTACTTGATCCCAAGTAAAAAAGATCTTCTTCATTTTTATCTCTACATTTATGTCTATTTTCAAACTTTTAAGACAAAATAATGTGTACTATACACATGTATGTAATCCGCCATGAATTTATTATTCCAAACTTAAATAATGGACATCTCTATTTCTCATGAGAATTTGAGAGGATCCATGCCCGATCACATGAAAAAAGATCCTCTCCATTTTTTATCTCTTCATTTATGTATATTTTCAAAGTTTTAGGACAAAAATAAATGTGTATTATACACATGTATCTAATTCTCCATGCATTTATTATTCCAAAACCTTAATAATGGACAACTCCTTTTCTCATGAGAAATGGAGAGGATCCCTACCCGATCCCATGGGAAAAGATCCTCTCCATTTTTTACCTTTCCATTCATGTCTATATTCAAAGATTTAGGAAAAAATAAATGTGTATTATACACATGTATGTTCGTAAACTGCCATGCGTATGTTTTTTTTCAAAATTTTAATAATGGACATCTCCATTTCTCATGAGGAATAGAGAGGATCCCTACCCGATCCCAAGGAAAAAGTTCCTCTACATTTTTTATCTATCACTTTATGTCTATTTTCAAAATTCAGGACAAAAATAATGTGTATCGTACACATGTATGTAATCCACCATCCAAAAGTTTAATAATGGACATCTCCATTTCCAATGAGAAATGGAGAGGATCCCTACCCGATCTCTTTGGACAAGATCTTCATTTTTTATATCTCCATTTGTCTATTTTCAAAGTTTTAGGAAAAAAATAAATGTGTATTATCACTACAAGAAATGGATTTATTATTCCAAAACTTTCACAATGGAAATCTGCATTTCTCATAAAAATGGAGAGGATCCCAATAGAAAAAAGATTCTCTCCATTTTTTATCTCTCAATTTATGTCTATTTTCAAAGTTTAGGACAAAAATAAATGTGTATTATACACATGTATGTAATTCGCCATGCATTTATTATTCCAAAATTTTAATAATGGACATCTCCATTTCTCATGAGAAATGGAGAGGATCCCTACTGGATCCCATGGAAAAAGAGCGTCTGCATATTTTATCTCTCCATTTATGTCTATTTTCAAAGTTTTAGGACAAAAAGAAATATGTATTATACACATGTATATAATTCTCCATGCATTTATTATTCAAAAACTTTAATAAAGGACATCTTTATTTCTCATGAGAATAGGAGAGGATCCATACCCGATCTCATGGAAAAGATCCTCTCCATTTTTATCTCTCCATTTATATCTATTTTCAAAGTTTTAGGGAAAAAAATAAATGTGTATTATACGCATGTATGTAGGTAATCTGCCATGCATTTTTTATTTCTAAATTTTAATAATGGATATCTCTATTTCTCATGAGGAACGGAGAGGATCCCTACCTGATCCCATGGAAAAAGTTCCTCACCATTTTTTTTATCTCTCCATTTATGTCTATTTTCAAAATCTTAGGACAAAAATAATGTGTATTGTACACATGTATGTAATCCGCCATGAATTTATTATACCAAAACTTCAATAACGGACATCTCAATTTCTCATGAGAAATGGAAAGGATCCCTTTGAAAAAGAGCCTCTCCATTTTTTATCTTTTCGTTTGTGGCTATTTTCAAAGTTTCAGAAAAAAAATAAATGTTTATTATACACATGTATGTAACCCGCCATGCATTTATTATTCCAAAACTTTAATATTGGACATCTCCATTTCTCAAGAGAAATGGAGAGGGTCCGAAAAAAGATCCTCTCCATTTATGTATATTTTGTAAGTTTTAGCTTTTAGGACAAAAATAAATGTCTATTATGCACATGTATGCAATCCGCCATGCATTTATGATTCCCAAACTTTAATAATAGACATATCTATTTCTAATGAAAAATGGAGAGGATCCCTACCCGATCCCATTGAAAAAGATCCTCTCTATTTTTCATCTCTCCATTTATGCCTAATTTAAAATTTTTAGGAAAAAAATTTATGTGTATTATATAAACATGTATGTAATCAGCCATGCATTTATTATTCTAAAACTTTCATAGTGGGCATCTCCATATCTCATGAGAAATGGAGGGATCCCTACCCTATCCCACAGAGAAAGATCCTCTCAATTTTTTATCTCTCCATTTATGTCTATTTTCAAATTTTTTGACAAAAATAAATGTGTATATTCACATGTATGTAATCTGCCATGCATTTATTATTCCAAAATATTCACATATATGTAATCCGCCATGCATTTATTATTCCAAAATTTTAATAATGGACTTCTCCATTTCTCATGAAAAATGGAGAGGATCAGATCCCAACTCGATCCCATGGTAAAAGATTCTCTCCATTTTTATCTCTCCATTTTTGTCTATTTTCAAATTTTTAACACAAAAAATAATTTGTACTATACACTTGTATGTAATCAACCTTGAATTTTTTATTCAAAAACTTAAATAATGGACATCTCCATTTCTATCCCTACCTGTTCCTATAGACATGTCCATTTTTTATCTCTCCATTTATGTCTATTTTCAAAGTTTTAGGAAAAAATAAATGTGTATTATATAAACATGTATGTAATAAGCTATGCATTTATTATTTCCAAACTTTAATAATCGACATCTCCATTTCTCATGATAAATGGAGAGGATCCTTACCCGATCCCATGGAAAAAGATCCTCTCAATTTTTTATCTCTCCATTTATGTCTATTTTCTAAGTTTTAGCTTTTAGGATAAAACTAAATGTCTATTGTACACATGTATGTAATCTGCCATGCATTTATGATTCCCAAACTTTAATAATAGACATATCTATTTCTAATGAAAAATGGAGAGGATCCCTACCCGATCCTATTGAAAAAGATCCTCTCCATTTTTTATCTCTCCATATATGCCTAATTTCAAATTTTTAGGAATTTTTTTTGGGTGTATTATATACACATGTATGTAATCCGCCATGCATTTATTATCCAAAACTTTCATAATGGGCATTTCAATATCTCATGAGAAATGGAGAGGATCCCTACCCGATCCCATGGAGAAAGATCCTCTCAATTTTTTATCTCTCCCTTTATGCCTATTTTCAAAGTTTTTGGACAAAAATAAATGTGTATTATTCACATGTATGTAATCAGTAATGCATTTATTATTCCAAAATTTTGATAATGGACATCTCCATTTCTCATGAAAAATGGAGAGGGTCGGATCCCAAATCGATCCCATGGTAAAAGGTTCTCTCCATTTTCTTTTTCTCTCCATTTTTGTCTATTTTCAAAGTTTTAAGACAAAAAATAATTTGTACCATACACATGTATGTAATCCACCTTGAATTTTTTATTCCAAAACTTAAATAATGGACATCTCAATTTATATCCCTACCCGTTCCCATAGACATCCATTTTTTATCTCTCCATTTATGTCTATTTTCAAAGTTTTACGAAAAAATAAACGTGTATTATATACACATGTATGTAATAAGCTATGCATTTATTATTTCAAAACTTTAATAATCGACATCTCCATTTCTCATTTCTCATTAGAAATGGAGAGGATCCCTACCCGATCCCATGAAAAAGATCATCTCCATTTTTTAGCTCTCCATTTATGTCTATTTTCAAAGTTTTAGGAAAAAATAAATGTGTATTATATACACATTAATGTAATATGCCATGCATTTATTATTCCAAAACTTTCATGATGGACATCTCCATTTCTCATGAGAAATAGAGAGTGTAACACCCCATTTTTTCGTATAGATGCTTTTGTGTATGCCTTGTTTGCTTTGGAGTTGTTGTTGAAGGGCTAAGTGGGATTTCTATGCTTAAAATCCCTTTCTGGTACATGAGCACGACCGTTCTCATGTGTTAGCACCCCTGTGCTTGATGCACGTATTTTGTGGCTTCCTAAGCCACAAGTACTGCCATGCTCAAAAGGGAGCACGACCGTGCTCAAGTGCAAACACGTCTCGCTGACACTAAGTTGAGCACGATCGTGCTCAACAAGGAGCAACCATGCTCAGGTCAAAATCTATAAATATAGAGCTAATAGCGAGGGTTACGAGTTAAACCCTGAAAATCGGCCCTTTAGGCAACCCTAAGTGTGACAGCAGCCTCTCTCATTCTTTCCCTTTGAACCCAATCAGTATGTGGTGTTCTTGCTTCGTTGGGAGAGTCAATCACACGTAGTACCAATTAGCAAAATTAATAGTTCCTCACTTTCTTAGCTCCTTTTCTTGTTATGATTAGGGAACTAATTGGTTAACCTTTTTGTGTCGGCCAAGGCTTGAATCGTTCGTCGAGCCGTTCAAGGGAACCAGTCTAGGACCATCTTTAGTTTAACGGGAATTCTTCATACCAGGTATGGGGAGAAGGAATAGTAAGAGTATGTAGGCTTGGGGGTAGCATAAGACGAAGGATTACCCATGACCTTATTGTATGATAACATGATTATATGTCTATATGCTTAATTGCTATTTGATGTTTAAATGTTTGCAATGATGATATTGGCATGTTGTTATTGTTAATGAATGTTTCCTGTTATGAATATGATGATGTGATGATGCCATGTTTATGACGTGTTTATGATCTTATTGAGTGTTGATTGATGTTGTGAACATTATGATGTTAAAACTTTAAAAACTATTAACAATGTTAAGGGAGGTTGTTTCCCTTTGTTCATAAAACTGAATGATAGTAATGAGTGTGAGGTTTATGCCAAAAGGTTTAGTTAAAGACCCTAGGGATTGATCATTGAGTGACTAGGGACAATTAATAGGAAACTGAGATTAAAAGATTAATTTCCCTTAATTGTAAGACATGGATATCTAATGAAGATTAATAAAACTGATGTTCAATGGATTAGTAAAAGCCAATAGGTTTGAATATATGAACTATCCCAAGGATTTGGAAAGGGTCTGTGACCCTTCTGCCCAGATCAGTATGTCCACGCTTTAGTGAGCACGACCGTGCTTAACAAGTAGCACACCCGTGCTCTAGTTCAAAATCCAGAAAGGGAGCGCTGCTTAAGCACGCCTGTGCTTAACAGTCAACACGGTCGTGCTTGACTGTGAGCTCCGCACGCCCGTGCTCACCTGTGCAGACCACAACGCTGAACAATGCAGAAACAGTGGTTTCACCCCAAATACCTTAAAAGATTTAACAAGACACCAAACGAACATGGAGACAAAAAGACAAGTGATAAGATGTTGTACCTTGGTAGTCTAGTGGCCAAGGGGGACCTTGATGCATGATGGTCAATGTGGTAATCTCTAGTGCTTAATGGCTCGAGTGTTAATTAAAGATGATGTTGCACCTTGGTAGCCTAGTGACCAAGGGGTCCTCGATAGCAGAGTGGTCGAGGTGGTAATCTCTGGTGTAGAATGACCAGAGTGTTTAAAAGATTAAAATGATAAAACGATAATCCTCGATAGCCAAGTGGTCGAGGTGTTGATGGTGATAAAACTTGGGTAGCCTAGTGGCCCAAGCGGAGGTGGTGGTTGTGTTTGTGTGTTATGTTGTTCATGCAGTCACGCATCGGAGATATTAGTGGGGAATGTTCAACATAGGGGAGGTCGTCCGAGAGTAAGGGGATCTGGCCGTCCACTGTGATTCATCCGAGAGTTAGGTGAATCGTGCACCCCCGCGGTGGTGCATCCGAGAGTAAGGTGCGTTGGCTATCCTAGGGGTCCACCCAAGGTAGGTGGATTGCCCCGGCGTTGGTGCTTATCGGCCAATGTGGATATGTAACTCCGAAGTTGACATTCTGAGGTAGAATGGATCCAAGTGCATAAGGTAGTAGTGGAATAGCATTGCATCACATATCATACGTTAATGTATGATGATATTAATCATTTATATTGTATGTTGTTGTTGTGATAACATGATTGTTGTGATGCATGATCGTCTTGCTAAATGTTTCCTTGCCATTATATTCATATTCAAGTTTCTTACTCCCCATTGCTATGTTTGTGTTTTGTTGCATGTATCTTTTATGTAGAGGACAGCGAGCAGCCAGTTGAGGAGTAACTCTTGTAACATCCTATTTTTAATGAATAAATAAATAAAAAAAAGTAGATATCTTAATTAGATGGGAATGATGGTTAGACAAATCAAAACTATTTAAGAATCCGAACGTATATGAAAGTTTAGAACAAAATTCAAGTAACTCAAAATTTTCAATAGGAAAGCACCTCAATTTAAATCCTTAATTTAAATCCTCATATTTCTTTCACTCTCTGAGTGTGATCTGAAAGACTTGCAATTTGTATTAATTACACAAAACCTTTATATTCCTTACTGAGTTGAGCCTGAAGAGGCTAGGTGAGCCAAGAATACTTGTTTGAGTGTTGAGACTGAAGAGGCTAGGTGTGCAAAGAATATTTGTACTGTAAATTACTCAGTTACAGTAGAAACTTGGTGCTGCCAAGAAACTGGACGTAGCCATGTGGATTTTGGGGTGAACCAGTATAAATCTCTTGAGTGGTATCTCTCTTCCTTTATCCCTTTGTTTTGTTAAGTATCTTTTGTTTTTAAGTTTTTAACCTGGGGAGTTAAGCTGCAAATACCAATCCTTGTTTTACCATTCTCTGTCTGCACGTGTGCCTTGTTTGAATATTAGACGATTCACTCGTCTAATTTTATCTTATCTAAGTACAGCTTGTTGTTCTTGTGAAAGTCCTTTTTAAAGTAATCGAAAAAGTTGGTAAACACAATTCAACCCCCCTTCTTGTGTTAACTTTGGTTATCAGTTGGTATCAGAGCTCAGCCTCCGGGTTGAGCACTTAGCAATGTAGAGGAAAAGATCTTGGCAATGGCAGGAGAAGCCAGTTCAAGCAAAAACCATGCTAGAGAAGGATTCTCAATGTCGAGACCTCCTTACTTCAATGGAGAGGATTATAGCTACTGGAAAGAAAAGATGAAGTGGTTCTTACAATCCACTTCCTCTCATCTTTGGGACCTCATTGAAGATGGCCCCTATATCCCTAAAGATGACAAAGGAGCTGAGATTCCTAAGGCCAATATGACCTCTGAGCAAAAGACAAAATGTCAGTCAAATGCCAAAGCTAGATATGCAATCATATGTGCCTTGAGCAGTGAAGAATTTAAAAAAGTGTGTGCTTGCGAATCCGCAAAAGAAATGTGGGATTCACTAGCCATTGCTCATGAAGGAACCAGCAAAGTCAAAGAGACCAAAGTCAGCATGTTGGTCAGAAAGTATGAGTCGTTCAAAATGGAGGAAGGAGAAACTATTGGCCATATGTATGGAAGATTTCAAACCATAACCAATGGATTGAAATCATTGGGAAAAGTTTACTAGACTGAGGAACATATTCAAAAGATTCTCAGAAGTCTTCCAAAACAATGTAGACCACTTGTAACTGCTATGTCCCAAGCCAAGGACCTAACAACAATGAAGCTAGACGAGCTCCTTGGCACTCTTCAGATCCATGAACAGGAGCTGATTGAAGAAAACAATGGAAAGAAAAACAAATCCATTGCTCTTAAAGCTTACAAGAATTCATCTAAAGGAGCAGTCTCAAAAGCTCTCAAAGTAGATGAATCTTCAGAAGAATCCGAGGAATCAAATGAGGATGACTCTGATGATGAAATTTCTCTTTTCACCAGAAAAATGAAAATGTTATGGAAGAAAAGAAACCTCAGAAAGGATATGTCCTTCAGACGCTTCAACAAAGAAAAATACAAAAAAGATGGTGGATCTAATGACAGAAATGTCATTGTATGCTATGAATTCAAAAATCCCGGTCACATCAAGGCAGAATGTCCTCAACTCAAGAAGCAAACTCCCAAGATGTTCTTCAACAAAAATAAGAAAGGAATGATGGCCACCTGGGAAGATCTTGATGAAAGTTCCACTAAAAGTAAAGGAGATGAACTTGAAGCAAATCTCTGTCTTATGGTAGATACTGATTCTGAGTTAGAAACTGAGGTACATTCTAAACTTGAGAAATTGAATGATGCCTATGATGAACTTTTGGAAGAATCAAACTATATGTCTAAAGCTTTCAAATCCCTCAAGAGACAGTATGTTAAACTCTCAAACGAGTATACACAAAAATCTCAAGAGTGTGAGAAGATAGCTGAAGAAAATAGTAGGATTAAGACTGAAAAGTCAAGACCTGAGATCTTAGTTGAAACTTTACCTTCTGAAGAAGTAATTAAACTTCAACGGAAAGTAGAAGAATTTGAAAATGAGCAGTTCAAACTGTTCTGTGAGGAAAATGGTATTTCTCACAATTTCTCTGCACCCAGATGTCCACAGCAAAATGGAGTGGTTGAGAGAAAGAACATATCTCTTCAAGAGATGGGAAGAACAATGCTTAATGAGAATAATCTTCCTAAGTACTTATGGGAAGAAGCCATTAACACTGCTTGTTATGCGCAAAACAGAATACTGATCAGACCTATCCTAATAAGACTCCTTGTGAATTATAAAATGGTAGAAAACTCAACATATCATACTTTCATGCATTTGGATGTGAATGTTATATTATTAATACAAAAGATCATCTTGGCAAATTTGATTCAAAAGTAGATAAAGGCATATTTATTGGATATTCTAAAATGTCTAAAGCTTTCAGAATCTTTAATTCTAGAACCTCTGTGGTAGAATAATCAATTCATGTAAAGTTTAATGATGGTTTGAAGACTGACAGGGAACTATCAGATCTAGAGGATGATGTTGTAGGTATTGAACTTAATCTTGTAGTAGAAGAATCTTCAGACAAGTTAAAAGTAGACATGTCTGAAAATCAGACAAGTGCTGACACGTCTGAAACCCAGAATTTGAAGAAGGATTGGAAATTCAAGACCTATCATCCAGAAGATCTTATCATTGGAAGTCCATCTCAAGGAGTTAGAACCAGATCTGCTTTGAAAGAAATCAACACCATGGCATTCATATCAGATTTGGAACCTAAAAAGATTGAAGAAGCTTTACAAGATGAAAGCAGAATTCTAGCCATGCAAGAAGAACTAAATCAGTTCTAGAGAAATGATGTTTGGATTCTAGTTTCTAAACCCAAAGAGAAATATGTTATTGGAACTAGATGGGTATTTAGAAACAAACTGGATGAAGGATGGAGATAAAGTATATGAACTGAATGTAGTACCCCAAACAATACTAACCAGGAACAAAAAGAGCTCTGGATACCAAGATAAAGTATATGAACTAAATGTATGTTCTGTATATTTCCATTCCAATATGACAATATATATACACTTGACAATGAGATAGGAAATCTGATTCCTAGAGAACAATAATTATCTATACAAAATCCTAGGAGAGATATACAAAGAATAAGACTCCACCATCCACACTGTCCACATTAATTATATTTAACACTCCCCCTCAAGCTGGAGCATATATGTCTGATGCAACCAACTTGTCACATATATATGCTATTCTAGGACCCCGTAAAGACTTAGTCATTATATCTACAAGCTGATCTCTAGTACCCACAAAGGAAGTCTTAATGATGCCCGTGAGGATCTTTTCCCGTATGAAGTGACAATCAACTTCTATATGCTTGGTCCTTTCATGAAAGATAGGATTCGAAGAAAGATATAAAGCTGATTGGTTATCACAAGCAAGTTCCATAGGACCTATCTCACAAAACTTCAATTCTTGGAGCAAATATTTTATCCATAGAAGTTCGCAAGTAGTATTGGCCATAGCACGATACTCTGCTTCTGTGCTTGATCTTGCAACAACAGTCTTCTTCTTACTTTTCCATGAAATCAGGTTACCTCCAATAAGAACACAGTAGCCTGAAGTGGACCTCCTATCAGCAGCATCGCCTGCCTAATCTGCATCTGTATACCCGATGATATTAGTATGACCCCTGTCCATATAAACAATCCCTTTTCCAGGTGATCCCTTGATATATCTTAGGATCCGGACAACTGCATTCCAATGACTATCACAGGGTGAGTTGAGAAACTGACTTACGACACTGACTGGAAAAGCAAGGTCTGGTCGAGTCATGGTGAGATAATTTAACTTCCCAACTAATCTTCTATATCTGCCTGGGTCAGGATAGGGCTCCCCCTCATTAGGTAGAAGCTTTACATTTGGGTCCATAGGAGTATCAACAGGTTTACAATCTAGCATCCCTGTTTCTTCTAGAATGTCAGGGGCATATTTCCTTTGAGAAATAGCAACACCTGTTCTTGATTGGGCTACTTCAATCCCAAGAAAGTAACGTAATCCTCCAAGATCTTTGGTTTGAAAATGTTTGAATAAGTGTTGCTTCAACTTCTTAATGCCTTCTTGATCATCACCTGTAATAACAATATCCTCCACATACACCACAAGATAAATACGTTTTTTTAAGGTGAGCATTTAAAGAATACAGAATGATCAGCCTTGCAACGAATCATGCCAAATTGCTGGATAACTTTACTGAACTTCCCAAACCAAGCACGAGGTGACTGTTTTAAGCCATACAAGGACTTTTTTAGTCTGCAAACAAGATCTGACTCCCCCTGAGCAATAAACCCAGGTGGTTGCGCCATATAGATCTCCTCCTCCAGATCACCATGTAAGAATGCATTTTTAATATCCAGCTGATATAAAGGCTAGTGTTTCATGGAAGCCATAGACAAGAACAAACGAACAGATGCCATCTTAGCAACAGGAGAAAAAGTATCACCATAATCCAGACCATAAATCTGAGTGTAGCCCTTTGCTACCAGTCGGGCTTTCAAGCGATCCACCTGCCCATCAGGACCAACTTTAACAGTAAACACCCATCGAAAACCAATGATTGATTTCCCAACAGGAGGGGAAATAAGGGTCCATGTAAGATTAGATTCCAAAGCTATCATCTCATCAATCATTGCCTGTCGCCAACCTGGATGAGATAGTGCTTCCTGAACATTCTTAGGAATGGTAACAGAGGACAAGGCAGATACAAAGGCAAAATGGGAAGGAGATAATCGATGGTAACTCAAAATTGTAAATGGGATGATGATTAATAGTAGAGCATGTACCTTTTCGAAGGGCGATAAGCGGAAGTGTCAGGTTGGACCGTAGTGGGAGAAGCGTTTGGAGCAGGAGCTGAATCATGAGGATCAATAGTAGGTATGTCCTCCGGAGCGGTAGGAACTCGACGCTCATAAAATTTACCATATCGTCGCAATGGACGATCATCCTGTGGTGATGGAGCATCACAAAGAGGAAGGGGAAGGACCTGAGATGGAGTGGAGTCGGATGTAGCTGAGGTGTCAAAGAAAAAAGTGTCCTCAAAGAATGTAATATCCGCGGATACATAAAAACGACATGTAGTAGGAGAATAACATCTATATCCCTTCTGCACTCGAGAATACCCAAGAAAGATGCATTTAATAGCTCGGGCCGATAATTTATCACTACCTGGAGAGAGGTCATGGACAAAACAGGTGGAACCAAACACACGAGGGGGGACAGTATAAAGGGGATCTATGGGAAATAAAAGAGAGTGAGGGATTTTATTACCCAAAACAGAGGATGGCATGCGATTTATCAAATAACAGGAAGTAAGAACAACATCCCCCCAGAACTTCAAGGGTGCATTGGCATTTATTAAAAGAGTTCGGGCTGTATCAACAAGATGACGATGTTTGCGCTCAGCAACACCATTTTGTTGTGGTGTGTGAGGACAACTAGACTGATGTATGATGCCATGAGAACTCAAAGGATTTAAAAAATGTAGATAAGTATTCTTTTGCATTATCACTGCGCAAAATATGAATTGTTTTTCCAAACTTATTCTTTATGGTGGAACAAAAGGTTTGAAAAACATCAAATAACTGAGAACGATCTTTCATTAAAAATAACCAGGTACATCTTGAAAAATCATCAATGAAAGTAACATAGTACCTATATCTTAAAACAGAAGTAACACGAATAGGACCCCAAACATCAGCATGGATAAGATCAAAAGGGGCCCTAGTTCGATTATTGACACTACTAGGAAAAGAGGCTCTAACATGCTTTCCAAGCTGATATGACTCGCAGTTCATTGTTTTCAAATGTGAGAGATGAGGGACCATCTGTTTTAACTTGTCCAAACTTGGATGACCTAGACGACGATGAAGGAGATCTGCCGAACCTGAAACAACGCATATGGTGGAAGAGGAAGGTTGGAGGTAGTAGAGACCTCATGATTCAGATCCAGCTCCAATCGTCTCTCCCGTGCTCCGGTCCTGTATAAGAAAGGAATCCGAGTTAAAGGTAATGGAACAGTTTAAAGTGCGAGTAATCTTGCTAATGGAAATTAAATTAAAAGGACACTCGGGAACAAACAAGACTGAATTTAAGGATAAGGAAGGAAGAGGTGAGGCTTATCCAATACCAGCGGCCTGTGTCTTAGACCCATCGGCAAGGGTTATATGGTGAGCAGTTTTAGGGAATGACAGTTTAGAGAAAAGAGAAGGATTACCAGCTAAGTGATCAGAAGCACCGGAGTCAAGAATCCAGGATCCAACAGATGCAGATTGAGAGAGACAAACTGTAGAATTACCAGTGTGAGCAATGGTGGCCGAAGAAGAAGCCTGTTGAGTGGCTTTAAACTGAAGGTACTCCTGATATTCATTGGCAGTCAAAAGGTGATCCTTCTTGAGTTCAATCTTGTGTTCAATAACAGGTTCATGAGACTGAGCTATATTAGCGGTTTTATTTGGGAATCCATGTAGGGAGTAGCATCGATCTTGAGTGTGTCCATCTCGCTTACAATACGAACAATAAAGGTTACCTCGGCCACCTCTGCCACGACCACCACCTCTACGGCCATGAGTATGACTCCGACCCCCTCGGTTGGTTGAGTTTGAGATAAAAATCGAAGACTCTGATCCTGTGTGAGAATCAACTCCAATGGAAGCTGCTGGCAAAGGAACTCGAAGTAATCGATCAACGAGGTCCTCTACAATAGGAATATCTGGATTGGTCAAAGTTTGATTTCGAACAGATTCAAAGTCTTTGTGAAGGCCATGAAGAACAAAAACCATAAGCATGTTATCCAGCTTATCCGACATCTTTTTTGCATCATCATTCACTAGCATCAATTTGACTTCCTCACAAATGGATTGTGCCTTGTTCAGATAGGAGGGCAAGTCAAGATCAGACATCTGCATTGTTGCCAAATTATGAATTGTCTCATATAGCCGTTGTATGTCATTAGCATAAACAGTTTGAGCCTTCTTCTAGATCTCGCAACATGTTTTGTATGGACGAAAAGGCACCATTAACCTTGGTTCAATGGACTGCCACAACAATGATACAAGTTGATAATCAGCCCGTTGCCATTCTTCTTTCTCAGTTACAGCAATATCAGCAGCCTTTTTAGTGAGATGATCAGACAAACCTTGACCCAGAAACCATACCTCAACAGCATCACGCCAACTCACATAATTCTTACCATTCAACTTCTCGGAAGTAATGGTGGGGGACCCAGAAAAAGCAAAGGAAACCAAACTTTTCTTTGCTGCCATGGAAGAGCGTCAGTGAACAAACCAAAGGAACACAACAAATACTCATTGAAAAACTGAAAAAGACACCAAACAGGGGCCAAACAATAGCCAAACAGTAGACCCAGACACCAAACAGGGGCAAGACAGAACCGGGAGGAGGCGGCGAACACGGCGGTGCAATCGGCGGCGGAAAAGTCGTCCGGGAAGGCGACGCGTGGATCACACGCGCCGGAGAGTGAAGATATGATGGTGGCGCGTGAGGGCGCGTATGGAGGCGGCACTCGGTGGGTCTTCCGGTCGGTGACTTCTGAGGGGGTTGCCGGTGTTACTCCGGTCACCGGACAACTAAAAAAGGTGGGTCAGCACTGTAGCTGAACCCCAAACAATACGATGGGTCAGCACTGTAGCTGAACCCCAAACAATACTAACCAGGAACAAAAAGAGCTCTGGATACCAAGATAAAGTATATGAACTGAATGTATGTTATGTATATTTTCATTCCAATATGACAATATATATACACTTGACAATGAGATAGGAAATCTGATTCCTAGAGAACAATAATTATCTATACAAAATCCTAGGAGAGATATACAAAGGATAAGACTCCACCGTCCACATTAATTATATTTAACAGATGGAAAAGTGAAAAAAGGCAAGATTAGTTTCTCAAGGTTATAATCAACAAGAAGGTATTGATTTTACTGAAACTTTTGTACCTGTAGCTAGATTAGAAGCAATTAGAATTCTCATGTCATATGCTATTCAACATGATATAACTCTTTATCAAATGGATGTTAAAAGTGTATTTCTAAATGGAATAATTAAGGAGGAAGTGTATGTAAAGCAACCTTCTGGTTTTGAGGACTCTGAAAATCCTCACCATGTCTATAAGCTTAAGAAAGCTCTATATGGACTCAAACAAGCTCCAAGAGCTTGGTATGATAGGCTAAGCACATATCTAATGGAAAATAATTTCATTAGAGGAAAAGTAGACACTACACTTCTCTAGAAATGCTTAAAGAAATACTTCATAGTAGTACAAATTTATATTGATGATATTATATTTAGTGCTACTGATGAAAAGCTCTACAAAGAGTTCTCTGAGTTGATGCAGAATGAATTTGAAATGAGCATGATGGGAGAGATGAAGTTCTTCCTTGGTCTTCAAATAAAACAGACAAGTGATGGAATACATATTCATCAACAGAAGTACACCAAGGAACTTCTGAAAAAGTACAAAATGGAAAACTCAAAACCTATGAGTACACCTATGCATCCATCAATTGTTCTGAACAAGGATGAGGAAGGTAAAAAGGTAGATCAAACTGTCTACCGAGGTATGATTGGATCTTTTCTATACTTAACTGCTAGCAGACCTGATATTCAATTCAGTGTTTGTCTTTGTGCAAGATTTCAATCAGACCCTAAAGAATCTCATCATAAGGCTGTTAAAAGAATTTTCAGATATTTAATTGGAACCACTAACCTTGGCCTGTTATATAAGAAATATGGAGATTTCAGGTTAGCTGGATTCTATGATGCTGATTTTACTGGAGATAGAGTTGATAGAAAAAGCACCAGTGGAAGATGTCACTTCATTGGAGCAAATATGATATCCCGATCAAGCAAAAGGCAAAGTACCATTGCCCTATCAACTGCTGAAGCTGAATATATATCTGCAGCCAGTTGTCGCTCACAACTGCTTTGGGTAAAATACCAACTTGAAGATTATTCAATGTTTGAGCATAATATATCTGTTTGGTGTGATAATACTAGTGCTATTAATATGTCTAAGAATCCCATACAACATTCTAAAGCAAAGCATTTAGAAATAAATCATCATTTTATTAGATATTATTTGAAATTAAGTTTGTAAACACTGAATATCAATGGGCAAACATATTTACAAAACCCTTAAGTGAAGATAGATTTGTTTTTATTGGAAAGAATCTTAATATGCATAATGTGTCTGAATGAGTGTTTGTTAATATGCCTGAAAATTTTACTTGTCTAAATTTTATATCTGCTTAACTCGTCTATTTTAAGCTAAGCATCTGATGACGTGGCTAAAACCACTCAGTGCTAAACCCTGACTGAGACACGTGTACATTGCATTTTCCCTCCTTTTCTGAAAAACGTTTCATTTGATTAACAACCGTCTTTTCAAAATTTATTGTTGTTTATAGCAATAATATCTCTCCTCATTCCCAACGTAAAAAGCACTCAAGTGTTTTAACAAAAGGAATTCGTGTCGTTTCAAAACTACCCACTCAAAATCTCTTGCTCACAATCTCTATCTGAATTCTCTTTGTCTTCGTTCCTTCAAAACCTTTCCTTTCCAAACCCTAAAAATCTTCTCCTCTGAAATGATGGCACCCAAAAGTTTTCTTGAAGAAGTTACTGAAAGATCCGGACTCTCTTTAACATAACTAAAGAAAGTGCACCCTGGAAGGGTCCCTAACTTCGCTGAGTTGAAGAACAAAGAATTAGATGTTAAGCCATAAATTGTGTATGCTAGATGGCTACCATTCTTCCAAATTATGGAAGATGTCTATCCTTCCTTGGTTAGGGACTTCTGGAAAATCTCTAAAGTCACCAAGGACAGCACAACCTTCATGATATCTGGAAATATTGACGAAGACCATGTCTTCATTACCCATGAGTCACTCGCTGAAGTGACTAAGTGCCCTAAAGAAGGAGCTGGATACGACAAAAACTGGGTGAAAAATCAAGGTGGGGAAGCGGATGTAAATCTCATACTATATGGAGTTCCCAAGCCAAAGGACTTTGATTCAAAGTTCCTAACTTCTAAGGCAAGATTTCTTCATGTTCTTCTGATTAACTGTGTGATACCTAAAACTGGCTCTAGGGATCATGTGAGTAAGATAGAAAAATTTACTATCTACCACTTATCCAAAGAATCAAAATAGATATCATAGATTTAATATTTGGACACATGCTGAAAACTGTTAAAGGGAAGTGCAAAGGTGGATATCCCTATGGCATGCTTATGACAAGAATCTTCAGGGCCAACTCTTTGAACAACATGTCACAAGCCTTCCATGCTGATCTCTGCATAGAGATAAATTCAAAGACCTTGTCTTTGATGAAAATACAACTTCAACCTATAGTGGAACCTTCAATTGCTGAAGCATCAACATCTGTTGCCCCTGCTAGCGAAGGACTGAGCATTCCAGTGGTTAAGGCTAAAACATTTGAGGAGCCTGTTGAAGAAGAAATGCCTCAGCTTCAAAGTAAAAGAAGAAGAATTGCTGAGCCATCTGCTCAAGCCTCCGTTGAACCTACTGCTTCTGTCCCCATTGGACCAATCATAACAAAAGTCTTTAAGAGAAAAGGAGCTGCACAAACCGAGGGGGGGTCTCAACCAGAAGAGACAGTGATCCCTAAGAAAAAGAGGACCACTATGACAAGAAGGAAATTGGTATAACCTTCTACTTCATCACCATCACCCTCACCTCAAAGAGAATCCTCCTTTCAACCTCAACAAACAGCCACAACAACCTCCATTCCACAACCATCATCACCATTTCCACTATCTCCACAACAGCACCAACACCACCACTACCAAAACAAAAAACTCCCACTCCACCTGCTTCACCAAAAATTTCAGCTCCTCCACATACATCACCCATTAGACAATCAACACCTCCTCTGTCATCACTTGTCCACGAACCCTTACCTTCATTCATCATTCCTGAATCAGAAACAATTGAAACTCATTCACCTAAACCTTCCACATCACAAGCATCTCACTTCTCTAATATTCTTCTCAGTGAGGATATCAACGACTTTGCATATTTTGACAATCCCACTCCTACTCCACCTTCACTCAAAACCTAAATTCCCGACTGGATCAAAAATCAGAACCAAGTCCCTTTGAGGAAAATCTTTGCAGATTTATTCTCTGAAACAAGACACAACCCACTCCCTTTAGCCACCTTACCACCATACTGAAATAACCAAAGTTAACACAAGAAGGGGGTTGAATTGTGTTTACCAACTTTTTCGGTTTCTTTAAAAAGGACTTTCGCAGGAACAACAAGCTGTACTTAGATAAGAGAAAATCAGACGAGTGAATCGTCTAATATTCAAATAAGGCACACGTGCAGATAGAGAAGGGTAAAATAAGGATTCGTATTTGCAGCTTAACTCCCCAGGTTAAAAACTTAAAAACAAAAGATACTCAACAAAACAAAGGGATAAAGGGAAGAGAGATATCACTCAAGAGATTTATACTGGTTCACCCCAAAATCCACAGGGCTACGTCCAGTTTCTTGGAAGCACCAAGTTTCTACTATAACTGAGTAATTTACAGTACAAGTATTCTTTGCACACCTAGCCTCTTCAGGCTCAACACTCAAACAAGTATTCTTGGCTCACCTAGCCTCTTCAGGCTCAACTCAGTAAGGAATATAAAGGTTTTGTGTAATTAATACAAATTGCAAGTCTTTCAGATCACACTCAGAGAGTGAAAGAAATATGAGGTATGAAAGACTGCGAATTAATATCAAATGATTGACTTTTCTCACCAAGCTTCTTCAGGCTCAACTCAGTAAGGAATATAAAGGTTTTGTGTAATTAATACAACTTACAAGTCTTTCAGATCACATTAAGTGAAATAAATGAGGTATGAAAGACTACGAATTAATATCAAATGATTGAAAGTATATTCAATGAAAGAATGCATAAGTTAATGAAGAGAGTAAATGCTTCTGCGCAGTGTTCTTAATGATATTCAACTTCTTGTCTTCATCTTCATTGTTTGATCTATTTAAAGGCTTCAAGCAAGAGATCCATTTAGACACATCTTCAGAAAATGTGTTCTTTTGATTTGAGCTTGAGACACCATTAATGACAAATAGTTGTTCTGTATAAACATTAAATTCTTGGGAACATTGAGCTTTGACAAGGTTGTCCAAGGGTACACTTTATTATGAATCAGCCGTTGTTTTCAGAGTATGCAACAAAGAGCTTTCTTTTTTTAGTGCAACAGTCAGTTCACTTTCCAGAAAGCACTTTTACTTTGTATTAAAAATATCTAAAAGGTTACTGCAGTGGTACAGAGTTTGCGTGTTTATTCCTTAAAACCTTGAAACAACGTTTTTTAATCTTTGTCCTTTGAGCTATTGTCCAGAGGTCTTCGATATCCTTAAGGAAGGCATTTAATTTGAATAAGATGACTTGGACTTCAATTCTGACAAAATGACATCATAGCAGAGTTGAAAAAATTAGACGGGTGAGAGGCAATCAGAAATCAGACAAGTTCTCAAGCAGTTCGAAAACTAGACGGGTGCTAGCGTATTCCAAAGTCAGACGGGTGATCCACTGAGTCTTGCCATGTCATCAAGCATGTTCAGATCATGACTTGGCGTAGACTTGGTATTTGACTAAATATCAGACGAGTGATTTTCAAACAAGTCTAAAAACTGAGCTTGACCAAGAAGCAGACGAGTAAAAAATCAGACGAGTTGTCTTTAAGTCTACTTTCCTGCACACTTATCAGATTTGTCAGTAATTTCATATTGTTCAATATTACCATACTTCCTCTATTTGGAATCATCAAAACTTAGAGAATTTACACATTGAATGTGTTTCAGACTTAATCTGATTCCACTGCTCCAGTAGTTGCATACAGACTGTCATTTAGAGACAAAATGAAGCCATTGCCCAACAAAATGCATTTCAAGCCCATAAGCAACTACTGGAGTAGTGGAATCAGATTAAGTCTGAAACACATTCAATGTGTAAATTCTCTAAGTTTTGATGATTCCAAATAGATTAAGTATGGTAATATTGAACCATATGAAATTACTGACAAATCTGATAAGTGTGCAGGAAAATAGATTTAAAGACAACTCGTCTGATTTTTGACTCGTCTGATTTTTGGTCAAGCTTAGTTTTTAGACTTGTCTGAAAATAACTCGTCTGATATTTAGTCAAATACCAAGGCTACGCCAAGTCAAGATCTGAACATGCGTGATGACGTGGCAAGACTCGATGGATCACCCGTTTGACTTTGGAATACGCTAGCACCCATCTAGTATTTGAACTGCTTGAGAACTCGTCTGATTTCTGATTGCCTCTCACCCGTCTAATTTTTTCAACTCTGCTATGATAGTTTGTCAGAAATGAAGTCCAAGTCATCTTATTCAAAGTAAATGCCTTCCTTAAGGATCTCGAAGACCTCTGGACAATAGCTCAAAGGACAAAGGTTAAAAAATGGTGTTTCAAGGTTTTAAGGAATAAACACGCAACCTTTATACCACTGCAGTAACATTTTAGCTGTTTTTAGTACAAAGTAAAAGTTCTTTCTGGAAAGTGAACTGACTGTTGCACTGAAAAATGAAAGCTCTCTACAGCATACTCTAAAAACAACAGCTAATTCAGAATAAATCGTATCCTTGGACAACCTTGTCAAAGATCAACGTTCCTAAGCATTTAATGTTTATATAGAACGACTCTTTGCCATTAATGGTGTCTCAGAAGATCAAATCAAAAGAACACATTTTCTGAAGATGTGTCTAAACAGATCTCTTGCTTGAAGCCTTTAAATAGATCAAACAATGAAGATGAAGATAAGAAGTTGAATATCATTAAGAACACTGCGCAGAAGCTTTTACTCTCTTCATTAACTTCTTCATTCTTTCATTGAATATACTTTCAATCATTTGATATTAATTCACAGTCTTTCATACCTTATATTTATTTCACTCTCTAAGTGTGATACTTGCAAGCTGTATTAATTACACAAAACCTTTATATTCCTTACTGAGTTGAGCCTGAAGAGGCTATGTGGGAAAAGAATACTTGTTTGAGTGTTGAGCCTGAAGAGGCTAGGTGTGCAAAGAATACTTGTACTATAAATTACTCAGTTAGAGTAGAACCTTGGTGCTGCCAAGAAACTGGACGTAGCCCTGTGGATTTTGGGGTGAACCAGTATAAATCTCTTGAGTGATATCTCTCTTCCCTTATCCCTTTGTTTTGTTAAGTATCTTTTGTTTTTAAGTTTTTAACCTGGGGAGTTAAGCTGCAAATACCAATCCTTGTTTTACCCTTCTCTGTCTGCACGTGTGCCTTGTTTGAATATTAGACGATTCACTCGTCTGATTTTCTCTTATCAAGTATAGCTTGTTGTTCCTGCGAAAGTCCTTTTTAAAGTAACCGAAAAGTTGGTAAACACAATTCAACCCCCCTTCTAGTGTTAACTTTGGTTATTTCAAGCACTAATCTTAGTTAACTATACCCTAGTTACAAGTTTGACCTAATTAAATTAACTAAAATAATTTTTTACCTTACCTTATGAATGATAAGTACATTCTTTCAAAAAAAAAATTGAATAATAAGTACATGGCTGGACACAGGACACCTCCAGCTTGAATTTATGTGGTTGCATGGTTACAAAATCCCACCTCATGCTTATACTTGTCTTATTTCACGCCACCTCCAACTCCTTTTTTTCTTATGAATATGCTCTTTGTTTTTTTTACTCAAAGTTAACGCCCAAGGGAAAAGAAAAACCAAGAAAAAAGCACAGAAAATATATATAGATAGAGAGAGAGTCTGTGAGAGTGAGAGAATTTTCATAGCCGATTCCGATCAATCCATTCGTCCTAACGTGATTCTGAGTATACCGTTGTGATCCTCGTGACGTCTACTTCATTATCCTATCTTTATTTTGTTGACTATGCTAAGGTAAAACCATGTCCTTTTTATGCTGAAATGTCGTCAGTGACGGCATTGAGGTTATCTTTCAATCCGTTTATTGGTTTTCAATTCCTTCTTCAGATTTGGGTTACACGTAACGTGTGCTTCACAATGATGTGTTGAGGTGAATTTTTGGAGCCCCGGAGGTAGGAGAACCTCATGTGGAAGATTTGAGTAGTATTGGAGTGGTTCCATTTTGTTGCTATAAAGCTAGCCTATGACACTTTCGGTGGGAGAAAGAAGTCTCCTATCGTCGGAATTGGCTAAGTAACATATTTTACAATAATGGCATAGGGAGACCTAAACCCTACTAGTGGACGAATAATTAACAATGTCAATATTACATTGGCAACTATTTAGTGGTACCAATGATGATATGGAGATTGTAGATTTATCGTCGTTAGGGTAATTTTAGGATACTTGAGGTTGTCTGATTTTATCATATTTGAGCTGCTTGTTGTGTGCTGTTTGGATTAACATGTTATTTTTGACTAATTATGTTATTTAAATATTTTATTTTTATTATGATGTTATATTATTATTTTATTATGATTATGGTTGATAACATGTATTGGATGATAATATGTTTTATCTGCTATAACATGCCTAGTTGTTTCTTAGGCAGTGATATATTATATTCTGGAGCGATGCATGTTGGGGAGTGTCTGATATATGATTTAGACGCGCCTAACCTAATTAATTTATATTTTATTATGATGAGATTGATTATGTGATATAATTTGAGATATTTTATGAGATAGTAATGAGAGGTTAAGGTATTAAGGTATGACTCGATATACATCAGCTATACCATATAGATACATGATGTTGATCACAGCCGGGTGAGTGGAACGCATGAGGTCAGAGTATCCATAGATATAACCGTACTCATTTCAGAGCGGCTCTGTGGAGCTTTGGGCTACTGTGGTTTTGGACCATTTATGTGCTACTGATATTATTATGTGAGCTTTGGACTACTGTGGCTTTATGCTACTATGGTTTCAGACCATTTATGTATACATATGCATCTATATATATATAAATATATAAATAATATATATATATATATACAATTATAAAACATATATGTGTAAAAA
The DNA here is from genome assembly GCA_030762895.1 of Sophora flavescens. Classification (NCBI taxonomy): domain Eukaryota; kingdom Viridiplantae; phylum Streptophyta; class Magnoliopsida; order Fabales; family Fabaceae; genus Sophora; species Sophora flavescens. The sequence continues at coordinate 55,991,993 of CM061065.1, forward strand.
AAAGTATCATATTTTATATTTTATTTTATTTTAATATATATATATATATATATATATATATATATATATATATATATATATATATATATATACATACATATATATATATATATATATATATATATATATATATATATATATGAATGATAGAGTGGAGTGCTCGCTCGGAGGAATGACTGACATCTCTATTATGATGGATACTAGATGTCACGGATCAGTTCCCTAACGGGAATGGGGGAAACTATCGTGATTTGATTATAGTTCTAGCTGAGCTGTCCCGTATCCTAACGAGAATGAGGATACTTTTGTATTGTGCATCTATTCCCTAATGAGAATGGGGGAATAGTGTCACTCTCTGAATGAACACCCTAACGAGAATGAAGGTGCGCACCGATGCAAATATATACGGACACTCCGCTTGGATGATTGAATCATATTCCTAATCCGTAGAGGACGATGATATATTTTGGAGGATGTTTGTTATATTGATATGTGTTTATTTGGCGATGCATGCTTGTGTACTATTACTGTATATATGTTATGTAACCTTTTCCGCTTATGATGATAACATGTTTCATATCTCCCATTTTCTCTATATTGTGTATGTTTTATTTATGTGATCGCTATGAGAAGACCCTATGAAGGAGCCATATATTGAAGAGCTTGATTGGACCCTTTAGGAGCTAGATGTTGGAGGACGAGCATTGGACCCAAGTAGTTGAGTAAAGAATCTGTGGCCAGTGCGTACTTTTACGGGTTGTTGTATCTTTAGTTATTTTGTCAGTTTGTACTTTTGGGGCCCTACTTTGATGTGGTACCCTGTAACACCTTTCTCGGGTGCTACATTTTTTGTGACATTTTAAGACCGAAAAGTAGTTTAATTAAAATCTCTGCAATAAAATGGGGTAAATATATTTTTCTTTGAAGATCAATGGAATGGATCAAGGTAATAATTCTCAAAGTTTGAAAGAAAACATTTCAAAATGTCCCCTTTGAAAAACGAAGTTTGGATGAAGTCGAAACACCTGATAAAACATTTTATAACATCAAATATTTTTCTTTTCCTCAAGGGAGATAGTAAGCAATAAAACATCCAACCTCATCAAATATATACATAATACAGTCCAGAGTTACTCAGAAGATAACAGTCATCAACATAGTCATAATTGAGGTTATAAGAGTGAAATTATTTATATAAAAACCCAACTCGACTCATAATCATAAAACATAAAGATATACAGACCCAACTTAATGTTATGGAGACACGGCTCCTAAAATATAATATACTTAGAGTCGCAGCTCCATAAAAGGTAACCTCAACTCCCAGACATCCCAAGCTGGCCAACTAAATTATAAAAGACAATCCTCTCTCGTACATCGTGAGAAGAACAAACCCAACTGACGAGATATAGTGGAAACTCTACTTGAGTCCACTATCAACATCGTCACAACGACACTATAGAGCCCCTACAATAGTAGCTCTTGGACTAAGCCTTTCCCTTTCCAAGAGAATGGTCATAGCCTATAGACCAATGACAGTCATGCCTGTCTCAAGAAAAGAAAGGTCAGGTATGACAACAAACACAAAGACCATCATCTTAGACCATCTGAAAGCTAGAAGAAGTCTCCTGTAAACTTCAACACATCATCCGCATGCTCAAACCTCAACCTCTAAGATGAATCAGCCGAGTGACATCTTTACATCTCAGTCTTCTCAAATGAATACAGAAGGCACATAGCCAGACGACATAGGCAATATAAAATAAGGAGGTGAGATTCCCAAACATCACAACATATGACAGATATGAAAATAGCACGACACCAAATAGCATACATTCAGATCCATCTAAACATATATTTCAGTCAAACAATCAAGTATATACAAGGAACAAATAACATGTGCACATATAGTCAACAATACACAATTCAGTGTGACCATAATCTCATCAAGCATGACTGGACACTGTTAGTTCACAAAGACTAGAGAATAGAGATAACTGATTGAAACTGCATAGTCCCATACCTACACAACCTCAAGGAAGATTTGACCCTAACTCCAGAGCTAAGAGAACGTTCAGAAGGAGTGATTAGAGCACATGTTTCACAACTGCCAACATTGGGCATCTTGTGCGTTCGATAGTAACAGCCACATAGTGGTACTATAATTGATTCTGAAACACTCTCAATAATCGTGACCGACTAGCATCTAGTCGTTGATGTCAGTGTATTGCATGGAACGCCACGACCAAGAAGAATCACCAACTGACCATTTGTGACCCTCCTACCTTGAACACCCCAAGACCATTTAAGATCGTCACTAGCATGTCCTCATGCGCACATGCATGTCGGCTCAACTTCCTAGGCATAAAGGCCTTACAGAACATAGTATCAACTATGTGTTTAGGCAATAATGCTGTTAATGGCATGTGCGTTCATATTTATCCATGGGATAAATTTCGGGGTTCTTTACAGAGACCAAAAGCCATTTCGTTCATATTTATCCACCGAATAAATTTCATGGTTCCTTACAGAAACCAAAAGCCATTCTAGAGGCAAAGAAGACAGTACCAACCTCTCGGGAATCACCCCTCGTTGGACTATCCATGTTTCAACGCTTTAGTACATTATGAAGGTTGGTCATTTGTCACCAACTCAATTATGCCTCTTTAAGTCCATTCTCGAATAGGATTACTTGTCGAGCAAGCAACCTCAAAATACTATTTGTCGTTAAGTATTATGGATGTAAGGATGAGTGAATCGTTCTTACTTTATGACATTTGGTCTTGCTCCACCATAAGTCATAATCATTAAGTCTTTGTTTTCACTAAGCCATCCTCGACTTAGGTTTTCCATTTAACTTGAAATACTAGTCTTGAAGACCAAAACCACTTTTATCCAAAATCAAAACCCTTTGTCTAAAACCAAATCATTTTGGAAGTAAGAATGACTCATATGTATATTGATACCAAATCCCTCAAAATAGTATTTCAAATCCCGTAAAATTATTGAAAGACAAATTTCCCCTTTTTACTTGATTTAGGGTCGAAACCCCTAAACTTTCAAAATAAGCCTCCTTTACTCTAATAATCAATTATCTAGGTTCTAATACTCATTTCAAAGTATTAAAATACCAAAGTAAGGTCTTGAATATTATTTCACTCAAAAGTCCTAAAACTTGACCTAAACAACTATCAAAGTCATTTTTGAAATCAATTGAACTCTTTAAGATGGTTTTAAACACTGTAAAAACAGTTTTGGAAAACAATACCTCCTTGTTTTCATTTTTCCTTAAAACATTTATTTATTTAGTTACTAAAGCATCATTTTGGTAATTCAAAATATAACATACGATCAAAATAATTCTCAATCTATTTTCAAAACCTTAATCAAAAATCAAACTTCCGAAAAAATTGTTCAAAACAAATTCCTTTTCTTTTTATGGATTTAACATTCATTTTCTCACTTAAGGAAATTAAAGTCACTTAAGTTTCAAGGATTTGAGTTAAACTCCCATTTCCATTCATATTTGGCCAAAAGCCAATCACAACCAAAGTGAGTTTACGCTTCCCCAAATAATCTCACAATTATACATACGCATCAATATATCAAGTTATATCGAATAATCACAATAATCAAGTTATTTGCAATAATCAAGTATTAAATCCTCACTTTGATCCAATGATCAAAGTGATGGTTTTCAACATACTAGAAATCATTTTCCAACCAATCAATCACACCAATGAACATAAATCTAACAACAATTAATAACCACAATAATGCCCTCATAAGGGACTAAATAAACAAAGTGGATAATCCTTGATTTAGGATTTTAAGACACCAAACAATTTAAAGCCATCTTCATATCCACCAATATGGTGTGATGTGGTTTACTCCCCCCTTACCTCTAGTAGACAAGAGATGATCATTTCCTTGGTTTTTCAACAGTCTGCTTCCCTCAGAGCGAAGCTGTGACGTTCTAGTTTCCTTTGACACCTTGCGACAGTTGCAGGCAATTCCTGTCAGCTCCCGAAAAATGTAAAATCTGCTTCCCCAACCAAACACAATTACGACAACATCCCGGAGAGGGAGTCCAAGCATTTTTCAGCAACCATACAAATCAAACAATTTGCTACTCATCATCAAATTGATATGAGCCATGGCGGGGCAAGTCAAGTTTCCAACAAGAATGATATGAGCCCAATGAAGACCATGGATCAAGAATCAAATCAAGGGCTTGGTGGGCCCATGACAAGAGTTAGCCATAAGAAATCCCAACAAGCTCTTGATTACATGGTGGCTATTTTGATAGAAGCAAGCCCAAGAATGAGACCAAATGGAATGGAGCCCAAATTGATGACCTATCTCATTCAACTAGAAGACCCATGAACATGTTCAAATGGGGCATGCTCTAGTTATAAGTCCATTTAGTTGTTTTATTTTAATTCAATAAGTGTAATGGGTTATGTGTGTGTGTCCAAATTTGCTAAGTGTTGCAAATGGGTCAAGCCCACTTAAGTCCATGTTGTACACGAATTTGGGAGCTTAGTAGGAGGAATCTTTGGCTTGCATGCTATAAGAAACGCCTCATTAGTTGTGCATAAAATTGTATTAATTATGGGGGGTTACACTTTTAAAGTGAGAAGCAAGTGTGACCACCACATAATTAGGGTGATAAAGTGTCATGAAGAGGGGGTGGCATGAACTTTATGTGGCTGAGTTATTCTTGGGAGTTAAGTTGGTTTTTGTGAGTTTTAAGGCCATTAAAAGGAGGGGGCGTAACCATCATATTTTTGTGGCTGAGTTGAATATTTTGGTGGCTACATTATGATGGGTTTTTTAGGCTAGTTAACTCATGTTATGGTGGCTGAGTTAAGTGGGAGTTAGTGAGTGTTTTTAGTGTCATTTAGTTGGTGAGTTATGTGAGTTATTAGGTGTAGGTTATGGAATATTGAGAGAACAAGGTAACCCAAAAGTGGGCAGTCATCCTTGTATATGTATCATTGCCATAACACATGAAATGATAACTTGGATGTTGAATTTGGATTGAAATCCATTTGCGAGACTTTGTTCTCTTTGGTTCTTGGTTGAGGCAACCTTAGTTCTTATCAAGAATCCAAGATTCTTGTGGCGAACATCATTTGCTTATCAAACTCTCTAGTTTGTGGTGCCATCAGCATCTCTTTCTCATCCATTTTGTTTCTTTCTTCACTTTAATTTTGGTTACAAATTGGTTACAATAACTTCTTGAATGAAATTCAACCAAATAGATCATCAACAAGGCAACCTCACCATTTGGTTGTCATCAAGTGGTATCAGAGCTTAGGCTTTTGTTGAATTTTTGAGTTTTTGTTTTTCATTATCTTCTTTGTTCTTCATCTTCTACCTTTATTCTTTTCTACCCAGAAAAAAAACCCAAAACAAAAAAATTATTTTCTTGTTTCTATTTGAAGGGAATTATTGTGTTGTTGTGTTCATCTTCCTGCTTCCCAAAATCAAGAAAAAAAAAGTCTTCTTCCCATCACATATCATGTCAACACTATTCCTTGAACTGGAAAGATTTCAAAAAAGCATGGAGAAGTTCACCGTGACTCTTGACAAACTAGTAGAAATAAAAAGGAGGAGGCATGGAGGAAGGAAATATGGGAGATGCGATAGAGAAATTGAAAGGGAGAATAAAGAGTGTGAAAAAAGGAAGAGAAAAGAGGAAAGAATGAAAAGACAAATAGAAAGTTTTGAAGACCATGTGAAGAAGTTGGTGGAAGACTCCAACAAGAAAGAGAGTAAGAAGAAAGAGGGAGAGAAAGAAAAACAAGAGAATGAGGCAACAAAAAGTGTGGAAGTTAGTGAGAAAAAAGAGAGTTATTTGGCAACAAAAAGTGAAGAGAAGAGGGCATTAATTTCAAGGCAGTCCCAATGTATATTTTATTACAATAATTTTCATTTGGTTACTAACACCTCTAATGACCTCTTTTTGCCTAGTGGTGTTGTAACTCGATTGCAGAAATTTGGAGATTTCATCCCAAAGGAAGTACCCCATGGTTTGGAAACTTGCATGGATTCCAAAAGGCTAAATAAAACACCTACTCATGCTTTACCTCCTATTGAAATATATTTTGAACTTAAGTTTGATACAACCGATGTAATTGAAGAGTTCATCCCAAGGGAGGTACCCCATATTGGGAACTTGCATGGTTACCCAAAAGTACGGATGTCTAAACACAAGATTTGATAACATGCTTGGGATTGAAGTCATAAATTCGAGGACGAATTTTCTTAAAGAAGGAGGGTATGATATGAGCCGTGGGGGGGGGGGGCAAGTCAACTTTCCAACAAGAATGATATGATCCCAATGAAGACCATGGATCAAGAATCAAATCAAGGACTTGGTTGGCCCATGACTAGAGTTAGACACAAGAAAGCCCAACAAGCTCTTAATTACATGGTGGCTATTTTGATAGAAACAAGCCCAAGAATGAGACCAAATGAAATGGAGCCCAAATTGATGACCTATCTCATTCAACTAGAAGACCCATGATCATGTTCAAATGGGGCGTGCTCTAGTTATAAGTCCATTTAGTTGTTTTATTTTAATTCAATAAGTTTAATGGGTTATGTATGTGTGTCCAAATTTGCTAAGTGTTGCAAATGGGTCAAGCCCAATTAAGTCCATGTTGTACACGAATTTGGGAGCTTAGTATGAGGATTCTTTGGCTTGCATGCTATAAGAAACTCTTCATTAGCTGTGCATAAAATTGTATTAATTATGGGGGGTTACACTTTTAATGTGAGAAGTAAGTGTAACCACCACATAATTAGGGTGATAATGAGTCATGAAGAGGGGGTGGCATGAACTTTATGACTGAGTTATTCTTGGGAGTTAAGTTGGTTTTTGTGAGTTTTAAGGCCATTAAAAGGTAGGGGTGTAACCATCATATTTTTGTGGCTGAGTTGAATGTTTTGGTGGCTACATTATGATGGGTTTTTTAGGCTAATTAACTCATGTTATGGTGGCTGAGTTAAGTGGGAGTTAGTGAGTGTTTTTAGTGTCGTTTAGTTGGTGAGTTATGTGAGTTATTAGGTGTAGGTTATGGAATATTGAGAGAACAAGGCAACCCAAAAGTGGGCAGCCATCCTTGTATATGTATCATTGCCATAACACATGAAATGATAACTTGGATGTTGAATTTGGATTGAAATCCATTTGTGAGACTTTGTTATCTTTGGTTCTTGGTTGAGGCAACCTTAGTTCTTATCAAGAATCCAAGATTCTTGTGCTAAACATCATAAGCTTGTCAAACTCTCTAGTTTGTGGTGCCATCAGCATCTCTTTCTCATCCATTTTGTTTCTTTCTTCACTTTAATTTTGGTTACAAATTGGCTACACTAAGTTCTTGACTAAAATTCGACCAAATAGATCATCAACAAGGCAACCTCACCTTTTGGTTGTCATCACAAATGCTCACTCTAAGTTGATTTAAATTCTTAATTTCACAAAATAGAATCAATTTCAATAAAATTCATATTTGGGGAAATTTAGATTCATCATCAAAATTAAGGAAAATGAACTTTTATCATAGGAACATGAAATTAACCTTAGAAATAAATAATTAACAGTCTCAATTGCATAAAGACATAATTAATTTAACAGTTACATAATTAACTTCAAAATTAAACTCTGAATTCAAAGCCTAGGGTTTAGGGTTTCAAGACCAAATTTGGGGCTTTTCTGAATCTAAGACATATAGATGTGATTTCACTTACCCAAGGAAGAAGAAGAGGTAGGACGAGGTGGTTGCTGGAGTTTCCGGCGCGGTGGCAGTGACTGAAGACGGGGGCCGCACGACTGTGGATACCACGGTTCCTGACCAGAAAGATGGGTTTTTGTGCGGACCCCATGAGGAAGAAGGAGAGGACGACGGTTAGAGGAGCGACGGTTCCGTGTGGCGACAGCGACACAAACACAGCAGAGGACGGTGACCGGACGTTCTTTAGTAGCGGAATCGTTGTCGAACGGAGTTGAAACCAGGACGCGCACAGTCGCCCATTGCTCCGTGCGGCGGTCCGACTGCGCTCCTCTTGTGGCTGGTGCGGTTTGGTTTTGGAGAGAATGAGGAGAAATTTGAAAGAGAGAGGAGGAGAAATTTGAAGGAGGAGGAAGAGAGTTTGTATTCTGTTGAAGAAGGAAAGCAAGCGTGAAAAGAGAGGGGGAGGGCTGTCGAGTACGAGAGAGAAGATAAAAATAACAATTTTTTTCATTTACTTAGTGGGTAGATACAAAATGAGTGGTTGAGATTGAGTCTAAAAAAAAAAAATTATTGGTCCTTGGATCTAAAAATAGTGAGTGACAAATATATAATTTCAAAATTCAAAATAGAGTAAAGATTGATGGTTGAATTTATCAACCAAGAAAATCAGTGATCCAAAATTAATCTCCAGTTAACACTAAACTAATTTATTTTCAAATCTAAAATTAAATAGAGTAATATATGAAAATAAATTCATTTGAATCATGTTATTTAAAATATTTTTCTAAACAAACAATAATAGTGAAATATTGTTGTCCTGCAAATGTATAAACATTACAATAACGCACCCAATAAAATAATTTGAATGAGTAAATAAAATTACTCAACTAAATCACATAAAATAATAAAAAATAAGCATCCAGATGATTGATTATTTCAATAAAATAATTAAATTTATATGTGAAAATTTGGGATGTTACATACCCTACACAGTACCTTGTACCTTTATGTATATGTATATCTATGTGTGATGGCTATGTTTCCGTTCTTTATATTTAAAGTTTTAATATTTACGATTTTCAGTATATACGTCTATCGCTAATATCACGATTTTTTTTAGTTAAATTTAGGTTTTTCTTTAATGGGACATCGGGGTGTCTCATTTGGTGGTATTAGAGTAGTTTGATTCTGTTGAGACTATGAGGTTAGGGTTTGTTGGCCATTTTAGTTGAATCCACATAGGATATCGACTATGCTTAGAAGTTGGGTAGTGAGTCTGGACTCGATGCGATAATTAACATTGATGTGACATATAGTATTTATATTCCAGTTTTATGTAGTATTATATGTCAAATTAATGTGGGCTAATGATTTCTTTTAACAGGATCATGGTTGGTGGGAGAGGACGTGGTAGACGTGGTGGTGGTAGAACTACAGTTAGGGACCCTAGAGTGGGTAACACAGATGCTTCTCATATAGGTGGAGGAGCTGGAGAAGAGTCATCTGAGACTCTTCAGACCATTTGTGAGTTGGCATCAGCACTGTTGCAGCAGACGCAACATAACGCTCAGGATGCAGAGACAGAGAGTTACAGGAGTAGCAGGACAGGAGGAGAGCTACTGAGGCTGAAGATGCAGGGTTGGTTACTTTATTGAAAGGGAAGCCACCCCAGTTCAGAGGGGATTATGATCCAGAGCGAGCAGAGTGGTGGATCATGGAGTTAGAGAAGATATTTGATACCATGAGATGTAGAGATGACAGGAAGGTGACTTGTGCTGCTTTTATGTTGACTAGGGGAGCAGAGTCATGGTGGAGAGACAAGAGGAGATTGCTGGAGGCCAAGGGCTGAATGATAACCTGGGAGTTATTCAGAGATTTCTTCCTTGAGAAGTACTTCCTGAGTCTAGTTCGACGCGAGAAGGACCAGTTCATGAGCCTTAAGCAGGGTAACATGTCTGTGGGTGACTATGTTGCATGGTTTGAGGCCTTGTTACAGTTTTTTGAGTTCTATCAGAGATTTCCAGATGAGGACTGGTAGTGTAGGATATTTGAGGAGGGCTTGAGGCATGAGTTATAGAGAGCTATAGTGCCTTTGGATATTCCCAGTTTTCTAGAGCATTGAGAGGTGCAGTGCTATTGAGAGCATTGATCAGAGGAGAAAGGCTGAGCAGAGGCAGTATAGGAGTGGAGGTCCTATCCGGTCAGTAACACAGAGGAGAGAAGGAAATAGTTCCCAGTGGAGGCAGGGACCTTATACCAGACCCGTGCAGACTGTTCAGACATCTGTACCATTATCTGTTACTTCAGCACTAGTTGGGGGAGCGGGCCAGCAGTAGCAAGACCTAGTTTGTTTTAGATGGCGAGGTTCACATCATGTCAGATATTGAAGAAAGAGACCTGGGTGTTACATTTGTGGTAAATCAAGTCATACGGCTCGAGATTGCAGACAGCGGGCTATGCAGCAGTCGGAGCTGATGGTAGAGGAGCTAGTGTTCAGAGAGGTGGAGCTGGGAGAGGATGAGTTCCAACAGCAGTATAGCAGATCGCCAGACCTCAGGCCGTTGGGAGAGTGTTTATCGTGTGGGGAGCTGAATCCTCTCAATCTGCAGATTTTATCCAGGTTATTTGTTCCTTAGTTACCTTATACTCTTACAATGTCTATCTGTTTACAGTGTCCTATAGTTGTTGAGAATAGTACATTTCCAGTAGACCTTGTGAAATAGACAACTATAAACACAAGAAAAGGGGTTGAATTGTGTTTATCAGAAATTAAAACAAATTTAAAAACTTTTCGCACGCAGAAGCTAGGTTCTGACAAGTGTGAAAAACACTGCACAAACAGGTGACCTGTCTGATGTGATTTTAACTTAAAAGCACACAAGTACACAACTTGAAAACAAGATTGATATTCACACTTTAACCCCTTTAGTTAGATAACAGATAATATAATCAAAGCAACTAAGGAGTTTAAGGGAAGAAAGATAAACACAGCTATTTATCCTGGTTTACCCTTTAACATTAGGGCTACGTCTAGTCCTTGGCAGCACCAAGTTTTTCTACACTATAGCTGATCAGGTTACAGACAACAAATATTCTTTGCACACCTAGCCTCTTCAGGCTCCAAGACAAGTATTATTTGCTCACCTAGCCTCTTCAGGCTCACTCAGGTTTGTTTGAGAGAATGATTGTAATTAATACAATTTGCAAGTCTTTCACTAACACTCAGAAGAGTGAATTAAATGTAAGCTTAGAAAGACTACACAATAACTTCAAATGATTGAAGAATATAGATTGAAAGAATGAAGAAATGAATGCGTAGAGTAATGGCTCTTTTTTAATGTTGTGAGTTCTCTGCCTTCATCTTCAATGACTTCTGTATTTATAGCCTTCAAGTATTAAAGATCCGTTAGAGACATTCCTTCAAATGTTGGATTCAAGCAGAGCTCCATTAAATGCAATAGAGTCGTTCTGGGCAGCCATTAATGCAATAGGAATGTTGGTTGTACTCTAACACGGAGGATCATGGCTTTATGCATCGTGCAGTAGCCAAATCAGAGTCGTGCAGATTGCTTTTGTACTTTGCAGAGCACATTTCCCTTTTCTTGTAATAACCAAGAGTAATAACAAATAAAGCATGTTGGAAACATTCTTTAACTGGACTTCGTTTCTGATCTCCTAGGTTGCTTGTGAGAAAGACCTTCTGACTTTCTTGATAAGTGTGAGAGAGAAAGCTTCAGAGTCTTCTGTATGAGGGGACAGCTTTCAAAAGCTCTTTGTACTTGAGTTCCACGTCGAAGAACCACGGACGAGTGTGAGAACATAGCAGAGACAAATTGAAACTTCAATGTATAAAGTCAGTAATCCTAGTCAGTAGACAAGTTTACTTTTGCTTCTCCTGACAGGTGGTATTCTATGTGGGCAGACATGTGAGAAAGTGAATTCTTACAATTGAGATATGCACACTGGATAGACATGTTAGCAACAATATGCAGGTTAATTAAATCATTAACAAATGTTTAGTTTCCATCAAAACTTAGGGAAATGCACATCAGACATTTTAGAGACTTAACAATCTCCCCCTTTTTGATGATGACAAACATTCAGATGATTTAATGAACCTTTGAAAATATCAACAGAAAGGTTTTGCAGACAAGTGCACTTAGGTTTTGCAGACAAGTGCACTTAGGTTCAATTCATATTAGGAGTTCTTTAAAGCATATCATCAGAGAGCATTTATTAGTTAAGAGTGCATTTAACTTTTGTTCAGTAATTATGATAAGTTAAGTTATGCAGCTCGGACAAGTCAATTTTATTCATCTTAATCTTTACTTTCTCCCCTTTTTGTCAACAGCAAAAAGAAAACAATTATGAAGCAGAAAAGTAAAAGACGGTAAAGATAAAGTATAAAAGGTATATATATTTCATTCATCACAAGCTGTGTACAAGGCACATTTTAAAAATAAAACCTACTAAGACTGACTAATCAGTAAAAACAGAGATTCAACTCTCTTTTTTAACAACAGCCTAGCATGTCTTTCTTTATCCAGCCGTCTTCTGGTTTATTCTAGCTTATCTTTAAGCAGATTGAAGCTGTGTAAGTCCACCATCTGAGTAGTGGGGGCTCCTGTAGTCAAGCTAGTTGATACAGCAGAGTGGTCTGGATGCCAAGGCAAGGCCAAAACAGGGGGGTGCCTTGGGTACAGAGAAGGGTGAAGAGATACGAGAAGACATATTGATGGAGGGTTCTATAGTAAAAGAAAGGAAGAAAATCAAGTTTAAACAATGGTCTGATTCTGACATAGTCAGTATCAGGGGATGAAAAGACACGACATAGTCTCTCAGATAGAGATAGACGGGTGACTCTAATTTGAATAAGAGGGGGAAGAGGTTGTTTAGCAGGAACAGAGGGAGGTAGGGTTAACAAGGAATCTATGTAACAAAAGAAAGAGTTAGAACCTATAACTAACAAAAAGTAATACCTAGACATAGATGGTAACATTACAAAAGAGGCAAGATAGTGAGTCATTTCCAATGTTCTAACGAAGAGAACTATAGGGGGATAGAAGAAAATCTCTCTACAGGGATTAAGAATATTTGGTGGAGGAGAGGGAATAACAGACAGGTTAGAAAAACTTGCAGTCATGAGAGATTGCAAGTCAAACACAAAAGACTTGATGATATGCTAGCTTGTTCTTTGGGAGTTGCATCCCTGTGAACTACTGTGTACTTACATATATCAGACACTACATCATAAGATGATGTTTGGGTTTGGTGAGAAGAGACGGGTGAAGAAAATGGAGACACATGGGAAAGGGGTTGGACAGACAAGGTTGGTGGAGAAGAGACATAAGGATCTAGGATACCTTGATGAGAGGGGAAGATGGTGCAGGAGAGGTGGATAGAAGGATCACTTGGTTTTCTAACATCCTCAGCCTCTTCCTTTGCAGGGGAGGATTCAGAGGGTGAATCTCAGGATAGACAATTGTCCGTGTCCTAACAAACAGGTCTTCAATAGTTACAGCAGCAACTTCAACCCTTTCAGCAATTGCCACAATAGACACTGGGTAGCCAGACCTTCTCTTTCTGTGAATAGGTCCCAAATTGAGAGTCTTCTTCTCCTTGGGCTCCTCCAAGGGACTTTTCTTCTGCTCCCCCTGAGCAGGTGCTTCCTCCTTGCTAGGTGCAGACTCAACTTGTCTGGCCTTAGCAAAGGTCTTCACAAGTCTTCTCTTCTTGCTAGGCTGAACTGACTCAGCCTCCGAAGCTTCAGCTTCCTTGGTCTTCCTCTTGGGAGACATCTTCTTTAGCTTGAACCTCAAGGGCTCAACTGTCTCACTTGTTTCATCAGAAATATAGGGTTTCTTCAAATCAGGCCTCTGGTCCTGTCTGGCAACTTTTCTAACAGGTTTCCAGATCTTTTCAGAGATGGGAATCTCTAACTCATCAGTGGAGACCACTGGTCCCTTCAACTTCTGCTCAGTAGCAGGTTTCATCATCATCATCTTCTTCTTCTTTCTTTATCTTGAACCTCAAGGGCTCAAATGTCTCACCTGTTTCATCAGAAATAGAGGGTTTCTCCAAATCGGGCCTCTAGTCCTGTCTGGCAACTTTTCTAGCAGGTTTCCAGATCTTTTCAGAGATGGGAATCTCTAACTCATCAGTGGAGACCGCTGGTTCCTTCAAGGTTTCTCCAAATCGGGCCTCTGGTCCTGTATGGCAACTTTTCTAGCAGGTTTCCAGATCTTTTCAGAGATGGGAATGTCTAACTCATCAGTGGAGACCGCTGGTTCCTTCAACTTCTGCTCAGTAGCAAGTTTCTTCTTCTTCTTCTTCTTCTTCTTCTTCTTCTTCTTCAACCAGAGGAATACCTTCTATGTCAATCATAGACAAATTCTTCATGTCTATGGGAAGGGACATATTGACAAACTCTCCTTCACCAGGGACAAAAAGCTTGTTCCTGAAGAGTCTTGTCAGCAACATTCCACAAGGGAAAGTCTGCATGTGGGTCCTCTTGATCAGGGTTTCCAGGTAAATAAAGATCAGATCATTGATATCCACCTTGATCTTGTGTATCAAGTGGTACATGGCAAACCTGTCCATCTTGGTCACACTGTCCCTCGAGCCTTGTGCATGAATCTGCACTTAACAACCATGCTCACTGCCTTCAGGTTTTATGGGTTGGGAACTCCATACAGAGCAATATTCACATTCTCTGTTACCACTTGATCTTCCCACTCAGGCTTGTAAGTTGCTCCAATCCTTGGGCATTTGGTGACAACTTCCAGAGAACTAATGGGAACGAAGATAGTTGTATCTAGTACTCGAGCACGATAGCTTCTGGTTCCATCAAAAGTACTGGTGAGAACGACAACACTTGTCTAGAAGTCTCTTGCCAGCTTAGGATGAACCAACTCCTTTAAGTCGAAGAAGGAGGTCCACTTGGAGTATTCCAACTCCTCTGTGACATCCATGCCCCACTTCTTCATTTGTTGGAGATCAACAGTCTTTCCATCCAAAATCTTTTCAACATCAGAGAGTCTCATGTTGTATTTCTCAGCAATTTATTTGGAAGAAAGACTCCTTGAGGGTGCCATTTCAAAGAGAGAAAGAGATTTCTAGGTCTTGGAAAGCTTAGAAGGTTTTGAAGAGAGAGACGAAGATGTTTTAGGGATTTCAAAGCGTAAAGATTTAACCTTTCTAACTCTTTACCTTTTATAGTCATAAAGTCAGGAGAGAGAAAGAAAACATTTTAATTTTAAAACGGCACGAATTGCGTGGGGAACTACAGCGCCCACTTAAGACATAATGAAAACATGTTTTGAGATTAAAAACTGGGGTGCACATGATAAGCCTCAGATTAATAAATGATATTAAATAATTAATAACCATTTTAACTAAAACTGTTGAGTTCAAGCATTATGACTAAGCAGGGTCAGACAGGTATCATAAACAGGTTAATCATTAGACATGTCATTCAACAAAGCAATGCATGTTTAGATTGTCTCTAATAAATATAAACCTATCTTCAGCTAAAGGTTTAGTGAAAATATCAGCCCATTGATTTTCAGTTTTAACAAACTTAATATCAAAGATACCTTTCTGAACATAATTCCTTATAAAGTGATGTTTGATATTAATATGCTTAGCCTTAGAATGCTGAATTGGACTTTTAGTTAAGCATATGGCACTTGAATTATGACACCACATAGATATATTATGCTCATAAATAGAGTAATCCTCAAGTTGATGTTTTACCCATAAAAGTTGAGTGCAACAACTAGCACTGAGATGTATTCGCCCGTAAGTAGACAAGCCAATAGTTGTCTGCCTTTTACTTGACTAGGAGACGAAGTTGGCTCCAATGAAGTGACATCTTCCACTGGTACTTTTCCTTTCTATTATTTCTCCAATAAAATCAGCATCACAAAATCCGACTAATCTGTATTCTTTTGATCTTAGATATAGCAAACCAAGATTAGTAGTCCCAAGCAAATATCTAAATATTCTTTTAACATCTTTAAGATGGGATTCTCTAGGGTCATATTGGAATCTAGCACACATACGGACACTAAATCGAAAGAAGGTCTGCTTGAAGTTAAGTATAATAGAGAACCAATCATACCTCTATAGACAGTTTGGTCTACTTTTTTATCTGCATCATCTTGGCTTAATTTTGCATTGGGTTGCATGGGAGTTTTCATGAGTTTAGCACTTTCCATCTTGTACTTCTTAAGTATCTCCTTGGTATACTTTTGTTGATGGATGTAGATTCCATCACTTGTCTGTTTGATTTGTAATCCAAGGAAGAACTTTAATTCTCCCATCATGCTCATCTCAAATTCTTCTTGCATTAGCTTCGAAAATTCCTTGCACAACTTTTCATTAGTTGCTCCAAAAATAATATCATCAATAAATATTTGAACTATAATGAAATTCTCTTTTGAGCTCTTCTTAAACAAGGTAATATCTACTTGTCCTCTAGTAAAACCATTATGCATGAGAAAAGAACTAAGTCTATCATACCATGCCCTAGGTGCTTGTTTCAAATCATATAAAGCCTTGTTAAGTTTGAAAACATGATCTGATTTATCAGTATCTTCAAAACCATGAGGTTGCTTAACATACACTTCTTCTTCAATTATACCATTTAGAAAAGTACTTTTTACATCCTTTTGAAAAAGAGTGATTTGGTTTTGTGCAGCATATGCCATTAATATGTGAATAGCTTCTATTCTAGCTACAGGTGCAAAGGTTTAATTATAATCAATACCTTCTTATTTGTTATAGCCTTGAGGTACCAACCTTGCTTTATTTCTGATAACTTTGCCATCCTCATCCAATTTGTTTCTGGAAACCCATCTTGTTCCAATGACAGATTTGTTTTTGGGCTTGGTGACAAGTGTCTAGACATCATTTCTGGTGAACTGGTTAAGTTCTTCTTGCATAGAAAGAATCCAACTTTCTTCCTCAAGAGCTTCTTCAATACGTTTTGGCTCCATTTCTGACATAAAAGCCACATTGCTTGATTCTCTTAGAGTAGATCTATTCCTCACTCCTTATGAGGGATTTCCAATGATAAGATCCTTAGGATGATGAGTTTTAAACTTCCAGTCTCTTTTGAGATCATCATGGAGATCTTGACTTGTTTGCTGACTTGTTTGTTGACTTGTCTGCTCCACTTGTCTGTTTAGCTCAATAACAGGTTATGTCTTGGTCATATCAAGTTGTTGGCTTTCTGGCTTGTTTATGTCAAGACCTGCAAGATCATCTTCTAGATCTGATAGTTCCCTACCAGTCTTTAAACCATCATTGAACATAACATGAACATATTCTTCAATAACAGAAGTTCTGGAATTATAAATTCTAAAGGCTTTAGACATTTCAGAATAGCCTACAAAGATACCTTTACCCACTTTGGAATCAAACCTTCCAAGTTGATCCTTAGTGTTCAGAATGAAACATTCACATCCAAACGCATGAAAATAAGATATGTTGGGGCTTTTTCCTTTCCAAAATTCATCAGGTGTCTTCTTTAGAAAAGGCCTAATAAGTATTCTATTCTGTACATAACATGCAGCGTTTACTGCTTCTGCCCAGAAGTACTTAGGGAGATTATTCTCATTGAGCATAGATCTAGCCATCTCTTGCAGAGATGTGTTCTTTCTCTCAACTAATCCAATTTGCTGTGGAGTTCTTCTGCAGAGAAGTTGTGGGAGATCCCATTCTCGTCACAGAACAGTTTAAATTGCTCATTTTCAAATTCTCCCCCATGATCACTTCTAAGGGTAGAGATATAGAAACCCTGTTCATTTTGTACTCTTTTACAGAATACTGAGAAAGCCTTAAAAAAACTCATCCTTGTGGGTTAAGAAGAGTACCCATGTAAATCTAGAATAGTCATCAACTATGACAAATCCATATTTCCTTCCAGCCAAGCTAGAAACACTAACTGGCCCAGACAGATCCATGTGTAACAACTGAAGAGGTCTAGAGGTTGATACTTGGTTCTTAGATTTGAAACTTGATTTTACTTGTTTACCTATCTGACATGCATCACACAAGACATCTTTCTTAAAGATAATATCAGGCAATCCTCTCACAAGGTTATCTCTTTTTAATTTTAAAATTAGTTTTATACTAGCATGTCCTAGTTTCTTATGCCACAACCAACTTTCATCCTCTTTAGACATCAGATAGGTTACACTTTGATTTGAGAGATCAGTCAGTTCAATCTTATACAGATTTTGTTGTCTTCTAGCTGAAAAGATGGTTTTACCACTAATGTCATTAACTATGCATAAATCCTTGGTAAACGAGACATCAAATCCACTGTCACATAATTGACTTATGCTAAGCAAATTATGTCTTAATCCTTCAACCATAAGAACATTAGATATAGAGGGAAGAGGGGGTTTACCATCAATAGTACCAATGCCTATAACCTTCCCTCTCTGATTGCCTCCAAAGGCAACATGTCCTCCTTTCTTAAGTTGGAGGTCTAGGAACATAGACCCTTCTCCTGTCATATGTCACGAGCAACCACTATCCAATTACCGGCAGTGGTGTTTTATTTGTCCTATTAAGGACATCTGCAACAAGAATTATTTGGTCTTTAGGTACCCATAATTTTCTGGGTCCTTTTCTGTTAGTTATAGAAGTCTATGAAGACTTCTTTTCTTATTATGGATACACTTAGACATAACATGTCCAGTTTTTCCACAGAAGTTACAGACATGTATGGATTTAATGAAAGTTGACTTAACATACACTTTAGAGGTTTTAGTTGATACTTTATGATGTGTCTGATGAACATATCCAATACCTTATTTGTTAAGAGAGTGTCTCTAACAACCAAGCAGCTTAGTCAGATTGTCTCAACCATTAACAAATTTGGCAAGATCAGAAGTGAGCTCTTCCACTTTCTGTTGAAGTTTTTCAACTTCTTCAGACTGTGATGTTTCACTAGAGATCTTAGCATCATCAGACTTTTCAGTCTTCAACTCAGTGTTCTCCTTGGCCAGCTTCTCACACTCTTGAGATTTCTGCTTATGCTTACTAAGGAGCTCTTCATACTCTCTCTTGAGGGATTTGAAGGCCTTAGATAAGCAGTTGGATTCCTGCAGCAACTCCTCATAGGCATCAAGTAATTCCTCATAGTCAGGATGTACCACATTATCTGAATCTGAATCAGTGTTGGCCATTAGACAGAGATTAGCTTTTTCCTCTGTCTCTTCATCATCAAAAGATGTTGACTCCAGATCCTCCCAAGTGGCCATCATTCCTTTCTTCTTCTTTTTGAAGAACTTCTTAAAAGGGGCTTTCTTGAGTTGAGGATACTCAGTCTTGATGTGACCAGGCTTCTTGCACTCATAGTAGACAATTGAACTCTTGTCTGTTGAAGTGAATTCTTTGAAGTTCTTGTCCTTGTTGAACCTTCTGAATGGCTTATCTTTTCTGAACTTCTTTTTCTATATGAGAAGCTTTATCTTCCTGGTTAGGAGGGATAACTCTTCATCACTTTCATAATCCTCAAGTTCAGACAGGTCAGCATAGCTGGATGACTCATCTGCCTTTAGAGCTTTTGAACCCTTTGATGACTTATGATCAGCCTTTAGAGAAATTGACTTGCCCTTCTTTATTGCAACTTCATCACCAAGTTCCTGCTCATGAACAGTGAGTGTACCAAGAAGTTCATCCATAGTCAAGGTAGTGAGATCCTTGACTTGAGAGATAGCAGTGACCAAAGGTCTCCACTGCTTAGGAAGACTTCTCAGTATCTTTCCAACTTTCTCAGCATTAGTATAAGTTTTCCTAAGAGACTTCAGGCCATTGATGATAGTTTGGAATCTTCCTATCATCTTAGCAACAGATTCTCCTTCCTCCATGAGAAACAATTCATACTTCCTGACAAGTATGGCAATCTTTGATTCCTTAACTTTGGTTGTTCCTTCATGTGTGACAGCTAAAGTATCCCATATTTCTTTTGCACAATCACATCCACATACTTTATCAAATTATTCAAGACTGGGAGTACAAATGATGTTGTATTTGGCTTTGTGATTCAACTCCCATTTTGTCTTTTCTGTAGGGGTCCACTGAGTTTTTGGCTTGTCAGTGTTGTCATCATTTTTAGGAATGAATGGACCATCAGTGATGACATCCCAAAGACCAGAGTTTTTTGATAGGATGAACCATTGAAATTTATCTTTCCAAAAATTGTAGTTTTCTCCATTGAAGAATGGAGGTTTGGTTAGGGAAGCTCCTTCAGTCTGGTAGCTCCCACCTAAACTAGCTCCAGCAGTCATGTCTATTCTTCAGGACATTTACGTCTACATTGTTAGATGCTCAACCCAGAGGCTGAGCTCTGATACCAACCGAAATAGACAACTATAAACATGAGAAGGGGGTTGAGTTGTGTTTATCAGAAATTAAAACAAAGTTAAAAACTTTTGGCACACAGAAGCTAGGTTCAGACAAATGTGAAAAACACTGCACAGACAGGTGACCTGTCTGGTGTGATTTTAACTTAAAAGCACACAAGCACACAACTTGAAAACAAGATTGATATTCACACTTTAACCCCTTTAGTTAGATAACATATAATATAATCAAAGCTCATAAAGAGTTTAAGGGAAGAGAGATAAACACAACTATTTATCCTGGTTCACCCTTTAATACTAGGGCTATGTCCAGTCCTTGACAGCACCAAGTTTTTCTCCACTATAACTAATCAGGTTACAGACAATAAGTATTCTTTGCACACCTAGCCTCTTCAGGTTCCAAGACAAGTATTCTTTGATCACCCAGCCTCTTCAGGCTCACTCAGGTTTGTTTGAGAGAATGAATGTAATTAATACAATTTGCAAGTCTTTCACTAACACTCATAAGATTGAATTAAATGTAAGCTAAGAAAGACTACGTAATAACTACAAATGATTGAAGAATACAGATTGAAAGAATGAAGAAATGAATGCACAAAGTAATGGCATTTTTTAATGCTGTGAGTTCTCAGTCATCATCTTCAATGACCTCTGTATTTATAGCCTTCAAGCATTGAAGATACATTAGAGACATTCCTTCAAATGTTGGCTTCAAGCAGAGCTCCATTGAATGCAATAGAGTCATTCTGGGAAGTCATTGCGATGCCCTAAAACCCGGCATCACATGGTTACCCGTTTGCGGAAAAGAAACTTGTTTTTAAACGTTGGTCGCCTTCGAAAAAATAACCTTTTATATAAGGTTATTGAAAAAGGGTACTTATTTTTTTTGCAATAGTAAGAGGTAGTTAAGGAAAAATGATGAACACTCAGAACATGTAAATAAACATCATACATATAGATATAACTGTCCCACTTGGGATCTTAGGTTTGATTACAAGACAGGACTTGTCGAACTGGCCAACATACACTGATACAGATATTAAAGAAATAGGGAAAAGATAACATCACACTGGGAATAGGGAATCGGGTATAAGACTCAAAAGATGGCTCTAAAAGCCAAGGGACTATCGGGACAACTCCAAAAGCCAACAACTATCTACCCATGCCTCCTGCATGCGGAGTGACCACAGATGCTACCTTCAGACGAGATATCACTTGTCGGATCAATAACGTCACCACCATCATCGATAGGGATGTCGTCGTTGCCGGGATCTTGTAGATGGTGCTCTGGCTCCTCCTCCTCCTCGTCCTCGACCTCTATGAACTCAAAAGGTTCTTCCTCAGGATCCTCTTCGGGATCCTCTTCCACTGGATCCTCTGCGAGCGGTTCAACTTGGTCAAGGTGCTCATGAAGGAGTCCGGTGACTTGTAGCGTATGGAGGTAGAACCATGGAGGTGGAAGCGCCACAGTCCTTGTCTCGACGGTTTGGATCCTTCGTATGGGCACTCTGTTAGCATTTGTTTCGGTGGTCGTGATCGGTCCCTTATATGTCGCGGCCGTTGCTCCCTCATGTATAGTCCAACTCCCTGCCACCACAGCGTGATCAAAGACCTCACTCCTCAAGTTTGGCTGTGCCAAAGGAACGTCCGGATCCATCTAAGAGCACGTGCATTCCCGATACAAGAAGAAGAGAACAAAACATACAGTTGTGCAAGAGTGAGATACCGTCATAAGATATATCCCACAACAACCATATACATGATACATACATCACAGAATCAAATAAGCAGTTAAATCATGCATATACACAATATAACAAAGTGTTATATCAAAGGGTCTCAAACCCGCACAGTCAATCTTTGAAAATATGCATGGCATTTCAATATCAGGCTCTAACTTAATCTCACGAGATATCAACATCGTTTTCCACTGGAGAATAATTAGAGTTGGTCAATCTCTAGCCCACCGGGCAGTTACCTCCATACCCTCATGCATTTAAGGTCTCAGGACGAGCAACGTCACATGTGCCTCTGAACTCGGTTTACATGGACAGACTCCCAGATACCACCTTGTATCTGATATATATAAAAAGCACGTCTTCTTGGGGAAATGCACATGAGAAAATATTTTATTTAAAAGGTTTTCTTTCTATTCATTCTTTTCACTGTCCTAGCTCAAAGCTAACGACTTAATCATCATTTCCCCATCACTTGAAAACTCATAAGCATAGGACACACAGTCCGAATGCTCAATCACAATGCCAAAGAATGATGCCGCAGTCAAGGGTTGTGGTCGTAGAAAACAACATTCACCTTTAACAATGTTCATCACAACGTGGTTAGGACACACAGTTCACAACAACGTGATTAGGACACACAGTCCACAACAACGTGATTAGGACACATAGTCCATCACTACGAAATCAGAACGCACTGTCCTAAATTTCGAGAATTGGACTCTCAGTCCATAACATCATGAATAGGACTCATAGTCCCGAATTAACACTGATCCAAGATCACGTGCGCATAACTGAATACTAGAGGCGACGTCTCGCGTACTAGATTCTCTTTCTCAAGTACCTATTTTTCGTTCAGTGAAAAACAAATTCAAAACCGAATCCTCGATAACCTATCCAGGCTATCGGAAAGTTTCTGAAATATTTAGGAAAAACCTTTTCTTTGAAAATCTTTTATAAAGCATCTTTGAAATACTTTTATCTTTGAAATATTTCCCCCAATAGGATATTGCCCAATAGTCTTGAAAGTTTTCACTTGAAGACACATAGTTCGAAAAGGATTTTTCTCTTGTATAGCAATAGTTCACCAAAACCATTTCAACGTTCAAAACAAGTACTTTTAAGTTAATGAGCTTTTAAAAAAGAACACCAATCCCTTCATCTTCAAAGCTTATTAAGGTTTTTAATCCTTATAACAGTTGAGCACAGACACAAGTCTGGCTTAGCAAACTTTCAATCAACAACAGTATATATTATCAGTTCAATGCTAATATCACAGTTGAAAGCAGTTCATCTCAGATATGCATTACAACATTTAGGACAAGTACAGTTCAACATCAGATAATAGAATAACAGTTCAAGTACATTAGATAACCAAGTAAGCTCAATCAACATGTAAATATCTAATTAAACACATACACACATGCATACAGTTATTGAATATCTTTAGGAAATCCCCTCTTACCTCAAGAAGGTAAGAGAATGCGAGAAAATAAACAGTCAGTTTCACGAACGTTCTTCAAAGTTGGTTAGGATGCAAGTCTAGGTTTCCAGACACAAGGTTCAAAGGATTAGAACTCAACCAAGAACTTAGGGCTAGAAGTTTCCAAAACACATGCAACTTAGGGATTTATGATCCTCAAGTGCTAAGAGTTTAAAACATGATTACTTTAAACAAAGTTGAACAAAAATCCCACCAAGTTACACTTGATGGAGATTCGGCCTTGATCAATAAGATAGGCTAGGAATATTTAAACTTTCCAATCTCTTTAGTTTAGCATCCATTAATAGTAAGGAGCTCAAAACCATGATCACTTTGGAAAAAAATGAAAAACGAAACACCCTAGGTCCATAACCTTTAAGATTCGGCCATCCTTGGGTTTTCATGATAGAAATCTTTAAATTCTTCCAATCTCTTAGACCTTTTAGCATCCAATAACTTATGGAGCTCAAGTCTATGATCATCTTGAAAGCAACATAGGACTTGAAATAACAAAGCACATAAAGTAAGAACAACATAAGCCTATAAGTAATTACAGCATAATGACATAAGTAAATGAATCATAAATGACATAAACATAAATAACATAAAAGTAAATGACATAATGTAAATGACATAAAGTAAATGACATAATGTAAATGACAAAATGTAAATGACATAAAAGTAAATGGCATAAATATAAATGACATAAAATTAAATGACATAATGTAAATGACATAAAGTAAATGGCATAGAATAAAATACATGAATATAATGACATAAAAATAGAGTAAAAATCTTTAAACTTTCCAATCACTTAGACATAGCATCCTTCAACATAAAGGAGCCTTGGTCCATGATCATTTTGGAAAACAAATCTTTAAACT
The DNA here is from genome assembly GCA_030762895.1 of Sophora flavescens. NCBI lineage: Eukaryota > Viridiplantae > Streptophyta > Magnoliopsida > Fabales > Fabaceae > Sophora > Sophora flavescens. Next base: position 56,016,221 of record CM061065.1, read on the forward strand.
TTCCAATCACTTAGACATAGCATCCTTTAACATGAAGGAGCCTTGGTCCATGATCATCTTGGAAAACAAACTTAAATACAAACTCATACTTGTAAAAGTTGAAACAAGATCCATCTAAACCATATACATGGTTTCGGCCTCATTAGAAAGTAGAGGTTAGGAAACTTTGTTTTACACAACCTTTTAGTATGTTAAACTGCAAGTAAATACAAGACCATATAAATTGGTTTCAACTCAAAAGGAGTTTCCTACCATTTTTGAGAGATTTTTGAAGATAAAAGCTCATATATGACATAAAGAAGAAACTTTAGAAAAAGATGAAGTTTTTAAAGAAAATAATACATGAGAGTATTACCCTAAACAATAGGAACAACTTTGATGAAGAACACTTAGTGAAAAGAAGAAGAAAAACTAGAGCTTTGGAAGCTTGAAGTTAAGAAAAAGATGAAAGCTTAAGAGTTTTAATGGAGTAGAAGAAAGAAAAGTGATGAAGTGAAGATGAAGAGTGGTATTTATAGAGGAAAGGGGGAGGGTGCACGGCCTAGAGGAGAGGAAGCAAGGCTTGGAGAGGAAGTTTTGGTTTAAGGCATTGTTTGGATCATTTAAGGAAGGTTTAATGGGTTTTTGGAATAAAATAGATTATAATTTGAAAAAGTAATCATGATTACTTAAAAGTGTGTCATAAGTATTTAAAGTGTGTCATAAGCATTTAATTAGGCATCCCATCAAGCCTTATCTCATACTTTAGGGTTCCTTTAACTACTTAAATACGTAACCGGTTGCACATCCGATCTTATTTTCTGAAGGTTTCGTCCGGATAAAACATTATATTTTATTCCCGGACAACAAAATTCGAAAATTTACCAAACCCACACAAAACATCATAAAAACACTAATCGTCTCGTTCACGAATTAAAATTTTGTCTCTAGCTCAGTAAACACGTACTGGCAGTGAGAACCCAAACCGGTTTTCCTCTGAACTTTCGATCGAAAATTTTACTGCGACTTCACACGGTAAAACAACACAATAAAATGATTTTATTTTAAATAAATCATCCTTTGGATTTTATCAAAAATAAATACATTAAATCATGTATTTACCGATAAAGACGTATACGAAAAACAGGGTGTTACAACTCTACCCCTCTAAAAAGAATTTCGTCCTCGAAATTACGTACCTTGAAATAACTCAGGGTACTGCAACTTCATCTTGTCCTCAGCTTCCCACGTTGCTTCTCTGGTTGTCTCATTCCAGATGACTTTGACCAAAGGAATTTGATTACCTCTGAGCTGCTTTGTCATCCTATCCGCGATTTGTGCCGGCGAAGTCACAAAGGACAGGTTCTCTTTTAACTGTACTTTATCAGGCTTTATGATATGTGATGGATCAGGAATGTATTTTCTCAACTGAGAGACATGAAAAACATCATGGATATTGGAAAGAAAGGGTGGTAACGATATTTTATAAGCTACTGGACCTACACGACGAAGAATTTGGTAGGGTCCAATGAACTTGGGTGTAAGCTTTCTGGACTTTAGTACTCTGCCAATCCCAGTCGTTGGCGTGACTCTCAAGAATACATGTTCACCTTAAACTCTAGAGGTCGTCGTCTCTTGTCCGTGTAGCTCTTCTGTCGGCTCTGAGTTGTCCTCATTTTCTCCTGGATCATCTTCACCTTTTCTGTTGTTTGTTGCACGAAGTCTGGACCCAACAACAAACTCTCACCATCCTGGTACAAACACAAAGGCATCCGACATCGTCGACCATACAGGGCTTCATAAGGTGCCATTCCAAAGCTTGAATGGAAACTATTATTGTAGGTAAATTCTATCAACGGTAGGGACTCATCCCAACCCCCAACATCCTCCAAAACACAAGCTCTCAGCAAGTCCTCTAGTGACTGGATTGTCCTTTCCGATTGTCCATCCGTCTGTGGATGATATGCGGAACTCAATCTGAGTTTCGTTCGAAGCGATTCTTGCAAATTCTTCCAAAACCTCAATGTAAATCGCGGGTCTCGGTCTGAAACAATGCTTGAAGGTACACCATGTAGTCGAACAATCTCTCCGATGTACAGTTGGGTTAACTTCTCCATAGAGTATCTCATATTGATTGGCAAAAAGTGAGCTGACTTAGTCAGTCGGTCCACTATTACCCATATAGCCTCATACCCCTTCTTAGTCCTTGGTAGACTGGTCACGAAATCCATTGAGATTCCATCCCATTTCCATTTTGGAATATCTAAAGATTGTAACATTCCTGCTGGTCTCTGGTGTTTCACTTTGGCTTTCTGACATACCAAACAAGAAGCGACGTATTCCATTACATCTCTATTCATCCCATACCACCAATACAACTTCTTAAGATCTTGATACATCTTCGTGGCTCCTGGGTGCATACTCAACCTGCTCTTATGAGCCTCTTCTAAAATAAGCTTCCTCAGCTCAGCATCATCAGGTACACAGATTCTCTCGCCAAACCTCAAGATTCCATCTGTTCCTTCTCTAAATTTTGACAGAGCTCCTTGACGTACTAAGTCTTTCTGTCTGTAGATACTAATCAGTCTCTTGCTTCTCCTTTATCTGCTCCATTAATCCATTTGACACAGTGGTCCAGTTCAGACACAGTTTTCCTGGTGTACTCTCCACTAACAAACTTAGATCTCGGAATTGTTCCAGCAATTCATGCTCTTTAACCATCATCACTGATGCGTGAATTGTCTTCCTGCTCAAGGCATCAGCCACTACATTCGCCTTTCCAGGGTGATACTGTAGTTGGAAGTCATAATCCTTCAGGAATTCTAACCACCGTCTCTGACGCATATTCAACTCCTTCTGATTAAACAGGTACTTCAAGCTCTTATGGTCACTGAAAACATTAAAAGTAGCTCCATACAAGTAATGTCTCCAGATTTTTAGAGCAAAGACCACAACAGCCAGTTCTAAATCGTCCGTCGGATAGTTCCTCTCATGAATCTTCAACCGCCTCGAAGCGTAAGCTACAACTTTCCGATTTTGCATCAGCACACAGCCCAAACCTTGATGCGAAGCATCACAGTAAACCTCAAAATATTCCTTGGGATCAGGCAGGATCAATACCGGTGAGGTTGTCAATCTCCTTTTCAGCTCTTGGAAGCTCTTTTCACAGGCTTTTGTCCACACGAACGCTTGGTCCTTACGCGTCAACTGGGTGAGAGATCCTACAATCTCGGAAAATCCTTCAATGAACCTCCGGTAGTAGCCAGCCAAACCCACAAAACTACGGATTTCTGTTGCCGTTGTCGGTCTTTCCCATTCCAAAACAGCCTCGACCTTCGTCGAATCCACAGTGATTCCTTCGCGGGATATTACATGCCCCAAGAATTGAACTTGATCCGACCAAAATTCACACTTTTATGGTTTCGCATAGAGCTGTTTCTCTCTCAGGATCTGAAGAACAATGCTAAGATGTTCATCATGAGTCTCCTTGTCCGGAGAATAGATCAGAATGCCATCAATGAAGATGACTACGAACTGATCCAAAAAGGGACGAAAAATCCTATTCATATAGTCCATGAATATAGCAGGTGCATTCGTCACTCGAAACGGCATCACCAAATACTCATAATGCCCATAACGTGTTCGAAACGCTGTCTTAGGAATATCTTCTGCTTTCACTCGTATCTGGTGGTATCCTGAGCGCATATCTATCTTTGAAAACACTGTCGCGCCACGTAACTGATCCATAAGATCATCTATCCTTGGAAGAGGATATCTGTTTTTATTCATGACTTTGTTTAACTGACGAAAGTCCACACACAGTCTAGCAGTTCCATCTTTCTTCTTTACTAGCAGGACTGGAGCTCCCCACGGTGACACACTAGGTCGTATAAACTCTTTCCTCATCAGCTCCTCAAGTTGGTCCTTCAAGGTTTCTAACTCTGATGGCGACATGCGATATGGTGCCATGGATATCGGTCCGGTGCCTGGAGTCAGATCAATCACGAACTCGATCTCCCGAACAGGTGGCAATCCAGGTACATCCTCAGGGAAAACCTCCGGAAACTCTCGAACGACGGGTACGGATTCCAAGTCAAACTTGCTCTCGACGTCTAAGGAAAACAGCAACATGTAACCTCGAGCTCCTTCTTTTAAAGAAGCTCTTACCTGACTAGCAGATAAAAATCCAGAAATCTCTTCCCTAAAGATTAAGGTTTTCTAAGCACAATCTATTAGGATATGGTTGAAAGATAACCAATCCATGCCTAAGATTACATCTAACTGTACTAAAGGCAAACAAATCAAGTCTACAAGGAAATGTCTATTCTGAACGATGATAGGACAATTTAAGCAAACAGAATTGACAGTCACAGGTTCAGCAGTTGGGGTAGAAACAATCAGATTATATGGCAAGGAAGAAACAGGCAAGTTTAGAATTTTCACACGATCCATTGAAATAAAAGAATGAGTTGCACCTGAATCGAAAAGTACAGTCAAAATATTACCAGCAATGTCACACTTACCTTGCACGAGATCATCGGAGTTTGATGCCTCAGCACCACTCATGGTACACACTCTTCCCTCAACGATTGGCTTGTTTATTCTAGCATGGTTGACAGAATGCTCTCTCTTTGGTGCACGACACTCCTTTGCCAAGTGTCCCACGCGGTCACAGTTGTTACACTTGTGATCCTTCTTCGGACAAGAATTTACCAGGTGGCTCGGATCTCCACACCTGAAACATCTCCTTTCTTGGCCTTGATCGTTGTTTCTCTGGCCTCCACTTCCTGTCCCCGAAACACTGGGACGAGCTTGTTGTTTATGGTTGTAGCTAGACGCCTGGTGATACGGCTTCCTGTGGTTCTGTTTCCATTTTGAATTATGGTCTTGATTCTGGCTCTTAGGACGAACAGGTCCTCCCGCGCTTCCCTTGTTATCCCTTCCTTTGCGCATCATCTCAATTTCCCGGCATTTCTCCACTAGTGCTTGGAAGTTCATGATCTCCAACGGCAATATCGATTATTTAATCTTGAAGCGCAAACCGGCTTCAAACTGTTCACACTTCCATTCCTCACTGGGATTGTCTTGAAAGAAACGGAAATACTTGGCAAGGGATTCAAACCTCGCCGCATACTCCCCTACTGTCAGGTCCCGCTGACTCAGTCTCATGAACTCCTTCTCCTTCTCTTTCCGGGCACTCTGAGGAAAGTATTTGTCTAGAAACTTGCCACGAAATACTCCCCAGGTGATCGCCTGGTGCTCAGCCTCCAACAACTGCCTGGTGCCCTTCCACCAGTACTCAGCATCGCCCACTAGTTGGAACACGGAATAGGGTACCTTAGATTCCTTTGGAGTGTGTACCAGATCGAAGATCTTTTCTAACTCCTGAATCCAAAGGTCAGTCTTAATTGGATCCACGTCTCCATCAAACTCTGATGGATTCTGACGTCGGAAAGCGTCCAGACGCCTTCCCTCTGCAGCTTGTTCTGCCCTCTGTTGCTCCTGTTGGTTCTGGGCAGCAGTATTAGCCGTCTGAAGGGCTATGGCAGCAGCCACGTCAGCTAGCGCTTGGGTAGAAAAATCCATTCCTCCGTAGCCTCGTCCACGTCCACGAGCACCTCTCTGGCTCATACTGACCTATACCATACAACCAGTCAGATAACAGCCATAAAAGGGATGTGAACCATGGGTTATCACACATTACCTTAAAGAAGTAATTCAAACAACATCCAGTCAGAGAAAACACAACTTCAACACAACAGACCTAAATGCAAACATTCCCAAAAGACTCGACTAGCTCTGATACCAACTAATGCGACGCCCTAAAACCCGGCATCACATGGTTATCCGTTTGCGGAAAAGAAACTTATTTTTAAACGCTGGTCGCCTTCGGAAAAATAACCTTTTATATAAGGTTACTGAAAAAGGGTACTTATTTTTTTTGTAATAGTAAGAGGTAGTTCAGGAAAAAATGATGAACGCTCAGAACATGTAAATAAACATCATACATATAGATATAACTGTCCCACTTGGGATCTTAGGTTTGATTACAAGACAGGACTTGTCGAACTGGCCAACATACACTAATACAGATACTAAAGAAATAGGTAAAAGATAACATCACACTGGGAATAGGGAATCGGGTATAAGACTCAAAAGATGGCTTTAAAAGCCAAGGGACTATCGGGACAACTCTAAAAGTCAACAACTATCTACCCATGCCTCCTGCATGCGGAGTGGCCACAGATGCTACCTTCAGACGAGATATCACTTGTTGGATCAATAACGTCACCGCCATCATCGATAGGGATGTCGTCGTTGCCGGGATCCTGTAGATGGTGCTCTGGCTCCTCCTCCTCCTCGTCCTTGACCTCTATGAACTCAAAAGGTTCTTCCTCAGGATCCTCTTCGGGATCCTCTTCCATTGGATCCTTTACGAGCGATTCAACTGGGTCAAAGTGCTCATGAAGGAGTCCGGTGACTTGTAGCGTATGGAGGTAGAACCATGGAGGTGGAAGCGCCACAGTCCTTGCCTCGACGGTATGGATCCTTCGTATGGGCACACCGTTAGCATTTGTTTCGGTTGTCGTGATCGATCCCTGATATGTCGCAGTCGTTGCTCCCTCATGTATAGTCCAACTCCCCGCCACCCCAGCGTGATCAAAGACCTCACTCCTCGAGTTCGGCGGTGCCAAGGGAACGTCCGGATCCATCTAAGAGCACGTGCATTCCCGATACAAGAAGAAGAGAACAAAACATACAGTTGTGCAAGAGTGAGATACCGTCATAAGATATATCCCACAACAACCATATACATGATACATATATCACAGAATCATATAAGCAGTTAAATCACGCATATACATAATATAACATTGTTATATCAAAGGGTCTCAAACCCGCACAGTCAATCTTTGAAAATATGCATGGCACTTCAATATCAGGCTCTAACTTAATCTCATGAGATATCAACACCGTTTTCCACTAGAGAAGAATTAGAGTTGGTCAATCTCTAGCCCACCGGGCAGTTACCTCCATACCCTCATGCATTTAAGGCCTCAGGACGAGCAACCTCACATGTGCCTCTGAACTCGGTTTACATGGACAGACTCCCAGATACCACCTTGTATCTGATATATATAAAAAACACGTTTGCTTGGGGAAATGCACATGAGAAAATATTTTATTTAAAAGGTTTTCTTTGTGTTCATTCTTTTCACTGTCGCAGCTCAAAGCTAACGACTTAATCATCATTTCCCCATCACTTGAAAACGCAGAAGCATAGGACACACAGTCCGAATGCTCAATCACAATGCCCAAGACCGATGCACGATCAAGGGTTGTGGTCGTAGAAAACAACATTCACCTTTAACAATGTTCATCACAACGTGGTTAGGACACACAGTCCACAACAACGTGATTAGGACACACAGTCCACAACAACGTGATTAGGACACACAGTCCATCACTACGAAATCAGAACGCACTGTCCTAAATTTCGAGAATTGGACTCTCAGTCCATAACATCATGAATAGGACTCATAGTCCCGAATTAACACTGATCAAAGATCAGGTGCGCATAACTGAATACTAGAGGCGATGTCTCGCGTACTAGATTCTCTTTCTTAAGTAGCTATTTTTTGTTCAGTGAAAAACAAATTCAAAACCGAATCCTCGATAACCTATCTAGGCTATCGGAAAGTTTCTGAAATATTTAGGAAAAACCTTTTCTTTGAAAATCTTTTATAAAGCATCTTTGAAATACTTTTATCTTTGAAATATTTCCCCCAATAGGATATTGCCCAATAGTCTTGAAAGTTTTCACTTGAAGACACATAGTTCGAAAAGGATTTTTATCTTGTATAGCAATAGTTCACCAAAACCATTTCAACGTTTAAAACAAGTACTTTAAGTTAATGATCTTTTAAAAAAGAACACCAATCCCTTCATCTTCAAAGCTTATTAAGGTTTTTAATCCTTATAACAGTTGAGCACAGACACAAGTTTGGCTTAGCAAACTTTCAATCAACAACAGTATATATTATCAGTTCAATGCTAATATCACAGTTGAAAGCAGTTCATCTCAGATATGCATTACAACAATTAGGACAAGTACAATTCAACATCAGATAATAGAATAACAGTTCAAGTACATTAGATAACCAAGTAAGCTCAATCAACATGTAAATATCCAATTAAACACATACACACATGCATACAGTTATTGAATATCTTTAGGAAATCCCCTCTTACCTCAAGAAGGTAAGAGAATGCGAGAAAATAAACAGTTTCACGAACGTTCTTCAAAGTTGGTTAGGATGCAAGTCTAGGTTTCAAGACACAAGGTTCAAAGGATTAGAACTCAACCAAGAACTTAGGGCTAGAAGTTTCCAAAACTCATGCAACTTAGGGATTTATGATACTCAAGTGCTAAGAGTTTAAAACATGATTACTTTAAACAAAGTTGAACAAAAATCCCACCAAGTTACACTTGATGGAGATTCGGCCTTGATCAATAAGATAGGCTAGGAACATTTAAACTTTCCAATCTCTTTGGTTTAGCATCCATTAATAGTAAGGAGCTCAAAACCATGATCACTTTGGAAAAAATGAAAAACGAAACACCCTAGGTCCATAACCTTTAAGATTCGGCCATCCTTGGGTTTATGTTGGGAATTTGCGTATAAAACAAAATAACGCCGCGGGAAAAAAATTCCCATCGAAGGATCCTTGCGAATGGTCATGATTCATGGTTAGAAGATTTACCTCTTGAAGCGATGAGAATTGATTGAAATCGCCTATCACGAACACCGCACGAACGGTCTCTCTAAGGTATCCACACGAGCAGATCCCGTGAACGTCCAACGTCACGAACACGAAGCGTCTCTGCCTCATAGTGCTAGCTTCGAAAACCGAGACCTTCTGCTCACTGTCACTCTCTATGTGCGGCTAGGGTAAAAACCATGTATGCACAATAGCTTAAGTGGTCTATTTATAGTAGCACCTCCTTAAGTGAGTTAGTGAGCAGCGTTTGACCCAAGCCCCATGTACTATGCGCTAGCCCAATAGAAGAGTTCAACTCTCCTTTTAATGCTTCTTTTGATCCGCTCTTATGTGTGTGACCCTATAGGTTCCCAAAACGTTAGTAGTAATATTAAATCCCATTTAATATTAAAAACAAGATGCGGTATCTAGCAATACATCACTTGCCACCTAAGTAGTGAGAAAGTCGGTGATTTGATGAAACCTTTACGTGACAATTATTCATGTGCATTATTATCCCTTTGTCCATATATCTATTTTGAAGACAAGTCATATTATGTGTCACGCTTGTTTGTTTCAATATCATTTTGCCTGATACCCGTGTAGACTTAACAACAAATGAGGTTAATATCTCATATTGACTCATTTCAAGACACGGCCATGCATTTCATGGTCTCACTCTATCGGGGGTCCACATGATATTACTCCTGTTATGTAGGAGGGACAAATTCCATCTAGGTCACTCACATCCCTCGTGGTATGCCCAATGACCGTCTTTATAATCATCCTATTATAGATGACATTTGACGATATTAAAGCACCACGACTCCTCATGTTGGGATCGTAGCGATTTCAGGTCGAAGGATTGCATACACCATTGTCACTATGAGAACTACTTATGACACTCACATAACGCTCCATGTAGTGTTCTCATGGTGGGTCAATCTAGTACATCATTACTCTAATGTGTACCTATGTGGCAACTCGATATCTCATATCCATGACCCGTGAGATATGGTCATCGATCCGCACACATAATAGTCTCAATGTATTATTATTGTCCTTATTAATAAAATACTTGACTACGGATATTTAAGAATAGGATTTCATTGTTCAATAGTGTCTCACGATCAAGTCATGTACTTGATATTCTATTAAACTGAAATTTCTATTCTAAGGACTTTATTATGTTTAAACAAGTAACACAATAAACTGGAATGCCTCATATCATATATATATATATATATATATATATATATATATATATATATATATATATATATATATATATATATATATATATAATGGCAAGATACAAATTTAAGTCTAAGAAATACATTGGCCTCTAGGGCTTACACCAACAATCTCCCACTAGCACTAGAGCCAATCATGCATAAATCTAATGCCCATCGATCTAGTGTGACCTTCGTGCTTCTGTTGAGCAAGAGGTTTTGTAAGTGGGTCAGCAACGTTATCAAGTGTTTGTACTCTGCATATTTTCACATCTCCTCTATCGATAATCTCTCGAATGAGATGGAAGCGCCTAAGTATATGTTTGGATCGCTGATGAGATCTAGGTTCCTTAGATTGTGGAATGGCCCCATTGTTATCACAATAGAGATCAATGGGGTCCATAATACTAGGAATTGTACCAAGCTCAGCAATGAACTTACTGATCCAAACAGCCTCCTTTGCTGCATTGGAGGCGGCAATATACTCAGCCTCTATAGTAGAATCATTGTCTCTTTCTTTGAACTCTTCCACTCACCGCCCCGCCATTCAGGCGAGAACACATAACCAGATTGCGATCTGGAATTATCCTTATCGGTTTGGAAGCTAGCATCGGTGTAACCTTTTACATCAAGCTCTTCCTCGCCTCCATATACCAAGAACGAATCCTTAGTTCTTCTCAAGTACTTAAGGATGTTTTTGACAAGAGACCGGTGACTTTCACGGGATCGATCGGTACCTGCTCATTATGCTTAAAGCATATGATACATCTGGTCGAGTACATAACATGGCATACATGATAGATCCAATTGCGGATGCATATGTAATCTTACTCATGCGATCCTTTTCTTCTTGAGTGGAAGGGGAATGTGCCTTTGATAGGCATATACCATGTGACATAGGCAAGAGTCCTTTCTTGGATTCATGCATGTTAAAGCGTCTCAACACTTTGTCTATGTATGTACTCTGACTTAGGCCAAGCAATTTCAGTGTTCTATCCCTATAGATCCTGATTCCCAATATATAGGTAGCTTCACCCAAATCTTTCATAGAGAAGCAATTCCCTAACCATGTCTTTACATTTTGTAGTGTAGGGATGTCATTTCCAATGAGTATTATGTCATCTACATATAACACCAGAAAATCAACAATGCTCCCACTAACCTTCTTGTAGACACAAGGTTCATCTTCATTTTTGATGAATCCGTACTGTCTTACAGCATCATCAAAATGAAGTTTCCAACTTCTGGAAGCTTGCTTCAATCCATAGATTGATCGCTACAATTGACATACCTTTCCGGCATCCTCTGAAATGCCAAAGCCTTCAGGTTGTGTCATGTACACATCCTCAAGAAGCTTTCCATTAAGGAAAGCAGTTTTGACATCCATCTGCCATATCTCATAATCATGGTATGCAGCGATAGCAAGTAAGATCCGGACGGATTTAAGCATCGCAACAGGTGAAAAGGTCTCATCATAGTCGACACCATGAATTTGCTTGAAACCCTTAGCGACCAATCACACCTTAAAGGTGTGTACCTTACCATCCATGTCAGTTTTCTTTTTGAAAACCCACTTGCACCCTATGGGTTTAACCCCTTCAGGTGGCTCTACCAAGGTCCATACCTGGTTGGTGTACATGGAATCCATCTCAGATTTCATGGCCTCAAGCCACTTCTCAGATTCTGGGCCAGTGATGGCCTCCTGGTAAGTCACAGGCACATCTTGATCCATGAGCAATACATCACCTTGTGGAGTCATGAGAAATTCATATCTCTCAGGCTAGTGACGTATCCTGTTAGACCTACGCTGGTCTTGTGCTACTGGAGCAGGTTGTTCCTCCACAGCATTTTGTGAAGGTTTCTCATGTTCCACCAATGGTAGGTCACTACTTTGTGATTCTTGAATTTCTTCAAGTTCTATCTTCCTCCCACTGGTTCCTATGGAGATAAACTCATTTTCTAGGAATACACCGGTCAAGTGTGACAAACACTTTGCCTTCGGAAGGATTATAGAAATAGTACCCCTTGGTTTCTTTGGGATACCCCACAAAGAAGCATTTATCAGATTTGGGATCAAGCTTATTAGAAACTTGACGTTTTACATATGCTTCACAACCCCAAATCTTCATAAAAGACATGATGGGTCGTCTACCAGTCCATATCTCATATGGTGTCTTTTCTACCGCTTTGGATGGAACACGGTTAAGTGTAAAAGCTCTTGTTAATAGAGCATGTCCCCAGAAAGAGGTTGGAAGGTTTGCATGACTCATCATAGACCGAACCATGTCCAACAAGGTTCGATTTCTCCTCTCAGAAACACCATTCCATTGTGGTGTTCCAGGTGGAGTGAGTTGAGATAAAATTCCACACTCTCTCAGATGATCATCAAACTCTAGGCTCAAATATTCACCACCTCGATCTGATCGAAGAGTTTTAATATTTTTACCAAGTTGGTTTTGTACCTCATTTTTGAATTCCTTGAACTTTTCAAAGGATTCCGATTTATGTTTCATAAGATACACAAATCCATATCTACTGAAATCATCAGTGAATGTGATGAAGTACTGAAAACCACCTCTAGCTAATGTGTTTAGGGGTCCACATACATCGCTATGTATCAGACCCAAAAGATCGTTAGCTCTTTCACCTTTTCCGGTGAATGGAGCTTTAGTCAACTTTCCCAATAAACAAGACTCACATATCTCATATGATTCATAATCAAATGAGTCCAAGAGTCCATCTTTATGGAGCTTCGAAATTCACTTCTCATTTATATGGCCTAAACGACAATGCCAAAGATAAGACGGGTTCAACTCATTTGGTTTGAACCTCTTAGTATTTATGTTATAGATGGGCATTTCAAGATCAAGGACATAAAGCCCATTACTCATGTGTACACTAGCATAGAAAATATCATCCAAATAAATAGAACAACTTTTGTTCTTTATTATAAAAGAAAAACCAATCTTGTCCAAACAAGAAATGGAAATGATATTCCTGCTAATTGCAGGCACAAAATAACAGTTCTCTAACTGAATAGTAAGCCCAGTGGGCAAAGTCAATACATAAGTCCCTACAGCTAAAGCAGCAACCTTTGCTCCATTTCCAACTCGTAGGTCGACTTCGCCCTTTGCCAATGGTCTACTTCTTTTTAGATCCTTCACATTTGTACAAATGTGAGAACCACATCCAGTATCTAATACCCATGATGCAGAAGTAGATAAATTGACTTCTATAACAAACACACCTGAAGTGGAAGTCTCACTTCCCTTCTTCTTCTTGATTTCTTCCAGGTATTTTGGGTTGTTCCTCTTCCAATGTCCGGTCCGACCACAATGGAAGCAATTGCCTTCCTTAGCCACACCACCCACATGCTTCAAGCCAGAAGTACTGGGCTTGATCTTGTTGATGGACTCACTACATGAAAATTTGTAATTTGGGTCAGTCATTTTGCGGCGGTTCTGTCCCAACCGTCGCCGGTCTTAATTTGCGGCGGTTATCACGACGGTTCTGATCAACCGTCGTAAACTTTAAAACATTGCGGCGGTTCAGTATATGTTTGCGGCGGTTGCTTCAGTTTCTTATTATTTTCACTTTCCCACTATTTTTTCCCGTTTCCCTATGTTTTTTCACTTCACTCCGCCCCTGTTCAGTTCGTTAAACCCTAGTGGCGCCGCCCCTGTTCTTCGCAGCAAAGGTACAACCGCCTCCTCCTCCTTCTTCTTCTCTTCTTGCATGCTTCCTGATATCTTCTCTTCGCAGCAAAGGTATTGTCTTTTGAAGATACCTGATATCTTCTCTTCTCGCCCCTATGTATGGACAGCTTTGAATCATCAAATCTACTGATTTTGGCTTATGTGTGCTGCATTCATCAAAATCTGCGTTTATGAGTGTGATTATTGTAGAATGAGTTATGGTATGCTTGCCTATTTATGTTAATGTAAATAAGATGCCCATTTTGTGCATAATCATCATATTTTCTGTGCATGTCAGTTTTGGGTTCTAAATCCTTAAAAACGAAATTAATTTTGCATAACCTATTCTGTTTCGAGTGAAAACTAGTGAAGCCTGTATGTGTTATTGTTTTCTCCACTGGAATCTCGTTCCCCTTCTGGGCTATTGCAGGCGCAAAGGAGAGTTGCTTTTGGTTTATGACTATATGCCAAATGGAAGCCTAGACAAGTATCTCTATAACCAACCAAAAGTGACTACTTTGAGGTATCAGTACTTCATAGGTATAAAACTAGTGGCAAGATAAAGGAGGGAGAAGTCAAGAACTAGTAGAGGTACCTCCTTTCAAATCGCCTAATAATAGCTTCATCCAAGTCAAAGGGCCTATTGGTTGCAGCAAGAACAAGGATGCGCTCTCCTGGTTTTGTCATAAGGCCATCCCAATGAGACATGAATTCATTCTTTATTTTCCTCATGGCTTCATGCTCCCCAACTCTGGTCCTTTGTCCAAGCATGCTATCAACCTCATCCACAAATATAATAGTTGGGGCAACCTTGGCTGCAAGTGTGAATAAAGCACGAACGTTCTTCTCATCTTCACCAAACCATTTAGAAGTGATGGTAGACATGGACACATTGATGAAACTTGCTCCAGCCTCCTTTGCAATGGCCTTTGCCAAAGCATTGTCTTCCCAGTACCAGGTGGCCCGAATAGCAATATTCCTCTGCAAGGCTTTAGAAGGCCTCCGGTGAAAAGGTCTGGTCTTCGAAGAGGAAGCATTACTAGTTCTTGAAGCGATTCTTTTGTCTCATCTAAGGCACCGATATCGGCGAATGTGACATTAATCTCATTTGCTTTGGTATTACCTCGTGCCTTATTCGCTTCTCAAACTCATTATCGGGAGGGACTTCCTGCAAGTGATGGATGGAAAGTAACTTTGTGAAATGAAATTTACGTAAGCAGGACAACGTGTGAGTCAACAGAATAGAGACGGGTGTTCCAAAGAGGCCGACCCCAATACCAATCTAGTGGCACCACCAAGGGAGAGATAGCGATTGTCTCGAATAAGCCGCTATATTTGCAATATTATTGTAAAGAAATTTTAATTAGAAACAAAGGGCGAGTCTTACAGCAGCTTTGGATGCTGGAACCGACTTTTCACCTGTCTTCCTTTCCCAACTGATGTTGATATTTACCTTGAGTCTTCTTTACAGGAGCAGCATTTTCAGACTTTGCTTCTGGTTTCACAACTGTTCCTTCTCCTCTTTGCATCTTTATATGTCCAGATGACACAAGACAGAGAGAGAGAGAGAGAGAGAGAGAGAAGAACATCAAAAGCATATTAGTACCTGGTAGGCATTATTCTTACTTAATCTACAAACATGACAAGTAGTGCAAACCTCAGATTTTACTGCTTGATCTTCCAATTTTGATGTATCTCTTCCACTGAATTTCTCTTCGCGGAATATACTCAATGCATGGGACAAACTGTTTCACATACAATAAAGTAAGTGCATCAAATTTAGATAGTTCGCAATTAAGGTTGCAACAAGTCTCACCTATTGCCTGAAATAATAAGTTTCCCATTTCTGTATTCAAGGTCTTTGTTTTTCATCAAATGATAAGAAATTGCAGACACAATAATCTCTTCTATATAGTTACTGAGAACCATTGTGTCATCCACACAGATGGAAACCAAGTATTAGTTACAGTTCTGGAATTGGAGCCAGAGGTTTAGGATCATAAAAGGGGTTGCTTCAGGTTTGTTTTATCTACATGAAGAATGGGAGCAAGTTGTGGTCCATAGAGACATTAAGGCCAGCAATGTACTACTAGATGCTGAATTGAATGGTAGATTAGGGGACTTTGGTCTTGCACGGTTGTATGACCATGGTACTGATCCTCAAACTACTCATGTGGTTGGAACTCTTGGGTACTTGGCACCTGAGCATACTAGAACAGGTAAGGCCACAACAAGTTCTGATGTGTTTGCTTTTGGTGCATTTTTATTGGAGGTTACTTGTGGAAGAAGGCCCATAGAGCAAGTAGGGGAATGTGAGAGTGCAATTCTGGTTGATTTGGTGTTTGATTGCTGGAAAAGAGGTGAGATTATTGAGGCAAAAGATCCAAATTTGGGTGCAGATTATATGTCAGATGAGGTGGAGCTAGTGTTGAAACTTGGTTTGTTGTGCTCACATTCTGAGCCTTTGGCTAGGCCAAGCATGCACCAAGTTGTGCAGTACTTGGAGAGGGAAGTGCCTTTGCCAGATTTGTCTTTGCTTAGCTTATCACATGGAGCTAGTGTATGTTGGAACTGAGATTACATATATGGTGAATCCATGATAGGTGAAAATAGTGTCTGGATTATAACTGGAATAAAAACAAGTGCAAACCTGCAAGAGTTGCTTGGCAAGGTCTATAGAGATAAGGCCAGCACTACAACACATGCCACCTAGATTATAGCTTTGGATATTCCCTCTTAAAATGTAATTGTTCACAATCATTGCAGAGAGAGATGGTGTGGGATTGAACAAGCTGCAATTCACCACCAAAATCCCAATATCCTTAGCCTTCACCCCAGTTTTTGCAAGAAGCTGATCAATGGCCCCAAACATAACTTCCTCAGCTTCTTTCCTTTCTTTGCAGTACACTATGAAAACATTGACATATCTAGAATTCAAGTCCTTCAAATACTGCTCCAAAAGAGACAAAATCAAGTCTAGAAAATGAACTTTAGCATCAAAATCCTGAAGAAAAGCATTTCTATTTACAGCACCCCATAAAACATTTTAACTTTCCCTCACTTCTAACTATTTAATCATGTTATAAACCAAAACACAAAAATAACATTGTAGCAATAGTTGGAGAGGGATACAAGTACTTGGCCCCAATTTATCCCAAATAACTATGATGTGGTTTTTTGGGTCCAGATGTGGTGTCAAATCCAGTTATATGATTTTCACTTGCAATAAGAAGGTTGAATGTTGTTTATGGTTCACATACTTGCATTTAGAAAATGTGATTTGAATGACTGAGTTGTACAACTTCTTGCGACACTTGATAGTTTTATGCACAAAGTATAGTTGTCTGAATAACTTGTTTAAGTAATACTGAATCATGATATATTGCAATTGAAACTCCGTGTCACAATATGCAGAGAGGAGAGGAGAAAAGAGATGTACATTTGATATTTTAATTATCAAAGCAGGCTAGTTAACACATGTGATGTCACTATTTCCAGATCTGTATAAAAAAGATAGTAATCAGAAACCAAGCCTTGCTTAATTAATTCAATAACCTGTGTATAGCAACAAATTTGATTTGTAAGGAAATAAGGAACAGAATCAGAAATAATAAACAACTTATCTAATAGTCTGATCTTGACAAATTTAGTTCTGCTTCATCTGGAGGCTTTGTTACCATCTTGCTTGCATTGCACTGGTCTGAGGTGCTTTCTCTTATATGCAGGAGCCGATTATCCAGGAATTCTCCTTTCATCAATCTGAATGCTAATTTACTCGGCCGGGGACATTTGCATTTGCAGAGTGGTTAGTTCAGCACAGGTCGTGCATTGAAGGACGGTGTGCCATTGAGTTGGGAAGGTATTTCAATTACTTGTACCTTAAGCTTTTTGTCTAAGCTTTAATTATTTGCAAAGTGTGGAAGTCTTGATCAGAAATTTCTTAGTGAAGTGATCTTACTTGATCATATGATGTTTGCATCAAACTGTACATCTATAAATCCTGAAGAAGAACAGTATCCCCGGGCATCCTTCCAACTCTTTGATGGGTTTTTTCAACTGGATTAAGTAGTGGTACCCAAGTTTCACATACTTGAGTCTAATGAGATAGCGAGAAAGTTAGGAAGTTTCCTTTTTAAAAGATCCACTCCATATGTCGGATCCTTGGGAGATTATTGAAACATTTTTTTGATCTTTGGTTCAAAGCACTTCTACTTCATCATCTCCACAGATTACAACAGGACAATATTTGAAAGTAGCCATTTCTATCTCTTCCTCAAACTAAATACACATTTTTTGCAAACCATTAGTGTAATGAACATCATCACATTAATCTGCTGAATGTGTAAAATTATTGACACATGCGATATGCACCTCGGACAATATATTTTATGATGGAAAAGCATCCAAAGGAACTTCATAACCATGTTTGAACATTTGAACAAGGACTAATAATCATCTTATAATCTATAGACTATAGCATTGCAATGATATAGGATGTTGAAGTATTTTTTCCATATTTATTTTTGGTCAAAAGTGGTTGTATATGGAATCATTTTGGTTGCATAAGATGAATTTTATAAGTATTCTTTTCTTTACTGCTCTTCCCATTAAGGGCATTGTCTCCCTCTATTTCCTATCACACTCTTATCATTATAGGAAGTAAGTTAGTTTATGATTATTTAACTATTGAGGATTATAGGACCAGATCCCAAAAGAGACTAGGGTAGTTTGTGAATTGAGAAGATGTGGTCTTTGACTCTCATTTCATAACTTAGGTTAGATGCTTCTCCTTGTTCCCATTGTCACCTTTATTTGATTGAATTATGTATACTATCAAGGCCGTCAAATTGAGCATGGGAACCCGTGTTTTTATTTTTATGGGATTCTATATGACTATATCACTAATTCAGAAAATCTCTATCTCTTTTCCTCTAAAGTAGGTGATGATCATTTCACAAAATGATACATGAAAGTTGTGGCTTATGAGTTATGACAATGGCTATTTTTAAAAGAAACTTGTAAACTTTACAGTCAGAAACATCTCTTTTCTTCTGGCACTATTGTATAAAAGAAGATAATCTATATGTCAAAACAGTCCTGATATGTACTCACTGTGTTGTTCTATCTTCAAAATGTTCTTTTCTAATTTTCAATATAAAGTGATACTGTGACAGCATCCTCTATATAGAAGAGCTCTCCTTCCATTCTTCACATATATATTATGTATATGAGAGTGAGCAATGCTGCCAAAATGGCAGCTTAACACGTTACCTCACTTTATGACACACTTTGGTAGGATGTGGCATACAAATCGCAGCATAATAATTTAGGCATTATGTTAGTTGGCAATCAATTTGTGTCTTTATGCCCTGAAGAACAAAAGTATGTACAACTGTTTCAAGTTGAACTCAAACTGTTTCAACTGTGTCATAGTCTTATCTGTCGTAAAATTATTTGTCATGAATTACAAGTTGCAGAACTCAATTGGCTTTTAGTTTTGAATTAGAATATCAACTAGGTTGTTAGTAATCTATATTTCACCTGATATTGGTTTGTTATAGCTTTGATATAATTAATACTCTTGGATAACAAATGAAGGTTGTGCTAGTGTATATATATAATGCTTATGAAATTTGGAATGACCATGACAATCTTGATTTACGTGTTGTTGAGTTATATTTTCAATTTATGAAGTGGTGTGTTATTTTTATTTCCAGATTTAATATTTTGAAGCAATGGATAAGTCATGGATAATGAAGCCACGAAACTCAGTTGAATATGAGCAAGGGGTTAGGGGATTTATTGATTTTGCCTTTGTACATCAATCAGTAAATGGCAAAACAATATGCCCTTGTAAACGATGTGGTTTCAAAAAATGGCAAAGTAGGCATGTGGTGTATGATCACTTAATCTGTACACCATTTCCAACAGGATACACTTTTTGGTCCTATCACGGCGAGTCCAGAACAATAGGAACTAGTAATATCTCACCTAGCAATATTCCAAATGTAGTTCAAGACCCCACTACTGTTGAGGATCCTATTCGGAACATGATCGATGATGCATTTGGAGTTGATAGGCACCTTGCAAATGAAGTACCCGTTGCATCAAATGCGGAGATTGACCGGGATGCAAATGTGATGCCAAATACACCTCAAGAACAACATGTAGATGAAGAATTCTATGAATTAGCTAGAGATGTCGAACAACCCCTATACGAAGGGTGTACGAAGTATTCAAGGTTGTCTTTTTTGGTAAAGTTGTATCATATCAAATGCCTGTGTGGAATGAGCGACAAGGCCATGACAATGATTTTAGAACTATTGAAAGATGCATTTGAACATGCAAATATTCCAAGTTCATTCTACGAGGCCAAGAAAACGATCATCAAGCTTGGTTTGAACTATGAAAAGATACCTGTATGTCCAGAATAATTGTATGCTCTATTGGGGTAATCCAGGAAGATGAAGAGAGGGAGACATGTAAAATTTGTAACACTTCCAAATGGAAATCAAGGGCAAAAGCTAGTAAGACTAGGGTGTCCGGTGATGGCACTGGTATGAATAAAGTGGCTGCAAAAGTTCTTCGTTATTTTCCATTGAAGCCTCGATTACAGAGATTGTTTTTTTCATCAAAGACAGGTGAGGATATGAGATGGCATCTTGACGATAATAACAATGATGGAATGTTGAGGCATCCTAGAGATTCCAAAGCTTGGAAGCAGTTTGACTCGTTGCATGCTTGGTTTGCATCGATTCGCGAAATGTGCGCTGGCGTTAGCCATCGATGGTTTTAATCCTTTTGGTGTCAT
Organism: Sophora flavescens; assembly: GCA_030762895.1. Lineage (NCBI taxonomy): Eukaryota > Viridiplantae > Streptophyta > Magnoliopsida > Fabales > Fabaceae > Sophora > Sophora flavescens. The sequence goes on from CM061065.1 coordinate 56,036,701, forward strand.
GAGTTCAAACTATAGTATTTGGCCAGTTATTCTCATTCCATACAATACCCCTCCATGGGTGTGCATGAAGTCGACATCTTTTATAATTTCAATGATAATTCCTGGTAAAAAAATGCCAGGGAATGATATAGATGTCTACTTACAGCCTTTGATCAAAGAGTTGAAAGAGTTATGGACAACGGGTGTGGATGCCTATGATTCTTTCAAGCGAGAGATGTTCAAATTACATGCAGCTTTAATGTGGACAATTAGTGATTTTCCTGGGCTAGGAACACTTTCTGGGTGGAACCACGTGCGGACTTGCTTGCCCATCTTGTAACTTCGACTCCATTCCATGTCGTCTTCCTCATAGCAAAAAATGGTGTTTTATGGGTCATCGTCGTTTTCTTGACCAGGAGACACAGATTTAGACTGAATAGGGTCCGCTTTAATGGTGAACAAGAAATACGTAGTCCACCAAAAACATTATCTGGTTCTGAAATTCTTGAACAGGTTCAAAACATCAATGTCATATTTGGTAGAAAATTAGAGAAAGAAGGTTCGGGAAAAAGAACACGTGGCAATCAACTTACATAGGGTACCACTCAACAATGGAAAAAGAAAAGCATATTCTTTGAACTTCCGTATTGGAAGGATAATTGTTTGCGTCACAGTCTTGACATGATGCATATTGAGAAGAACGTGTGCGATAATGTCATATTTACTTTGCTAAATGACAGCGCAAAGAGCAAAGATCATGTTAATGATCGAAGAGATCTTCAAGCTATGGGCTTAAGGCCCGATCTTTGGCCCAATGAAAATGGAAAATATTCTCCAGCTGTCTTTACATTGACTACTAAAGGTAGGAAGGCATTTTTAACTACTTTAAAGAATATCACCGTCTTGGGATGGTTATTCAAGCAACATTTCTAGGTGCATTGATTTGGACAATCTTAAGTTGAATGGAATGTTGAAGAGTCATGATTGTCATATATTGATAGAGAAATTGCTACCATTAGCCATGCGGGCAACATTGCATGATGAGGTTTCTGCAATATTAATTGAGTTGTGCTCATTCTTTAGACAACTATGTGGCAAAGTATTGAAAGTTGAAGATCTAGACAGATTGCAAAATCAAATCATCCTCACTTTATGTCACATGGAAATGTTATTTCCTCCTTCATTCTTTCTTGTTATGGTTCACTTGGTTGTTCATCTTGTTGAAGAAGCTAAACTCGGAGGTCCCGTTCATTATCGATGGATGTATCCTATAGAAAGGTAAAAGATGTGCGATATTAGTCATTTTATTTTTTATAATTTGGTAAGGTACAGGTTGTTCTAAATAATACTTGTTGTGGTTTAACAATAGGTACTTGGGACAGCTAAAATCCTATGTACGTAATAAAGCACGACCTGAAGGATCTATTGCGGAAGGCTACCTTGTGCAAGAGATTCTTACGTTTTGTTCAAGGTATCTGGATAGCATTGAGACTAGATGGAACCGACCTAGTCGTGTAGACGATGAGCCTATTAATGATATACAATATGGCTCACGAGTAGCTGACTTATTTCCTAAAGTTGGAAAATCGGTTGGTGGCTCTTCATATGTCACCCTGACACCCATGGAAAAGTTTCAGGCTCATAGACACGTGTTAACGAATTGATCTATAGTTGATTACTATCTTCAGTAAGTAATTATTCTACTTGGTTTAATTAATCTTAAGTTTTTTACTATAACATCTAATATGATTCAACTAAATAGGCAGTATAGAACTAGCGTGCGAAGGCAACTAAGGGGTGGTGCAAGGAGTGCTTCTGAGGTAGACAAGAAGGTTCATAGAGAGTTTGTTCGTTGGTTCACCAATCGTGTTAGTGTTCTTAACAATGATTAATAGTGTGTTAGTGTCATTTATGTATTTTTTGAACAAGAGTGTGACTAACAATATATATTATTATGACATCTAGATTTGTAACAATCTCGACAGTCTTAGTGGACCAGATAAAGATGTTCTCGTTAGTCTTGCACAAGGTCCTCATGACAAAGCTAGAAGGTTCACTGCATATAATGTCAATGGATACAAATTTCGAACCGTGGCACGAGATATGTTATTAAAAACTCAAAACAGTGGGGTTTTTGGAATGTTTGGAACCAGGAGTTACTCAAGCAATAGTGATGCCCAAATGAGGTTTGGAGGGGTACCTTACTATGGAAGGTTGATAGACATCATTGAGGTTTTCTATAATGGCTTCACAGTACCCATGTTTAAATGTGAATGGGCTAATACCACTAACCCAAGAGGTATGAAGACAGATAAGTTGGGTTTTATCTCTATTAACTTTGCAAGACTAATACATACTGGAGAACATGAAGATGATGAACCATACATTAAAGCTTCAGAAGCTCAAATGGTTTATTATGTGGAGGATGAGAAGGAAAAAGGTTGGAGCATACCAGTTCATTTGAAGCCAAGAGACTTGTACGACATGGGTCAAGATGATGAAATTATGACATCCATTGATGCATACCCATCACAAAACTTGGAACAAATTTTCTCTGATGATACCCCACATATACAATTGGCAAGAATGGCTGCAGATGATGATCCTGAAAGTTCAACCATTAATGATAATTTTAATGATGATAATCAAGATATGGTTTTATGATCCATTGGTGATGTTATAGACATGTTAGTTTTTTGTGTTATGTTGTGTAGAACTTGGAACCTTTGGTGATTTTAGCTTAGTGAACTTATTTTGTAATTTTTTTAAGGTTTGTTCCTGAAAAATGGCTCATAGTTATTATATCAATTTGAATGTCTCGTTATGTTCCATTTTAGTTGGTTAATTATATCAGTTTGATTCTTGATTCTTAGGTAATTTGTGAATATGTGGTGTTCTTGCTTGTCATATACCTGTTTGATACATTATACTTCTCAGGTATGGCCAGTCAAAGAAGTGTTCGTCGGAGGTGTCAATCCACACCAATTCAACCAAATGCATCTTCTGAAGGATATGTAGATGGACATCTACAACAAAGTGATCCTTTACCCAATGTTGAATCATCATTTCATGATGAGGTACACACTGCACCAACTTCTGACTCTGCACCAACTTCTGACTCTGCACCTGATGTGGTTGAAGGTCCCTTGCCTGTTCCAAAAAAAGCTCCAACATATTGGACAGTAGATGTTATAAGTATGTCTAATCTATTTTATATTTCTCTTTAATTTTTTTTAATTTTATTATATGTTGGGTTAGGAATTGTTTTAATTTGTTTACTTTATGTGTTAGATGCAAGCGGTCAGGTGATGCAAACACGTTTAAGGGTGACAGATGTGTTTGCATCAAGTGGTACAACAAGGGTTATAACTAGATGGAATCAACATGCACAACCAGTGGGAGAGTCAGCTGGTTTGTTGGTAGGATATTTGGGTGAACTTGCAAGAAACTTTAATAACATTCCCATAATGTTTGAGAATTGGAAAAAAGTTCCGGATACTTTGAAAAACAATCTTTATTCTCAAAAAATACAGGTATTATTTGTAGTTAAGTGAATACGTTCGATTTATTAGGTGTTTTGTTAGCTAACACTATCTTTTATTATGTTTTCTTGAAGAATAAATTTGTTGTCAATGATGGTGAACACAAAAAGTATATTTTAACTAGCCTTGCAAAAAAATGGAGGGACACACGATGCAGATTATTTCATAAATATCATGATTGGGAGCTTTCCTTGGCAGAAAATCTTCAGAGGCACCCACCTGATATTGACTCCAACCATTGGGCTGTTTATATAAATTATAGGCGGAGCGCTAAACAAATGGTAATCATCATAAGTTGCAGTCTTTGTTACTTCAACTACTATTTACTAACTCTTCATTATATTATTAATTAATGCAGGAGATAGCTGATCAAAATGCAGCAAATCGTGAAAAGTTAGTGATCCACCATACATTAGGCTCCAAGGGAATTGCAAGGACAAAAGATGAGTTGGTATGGTTCACTCATTTTTTTTAACCGTATAATTTATTTGTACTAGCACTTATTGTATGGTGCTTAATTTTAGGAATTACTAGAAGGACGAGAATTTAGCAAGGCGGAATTTTATCCTATTTCTCACAAAAGGAAGGATGGATCATTTGTCAGTGAAGAGGCTAGGGAAAAAAATGTAAGTACAATGTATTATTTATAACTTTTTATTGTCTTTATCCTTTAAGCACTTCACTACTTGTAAACATATAAAATATATAAATATACATATGAGATACGAGAAAACCATGACAAAACCTAGAGGCGAGCTAGAGCAGAGCAGAGGCGTAGAGATAATCTTGATAGAGAAAGAGATTGATATTTTCATTTCTGATTTTGCTATTACACAGTGCAAGGTTTATATACTTGCTAAGTACACAGTTGAGTTAGTTACACTTGTAACTAACTTCTGACTCTATTAACTGTAATCTAAACCGTAATGTATTATTACACTGATAGTGGGTGTGGTGCCTTCATGAACTTGGGGGATTTGTGCTCTGTTATGCTTCTGGGAATGAGGATTGCTGCTGCTGTTTTGTTGTTTTTCGTGTGCAGGTCTTCGGTGCACTTATTCTTATGATTTCATATTTTTTTGTGAGTCTTGGTTGGTGGTGGTCTGTTTTATGGTCTCAACTTTATAGGGTTATATTGCTTAGTTGGGGGTTTCATCATTTGGCTCTTGCTGCGGCAGTTTTGCTTCTATTTGTGCTTCTTGTTTTTGCAATGCCAATCAGTAGGTATTTTATGGTGCCAGGGGCTTTTATGTGTCAGCTGGTTTTTGGGTGTGGTTCTTTAGTTATTTTGCAACCTATTGGCTTTCCTTTTTTTGCTTTTGATTATTGTAATAGCTTTAGATGTTCTGTTTCTTTGTAATTGTGGTCCCTTTGTATTTGGTTTTGGATATATCTTGTAACTTGTTTAATTAATCCGTGGCTTATAAAAAAAAAAGTTAAAAAGATCAAGTTGTAAATGATTGTTGTATATACGAATTTAATTCAAAAAAATTTGGTTCTTATAAATCCACCTGTCATCACATAAACACAAATGTTATTCCAAGTCGTATTTCATTGTTAATGGTGATCTTTAAGTAATTGTGTATGTCTTCAATATATGTAGGAACAACTGCAAAATGAAATTCATGAGGGATCAACAGAGAATGATGCTTATGTGAAAGTTTTTGGAAAGGACCACCCTGGATATGCCAAAGGAATGGGACTTGGGATAACACCATCTCAACTCACTGGATTTAGGTCTCACTCTGAGAGGTTGGTATCTCCCTATGAGAAGATTGAAAAATTGGAAGCTGAAGTCCTAGCGCTTAAGGAACAAGCTGCGAATTATGAAGTCTTGAAGGAACAAATTGCTTTCCTTATGCAGAATGTTAAGGGAAATCAGGTAAAATAATTGCTTTTAAATTTAGTTTTTAACTTTTGATAGTTCACTTGTTGAATTAGTGGTTGTTATCTAATTTTTGATTTTTTTGAATTACAGCCGGCTGACTTAGAGTCACAAAGAGATATGAGACGTTCCTCTGAGTCTAGTCATATGCCTAAAGATCACGGAGCATCGTCTCGTAGGACCGTTTAGATAGTTGTAGTTTTCATTTTATGAACTTGATGGAGTTTAGTTGTATTACTTAATATTTGTGGAATTGTTGAACTCTATTTGGAATATATATATTTGTACGTAACTCAACATTTTATTTATGAATGAGTTTTACCTTTATTTGTTTTAAGAAAAATATATATATATTTAATAAGCAGGTTTTGTAGACTCAAAACGATGTGCTAAAAAAAATTAATTACAAATTTTTTGCTATGTTTTGCGACGGTTTTGAAACTGTCGTAAAATTAACTTCAGAATTGGGGACACAAATAGCGGCGGTTCACTAACCGTCGCTACTTGTATTGGCAATTTTGCGGTACTAATCTGCGGCGGTTACAAACCGTCGCAATAAATTTGCGGCGGTTGTGAAAAACCGCCTCAAATACTAATTTGCGGCGGTTTTCACAACTGCCGCAAATACTAATTTGCGGCGGTTTTCACAACCGCCGCAAATTAGTATTTGCGGCGGTTTCTTATACAACCGCCGCAAATGCTAATTTGCGGCAGTTTGTGCGGCAGTTTTTATAACCGCCGCAAATGCTGCTCGCGACGCTCGACATTGCGACGGTTTTGGAACCGCCGCAAACACGAATCTTCGGCGCATAAAACCGTCGCAATTTAACCTAATAACCGTCGCAAAATAGCGCCTTTTTTGTAGTGACTTGACCTTGCCCTTGCCCTTTTGTTTGTGCGTGGGCTTCTTGGGCTGCTTCTTGCTATTTACATCCTGGACCATCAAAATGGCCTTCCCATTTCCTTTGTTACTATTTTGTTCAGCAGTCCTCAACATGCTTAATAATTCTGGCAAAGGTTTGTCAAGATCATTCATATTATAGTTCATGACAAACTGACTATAGCTCTCAGGTAACGATTGCAGAACTAAGTCCGTGGCCAACTCTTGGCCTAAAGGAAATCCCAGTCTCTCGACATTCTCAATGTACCCGATCATCTGGAGTACATGAGGACTCACAGGGCTTCCTTCTGCCAATTTACACTAGAAAAGGGCTCTGGAAACTTCGAACCGCTCATGCCTTGCCTGCTCTTGGTAGAGCAGCTTGAGGTGCACAATCATATCGTACGCCTCCATGGTCTCATGTTGCTTTTGCAGCTCAGAGGTCATGGTAGCAAGCATAAGACAACCGACGTCTAAGGCATCATCCTGATGCTTCTTATAAGCATCCCTGTCAGCCCTAGGAGCACTTAAAGCCGGTGGCTTCTCAAGAATAGGCTCCTCAAGAACATACAACTTTTTCTCATGTTTGAGGACAATCCTCAAGTTTCTATACCAGTCCAGAAAATTTGTTCCGGATATTTTGTCCTTCTCAAGGACGGATCGCAATGACAGGTTACTTGATGTGTTTGATGCCATGATAATCTACAGAGATAAATATGCCATGAAGTTATTTAATAAGGTCTTTAATTAAATACGCCTCCCACAATTTTACACTAAAAAATGACCCTCATCATTGATTCGGAAAATCCTGTTGGAAGATTTTCTAGTGGGCCAAGATCCATGTTTCACCTAGCTTTAAGTCAGCTTTGGCTGATCACTCAAAATTCGGTTATATAGGTAGGAAACACTTTCCGATTGCATCTCATTCAACTCTTGGACAGTTGGGTGAATAACTCTTATTCTAATCCATCACATGGACTAAAGCCCAACTTTTAAGCCTCTAAGTCTTTCAATCCTATTGAAGTTGGCTTAGTTAAGTCAGACCCAATGGATAGTAGTTGAACATTACATTTGTCCCATCGCGTCTTACTATTATAGATAAAGGTACCCCGCTTTGGCGGGCCCACACTTAATCGATCATAGTCTTGACGAGTGCCATGCATTGGAAGGCCTTTAAATGTGACTTAATATTTCCTTTTGAGGGATTTGATTAAAATTTGATCTCATCATTTGTTAAACTCTTTAACTTACTATTTACATACATGCATCTCATACATATATTAGTTAAACCCCTTTTAACATACTATATACATACATGCATCTCATACATATATAAGGCAAATAAATGTGATATGGTTATGGCCCCTAACGCATTGATTCTCCCAAGGCAATGAGAGAATCTAAACTGAAACCTAGGAGCGTCCAGGCTTCTCCAAGCATGATCTCCCACAGGATAACGTCTTCTTGTCTCCATCATTACATTACATAAACAGAAACCTCATTTTACATATGAGGGGAGTGAGATGAGAAAAGAATATACATATGGAATATAAGAGAAAGGCACCGACGCAGCCGTATTTCAAAATATAAACCAAAACATTAAAGGACTAAGGCCATAACCATTCACCATACATTACCAAATAAATAGTAACAATCAATAATAATACACAATTATTATTATTATTATTATTAATTAGAGATTTCAAAATCTGAATTTTGAAAACATAACATATATATATAATAAATCACATTTATTGTAATTGATGTTACTATAAATCACATTTATTGTAATTGATGTTACTATATATCACATTTATTGTAATTGATGTTACTATAAATCACATTTATTGTAATTGATGTTACTATAAATCACATTTATTGTAATTGATGTTGTCATTAAATGGTGACATAAAAATTTCAAAAATCGAATTTCGAAATAACACACTACGCAGAGGTAGCACGGGGTTCCCGCTTCCTTGGCGGCTAGGGCTTCAACCTCTCAACCCTAAAACCGCAAGGCCCGTGAACACTTCACGCTGCAAGGAACGGCGGCTAGGGTTTCAACCCTTTGAACCTCAGCCTCTTTAACATGAACTTTTCATGTCTGACACCCTTTAACGCCGCCAACAGAGAACTGAAACCGATCATGTTCAACATCAACACTTGACGCCATCACAGAACATAATAAGGATTCCAGAACCAATGTACAAATCGCATATATACACATAAATGTGCTATAGACGCATATATCATATACATACGAAAATTACAGAAACAAGGTTTCGCAAAAACGGATGCAAACGATTTTCAGAAAACAATTTTCAGAAAAACGATTCACATTATTAACATGTTATCATACATAACAGGTAAACCACGTAACATAATCATGGTTTCGCAAGTGGCTCTGATACCACTGTTGGGAATTTGCGTATAAAACAAAATAACGCAGCAGAAAAAAAAAATTCCCATCGAAGGATCCTTGCGAATGGTCATGATTCATGGTTAGAAGATTTACCTCTTGAAGCGATGAGAATTGATTGAAATCGTCTATCACGAACACCGCACGAACGGTATCTCTAAGGTATCCACACGAGCAGATCCTGTGAACGTCCAACGTCACGAACACGAAGCGTCTCTGCCTCACAGTGCTAGCTTCTAAAACCGAGACCTTCTGCTCACTGTCACTCTCTATGTGCGGCTAGGGTAAAAACCGTGTATGCACAATAGCTTAAGTGGTCTATTTATAGTAGCACCTCCTTAAGTGAGTTAGTGAGCAGCGTTTGACCCAATCCCCATGTACTATGTGCTAGGCCCAATAGAAGAGTCCAACTCTCCTTTTAATGCTTCTTTTCATCCGCTCTTATGTGTGTGACCCTATAGGTTCCCAAAACGTTAGTAGTAATATTAAATCCCATTTAATATTACAAACAGTGAGCGGTATCTAGCAATACATCACTGCCACCTAAGTAGTGAGAAAGTCAGTGATTTGATGAAACCTTTCTGTGACAAATATTCATGTGCATTATTATCCCTTTGTCCATATATCTATATTGAACACAAGACATAGAATGTGTCACCCTTGTATGGTTCAATATCATGTTCCACGATACCGAGTAGACTTAACAACAAATGAGGTCAATATCGATATTGACTCATTTCAAAGACGACCATGCATTTTACAGTCTCACTCTATCAGGGGGACCCACAGATATTACTCCTGTTATGTAGGAGGGACAAATTCCATCTAGGTCACTCACATCCCTCTGCATGGCTCGTTGTATGCCCAATGACCATCTTTATAATCATCCTATTACAGATGATGTTTGACGATATTAAAGCACACGACTCCTGATGTAGGGATCGTAGCGATTTCAGGTCGAAGGATTGCATACACCATTGTCACTATGAGAACTACTTATGACACTCACATAACGCTCCATGTAGTGTTCTCATGGTGGGTCAATCCAGTACATCATTACTCTAATGTGTACCTATGTGGCGACTCGATATCTCATATCCATGACCCGTGAGATATGGTCATCAGTCTGCACACATAATAGTCTCAATGTATTATTATTGTCCTTATTAATAAAATACTTGACTACGGATATTTAAGAATAGGATTTCATTGTTCAATAGTGTCTCACGATCAAGTCATGTACTTGATATTCTATTAAACTGGAATTTCTATTCTAAGGACTTTATTATGTTTAAACAAGTAACACAATAAACTGGAATGCCTCATATCATATATATATATAATGGCAAGATACAAATGTAAGTCTAAGAAATACATTGGCCTCTAGGGCTTACACCAACATTTTCATGATAGAAATCTTTAAATTCTTCCAATCTCTTAGACCTTTTAGCATCCAATAACTTATGGAGCTCAAGTCTATGATCATCTTGAAAGCAACATAGGACTTTAAATAACAAAGCACATAAAGTAAGAACAACATAAGCCTATAAGTAATTAAAGCATAATGACATAAGTAAATGAATCATAAATGATGTAAACATAAATGACATAAAAGTAAATGACATAATGTAAATGACATAAAGTAAATGACATAATGTAAATGACAAAATGTAAATGACATAAAAGTAAATGGCATAAATATAAATGACATAAAATTAAATGACATAATGTAAATGACATAAAGTAAATGGCATAGAATAAAATACATGAATATAATGACATAAAAATAGAGTAAAAATCTTTAAACATTCCAATCACTTAGACATAGCATCCTTTAACATAAAGGAGCCTTGGTCCATGATCATTTTGGAAAACAAATCTTTAAACTTTCCAATCACTTATACATAGCATCCTTTAACATGAAGGAGCCTTGGTCCATGATCATCTTGGAAAACAAACTTAAATACAAACTCATACTTGTAAAAGTTGAAACAAGATCCATCTAAACCATATACATGGTTTCGGCCTCATTAGAAAGTAGAGGTTAGGAAACTTTGTTTTAAACAACCTTTTAGTATGTTAAACTACAAGTAAATACAAGACCATAGAAATTGGTTTCAACTCAAAAGGAGTTTCCTACCATTTTTGAGAGATTTTTGAAGATAAAAGCTCATATATGACATAAAGAAGAAACTTTAGAAAAAGATGAAGTTTTTAAAGAAAATAATACATGAGAGTATTACCCTAAACAATAGGAACAACTTTGATGAAGAACACTTACTGAAAAGAAGAAGAAAAACTAGAGCTTTGGAAGCTTGAAGTTAAGAAAAAGATGAAAGCTTAAGAGTTTTAATGGAGTAGAAGAAAGGAAAGTGATGAAGTGAAGATGAAGAGTGGTATTTATAGAGGAAAGGAGGAGGGTGCACGGCCTAGAGGAGAGGAAGCAAGGCTTGGAGAGGAAGTTTTGGTTTAAGGCATTGTTTGGATCATTTAAGGAAGGTTTAATGGGTTTTTGGAATAAAATAGATTGTAATTTGAAAAAGTAATCATGATTACTTTAAAGTGTGTCATAAGTATTTAAAGTGTGTCATAAGAATTTAATTAGGCATCCCATCAAGCCTTATCTCATCCTTTAGGGTTCCTTTAACTGGTTAAATACGTAACCGGTTGCACATCCGATCGTATTTTCTAAAGGTTTCGTCCGGATAAAACATTATATTTTATTCCCGGACAACAAAATTCGAAAATTTACCAAACCCACACAAAACATCATAAAAACACTAACCGTCTCGTTCACGAATTAAAATTTTGTCTCTAGCTCAGTAAACTCGTACTAGCAGCGAGAACCCAAACCGGTTTTCGTCTGAACTTTCGATCGAAAATTTTACTGCGACTTCACACGGTAAAACAACACAAGAAAATGATTTTATTTTAAATAAAATCATCCTTTGGATTTTATCAAAAACAAATACATTAAAGCATGTATTTACCGATAAAGACGTATACGAAAAACAGGGTGTTACAGTCATTAATGCAATAGGAACGTTGGTTGTACTCTAACACGGAGGATCATGGCTTTATGCATCGTGGAGTACCAAATCAGATTTGTGCAGAATGCTTTTGTACTTTGCAGAGCACATTTTCCTTTTATTGTAATAACCAATAATACTAGGAAATAAAGCATGTTGGAAACATTCTTTAACTGGACTTCGTTTCTGATCTCCTGGGTTGCTTGTGAGAATGACCTTCTGACTTTCTTGATAAGTGTGAGAGAGAAAGCTTCAGAGTGTTCTGTATGAGGGGACAGCTTTCAAAAGCTCTTTGTACTTAAGTTCCCCATCGAAGAACCACAGACGAGTGTGAGAACTTAGCAGAGAAAAGTTGAAACTTCAATGTATAAAGTCAGTAATCCTAGTCAGCAGACAGGTTGACTTTTGCTTCGCCTGACAGGTGGTCTTCTAATTGGGCAGACAGTTGAGAAAGTTAATTCTTACAATTGGGATCTGCACACTGGATAGACAGGTTAGAAACAAATATGAAGGTTAATTAAATCATTAACAAATGTTTAGTTTCCCTCAAAACTTAGGGAAATGCACATAAGACATTTTAGAGACTTAACACCTTGTCTGTTTACCTATGCAGCAGGTATACGTTATTCTTGGCATAGATTGGCTTTCGGCTAACCATGTAGTGTTGGACTGTTCCAGAAAGACCTTATCTTTTCTTGAGCCTTCTAGCGAAGTATCTGCCGATGAAGGAATATCCATGAGGAGTGATAATTCTCATCAGTATGTGATGCTTTTCTCAGTGGAAGCTAAGAAGACTCCGAGGTACAGATATTACGAGTATTTAGTCATTCCTTTTGGTGTGACTGATGCTACAGCAGTGTTCATGGATTACATGAATATGAGCTTTCGACTGTTCCTCGGAAAGTTTGTAGTGGTGTTCATTGATGATATCCTTATTTATTCTCATGCACGAGAAGAACATGAGGAACATCTGAGAATAGTATTGCAAGTGTTAAAAGATATACAGTTGTACTCTAAGCTTTCTAAGTGTGGATTTTGGCTAGAGGAAGTTCAGTTGTTAGGCATATAATCAATCGAAGGAATAGTCGTTGATCCAGTTAAAGTAGAGGTTGTGCTTAAATGGGTGAGACCTAAGTCAATAAGTGAGGTGAGGAGTTTCCTAGGATTAGCTGGTTATACCAGAGGTTCATAGAGAATTTCTTGAAGATTGCATTGTGTAACATCCTAAAATTCTAGCATAATTAATTTGAAAATAAAATAAAATAATAATAATAATAATAATATTAAGTTATTAAAAGTGTAGTGCAAATAAAATATAAATGGGAGATTTAGTGTAAAGAAGAGATGGTATAAGGATTTATTGAAATTTATTAACTATTATAAAGAATGCAAAATTATATATATATATATATATATATATATATATATATATATATATATATATATATATATATATATATATATATATATATGAAAAAAAAGATAAAAGAAAAGAAGGATACTTGGGCGTTAAGCCCAAGCAGCCATGCTTTTGGCTAAAGAAAAAATAATAATTTAAAAACCCTATGTTATGTTTCACTAATAAACTAAAGTACATATATATATACACATTTTGCGCAGTACCTTGTCAGAATTAGAGTGATGTGCTGTACAGGGGTATTTGAGAGGACGCAATACATTGCTGAAAGGAAGAGGTTTTTTAGACGCATTTCGCTTGTTTGGCAGTGCAATCGTAGCAGTGAAGGGAAGAAGATTTTTTTGAGAGAAACATTAGTTTCATCATACAAAATTTTTAGAGCACTTTGGAGGTCTTCGAGAGGTGAGCAACAATACCTTTTAATAAACCTTTCCATGGTACATGTGTTTGTTGTGTTGAGCGATTTACCTATGATTTTGAGAGATTTTAATTGAATGATGCGTGTAATTAATAAACTAATTTTTTAGGGGTTTTGAATTAAAATAAAAAAATATTATTAAATTGGGTATTTATTCTTGTTACTAATGACATGAAATACATGATTGGTATTTGAATTAGTTGAATGACGTGCTTATTGGTGTATGCTATGCCATGTGAGTTTATTTGACATGCATGATAAGATCAAATATTTAATTTTTGGTAAATAAATTGTTACACGTATGAGACATGAAATTGTACCTTATGATGAATTGTATGATGTTTGCCGTAATACCACCTATGATAGGGGTATCGAAAATTAATACCACCGTAATGGGGTATCGAAAGTAACATCCCCATATAATTGGGATGTCGAAAATAAGTAATACTACCTAAAAAGGAGTATCGAAAGTAACACCGCCACATGTTGGGGTGTCGAAAAAGGAGAAATACCACCATGTGCACATGGGATGTATCGAAATGGAAATGTCCCCGACAAGAGGGTGACATCGAAACACTCCTCGTGAGTAGGGGTGGGCAATGGGATGCCATTGTCGTGTGATGTGTGGATATATGGCATGCCGACAAGAGGCCAATTTAATTATGAGGTCTTCGGACCGCTTGAATTAAACTATAATTTATCTGGTATATGGAATGTGATGTATCGAGATGAGATTATTATTGATATTAAAAGTATTTTCTTTTATATATATTATTTTGGAAAATTAGCGAGTACCATGGACAGTTTTTTTGATTTATCGCGAACTCAGAACAATGCTATTTTCGAAAATATTTTTTTAAAACTGTATTGTTGATCACTTGGATTTATATCTCATTATAAGTATTGTTTTCAGAGCACGAGGAGGATGTCATTGAAACTGAAGAGGCGTGAAGACTTAGTGGATTCCATTAGTTATTCTTTCTAGTTTGGTTAGTATTTTCTTAAATAAGGAGACGTATGTGGCTAGATGGTCGCGCTGTCGCGCACGCGCCAAAAAGGACGAGCGGGTTAAAACTGTAGTATAATGCGACAACTCGGATGTCGTCTCTCAAGGACTCTGAGAATATTATCTTTCACAAAAATCAGTTTGGGGGGGGTTTGGATTGGAATGCGAATGAGAAAAAAAATGTTAAAAACAGAGCAATTGAAAACAAGCAGTTCAAGAGAGATTATCAAATATCAAATACGATTAATCTACTGTCAAGAATTCTCAACTATCCTTGGTTAATGTAAACCCAAGCCCTAAGCGATTCTAATCCCCTTTCGATTCTGAAGAACAACTAACAACGTAATTGCTACTATGGATGCAAGTTCCTATTCCCGAAATAACAAACGGGGTTAAGCGCTCATGAACGAACGAACATGAATGAACACACGCGAAATAACAAACGCGATTATGTATAGGAAAATAACATCACTGAAACAAATCAATACAATACTACACACTCCTGAAATAACAAACAGAAATGTGTAATATGGTATTGAAAAGGGAAAAGCAATTACAATAGGGCTTTACAAAACCTCAAGTATAGAGAATTCCCATACAGTAGACTAATCCTAGAACTTAGTTCTCCATAACAAACGAAATTACACAGAAAAACGTAAAACTAAACAATGGAGAAGCAAGAGTCCCTACAAAATGTTCAGAACAGCCTTTTATACAAATTCTGAAATTAACTATCTCGCGAGGCGAGCACACATTCGCGAGGCGAATTTCATGAACTGTCAGCAACCTTTGGCATTCTCGCGAGGCGAAGTTCTTCTCGCGAGGCGAGGATGTGAAGAGTTTTCTCCTTACGCCCGTTATGGCCATCAGGGCCTAACCGTGATGCTTTCTGACTTCCAGACTCGCGAGGCGAATGGATGCTCGCGAGGCGAGACTCTTCAACTTCAAAACTGCCACGGCCATGACCTTCAACACGGGCAAGCCGTGGTCGTCTCTGACTTTTTCAGGTTTGCAAGACTCGCGGGGCGAGACCTTCTTCGCGAGGCGACCCAGAGACTTAGCAATTTCTTGGAACAGTCAGGCTTCGGGGTCGCGTGGCGAGCATGGCTTTCGCGGGGCGAATCCCCTGTTCTTTATTTTCTCAACTTCTACTTAACCTGAAAACAAGGAAATAAGCATAAGTGTATTATTTTGACTTAAAACTTGCTAAATTAACTTAAAACTACTCTAGAGACTCAAAACCTTGCTTGAGGACAATCTAATCTAATTTGGGTGAAAATACGATATAATTTGCACAAAACCCTGGTCATACTAGCTATAAAACTAGATGAGCCAGAGGCTTATCAAAATACCCCAAACTTAAACTTTGCTTGTCCCCAAGCAAACTAAGACTCAAAAATCAAAAAGACTCAGGACCTGAGAAGCTTAAAAGATTCAACCAACATTACACAAATTCAAGCAACTTCAAAGACAATTTTTCTTCATTGTTTCCCCCTTTTCAAACAGAGCAATCCCCACATTCATTTATTCCAAACAATTGAGAGTTTCATCATGAAAACAATCAGAAATCTAAGCAGGGAATCTAAGTCACACACAAGAGGGAGATCACCAAATCCAAACAACTGCCTTCCTCACAAGGGCATTATTTGTTCACTCAGTCACTCAGTTTATGTCAGGCTAACAACTTGCACTCAGTTTCACTTTTCAAGTACACTTCCCAAAAATCTGATTTTCATCTCAAAATGGTTCCCACAGAAAACATGCAAGCAACATCAAAAGGTCTTTTATAGGTTGTAAGGGGGCCTGGCTAAGGGTAGGATATACAAAAGGAACTAAGTCAAGACCCTAGGAACTAAGAGAGCATGAACTATATAAACAACTTGAAAATCACTCAAGTTCCATTCTTAATTTTTATTTACTTTACACATCTGGGTTGCTACACCTATTTTTATTTCTTTTTGGCATTTTTGTATTTTTATTTTATTTTATTTTTTTTTCCAACATTTGTACACTTTTTCTTTCACAAGCTTTTGGATCCAACTCTTTTTTTTTTCTTTTTTTTTTCTTTTTTTCAACAACATATTACACCTTGCAGCCACCCCAAACTTTAGTTTCTTGCACCCATTCTAAGATTACATGCTCTCCTAATCCTAAGATCGGGTTAACATGGTTTTCCAGATTTTTGGGCTTATAACATTAGGTTATCAAGAACTAATAGGCTAATAGGCTCAAAAGGGCTAACTAGGGAACATGCAATAGGAATCAGTTTATTCAGGCCAAGTAGCTATTTACAAAGAAACTGCCTAAATCATTTGCTACACACATATAATCATGCAAACCAAAAAGAGATTCAATCAAATTCAGGAAAGTGCAACTTGAAAGTGATTTTCACACAGTTTAAAAACATGTTGGAGGCTCAAAACCTCACCTGGACATTCATGCAAATTGTTTGAAAGAGATACTATCCCTAGTGTGTGCTCCCTATCACCCCAAACTTATTATTCATCATGCCATCATAACAAAATCCCAAAGTTCAGTTTTCAATTTCACATGGGAATCACAAAATTTTTCAAATTTTTCAGCCTAGGGGGAATCATCACATATCAATCATGCAAGCAATCTGTGCAACATCAATCAAAATCTAACAAACTTGCCAATCAAAAGACTCAACACACAAATGCTCCTGAGCTTCTCAAATTATTCAGGAGCTTTATTCAAAGAAAAGAAAACTTTATTCAAAGAAGAGAAAAACTACAACTAATTCCCTCCCCCACACTTAAAACATGCATTGTCCCCAATGAACAACAGAATTATAAGATCATAGTGAGGGAAAGGAAAAGAGTACTCCCTGATCAAGTGCAGTGTAAGCGGGAGCTGTCACCTGGATCCCATTCCTTGCAGTCTAAGTCCAAAGAGGTAGAGAGGGCCTCCAGTGCTGCTTCATCCTCTTCATGGTTCTCATCCACTGCACTGACAATCTTATCACCTGCTAAACATGCAGCAATCTCAGCACAAACCACAAAATGGTTAGCGTTAGTACAATCAAGAAAAGAAAGAATATCATCACAGCCAGAATTAAGTGGAAAATTAGAAAACAAGTTCTCATGGTTATCCTCAATAGTCTCAGATACCAGCTCAATGTGGAATACAGAGTGCTCTTCCGCTGGATGTTTCATGGCATCAAATATGTTGAACTTTGCAACTATATCCCCAAACTTCATAGACATGGTCCCATCACCCACATCAATGTTAGTCTTGGCTGTCTTCATGAATGGCCGGCCCAGGATGATTGGTGATTCTATGGAATGTGTCTACTTTGCCATGTCCAAGATGTAGAAATCAGCTGGGAAGATCAGATCATCAACTTGCACTAGTACATCTTCCACCATTCCCATGGGGCGGGCACAGGTCCTGTTGGCCAACTGAATGGTGATACCTGTGTACTTCAAAGGACCAAGATCCAGTTTGTTAAAGATGGAGGTAGGCATGACATTGATAGATGCTCCCAAGTCCAACATGCAGTTTTCAAACTTCTTGTCCCCAATAGTGCATGGGATAGTGAAGGTGCCTGGATCCTTGCACTTCGGTGGCAGTGCCTGGGTGAAAGCAACAACTCTTTCTGGATCAGACTGGATAAGCGCTGAGACATTTCTTCCCAAGTCAACCCTCTCATTAGTCTTCATCGTCCTCTTGTTGGTGCATAGGTCCTTGAGAAATTTGGCATATCTGGGCACTTGCTTGATCACATCCAACAGAAGGATATTAACACCCACCTTTCTTAACACATCAAGAATTGCCTTCTCTTTATCTTCACCACCACTCTTCAAATTTTTCTGGATTCTGTGTGGGAATGGAATGGGTGGTCTATACACTCTCTCAGTTTCAACTTCAACCACAGGCTCGGGAGTAACTTCAACAAGAGGCTCGGGAGTAGCCTTCATAGTTTCTTCATTCTTTCCAGAAATGGCCTCAACAACCTTTCCGGACCTCGGAGATATAGAACTCACATTGGGGTTGGAGGCATTAGGATTGATCACCGGCGTGTCTTTGGCAGCTGGGTTGTTCTTTGACCTTGCTTTATATTATTTATGTCTGTAGCCATCTGTCCAATCTGTGTATGCAATGCCTGAATACTCGCATCCGTTCTCTGCTGAAATTGTGCCTGTGAGGCACCGGCGTGCCTGGAACTCGTCCCATTTTTCTTTGGAAAAGTGTAGTCATTTGTGCATTCAATTGTGAAGTTATTTGCTTGCACATATCATCAACCCGACGGTCCGGGAGGTGCGAAGTGGTCACTTTGGAGGATTACGAGGTGCCATCGGTTGTTGGGATGAGTTCCCATACCCATGATTAGGATGATTACTCCAGTGGGATGGTACCTATTTGTTGAAAGATCCCGGAATCTTTAGATCTGCTCCGGTTATTGCCCCTGATTATACCGATGGACTGCAAAGGCTTGAGGTGATTCAGTATTTGATCCTCCTTGCAAAATAGGACAAGCTTCATATGGGTGCTCAGGAGAACTGCACATGCCACACAATACCGCAGGCTGCACCCTATCCATTGCCAATTTCTCTACCAAGGAAGTGAGCCTGTCAATTCTATCATCACGGTCATGGTGGAAGAAGAAGTGCGGATCTCATGTACACCTCTAGTCTCAACAGAATTTCTTCTTGTAGTGAATTGCTGGGAATTTAATGACATGTTCTCAATAAGTTGCTTAGCAGCAGAGATGGAGTCTTGTCAACCAATGCTCCCCACTAGCAAGGCATCCAAAATATTCCTATCCATAGGCTGCAATCCTTCATAAAAATATTGGATGAGGAGCTGTTCGGAAATTTGGTCTTTGGGGGCAACTAGATGTCAACTGCTTGAACCTCTCCCAATACTCAGCTAGCGACTCATTTCCTTGCCTTATTCCAGAGATTTCTTTCCTAATTGCAGCGCTCGGAGGCGGGAAAATATTTCTCCAGGAAGAGCTTCTTCAAGTCGTTCCATGTGGTAATGGAATTCGGCGCAAGGTATAAAAGCCAATCTTTCGCAGCTCCCGGAGTGAGAATGGAAAAGCCTTCAACTTGATATGATCCTCAGTTACTCCTTCTGGCCTCAAAGTTGTGGAGCAGACAACTTGGAACTTCTACAAGTGCTTGTGTGGATCTTCACCTGCAAGACCATTAAATCTAGGCAACAAATGGATTAGCCCAGATTTTAACTCAAAAGGTGTGTCAGCACCAGGATAAGCAATGCACAAACCATTGTAATTCACATCAGGGGCAGCAAGCTGCCTCAAAGTCCTTTGGTCTCCCATGTTTTCAAAAGCAGTTTTAAAATTGGTATCACTACTATTGCTAGCCCGAAATTCCCTACGGAGTGTGTGCAATGTTCTTTCAATTTCCAGGTCAAAATCACACAGTTCAGGGCAATTAGACCTAGTAGCCAGACCAATTCAAAACAAAACAGAAAATAAAAGAAAGAAAAGAAAAAAAAATAAAAACAAATTGCGAAAAATAACAACTCAGAGTCCCCGGCAAAGGCGCAAATTTTTGGTCGTATTTGTCGCGCCAGACGCGCCAAAAAGGACGTTCGGTTTAAAACTTTATTATAATGCCACAACTCGGATGTCGTATCTAATGGACTCTGAGAATATTATCTTACAAAAAAATCAGTTTGGGGGGGGGGGGGTTTGGATTGGAATGCGAATGAGAAAAAAATGTTAAAAACAGAGCAATTGAAAACAAGCGAGTTCAAGAGAGATTATCAAATATCAAATACGATTAATCCATCATCAAGAATTCTCAACTATCCTTGGTTAATGTAAACCCAAGCCCTAAGCAGATTCTAATCCCCTTTCGATTCTGAGAACAACTAACAACGTAATTGCTACTATGGATGCAAGTTCCTATTCCCGAAATAACAAACGGGGTTAAGCGCTCATGAACGAACGAACATGAATGAACACACGCGAAATAACAAACGCGATTATGTATAGGAAAATAACATCACTGAAACAAATCAATACAATACTACACACTCCTGAAATAACAAACAGAAATGTGTAATATGGTATTGAAAAGGGAAAAGCAATTACAATAGGGCTTTACAAAACCTCAAGTATAGAGAATTCCCATACAGTAGACTAATCCTAGAACTTAGTTCTCCATAACAAACGAAATTACACAGAAAAACGTAAAACTAAACAATGGAGAAGCAAGAGTCCCTACAAAATGTTCAGAATAGCCTTTTATACAAATTCTGAAATTAACTATCTCGCGAGGCGAGCACACATTCGCGAGGCGAATTTCATGAACTGTCAGCAACCTTTGGCATTCTCGCGAGGCGAGGATGTGAAGAGTTTTCTCCTTACGCCCGTTATGGCCATCAGGGCCTAACCGTGATGCTTTCTGACTTCCAGACTCGCGAGGCGAGACTCTTCAACTTCAAAACTGCCACGGCCATGACCTTCAACACGAGCAAGCCGTGGTCGTCTCTGAATTTTTCAGGTTTGCAAGACTCGCGGGGCGAGACCTTCTTCGCGAGGCGACCCAGAGACTTAGCAATTTCTTGGAACAGTCAGGCTTCGGGGTCGCGTGGCGAGCATGGCTTTCGCGGGGCGAATCCCCTGTTCTTTATTTTCTCAACTTCTACTTAACCTGAAAACAAGGAAATAAGCATAAGTGTATTATTTTGACTTAAAACTTGCTAAATTAACTTAATACTACTCTAGAGACTCAAAACCTTGCTTGAGGACAATCTAATCTAATTTGGGTGAAAATACGATATAATTTGCACAAAACCCTGGTCATACTAGCTATAAAACTAGATGAGCCAGAGGCTTATCACTAGACACATTTTTTTATTTATCATTGGGTTTGTTAGTAGACGCCCGGTATTGAGGCTTATGGTTTTCATTTATATTTATATTCATTACATGGATATTTTTTTTTACTATTTTATTTAATATGAGGTATTTTCCTACTTAGTTATTTGAGAAAAATTTTATGACTTGTGTTTTTTTTTAGTTAAATGTCTCAAATGATTTTTATTGAAATTAATTTGGGTTACTAATATAACGAAGGGCGTTACACGTTGCCTATGATGCAGTTGACGAGGAAAGGAACATCTTATGTTTGGACATATGAGTGTGAGAAGAGTTTTCAGGAGTTGAATATGAGACAACGAAGATGGATGAAATTTATTAAGGATTATGAGTTTGATCTACAGTACCATCCGGGGAAGGCGAATGTTGTAGCGAATGCATTAAGCAGAAAGTCTTTGCATGCGTCCAAAATGATGTTAAAGGAGATGGAGTTGATTGAGCATTTTAGAGATATGAGCCTAGGGATAGAATTGGTTGAAAATAGAATATTCTTAACATGATTACCATCGGTAGTGAGATTTTGAGAAAGCTTAAGAATAAGCAAGTACAAGATCAGTATCTTCAGCAGGTTAATAGGGGGATAGATGAAGGTAAAGTTTTCGAGTTTAGTAGAGAATCAGATGGAGTGCTGAGGTTTAGAGATCTGATTTGTGTGTAGAGGACATGGAGCTTAGGAAGATGATTTTGGAAGAGGCACATAAGAGTAAGCTGAGTTTTCACTCAAGAGTCGCGAAGATGTATCGGGATTTGAAGAAGATGTTTTGGTGGCCAAGAATGAAAAAGCAAATGGCAGAATACGTTCTATCTTGTTTAGTTTGTCAGAAACTAAAATAGAGCATTAAAAGCCTTCTAGTTTGTTGCAATCACTGGATATCCCAGAATGAAAGTGGGATAGTATAGCTATGGACTTTGTGTTTAGATTACCACGAATTCCCAAATAAGAATGATGCGATTTGGGTTATCATCGATAGGTTGACGAAGTGTGCTCACTTCTTACCTATCGGTGAGAGTTCTGATTTAGAGAGGTTTACCCAAATCTATATTAAGGGAATTGTTAGGGTGCACGGTGTGCGAGTATTTTCTCCGACCAAGATCCTAGATTCACATCTATATTTTGGAGACAATTTACTTTGTGGACGAAGTGGAAACTGAGTTCATACAACTTAGAGAGAATCTAGAATATGAGGCTTTACCGATTAGGATTACAGAAAGAAGGATTAAGGAGCTTTGCGGAGACAGATTCCTTTGGTTAAGGTCATATGGTATGATATTACCGGAGATGCTACGTGGGAGGGTGAGGCGGATATACGAGAAAGATATCCACATCTTTACTGAGGTACGTAAATTCCAAGGACGAAATTTCTTTTAAGGGTTAATAATGTAACATCCTATTTTTCATGAATAAAAAAATTCAGATATCTTAATTAGATGGGAATGAGGGTTAGATAAATCAAAACTATTTAAGAATCCAGACGTATATGGAAGTTTAGAACAAAATTCGAGCAACTCAAAATTTTAAATAGGAAAGAACCTCAATTTAAATCCTTAATTAAGGTGGTGTATCATTAACAAAATTTAAAGATAATTAGCAATAGATATAGATCTTAATCATAGCTAGATAATTATAATCAATTTACTCAAGTTTTACTCATCATGATTAATCAACACTAATCTTAATTAACTATACCCTAGTTACAAGTTTGAACCTAATTAAATTAACTAAAATAATCTTTTACCTTACCTTATGAATAATAAGTACATTCTTTCAACAAAAAAATGTGGTTGCATGGTTACAAAATCCCACCTCATGCTTATACTTGTCTTATTTCACGCCACCTCCAACTATTTTTTTTCTTATGACCATGCACTTTATTTTTCACTCAAAGTTAATGCCCAAGGGAAAAGAAAAACCAAGAAAATAGCACAGAAAATATTATATATAGATAGAGAGAGAGTCCGTGAGAGTGGGAAAATTTTCGGAGCCGATTTTGAGCAATTTGTTCGTCCTAATGCGATTCTGACTATACCGTTGTGATCCTCGTGACGTCTACTTCATTATCCTATCTTTATTTTATTGATTAGGCTAAGGTAAACCATGTCCTTTTTATGCCAAACTGCCATCGACGACGGTATTGAGGTTATTTTTCAATTCGTTAATCGGTTTTCAATTCTGTCTTCAGATTTGGGTTACACGTAACGTGTGCTTCACAATCACTAGTGTAGGAAGCACTTTTAACAACGGTTAAAAGTGACTTTTAACATCGGATAAGGAGGCGACGTTAAATCAATCGATGTTACAAGTTTAACTTGTAACGTCGATTTTACAACCGCTATTACAAGTTAACCAATAACATCAGTTGGTTATAAAACACCTTTAAAAGTAGCGGGATTGAAGCATCAGGTCATGCTGCAAGTTGACTTGTAACAGCGGTTGTGTTTAAAACAGCTGTTACAAGTTGACTTATAACAGCGGTTGTCTTTAGAACCACTGTTATAAATGAACTTTTAACAGCTGGTTTAAGCAGAACCATTGTTACAAGTGGTTTTTTAAATAAAAAAAAATTGTTTGTTTCAGTTTTACTGCACCTGCAATATTTCATAGATACACACAGAGAACCATCTAGACTCACCTGATAATTAAAATTTGAAGATATACACAATGAAGCTAACTAAGATCATCCAAAATTCAAACCATCCATGGAAGAATCAATATATATATATATATATATATATATATATATATATATATATATATATATATATATATATATATATATATATATATAAAGTAATAAGTAAGTCATGTATATACAAACAAAATTGATCAAGCTAATAAGTAAGTCATGATGATCTATTACATACACAAAGTAATAATATAAGTTCAAGTACCTAAAGCATAAATCTATGCATTGTGCTCAAAGTCTATATCCGCGCTCCGTTAACTATGTTCCGCCAAAGCCTGCACAAGTTTAAATAGAGATTCAACATTAATTAAATTAAGTCACCAACAAAAACGAAAAATAAATATTTAACATGGATACCTAAAAAAACATCATTTACACTATGATGCAAAATAAAAACAAACATGCATAACTTACACTATAGTCAAGTTTAGATCAATATCCCTTCATTATGATCGTCACGAGTGGCAAGTACATCGTCCACCACATTTTCCTCAATGAAATTAGGCATCCGTGATGAGAAAGAAGGAGTCTCAATTATATCAAGAGTTTAATCTTGATTTTCATCACTACCATTATGCATGCTTTTTCCTTGGAGAACCACTAACCACCTTTTGTTAGAAGGATCATTGATATAAAATACTTGTTTTACTTGGGAAGCCATGATGAAAGGCTCTTTCGTATGACCAACCTTGTTAAGGTCTACCAATGTAAATCCTAATTCATCGGTTTTTACACCATTTTTACTGTTAACCCACTTACATTTAAAATATGCCACTGTAAATTTAGTGTAAATGACCTCCCAAATTTCTTCAATGACTCTAAAGTAAGAATCGGGTGCCATAATGGGATATGTATCTTTTAACTAGAGAAGTGCATGGACTCAGCCACGATCATAACCCCATTATTTTGTATGGTACTCTTGTCATCCAGGGACTTTGTATAAAAGGAAAACTTATTGATGCTGTAACTGCTCCAACACATGATATTAAAATTAGGCCCACATGCTAGCCATTTTAATGTATCAAAAGCAGTACTACCATCCTTCAGTATTTCATCTTTAAACCATTGTAGGAAAGTCCTGTTATGCTTGTTCTACAACCACTTTTCGTTCATTCGATGGTTTTCTTCCTTGAGAAGCCTTTTGTGCTCAGATAAGTAAGGATGAACTTCATCAGTGTTATTCAATATATACAAATATGCTTGAAGAACTTCCTCCTGACTCTTGCCTATAACAGTTTCACCTTGTGTACCCTTACCTTCACATCTTCCATCCTGACGAGACTTAGGAATCCCTTCTGTTTCAGAAAGGTAGTCTGAACAAAACTCAATAGCTTCTTCTACAACGTACCTTTGAACAATAGATGCTTCTGGATGTTGTGGATTCTTCACATAGCCTTTCAAGATCTTCATGTATCACTCAACTAGGTACATCCACCTTAAATAAATAGGGCCATACAATCTAATATCCCTCACTAGATGAAAAATTAAGTGAACCATGATGTCAAAAAATGAAGGAGGAAAATACATCTCCAATTGGCACAAGATAATGGCAGCTTCTTTTTCCAACTCATCCAATTTTTCGGGATCAACAACTTTACTGCAAATAGCATTGAAGAATAAGAACAACCTAGTTATAGCATGTCTAACATTTTTAGGAGCACAATCATGAATAGTCACGGGTAGTAGTTGTTGCATCAAGATCTGGAAATCATGAGACTTTAAGCGAATTAATTTCAGATCGCTCATTGAGACAAGTCTCTTGACATTTGAACAGTAACCCTGTGGCACTTTGACGTCCCGTAGACAAAGTATGACATGCTGCAGGCAAATATGTTCGCTTACCATCCTTTTAATGTGGATCTAACTGAGATCTTATACCCATCGTAACCAAATCTAGACAAGCATTCACACCATCCTTTGTCTTGCCATGAATATTGAGAAGCGTCCAGATTACACTATTACACACATTTTTCTCCACATGCATCACATCAATACAATGTCTGACATCATGTTTGCACCAATATGGAAGATCAAAGAAGATAAACCTCTTCTTCCATATGTTTTTCTCAGTAGCCTTCTTTTGAGTCTTTCCGAAGATAACATTGACGTCCTTCACCCGTTGATAAACTTGTTCTCCATTTAAGGCCAGGGAGCAGGTTCATTGTCCTGACTTCTGTTAAAAGCTTTTTTCAATCTACGATATGGGTGATCATGGCTGAGAAATCTCTAATGCGCAAGGTAAACCGTCTTCCTCCCATGCTTCAATTGAGTGAAGCATATGCCCTATTCACATATAGGGCATGCTTTATGCCCCTTAATACTATACCCGGAGAAGTTACCGTATGCTGGAAAGTCATTGATGGTGCAAAATAACATGGCACGCATCTTGAAAGTCTCATTAGAATACCCATCAACTACATCAACACCTTCCACCCACAACTTTTTCAAGTCTTCAATCAAGGGGCTTAGGTAAACATCTAAGTCATTTCCTGGTTGTTTTGGGCCCGAAATCATCATAGATAACATCATATAGTTGCACTTCATGGACAACAGAGGAGGTAGGTTGTAAATTACGAGGAGAACGGGCCAGGAACTATGAATACTACTTAATGTACCATACTGATTCATTCCATCCGTAGCAAGTCCAAGCCTAAGGTTTCTTGGTTCATTTTTGAAATCTGGAAAGAAACTGTCAATTCGCTCCCGCTGAACAGAATCAGCCGGATGACGAAGCATTCCATCACGTTTCCTATCATTTGCATGCCATATAATGTTCTTTGCATCATCTACATTAGCAAACAATCGCTTGAACCTTGAAATTATTAGAAGATATCACAACACCTTCGCAGGAGGACCCTTTGTGATCACATCATAACTAGAATCACCATCCTTCACTTTGTACCGCGATACCCCACACTTGGGGCAGTCGTACAACTCTTCATACACACCCATATACAATATGCAATCATTAGGGCATGTGTGTATCTTCTTATACTCCATTCCCATCGGACACGGTACCTTCTTCACCTCATAGTTACGATCCGGCAATGTGTTGCCTTCTGGAAGCATGTTCTTTAACAACTCAAGCAATTCAGTGAAGCTTTTATCACTCCACCCATTTCTCGCCTTCACACTGAACAATTTTAACAACCGTGTATAAGATGATTACGTATTTCATTAGCTTCATATTTTCTCATATTCACACATTTGACACAAGGACAACAAAACTTTCCATTACTTTCAGAAAGATTTCTTTGAGAAAATTCTAGAAACTCTTCCACTCCCTTATGATACTCATCACTTGTGCGTCTACTAACCATCCAACTACGATCAATAGCTACGTTCTGTAAATATACACACAATTACATTAAGTTAAGGGGATAAAATAAGATGGACTGTAATGATATTTCCTTGCGTCAGTGATCAATAAATTTCATAGGAGCATCTAAACCCTAACAAACTATATTATCGTCACCTTTGAAAATAAACAACCGTGACCATGAGCATTAACCATAAGCAAAACAACAGCCATAACAACATTTTACACAAAACAGAACAGACAAAACCACCCACAAAATCAATGAAACAGCGACGTATATATGAAATATAAAGAGAGACAACAAGCAATTTTTTTTTAAAAAAAAACAATGAAACAAAACCACCCACAAAACATCAGCATCCAAAATCACAATCTAAAATAAAAACGCATATAACCACAAACATGTTCATCAATGAAAGCAAAAGACAGAAATAGTGATGCAAAAAACACAAAATAAATTGTAATAAACGGAAAGGAAGAGAAATCTTATGAGGTAACGTCCGGAGTGAGAGAAGACGAAGTGGTGGAGGACGAAGAGATGGAGAAGAAGGGACAATGGTGGTGTCAGTGCGGGAGGACGAAGCAACAGGGTTTGAAAGAAATAGTACGTGTTAGGGCACGGGAGTGAATAGCTGTATCTAAGTTTTCATATGTTAATAATATAAAAGACACGTAACAGTGGTTGCAATGGAAACCGCTGTTATATGTCACTTGGAACAGCGGTTGTCAAACAAACGCTGTTAAAAGATTTTCCACCCATCAAAATATCTGGGAATTGCTCACTTGTAACGGTGGTTGTTGTAAAACCGCTGTTATAAGTCACTTATAACATCGGTTTTGAAACAACCATTGTTATAAGCGACTTATAACAGCGGTTTTACAACAACCATTGTTACAAGTATTTTAAATGATCCAGATATTTACGGAACTGCCACCGCCTCTTTTATAACATCAGTTTTTATCTAACCGATGTTACATCCAGACGTTATAGGCATATTTTCCACTAGTGAATGATTTGTTCTGGTGAATTTTTGGAGCACCGAAAGTAGGAGAACCTCACGTGGCAGATTTGAGGAGTATTGGAGTGGGTCTGTTTCGTTGCTCTAAAGCTAGCCTACGACACTTCAGGTGGGAGAAAGAAGCCTCCTATCGTCGGAATTGGCTAAGTAACATATTTTACAATAATGGCGTAGGGCGACCTAAACCCTACTAGTGGGTGAATAATTGACAATGTCAATATCACATTGGCGACTATTTAGTGGTACCAATGATGATATGGATATTGTAGTTTTATCGCCGTTAGGTTAATTTTAGGATACTTGAGATTGTTTGATTTTATCATATTTGAGCCGCTTGTTGTGTGCTGTTTGGATTAACATGTTATTTTTCACTAGTTATGTTATTTAAGTATTTTATTTTTAGTATGATGTTATATTATTGTTTTATTATGATTATGGTTGATAACATGTATTGGATGATAATATATTTTATCTTCTATAACATGCCTAGTTATTTCTTAGGCAGTGATATATTATATTCTGGAGCGATGCATGTTGGGGAGTGTCTAATATATGATTTAGACGTGCCTAACCTAATTAATTTATATTTTGTTATGATGAGATTGATTATGTGATATAATTTGAGTTATTTTATGAGATAGTAATGAGAGGTTAAGGCACTAGGGTATGACTCGATATACATCAGCGAGACCATATAGATGCATGATGTTGATCATAGCTAGGGTGAGTGGAACGCATAAGGTCAGAGTATCTGAGTATTCGTAGATATATCTGTAATCCTTTCAGAGCGGCTCCGTGTAGCTTTGGGCTACTGTGGCTTTGGGCTACTATGGTTTTGGACCATTTATGTGCTACTGATATTATTATGTGTAGCTTTTGACTACTGTGGGCAGACTCTTGTGGTTTGAGACCATTTATGTATACATATGCATCTGTATATATATATATATATATATATATATATTTATATATATATATATATATATATATATATATAGATATATATATATATATTTGATAGAGGGGATTGCTCGCTCGGAGGAATGACTAACATCCTTATTATGATGGATCTTTGGATGTCACGGGTCGGTTCCTAACGGGAATGGGGGAATAGTGTCACTCTCTGAATGAACACCCTAACGGGAATGATGGTGTGCACCAATGCAAATATATACGGACACTCCGCTTGGACGATTGACTTATATTCCAAATCAGATAAGGGATGAGTGACATGATTAGATGGTGGTCACGTTAGTGTACATGATCAATTGCATGATCGCGAAGGGTAAAGGATGGTGATATATTTCGGAGGATGTTTGTTATATTGATATGTGTTTACTTGGCGATGCATGTATGTGTACTATTATTGTATATATGTTATGTAACCTTTTCCACTTTTGATGATAGCATAATTCTTATCGCCTATTTTCTCTATATTGTGCATGTTTTATTTATGTGATCGCTATGAGAAGACCCTATGAAGGAGCCATCTATTGAGGATCTTGATGGTACCCCTTAGGATCCAAATGCTGGAGGACGAGTAGTGGACCCGAGTAGTTAAGTGGAGAGTCTGTGTCCAGTGCATACTTTTGCAGGTTGTTGTATCTTCAGTTATTTTGTCAGTTTGTACTTTTGGGGCCGTACTTTGATGTGGTACCCTACACAGTTCCTTGTACCTTTATGTATAAGTATATCTATGTGAGATGGTTATGTTTTCATTCTTTATATTTAAAGTTTTAATATTTACGATTTTCTGTATATGCGTCTATTGCTAATATCACGATTAAGTTTTAGTAAAATTTGGTTTTTCTTTAATGGGACATCGGGGTGTGTCAACTCTGAGCAGCCACGACTCGTAGTTAGGATTTCCAGTTTAATGTTATTTGTTAGTTTGTTTCAGTTGTATTCGAGGATGTTTTCCGGATTTGGTTATACCAGCTCTGTATGTGACATCAGGGGTTGGGTTTTGTTTATGTTATGTTATCATTTTAAAACTTATGTTCCTTTTTGCATTTGAGACTTGTTACAATGTGGTACTTTTTACCATGGTTTGATTTTATGAAATACATGCACGTTTTTATTTTTATATATTTAAATTAAATGCTTCGTTTTGTATGCGGGGTAGAGGGTGTCTCATTTAGTGGTATCAGAGCAGGTCTGTCCTATCAGGCCATGGTATGAGTTTGTTGTGTTCTCTTGTTTGAATTATCTATAATTATTATAGATAATGATGCTCAGTGTTAGTAACTGTTAGCTTTTCCTGCTTTAAGTTCTTTGTAATTAAGCTGCTTTAACATTTACAGGAACTTATGGTAGGAAGAGGAGGTAGAAATGATCAGGCTATCGCGGACGCCTTGGCACTCCTTGCCAAAGCGATAGGCCAGAACCAGAATGTCAACAACAATGGGAGAAAACTTGAGTTTCAGAGTCTTGACAAGTTCCAGCAGAACAATCCGTCGGCCTTCAAGGGAGCTTATGATCCTGAGGGTGCCCTGTTGTGGATGAGGAGATTGAGAAGATCTTTCGAGCTATGGGATGCGATGACCAGCATAAGGTTATCTTTGGAACCTTCATGCTGACAGAGGCGGGTGAGCACTAGTGGGAGAACTATGACTTTGTGCATGCAGGTGATGGTACTATGGTTACATGGAATGTCTTCAAGGACAAATTTCTAGAGAATTACTTTCCAGAGATATCGGCAAAAAGGGGATGGAATTCTTGGTGCTGAAGCATGGTAACATGTCAGTGGGAGAGTATGCGGCTAGGTTTGAGGAGTTGGCTTGTTATTACACATTGTATCAGTATATGACTGACGACCGCTCCAAGTGCGTGAAGTTTGAGGATGGTCTGCGTCCGGAGATTAAGCAGGCTATCAGCTATCAGAATATCAGAGTCTTCCCAGTCTTAGTGAACAAGTGTAGGATCTTTGAAGATGCCTACAAGTCTGGAGGGTCAGCCTCCAAGGGATCAGACAGTCAGAGCAACAAGAAGATTGATCAAGGGAACAAGTTTTAGTCGCGCCTCGCTCCATCTAGCCAGGACTTCAAGCGGAATGTCAAGAAGCCCCAGTTTTCTTCAGACTGGTCCAGGAGAGGGGATTCCTCCAATTCGAGACCCCTTCAATGCGGCAAGTGCGGACAGGGACACTTTACTACTCAGTGCAAGGAAAAGGACATCATCTGTTTTTTTGGCTTCAACGACTCAAGAGAAGGAGGGGGTGAATTGAGTTTTCTTTTAAAATATTTCCCTCTTAAAACTTTTTCACAAAACTTTTCAAATCAGAGTTGAGGATTTGTGGCCTCAGGATCTTTTACAAAATCTTGAATAGAATGTGATGAGGATAAGAAATATTAATTCATAATTAATTCAGAATAAGTTTGGGTTCAAAAATCGCTAATAACAGAATACAGAAACCGATTAATCCTTTAAAGATTAAGAACACGTTATGCAAGTTTCAGATACAAGCATTAACAATCAAGAACAAACTTGTAGGTTTCAGTTTCAGTAATCAAGAATGGTTTTGATCAACTCAGTTTTAAACGCAGATAACACAGTCTTAATTACACTCGAACTCAGGTTTCAATATAGTTTATACAGATCAAGAACAAAAATTATATTGAACTTTAAACATCAAAATCACAGGTTCTTGATCATAAACAGAAAGTAAAGGAGTTTGAGTTTAGAGATACCGCACAAACAGATTTATCCCGGTTCAGTCACCTCCACTGTGACCTACATCCAGTCCCCACTCCATCTGTGGGATTTCACACACTAACACACAAGCTTTACCAAGTAGCTTGAAAAACCTTTACACCACAGAGCACTCCTTCACCTCGAGATACCACACTCTTATGAAAAGCCTCAATGTTCGACCTTAGGGATACCTCACCCTAATCACTCAAAGAGTCTCCCTCTCTATTTACAATCGAAAAGTAAAACAAAAGTTGATTCCTAACTCTCAATAGTCAGATAAACAAATTGAAGCACTTACGAGTATTGAAACACTCTTTTCACAATAAGCTCAAGAAAGATGATGAATGATTTTCACAATTGATTTCTCAAAATGATTTCATAAAACTGTGATATGTTATAATATTCGTAAAAGTGTTCCTTTTATCCCTCTTTATATAGAAAACAAGTTATAGTCGTCGGGATCAATCAAAACAGATTTGGATCTGATTAACAGAATCTGTTTTCTTGATTCTCGTTCTTGAAATAAGATTCTCATAGTTCTTATAGAATTCGTGTCAATCTTGAAAATAACCGCATCCATCTATCCATTAAGATTTTACATTCGGACGGGCTAGTAGACGAGCTCCATATGCCCCATCACTGGACGGATCTTCTCATTAAGATGTTAGCAAGTCGAAAAACTTGTGTGGACGAGCGCTTCTGTCACTTTAGTAGACGAGCACTTCTGTCACTTTAGTGGACGAGCGCTTCTGTCACTTTAGTAGACGAGCGCTTGTATCACTTTAGTGGACGAGTACTTCTGTCACTTTAGTGGACGAGCGCTTCTGTCACTTTAGTGGACGAGCACTTCTATTACTTTAGTGTTGAACGAGCGCTTGGATTCAAAAAATCTTATTTCCAAAAATCATTTTCATTAACGAAAACTTATTCCTTTTAATGCAGGTTATGAAAAATGATTTTCTTCGTGCATCTTTTTAGTTAAGCTATTTGTGAATAAGAGATTTCATCTCTTACAAATCATCTAAGACTTAAATCTAATTTCTCCGTTAAGCTTGGTCTTGACGATTCTTTGATCTCCGTCTTTGCTCTTTGATTCCTCCAAGTTCTTTTGATTTCTTCAAGTTCTTCCTTGAATATTATCCTTTAATTGCTCACTGAACTTGTTGATCACTACTTGATACATGTCTTTACAATTTGATACTAAAACACTTGCATACACATTAAGTTGTATTTGTCCTATATCAAAATCTCTAAGTCATTGAATCTAACAATCTCCCCTTTTTTGATTATGACAAACCATTTAACAAATTATAAGATCAGTGTATAAGTGTAGCAGATGCTAAGTGTTTTTGACAGATTTATATCATGGTATCGGAGCAGTCAAAGCAGAAGTATATCAGAGCAAAAAAATATTAACAGAGCAGAATTTGATTTACTCCCCATTAATCATGTAAGCTTTTAAGCTCCCCTTCAACATATGCATGTATAATTCGTTATTATCCCTTTTCTCTATATCATACTTTTTTTCTCCATGTATAATTTGTTATTATCCCCTTTCTCTATATCATACTTTTTATCCCCCTTTTGGCATTATAAAAAAGGTAAAGAAAAGAAACATTCAAAGCAATAGAAAAGGTAAGCATTTCAACATTCAAACATAGCATATAAAATTGTTCATGATAGAGGGATAGGTGCAGGGACAAATCAAAAAATAAGTGCATCCATCTAATTTTCCTCCCCTTTTTGATTTTCTTTTGTTTCTTTAGAGATTAGATATAGGATTGATCAATTATGCCAAATTCTCTTCTAATGAAAAAGAAGCTTTCCTTGTTCAATGGCTTGGTAAAAATATCGGCAAGTTGTTTAGTTGTATCAACATATTCAATCTCAATTTCTCTACTTTGTATATGATCTCTAATGAAATGATTTCTGATTTCTATGTGTTTAGTTCTTGAGTGCATTATGGGATTCTTAGTTAAGTTAATTGCACTCGTATTGTCACATCTAATAGGAACTTGGTTTAGTTGCACACCATAATCAACTAATTGTTGTTTCGTCCATAAAACCTGTGCACAACAACTACTAGCTGCTACATATTCAGCCTCTGCAATGGATAAAGCCACACTAGATTGTTTCTTACTGAACCATGATACTAATGAGTTTCCTAGCAAATGGCAAGTTCCACTAGTACTCTTTCCATCTACTTTAAAACCAGCAAAATCAGAGTCTGAATAGCTAATTAAAGTACATGTAGCTCCCTTGGGATACCATAATCCCATGTCTTTTGTTCCTAACAGATACTTAATTATTCTTTTAACTGCTGTTAAGTGTGATTCTTTTGGATTTGCTTGATATCTAGCACACATGCATACACTAAACATGATATCTGGCCTAAAAGCAGTAAGATAAAGTAGGGAGCCTATCATACCTCTGAATTTAGAAACATCAACAGGTTTACCTTGCTCATCCTTGTCCAGATAACAAGAGGTACTCATTGGAGTAGCCATCTCCTTAGCATTTTCCATGCCAAACTTCTTGATCAACTCATTGCAGTACTTGGTTTGGCTAACAAAGATTCCATTTTCAGTTTGCTTTATTTGCAGTCCAAGGAAAAAGTTAAGCTCACCCATCATTGACATTTCAAACTCACTCTGCATAAGACTTGCAAACTCATTGCACAAATGCTCATTAGCGGCACCAAAAATTATATCATCCACATATATTTGTACAAGTAAAATGTTGTGTGCCTTTTTCTTAGTGAACAAAGTTGTGTCAACTTTACCTCTTTTAAATCCTTTTTCAATGAGAAAATTACTTAACCTTTCATACCAAGCTCTAGGAGCTTGCTTTAAGCCATATAGTGATTTAGACAGTTTATAAACATGGTTAGGCAATTCATTATTCTCAAAACAAGGTGGTTGACCAACATACACTTCCTCTTGTATAAATCCATTTAAGAAAGCACTCTTCACATCCATTTGATACAATTTAAATCCCATTATGTAAGCATAAGCAAGTAGCATTCTTATAGCTTCTAATCTTGCTACTGGTGCATATGTTTTATCATAATCTATATACCCTTTGGCTACCAATCTAGCCTTGTTTCTTACAATTATACCATTTTAATCTAGTTTATTCCTAAAAACCCATTTTGTACCTATTACTTGACAGTTCTTGGGTTTAGGCACTAGTTTCCAAACTTGATTTCTTTCAAACTGGTTTAACTCATCTTGCATAGCCATCATCCAATATTCATCAATTATAGCATCATCTATGTTCTTAGGTTCTACTTGAGACACAAATGCCATATGATTACAAGAATTTCTAAGATTGATCAGATATCTTTAATAGAACAGTGTAGACATACTATACAATGATATATATGAGTCAACACAAAGATTCACAATCATACATTTATAATGATAATCAGAAAACATATTCAATCAATATTATTTCTTTATTGTTACCCATTTTGTGTTCGGTGAAGGCTTTATGTCATGATTCCAATTTTTTCTCTTGACCTTCCACCACACCTACAAAACAGAATCATGTTTTTGTTATAGGTACCCAAATCTGTTTGTGTCCTTTTGAGTTAGTTGCAGCAATAGTTCCTTTAGGGACCCATACATACTTAGACTCATTATAAGCATATTTTGTGTAATGACATGTAAAAGCTGTGTGACCTTTTCTAGCACAAAAATTGCATTTAACAAATGGTGTGTTTGATGTCTTAGGTGCAGTAAAAAAATTTCTTGAAAGATTTCTCATGTATCTTAGGTTTATAGCCTATTCCAGCCTTATCATAAACACAATTTTGCTGTCCTAACAATGCATCCAAGTTATCTCTACCATTTGTGAATCTTGCTAGGTCATTTTTCAGTTAGTCAACCTCTTTAGTCACTGTACAGTTAGATGCATTCCAGATTTCTTTATCACTAGTAATTCTAGATAGATCACCATTCTAATGATTTATATGTTTCTCCAACTTAGGACATTTATCACATATAGATGCATCTAAAACAGTAGCTAGTTTTTCTTTTAAAGCACAATTTTCTGTTTTTAAGTGATCTACCTCTTTGTTTAAAACATAATTTTTCTCCTCTAAGTATGTGATGATTTTCTTAGACTTAGTTAGCAATCTAGCAAGTCTAACGGATTTTTTATGAAGTTCTTCAAAAGCATTTTGCAATTCATCATAAGAAGGTTGATAATTAGAACTTACTTCACTTTCTGAATCACTATGATTGCTGGCCATCAAACACAAGTTTGCCTCCTCAAATTCAGATTCTTCAATGGAATCTAGATCATTATCATCCCAAGCAATGTAGGCCTTTCTTGGATTTTTCCACTTCTTGTCCTTTGAGTCAAACTTTTCAGTTTTGTCCTTCTTTTGCAGCTTTGGACAGTCAAGCTTCATGTGACCAATCTTTCCACATTCATAGCATGTGATGTTGTTGGAAGAGTTGTCACCTTTGCTGAGATTTCTCCTTTGAAAAGTGGATGGCTTTCTTTTGAAGTTGCCTTTCTTCTTTAGGAACTTCTTAAAATTTCTAACTAGCATTCCCATCTCTTCTTCAGATTCAGCCTCTTGTTCTATATTATCATCATCACTGTCTTCTACTACTTGTGATTTCAGCGCCAATCCCTTCTTTCTTTTATCAGTTTCTTCACTCTCATTCAGCCTGTTCAACTCCAATTCATGTTCTTGCAATTTTCCAAACAATGTGGCAATGGTCATTGATGAGAGGTCTCTATATTCTGAGATTGCAGTGACTTTATGTTGCCATTCCCTGCTCAAGCATCTCATTACTTTGTTAATTTGATCCTCATTTGAGATTGTCTTTCCAAGACCAGTCAATTGATTTACAATGTGTGTGAATCTCTTTTGCATTTCAGTCATAGGTTCTCCTCGATTCATTCTGAACAGCTCATACTCATGTGTGAGGGTGTTCATTCATAGTCATACTCCATCTTAGGGAAGCAGGTTACCGTAAAATTTCGGGTTGAAAATTCAGATAGAAACCGGTCTGCGTTTTCACTGACAGAACAACTTTACTGGTCAGAAAGTCCCGATTTAACCCGAAACTAAAGAATAATGGATCGTATCATTTTTTAGTGATACTGTCTATTTTAAAAATAATAATCATAATATTTCCTGCTAAAAGAATTAAATATTATATTTTGTTCGAAAGCTGAGCATGAAGCTGCAGCGATAGACCGGACAAATGAGAAAAAGGTGCCGGATCAACAATAACTTACCATCAATAATCTTGTTTAAAATATTTTTATTAAATATCCACACTAGTTAATGTCCCTAATGCTCTTAAGATCCTAATTAACTACCAGTTATATAAACTTCTTGGGGAAGTTTAGTATTTCTCTCTCCTCCTTTCTCTCTTATTCCCGTAAGTCATCTTTTTCTTCTCTTCTTCTCTTCTTTTCTTCTCTGCTTCTTTTTCTTCATCTATTTCTTTCTTCTTTCTTTTTCTTCTCTCTTCTTCTCCCTTCTTCTTCTTCCTCCAACAAGCCACCGCCCCACACCCTCCACCCACCGAACCGCCGCATGCTGCCAGGAGGAGGCGCATCCGACCACCTGCTCCGATTCGCGTCACAGTCGTGCGATCTGGCCGAGCTCCGCCGTGAAGCCGTGCTCTCCATCGTGGTAAGAATTGCGTGCCGCCGATTTTTGTGGTGGTTTCCACCATGTGGGTTCCTTCCAAGCTACTTCTTCGTCTTCCCTTGTGTTGATGTGTCTTCTTTCTCTCTTTGTTTTACAGAAAACCGCGCCCGCCGCCTTGTCAAACCCATGCGCCGCCGCCATTAGCACCACCACAAACTCATCTTCTTCATTGGGTGAGTGGTTTCCTCACTTCTTTGGTTCATTTTCAAGAAACCCCAAATTTTCCCCAAACTCAAACCCTAGCTTTAATTTCAGAGTTTGAATTTTGAAATTAATTGGTATTTTATGAAATTCGGATTATGATTAAGTGTTCCCCTAAATCAATTTTATTAGTCCCTTGTTAAATTGATTTTTTCTCAATTTTCACCTTGAGCCTAAAGACCCCCAAATTTGTTTTGACTTAAACCATTGAGATTTTTTTAAGAAATTAAATATGTTATTGAGCTATAATTATAGTGTAATTGTTGAGAAATTAATTTGGCGATTTGTCTGGCTGTTTCTATGTTTGGATCGACTCTATGGGTTACCGTTAGTGCTCGTGTTTGCTTAGAATAGACTGAAATTACTCTCTGGGGACTCTGACTGCGTAACTGACAAGTAGTTGGATATTGCTGAACATCTTTCAAGTGGGGGAAAGAACCAATCTACCAACGGAATGGTTAAGTAGTGTATAATATAATAATTGTGTAGGGCGACCTAAACCCTACTAGTGGTCGAATAATCGACAAGACCAAAATCATATTGAATGCTTTTCTGAAAAATCAATGATGAAAGATGGAATAGTGTCATCCTTTGAATAAGCATCATAACGGGAAAGAGTGTGTGTCATTCACTGGGTGAACATCCTAACGGGAATGAGGATGTGCACGGGGTGGAACACCTTAACGGGAATGGGGGTGGAACACCCTAACGGGAATGGATGTGTGCACTAGGTGGATGTGTGCCCCGATGCAAATGAGGGATGGTGGCAGGCGTGGTAGTGGCCACGTTAACATAAAGACATGGTGACAGGATTAGAGAGGTTATGTTAAAATAAAATGTTAGATTGCATGAGAGTGAGGGTAGAGGATGTCAGGGTATGCTTGAGGATGATTTGTGATGTTAGGTGTTGATTGTCTGTGACAATTACTGTATTATATATTATGATTCTTTTCCGCTTTTTGATGATAGAAATGTTTCTTATCCCCTGTACACTTTCTGCATGTTGTATTTTGTTTTATTATGGAATCGTACTAGAAGACCTGGTGGACAAACTTAATGAGCCGGATGTTGGAGCTCGAGTCTTGACCCATGGTGATTAGGGTCAAGGTAGTATATGGCCAGTGCGTCTTGTGAGACGTTTTATATGTTTTCAGTTGTTTAGTATTTTTGTCTAAGTCTATGCCTGTGAGGGCTCCTACTGAGAGGATACCCTTAACAGTGTTTTGGTAATGTAATAGATAAACATGGGGGTATTTATATATTATAACCTTGCGAATATTTTATGTCATTAATGAAAACTGTGTATGTGCATGACAAACCAATTTGGGATTACCGTATCTATTTATCTCCTAAGTCTTTACCACGACTGGAGTTTGTGTATTTATTTTTCTGTTCCTGGAAGTTGATGTAAGACCAGAGACCAATTATGGTTGGATAAAGTTTTGAAGTTATAAACTGTCTATCAGGTGTTTTACGACGTCATACAAATCTCCGATTTTTAAAGGGGACATTTCGAAAATGAATTATGAAAATCTCTAACGCTAAACGTGCGATTAAGGAATTAACTAATAAGGTTTTAAGCTAATAAAACATCGGGGCATAACGGGGTGTCTCATTTGGTATCAGAGCAGTTTGGTTCTAAAACGGACTGTGGGTTATGTCCGATCAGAATTAAGGACTACGAGGTTTAGGATGTTGTTACTGGCCGTGTCTAGTTGAATCTACATCGGATGTTCACTATGCTTAGATGTTGGGTAGTGTGTCAGAATCTGATGTGAGAGGTTAATATTAGTCTGGCATATGGTATTTACATACTTGCCTATGTAGTATTATATGTCATACTAATAAGAGTGCATGATTTCTTTTAACAGAATCATGGCTCGCGGAAGAGGACGTCCAACTAACAGTGATGACGGAACTCCAGAAAGGATTATTGGAGCTGTCAATGGTAATGCCCACAATACTGAGAATGGAGGAGGATCATCTTCGACTTCAAGTGCAATGGAAACCCTAGCTGCTGCTATGCTATTGCAAACCCAGCAGAATGCTGAGATGTTGCAGATGAACAAAGAGCAGTTAGAAATTAAGAATCAGAGAAGGGCGGTAGCAGTTGAAGATGCAGGATTGAATTATTTTATGAAGGAAAACCACCTCAATTCCGATGAGAGTATGACCCAGAGAAGACGTAATGGTGGATATAAGAGATCGAAAAGATATTTGCTACTATGCACTGCATCGAGGAGAAGAAAGTGACCTATGCTGCCTTCATGTCAATCGAAGGAGCAGAATTCTGGTGGAAGGGAAAGAAAAAGACTGTTGGAAGCTGAGGATATGAACATTAACTAGAAGTTATTCACTGATTGCTTTTTCGAAAAACATTTTCCTCGTCTGGTTCGACCCCAGAAAGAAAAGGAATTCACAAACCTCAAACAAGGCAACATGTCTGTTGGTGAATATGCGTCACGTTTTGAGGCACTAATCAAGTTCTCGGAGTTCTATCAGAGGTTTCCAAGTGAAGACTGTCAATGTAGGAGATTCGAGGAAGGACTTAGAAATGAACTGTAGAGGGCGGTAGTGTCTCTTGACATACAGTATTTTCCGGAACTGGTTGAGAGATGTAGCGGTATTGAAAGTATAGATTTGAGGATGGCTGCTGAACAGAAGCAACAAAGGATTGGAGGTCCTATTCGATCAGATATTCAGAGGAGAGTAGATAGTAGTTCTCAAGGGAGGCAGGAACCATATCCCAGACCAGTGCAGATAATGACACCAACACCAATTGCTACTACACAAGTGGTTAGAACGGGCCAGCAACAACAGAAGGGCTTGGCTTGTTTCAGATGCAGGGGACCGCATTATGTGAGAGATTGCCAAGAGATGCGTGTTTGCTACATCTGTGGTGAATCAAATCACTTGGCTCGTGACTGTAGACAGCGGGATATGCAGCAGATTGTAGTTTCTGGTAGAGGAGCTGGAAGAGGAGCCCCAGCAGTAGGACCACAGGTGGCTAAACCTCAAGCCACTAGAAGAGTATTTACCATGAGAGGAGTTGAATCTTCTCACCCTGCAAATCTCAAAGAAGGTATGTGTAAGAATAGTATAATCTGGAATAGTGGAATACGCTCCAAGGATATTTAGTTTAAGATACGATTACAAGATGCTACCTAGTTTCGAGTTACGAAATTCCGAGGACGGAATTTTCTTCTAAGAGGGGTAGTAATGTAACAGCCTGATTTTAATTATGCTATTAAACTGGTTAAAACATAATTAATTATATTTTAATCTATGACTTAGGAAGTGGTTTTGAATAAAATAAATTCATAGTCATACTCCATCTTAGGGAAGCAGGTTACTGTAAAATTTCGGGTTGAAAATTCAGATAGAAACCGGTCTGCGTTTTCACTGACAGAACAACTTTACTGGTCAGAAAGTCCTGATTTAACCCGAAATTGAAGAATAATGGATCGTATCATTTTTTTAGTGATACTGTCTATTTTAAAAATAATAATAATAATAATATTTCCTGCTAAAAGAATTAAATATTATATTTTGTTCGAAAGCTGAGCATGAAGCTGCAGCGATAGACCGGACAAATGAGAAAAAGGTGCCGGATCAACAATAACTTACCATCAATAATCTTGTTTAAAATATTTTTATTAAATATCCACACTAGTTAATGTCCCTAATGCTCTTAAGATCCTAATTAACTACCAGTTATAAAAACTTCTTGGGGAAGTTTAGTATTTCTCTCTCCTCCTTTCTCTCTTATTCCCGTAAGTCATCTTTTTCTTCTCTTCTTCTCTTCTTTTCTTCTCTGCTTCTTTTTCTTCATCTATTTCTTTCTTCTTTCTTTTTCTTCTCTCTTCTTCTCCCATCTTCTTCTTCCTCCAACCAGCCACCGCCCCACACCCTCCACCCACCGAACTGCCGCATGCTGCCAGGAGGAGACGCATCCGACCACCTGCTCCGATTCGCGTCACAGCCGCGCGATCTGGCCGAGCTCCGCCGTGAAGCCGTGCTCTCCACCGTGGTAAGCACTGCATGCCGCCAGTTTTTTTGGTGGTTTCCACCATGCGGTTTCCCTCCAAGCTGCTTCTTCTTCTTCCCTTGTGTTGATGTGTCTTCTTTCTCTCTTTGTTTTACAGAAAACCGCCCTGCCGCCGCTGTCAAACCCATGCGCCGCCGCCATTAGCACCACCACAAACTCATCTTCTTCATTGGGTGAGTGGTTTCCTCACTTCTTTGGTTCATTTTCAAGAAACCCCAAATTTTCCCCAAACTCAAACCCTAGCTTTAATTTCAGAGTTTGAATTTTGAAATTAATTGGTATTTTATGAAATTGGGATTATGATTAAGTGTTCCCCTAAATCAATTTTATTAGTCCCTTGTTAAATTGATTTTTTCTCAATTTTCACCTTGAGCCTAAAGACCCCCAAATCTGTTTTGACTTAAACCATTGAGATTTTTTAAGAAATTAAATATGTTATTGAGCTATAATGATAGTGTAATTGTTGAGAAATTAATTTGGCTATTTGTCTGACTGTTTCTATGTTTGGATCGACTCTATGGGTTGCCGTTTGTGCTCGTGTTTGCTTAGAATAGACTGAAATTACTCTCTGTGGACTCTGACTGCGTAACTGACAAGTAGCTGGATATTGCTGAACATCTTTCAGGTGGGGGAAAGAACCAATCTACCGTCGAAATGGTTAAGTAGTGTATAATATAATAATTGTGTAGGGCGACCTAAACCCTACTAGTGGTCGAATAATCGACAAGACCAAAATCATATTGAATGCTTTTCTGAAAAATCAATGATGATTTGGGAACTGTGGATTTATCGATGTTAAGTTATTTATAAAGTATTTTGAGGTTGATTGACTTTACTATTATTGGATTGCTATGATGTGCTGGTGGTGATAAATTACTTTGTGATATTTGAATATTTATGATTGTCTATGTTATGTGAGACACCCCGCTGTGCCCCTTTGTGACATTTAAGTTTAAAACCACAATTATTAGTTCCTTAAGCGTGCGTTTAGCGTTAGAGATTTTCACAAATCATTTTCGAAATGTCCCCTTTAAAAATCGGAGATTTGTATGACGTCGGAAAACACCTGA
This sequence comes from Sophora flavescens, assembly GCA_030762895.1. Lineage (NCBI taxonomy): Eukaryota > Viridiplantae > Streptophyta > Magnoliopsida > Fabales > Fabaceae > Sophora > Sophora flavescens. Next base: position 56,079,867 of record CM061065.1, read on the forward strand.
TAGACAGTTTTATAACTTCAAAATTTAATCCAACCATAAATGGTCTCTGGTCTTACATCAACTGCCAGGAGCGGAAGAATAAATACACAAACTTCAGTCATGATAAAGACTTAGGAGATAAATAGATACAGTAATCCCAAATTGGTTTTTCATGAACATACACAGTTTTCATTTATAACATAAAATATTCGCAAGATTATAATATATAAATACTCCAAATTTATCTATTACATTACCAAAACACTGTTGAGGGTATCCTCTCGGTAGGAGCACTCACAGGCATAGACTTAAACAAAAATACTAAACAACTGAAAACATCTAAAACGTCTCACAAGACGCACTGGCCATATACTACCTGGACCCTAATCACCATGGGCCAAGACTCGAGCTCTGGCATCCGGCTCATAGGGAATCCCGTCCAATCCCTCATCATTAAGTTTGTCCACCAGGTCTTCTAGTACGATTTCATAATAAAACAAATACAACATGCATAGAGATGCAGGGGATAAGAAACAGTTCTATCATCAAAAGCGGAAAAGAGTCATAGTAAACTATACAATAATTATCACAGACACAACATCAATCAATCATCCATCTTCCATAAAATTCTTATATTCATCCTACCATCACTCCTACAACTAAAACTCGATACTGAACATGGCTATGGTTTCATCATCATAGTTATGGTTATCGGTCAATAGTCCAAGCGACACGTCCCATTCCCGGTGCACATCCTTAGTCATGGTGAGAATGCTCATGCAAAGCAATGACACTATAGCTGCACAATAAACCCGGTGCACACCCCGGATCGTGGGTGCTCATGCAAAGCAATGATACTATAGCTGCACGATTATCCCGGTGCACACCTTCACCATGGTAAGAACGCTCACGCAAAGCGTGACACTACTACAGCTGCACGATGATGATCCGGCACACCTCATCCACTCACAGAGGTGCTCATGCAAAGCAATGACACTCGTAGCTGCATAAGTTAAGTTTACCCTTTGGACGGTCCCACAAGGACTTTGGGTCTTGTATGTGTCCCACATACGGTTATAGAAACAACACAACTTATGAACCTCGCAGACTCCTATGGTCATAACCTAGTGCCTTAACCTCTCATCAAGACCTAAACACATGCTCGATGTCACAACACCTCTTTAACATATTTCATGCAGGTTAGGCACCTCTGGTAATCATTATGATCCTCACGCCCAAAACAACTCATCTCTTAGACCACATATATATCTTCGCTTAATCCACTAAGCATAAAGTAAATACCACACAGATCATGCATAACATCAAGTCAATAAAAGATATTTCAAAACATCAACATAGCACTAAATCAGTTCAACAAAGGTAATAAAACTCAAATCAACCATCAACAGTATAAACATCAACCTAATATCGATCAACCTACAATCCCCGAATCACCATGGATGTTTTATAAAAGCAATTTAAAGCGATTCTGGTCTTGTCAATTATTCGACTTCTAGTAGGGTTTAGGTCGCCCTACATAATTACTACATAATTTACTACTTATCGATTCCGACGTTAGGTTGATTCTTTCCCCCACCTTTTAATGCGTTCGGAGGTTTTTCTGGAACTTCACAGTCATGCAATCAGCTCCAATGAGTTCCCAAAAAGGGAATTCATACTTCTCCAAAGCAAGCAAGAACATGAAAAACATCCCAGAGAGACGATCCAAGCATTGAAACAACCAGACAAAATACTGAATTAATTTCTCAACAATCAAAATATAAATATAATTCAATAATATATTTAATTTCTCAAAAACTCGTTGATTTAAATCAAAAACAGATTTGGGGTTTTTAGGCTCAAGGTTAAAATTGAGAAAAATCAGTTTAACAAGAGATTGAAAAAAATGATTTAGGGAGACACTTAATCATGCTCCCAATTTGTAAAAACACAAATTAATTTCAGATTTTGAGAATTAAAATCAAAACCTAGGGTTAGGGTTTCAAAATCAATTTGGGGGTTTTGAATCTGAGCAAAGGAAATGAGAAAACCACTTACCCAAGGAAGAGAAAGAACTTGAAGGTGGTGTTGTGGTGGCGGCGTCACAGCGGCTCAGGCGAGGTGGTAGTGGCGGTGGAACACTCCCCTACAACAACCATGACCCACAAAGTGAAGCTAAGCTTCATGGAAGGGGAGAAGAAGGTGACTGAACGAAAATAGGTGGAAACCACCATGAATGTCGGCCAAGCACACTTACCGCGGCGGAGGCGGTGGAGATAGATGCATGGACAGCAGCGGAACGTTCGTGGCGGAGAACAGCGACGCAAGGGACCAGGAGGTGCGCTGAGTCACATGGCCTTGTTCTCCACGTTGAGCGGCGGTCGAACGGCGCTCTGCGATGGCGGCGTCGTGACTGAGTTGCGGTCGAGTGGGTTCGTGACGGTGGCGACGACATGGCGGAGGACGCGATCTGAACAAGCGAACTGGACGTGGTGGTTGTGCGGTTCCGGCAGCGATGCAGAGGTGGTGGTCGCGATCTGGTCCAAGGGTGAAGGAAGAAGGAGAACTTTGAAGGTCAAGGTGAAGAGAAAGAAAAGAGAAAGAAGAAGAAAGAAGAAAAAGAAGGAAAGAGAGAAAGAAGAAAAAGAAAGAAAGAGAAAAAGAGAAAAAGAGAAAGAGAAAGAAATAGGAACAGAGAAAGAGAACGTGAGGGGAGGGGTTTCGGGTAGAAATAGGAGAGCTAATTTCTTATTTTCGTACTAGTGGGTAAATAATGAGTGATAAATATTAAGCCTAAAATAAACATGTTTTTAGTTTTTGAATCTAAAAAATAAAGATTGATAAAGATATAATTTCGAAATTCAAATTAGAGTAAAGATTAATAGTTGAACTGATCAACTAAGAAAATACTCGGTCCAAAATTTAATCTCCGATTAAGGTCAAACCAGTTTATTTTCAACTCTAAAATTAAATTGAATGAAAATATGAAAATTCTTTTCTATTAAACATATTATTTAAAATATTTTTTTTGTAGTGGTAGTAATAGTGACAATAATGTAACTTATTGTCTAGTAAGCGTGCATTCACTGAAATAAGTCAGTGCTAACGCACCCAATAAAATAATTTGAAGAGAGTAATTTAATTACTCAAATTAAACCACATAACAAGATTAACATAAACATCCAAATAAAATAATTAATCATATGTGTAATTATATTTTAACTGGTTAAACAAAGATAACTAAAAACGGGTCATTACATTACTACCCCTCTTAGAAAAAAAATTCCGTCCTCAGAATTTCATGACTCAAAACTAAACAGGATTTTGTAATCACACCTTAACCCTAAAATCTTGCTTTATATTCTCGTCGCTTCATTCTTTTCATCTATAACTCTATAACAGGATTGATTCTTATGTCATTCTATTTATCCTCGAGACTTTTTACTACCGCGTTATCTCCACTACCTTCGATATTTCACCTTAGTCTATTACACTTTAAAGAACAAAATCAACGCTTAATCTCTTCACTTCTCAATATAGATCCATTAGAAAACTTTCTTCAATATCTAACTTTCACAGCTAACATCAAAACCAACACTAACTTTACCGCATCATACATCAACCTTCAACCCAAAGCACACAATTGTAGTCTTAGTTTCCTTTGGACTTATTCCACCACTCCAAATTACAACAAGATTACACATTTCCAGTATCCAAGTAAAACATCTCCACACTAAAATCAACAAAAACCATGTCAGTTAAGATTATCTAACTCCACAACCTTGAACTACTCTAGAAAACTTAGCTTTACTCAAGAAATCATCCTTTGTATTCACATCCAACCTAAGTGAAACTACAGTAGGAACTTTCCTTTTGATCTTCCAAATTCCTACATTCAATCATAACCATAAGCATTTGATCATTACCCTAAATCTCCTTAACTATACTCTGCCTCAGTCAAAATTTGATCCTTCGATCTATAGTAATTTGTCATACTTGCTGATATTACTCTTAATCTTACCATTCATAACTACACCTCGACAAAATTCCTACCACTGCATGTCCCATAGTTTTCAATATCTCTAATTCGCCATAGATCTTAACAAAACCAATTTAGAATTATCGCACTCAAGGGAAATCTGAATTTATCCTACGTATTGCCTGATCAAGTCTTTATTCTAATCCTCAAGGCATGATCAACAATAACAAAGTCAACATAAGTAAGTCCCTTAGTTTAAGAGTCTACCTTTCTGTCCAAACACTAACTTAGTGACCAAAATTTAACACACAAAAAAAATATATATATATATATATATATACCTCCTTAATCCACATCTTAACTTCAATACCTCAAAATATAAGCAACAAAACTATCATTATAATTCAACTATTGATCATCAAATCTTATAACTACAATTCTCTATTCAATTATCGCACACCCAAAACTTTACAAAAAGAAATATGAAGGCTTACATCTTATTTGAAATATAAAACGTGACTCTAAGCCATTAACTACATTAACTGCCATAATAAACCAAACAAAGTATATTCTATAACAATTAAGATTTTACTAGAAGCTCAAACTCATCATTTTAACAAGAATACCATGCCTAGGTAAAACATCCCTTCCCAAATCCGAAATCACCATAATATTACTCATCTAAAGTATCGTCATTCCGTTCTTAGTCCTCCTTTAATAATAACAAGTCCCCACTCACAAATTAAATCCTTAGGTATGAACTTGATACGTACTAGCACTTACCTACATATCCTTCCCTTAGAATCACCTTCATCATTATTAACAATCTTCTTCAAATATCATATCCTAGTACTGTACCTAAATACTAGCACACTATTTCCATATCTATCGTGCTTCTTTATATCAAAATCTTAACTTAACATCCTCTCTTAGTTTGAACTACTACTATTTGTCATGTGTCCACACAACATTTCCAAATAACTTCGATTTAACCATATATATCATTTCTATATACTCAAACTTCTTCATTATGTTTCCAAATCATTTCAAATCCCCCTAAATTTACCTTATAACCTTGTGTCTCAAACCAAGTTCGAGTTAATACTATTTCCATAAATCAAATATCACTTTAAAGAATAATCCCATCACAAGTTGGGTTTACACTTTATCTTAATAAACTCCAATAACATCAAAGTGATTAGAAACTAATTCTATTCTCAACAAAAGGACTTAAATAATAATCATGTACAAGCCACACTCAAATCAACACTTCTTATAAACACCATATGCTTAAACGTCCTTTTCTTTAAACAAACCTATCATCATTAGAAAACATCATTAGAAAATAAGTTCATCTTCACATCCAAGTATTAATTTCATAAACTTGAGTCTAATTCCTTTCTCATCGTTAAACACTAGATTCGGGACTAAGTATCCAACTTATAATCCTAGATTTCCAATCAAATCCACAACTATAACCATCGTCTCAACCATAAAAGGCTACAAGACTTCAACTAATTCAATCCTATACTATTTAAGACCCAAACTAATTTTGTTGTCTCTTTATCATCTTCAACAACTATCCACATTATCCAAATATATTTAGTACTTAAAATAAATTCCCGTAATAACAATTTCTTTCTACCACTAATTGCTCACAATATCTTCTCAACCAGAATTAATTCTTCGAATAAACTTATTGTCTAACACTTATTCCAAATCTTAATTTCTAACCTTCAAGGCACATCAACCATGATACTCTCTTTTATACAAGAACTGACCCAAGTACCTTACCCCAAAAATATCGTATTTATCATGAGTAAGAATATTGATCATTTCAGTTCCCTACTCGACTTAGGAACTTAAAACGACGAAGCTACAAACTTTCTACCCAATTTCTAAGCTCAATATCCGATGTGGACTCAACTAGACACGGCCAGTAACAACACCCTAACTTTTAGTAGTCCGATCAGAATCAAACTGCTCTGATACCAAATGAGACACCCCGCTGTGCCCCTTTGTGACATTTAAGTTTAAAACCACAATTATTAGTTCCTTAAGCGTGCGTTTAGCGTTAGAGATTTTCACAAATCATTTTCGAAATGTCCCCTTTAAAAATCGGAGATTTGTATGACGTCGGAAAACACCTGATAGACAGTTTTATAACTTCAAAATTTAATCCAACCATAAATGGTCTCTGGTCTTACATCAACTGCCAGGAGCGGAAGAATAAATACACAAACTTCAGTCATGATAAAGACTTAGGAGATAAATAGATACAGTAATCCCAAATTGGTTTTTCATGAACATACACAGTTTTCATTTATAACATAAAATATTCGCAAGATTATAATATATAAATACTCCAAATTTATCTATTACATTACCAAAACACTGTTGAGGGTATCCTCTCGGTAGGAGCCCTCACAGGCATAGACTTAAACAAAAATACTAAACAACTGAAAACATCTAAAACGTCTCACAAGACGCACTGGCCATATACTACCTGGACCCTAATCACCATGGGCCAAGACTCGAGCTCTGGCATCCGGCTCATAGGGAATCCCGTCCAATCCCTCATCATTAAGTTTGTCCACCAGGTCTTCTAGTACGATTTCATAATAAAACAAATACAACATGCATAGAGATGCAGGGGATAAGAAACAGTTCTATCATCAAAAGCGGAAAAGAGTCATAGTAAACTATACAATAATTATCACAGACACAACATCAATCAATCATCCATCTTCCATAAAATTCTTATATTCATCCTACCATCACTCCTACAACTAAAACTCGATACTGAACATGGCTATGGTTTCATCATCATAGTTATGGTTATCGGTCAATAGTCCAAGCGACACGTCCCATTCCCGGTGCACATCCTTAGTCATGGTGAGAATGCTCATGCAAAGCAATGACACTATAGCTGCACAATAAACCCGGTGCACACCCCGGATCGTGGGTGCTCATGCAAAGCAATGATACTATAGCTGCACGATTATCCCGGTGCACACCTTCACCATGGTAAGAACGCTCACGCAAAGCGTGACACTACAGCTGCACGATGATCCCGGTGCACACCTCATCCACTCACAGAGGTGCTCATGCAAAGCAATGACACTCGTAGCTGCACAAGTTAAGTTTACCCTTTGGACGGCCCCACAAGGACTTCGGGTCTTGTATGTGTCCCACATACGGTTATAGAAACAACACAACTTATGAACCTCGCAGACTCCTATGGTCATAACCTAGTGCCTTAACCTCTCATCAAGACCTAAACACATGCTCGATGTCACAACACCTCTTTAACATATTTCATGCAGGTTAGGCACCTCTGGTAATCATTATGATCCTCACGCCCAAAACAACTCATCTCTTAGACCACATATATATCTTCGCTTAATCCACTAAGCATAAAGTAAATACCACACAGATCATGCATAACATCAAGTCAATAAAAGATATTTCAAAACATCAACATAGCACTAAATCAGTTCAACAAAGGTAATAAAACTCAAATCAACCATCAACAGTATAAACATCAACCTAATATCGATCAACCTACAATCCCCGAATCACCATGGATGTTTTATAAAAGCAATTTAAAGCGATTCTGGTCTTGTCGATTATTCGACTTCTAGTAGGGTTTAGGTCGCCCTACATAATTACTACATAATTTACTACTTATCGATTCCGACGATAGGTTGATTCTTTCCCCCACCTTTTAATGCGTTCGGAGGTTTTTCTGGAACTTCACAGTCATGCAATCAGCTCCAATGAGTTCCCAAAAAGGGAATTCATACTTCTCCAAAGCAAGCAAGAACATGAAAAACATCCCAGAGAGACGATCCAAGCATTGAAACAACCAGACAAGATACTGAATTAATTTCTCAACAATCAAAATATAAATATAATTCAATAATATATTTAATTTCTCAAAAACTCGTTGATTTAAATCAAAAACAGATTTGGGGTTTTTAGGCTCAAGGTTAAAATTGAGAAAAATCAGTTTAACAAGAGATTGACAAAAAATGATTTAGGGAGACACTTAATCATGCTCCCAATTTTTAAAACGCCAATTAATTTCAGATTTTGAGAATTAAAATCAAAACCTAGGGTTAGGGTTTCAAAATCAATTTGGGGTTTTGAATCGAGCAAAGGAAATGAGAAAACCACTTACCCAAGGAAGAGAAAGAACTTGAAGGTGGTGTTGTGGTGGCGGCGTCACGGCGGCTCGGCCCGAGGTGGTAGTGGCGGTGGAACACTCCCCTACAACAACCATGACCCACAAAGTGAAGCTAAGCTTCATGGAAGGGGAGAAGAAGGTGACTGAACGAAAATAGGTGGAAACCACCATAAATGTCGGCCAAGCACACTTACCGCGGCGGAGGCGGTGGAGATAGATGCATGGACAGCAGCGGAACATTCGTGGCGGAGAACAGCGACGCAAGGGACCAGGAGGTGCGCTGAGTCACATGGCCTTGTTCTCCACGTTGAGCGGCGGTCGAACGGCGCTCTGCGATGGCGGCGTCGTGACTGAGTTGCGGTCGAGTGGGTTCTTGACAGTGGCGACGACATGGCGGAGGACGCGATCTGAACAAGCGAACTGGACGTGGTGGTTGTGCGGTTCCGGCAGCGATGCAGAGGTGGTGGTCGCGATCTGGTCCAAGGGTGAAGGAAGAAGGAGAACTTTGAAGGTCAAGGTGAAGAGAAAGAAAAGAGAAAGAAGAAGAAAGAAGAAAAAGAAGGAAAGAGAGAAAGGAGAAAAAGAAAGAAAGAAATAGGAACAGAGAAAGAGAACGTGAGGGGAGGGGTTACGGGTAGAAATAGGAGAGCTAATTTCTTATTTTCGTACTAGTGGGTAAATAATGAGTGATAAATATTAAGCCTAAAATAAACATGTTTTTAGTTTTTGAATCTAAAAAATAAAGATTGATAAAGATATAATTTCGAAATTCAAATTAGAGTAAAGATTAATAGTTGAACTGATCAACTAAGAAAATACTCGGTCCAAAATTTAATCTCCGATTAAGGTCAAACCAGTTTATTTTCAACTCTAAAATTAAATTGAATGAAAATATGAAAATTCTTTTCTATTAAACATATTATTTAAAATATTTTTTTGTAGTGGTAGTAATAGTGACAATAATGTAACTTATTGTCTAGTAAGCGTGCATTCACTGAAATAAGTCAGTGCTAACGCACCCAATAAAATAATTTGAAGAGAGTAATTTAATTACTCAAATTAAACCACATAACAAGATTAACATAAACATCCAAATAAAATAATTAATCATATGTGTAATTATATTTTAACCGGTGAAACATCATAACTAAAAACGGGCTGTTACATTACTACCCCTCTTAGAAAAAAAATTCCGTCCTCAGAATTTCATGACTCAAAACTAAACAGGATTTTGTAATCACACCTTAACCCTAAAATCTTGCTTTATATTCTCGTCGCTTCATTCTTTTCATCTATAACTCTATAACAGGATTGATTCTTATGTCATTCTATTTATCCTCGAGACTTTTTACTACCGTGTTATCTCCACTACCTTCGATATTTCACCTTAGTCTATTACACTTTAAAGAACAAAATCAACGCTTAATCTCTTCACTCCTCAATATAGATCCATTAGAAAACTTTCTTCAATATCTAACTTTCACAGCTAACATCAAAACCAACACTAACTTTACCGCATCATACATCAACCTTCAACCCAAAGCACACAATTGTAGTCTTAGTTTCCTTTAGACTTATTCCACCACTCCAAATTACAACAAGATTACACATTTCCAGTATCCAAGTAAAACATCTCCACACTAAAATCAACAAAAACCATGTCAGTTAAGATTATCTAACTCCACAACCTTGAACTACTCTAGAAAACTTAGCTTTACTCAAGAAATCATCCTTTGTATTCACATCCAACCTAAGTGAAACTACAGTAGGAACTTTCCTTTTGATCTTCCAAATTCCTACATTCAATCATAACCATAAGCATTTGATCATTACCCTAAATCTCCTTAACTATACTCTGCCTCAGTCAAAATTTGATCCTTCGATCTATAGTAATTTGTCATACTTGCTGATATTACTCTTAATCTTACCATTCATAACTACACCTCGACAAAATTCCTACCACTGCATGTCCCATAGTTTTCAATATCTCTAATTCGCCATAGATCTTAACAAAACCAATTTAGAATTATCGCACTCAAGGGAAATCTGAATTTATCCTACGTATTGCCTGATCAAGTCTTTATTCTAATCCTCAAGGCATGATCAACAATAACAAAGTCAACATAAGTAAGTCCCTTAGTTTAAGAGTCTACCTTTCTGTCCAAACACTAACTTAGTGACCAAAATTTAACACACAAAAAAAAAAAATATATATATATATATATACCTCCTTAATCCACATCTTAACTTCAATACCTCAAAATATAAGCAACAAAACTATCATTATAATTCAACTATTGATCATCAAATCTTATAACTACAATTCTCTATTCAATTATCGCACACCCAAAACTTTACAAAAAGAAATATGAAGGCTTACATCTTATTTGAAATATAAAACGTGACTCTAAGCCATTAACTACATTAACTGCCATAATAAACCAAACAAAGTATATTCTATAACAATTAAGATTTTACTAGAAGCTCAAACTCATCATTTTAACAAGAATACCATGCCTAGGTAAAACATCCCTTCCCAAATCCGAAATCACCATAATATTACTCATCTAAAGTATCGTCATTCCGTTCTTAGTCCTCCTTTAATAATAACAAGTCCCCACTCACAAATTAAATCCTTAGGTATGAACTTGATACGTACTAGCACTTACCTACATATCCTTCCCTTAGAATCACCTTCATCATTATTAACAATCTTCTTCAAATATCATATCCTAGTACTGTACCTAAATACTAGCACACTATTTCCATATCTATCGTGCTTCTTTATATCAAAATCTTAACTTAACATCCTCTCTTAGTTTGAACTACTACTATTTGTCATGTGTCCACACAACATTTCCAAATAACTTCGATTTAACCATATATATCATTTCTATATACTCAAACTTCTTCATTATGTTTCCAAATCATTTCAAATCCCCCTAAATTTACCTTATAACCTTGTGTCTCAAACCAAGTTCGAGTTAATACTATTTCCATAAATCAAATATCACTTTAAAGAATAATCCCATCACAAGTTGGGTTTACACTTTATCTTAATAAACTCCAATAACATCAAAGTGATTAGAAACTAATTCTATTCTCAACAAAAGGACTTAAATAATAATCATGTACAAGCCACACTCAAATCAACACTTCTTATAAACACCATATGCTTAAACGTCCTTTTCTTTAAACAAACCTATCATCATTAGAAAACATCATTAGAAAATAAGTTCATCTTCACATCCAAGTATTAATTTCATAAACTTGAGTCTAATTCCTTTCTCATCGTTAAACACTAGATTCGGGACTAAGTATCCAACTTATAATCCTAGATTTCCAATCAAATCCACAACTATAACCATCGTCTCAACCATAAAAGGCTACAAGACTTCAACTAATTCAATCCTATACTATTTAAGACCCAAACTAATTTTGTTGTCTCTTTATCATCTTCAACAACTATCCACATTATCCAAATATATTTAGTACTTAAAATAAATTCCCGTAATAACAATTTCTTTCTACCACTAATTGCTCACAATATCTTCTCAACCAGAATTAATTCTTCGAATAAACTTATTGTCTAACACTTATTTCAAATCTTAATTTCTAACCTTCAAGGCACATCAACCATGATACTCTCTTTTATACAAGAACTGACCCAAGTACCTTACCCCAAAAATATCGTATTTATCATGAGTAAGAATATTGATCATTTCAGTTCCCTACTCGACTTAGGAACTTAAAACGACGAAGCTACAAACTTTCTACCCAATTTCTAAGCTCAATATCCAATGTGGACTCAACTAGACACGGCCAGTAACAACACCCTAACTTTTAGCAGTCCGATCAGAATCAAACTGCTCTGATACCAAATGAGACACCCCGCTGTGCCCCTTTGTGACATTTAAGTTTAAAACCACAATTATTAGTTCCTTAAGCGCGCGTTTAGCGTTAGAGATTTTCACAAATCATTTTCGAAATGTCCCCTTTAAAAATCGGAGATTTGTATGACGTCGGAAAACACCTGATAGACAGTTTTATAACTTCAAAATTTAATCCAACCATAAATGGTCTCTGGTCTTACATCAACTGCCAGGAGCGGAAGAATAAATACACAAACTTCAGTCATGATAAAGACTTAGGAGATAAATAGATACAGTAATCCCAAATTGGTTTTTCATGAACATACACAGTTTTCATTTATAACATAAAATATTCGCAAGATTATAATATATAAATACTCCAAATTTATCTATTACATTACCAAAACACTGTTGAGGGTATCCTCTCGGTAGGAGCCCTCACAGGCATAGACTTAAACAAAAATACTAAACAACTGAAAACATCTAAAACGTCTCACAAGACGCACTGGCCATATACTACCTGGACCCTAATCACCATGGGCCAAGACTCGAGCTCTGGCATCCGGCTCATAGGGAATCCCGTCCAATCCCTCATCATTAAGTTTGTCCACCAGGTCTTCTAGTACGATTTCATAATAAAACAAATACAACATGCATAGAGATGCAGGGGATAAGAAACAGTTCTATCATCAAAAGCGGAAAAGAGTCATAGTAAACTATACAATAATTATCACAGACACAACATCAATCAATCATCCATCTTCCATAAAATTCTTATATTCATCCTACCATCACTCCTACAACTAAAACTCGATACTGAACATGGCTATGGTTTCATCATCATAGTTATGGTTATCGGTCAATAGTCCAAGCGACACGTCCCATTCCCGGTGCACATCCTTAGTCATGGTGAGAATGCTCATGCAAAGCAATGACACTATAGCTGCACAATAAACCCGGTGCACACCCCGGATCGTGGGTGCTCATGCAAAGCAATGATACTATAGCTACACGATTATCCCGGTGCACACCTTCACCATGGTAAGAACGCTCACGCAAAGCGTGACACTACAGCTGCACGATGATCCCGGTGCACACCTCATCCACTCATAGAGGTGCTCATGCAAAGCAATGACACTCGTAGCTGCACAAGTTAAGTATACCCTTTGGACGGTCCCACAAGGACTTCGGGTCTTGTATGTGTCCCACATACGGTTATAGAAACAACACAACTTATGAACCTCGCATACTCCTATGGTCATAACCTAGTGCCTTAACCTCTCATCAAGACCTAAACACATGCTCGATGTCACAACACCTCTTTAACATATTTCATGCAGGTTAGGCACCTCTGGTAATCATTATGATCCTCACGCCCAAAACAACTCATCTCTTAGACCACATATATATCTTCGCTTAATCCACTAAGCATAAAGTAAATACCACACAGATCATGCATAACATCAAGTCAATAAAAGATATTTCAAAACATCAACATAGCACTAAATCAGTTCAACAAAGGTAATAAAACTCAAATCAACCATCAACATTATAAACATCAACCTAATATCGATCAACCTACAATCCCCGAATCACCATGGATGTTTTATAAAAGCAATTTAAAGCGATTCTGGTCTTGTCGATTATTCGACTTCTAGTAGGGTTTAGGTCGCCCTACATAATTACTACATAATTTACTACTTATCGATTCCGACGATAGGTTGATTCTTTCCCCCACCTTTTAATGCGTTCGGAGGTTTTTCTGGAACTTCACAGTCATGCAATCAGCTCCAATGAGTTCCCAAAAAGGGAATTCATACTTCTCCAAAGCAAGCAAGAACATGAAAAACATCCCAGAGAGACGATCCAAGCATTGAAACAACCAGACAAAATACTGAATTAATTTCTCAACAATCAAAATATAAATATAATTCAATAATATATTTAATTTCTCAAAAACTCGTTGATTTAAATCAAAAACAGATTTGGGGTTTTTAGGCTCAAGGTTAAAATTGAGAAAAATCAGTTTAACAAGAGATTGACAAAAAATTATTTAGGGAGACACTTAATCATGCTCCCAATTTCAGAAAACGCCAATTAATTTCAGATTTTGAGAATTAAAATCAAAACCTAGGGTTAGGGTTTCAAAATCAATTTGGGGGTTTTGAATCTGAGCAAAGGAAATGAGAAAACCACTTACCCAAGGAAGAGAAAGAACTTGAAGGTGGTGTTGTGGTGGCGGCGTCACGGCGGCTCCGGCGAGGTGGTAGTGGCGGTGGAACACTCCCCTACAACAACCATGACCCACAAAGTGAAGCTAAGCTTCATGGAAGGGGAGAAGAAGGTGACTGAACGAAAATAGGTGGAAACCACCATGAATGTCGGCCAAGCACACTTACCGCGGCGGAGGCGGTGGAGATAGATGCATGGACAGCAGCGGAACGTTCGTGGCGGAGAACAGCGACGCAAGGGACCAGGAGGTGCGCTGAGTCACATGGCCTTGTTCTCCACGTTGAGCGGCGGTCGAACGGCGCTCTGCGGTGGCGGCGTCGTGACTGAGTTGCGGTCGAGTGGGTTCGTGACGGTGGCGACGACATGGCGGAGGACGCGATCTGAACAAGCGAACTGGACGTGGTGGTTGTGCGGTTCCGGCAGATGGCGCAGCAGGTGGTGGTCGCGATCTGGTCCAAGGGTGAAGGAAGAAGGAGAACTTTGAAGGTCAAGGTGAAGAGAAAGCAGCAGCAGCAGAGAAAGAAAAGAGAAAGAAGAAAAAGAAGGAAAGAGAGAAAGGAGAAAAAGAAAGAAAGAGAAAAAGAGAAAAAGAAAGAAAGAGGAACAGAGAAAGAGCACGTGAGGGGAGGGGTTACGGGTAGAAATAGGAGAGATAATTTCTTATTTTCATACTAGTGGGTAAATAATGAGTGATAAATATTAAGCCTAAAATAAACATGTTTTTAGTTTTTGAATCTAAAAAATAAAGATTGATAAAGATATAATTTCGAAATTCAAATTAGAGTAAAGATTAATAGTTGAACTGATCAACTAAGAAAATACTCGGTCCAAAATTTAATCTCCGATTAAGGTCAAACCAGTTTATTTTCAACTCTAAAATTAAATTGAATGAAAATATGAAAATTCTTTTCTATTAAACATATTATTTAAAATATTTTTTTGTACTGGTAGTAATAGTGACAATAATGTAACTTATTGTCTAGTAAGCGTGCATTCACTGAAATAAGTCAGTGCTAACGCACCCAATAAAATAATTTGAAGAGAGTAATTTAATTACTCAAATTAAACCACATAACAAGATTAACATAAACATCCAAATAAAATAATTAATCATATGTGTAATTATATTTTAACCGGTTAAACAGCATAACTAAAAACGGGCTGTTACATTATGCATGATCTGCCTGGATTATTTCTATGCTTAGTTAACTTTAAGTGAGGATATGTGTTGTTCGGAGATAATTGTTTGGGTGAGAATGAATTGACTTACAGTTGCCTAGCCTAAACTAATTAGTTAAAGATGAGTGGTGACATAGAACATGTATTGAGGTTTTGGTGGAAGGTTAAGGCACTAGGTGGTTATTAATGTGGGTTGGTGAGGTTCGTGTATTGGTATTGTTGTTCACGATCGTGTGTTGGGAACATGCGAGGTTGGAGTATCCGATCATGGATACAGGATGTCACGGGTCAGTTCTATAACGGGAATGGGGAAAACTACCGTGATACCCTTATAGTTCTGGGTGAGTCGTCCCATATCCTAACGGGAATGAGGATACTTTTGTATTGTGCAGCTATTCCCTAACGGGAATGGGGGAATAGTATCATTCTTGGAATGAGCATTCTAACGAGAATGGGGGTGTGCACCGGTTTTTGGGGACGCGTCGCTTGGAGGATTGGTTAATATCCTAACAGGAATGAGGATACTTTTGTATTGTTCAGCTATTCCCTAACGGGAATGGGGGAATAATATCATTCTTGGAATGAGCATCCTAACGGGAATGGGGGTGTGCACCGGTTTTTGGGGATGCGTCGTTTGGATGACTGGCTAACTTCCTAATGGGAATGAGGATACTTTGGTATTGTGCAACTATTCTCTAACGGGAATGAGGGAATAGTGTCATCCTTTGAATAAGCATCATAACGGGAAAGAGTGTGTGTCATTCACTGGGTGAACATCCTAACGGGAATGAGGATGTGCACGGGGTGGAACACCTTAACGGGAATGGGGCTGGAACACCCTAACGGGAATGGATGTGTGCACTAGGTGGATGTGTGCCCCGATGCAAATGAGGGATGGTGGCAGGCGTGGTAGTGGCCACGTTAACGTAAAGACATGGTGACAAGATCAAAGAGGTTATGTTAAAATAAAATGTTAGATTGCATGAGAGTGAGGGTAGAGGATGTCAGGGTATGCTTGAGGATGATTTGTGATGTTAGGTGTTGATTGTCTGTGACAATTACTGTATTATATACTATGATTCTTTTCCGCTTTTTGATGATAGAAATGTTTCTTATCCCCTGTACACTTTCTGCATGTTGTATTTTGTTTTATTATGGAATCGTACTAGAAGACCTGGTGGACAAACTTAATGATGAGGGATTGGACGAGACTCCCTATGAGCCGGATGTCGGAGCTCGAGTCTTGAACCATGGTGATTAGGGTCAAGGTAGTATATGGCCAGTGCGTCTTGTGAGACGTTTTAGATGTTTTCAGTTGTTTAGTATTTTTGTATAAGTCTATGCCTGTGTGGGCTCCTACTGAGAGGATACCCTCAACAGTGTTTTGGTAATGTAATAGATACACATGGGGGTATTTATATATTATAACCTTGCGAATATTTTATGTCATTAATGAAAACTGTGTATGTGCATGACAAACCAATTTGGAATTACTGTATCTATTTATCTCCTAAGTCTTTACCACGACTGGAGTTTGTGTATTTATTTTTCCGTTCCTGGCAGTTGATGTAAGACCAGAGACCAATTATGGTTGGATAAAGTTTTGAAGTTATAAACTGTCTATCAGGTGTTTTCCGATGTCATACAAATCTCCGATTTTTAAAGGGGACATTTCGAAAATGAATTATGAAAATATCTAACGCTAAACATGCGATTAAGGAATTAATTAATAAGGTTTTAAGCTAATAAAACACCGGGGCACAACGGGGTGTCTCATATCCCACATCTCCTTTGCTGATTTGCAATTTGAAACCCTGAAAAACTCATCATGGCTTAAAGCAGATGTTATAATATTCTTAGAACGTGCATTAGATTGAACTCTTTTCCTATCATCCTCGTTCCATTCAGTTTTAGGCATATTTCTTGGAGCACCATTAGCATCTATAGTAAAGGGGACAAATGGTCCATTTTCTACTACATCCCATATGTCAACACCTGTTGCCTCAAGAAAGATTATCATCATTTCCTTCCAATAGATATACTCAGATCCATTGAAGGCAGGAGGGCATGCAAGGGAAGCCCCTTCATTTAAACAGTCATTGTAAGCCATACTCTTATAGCTGTTAAGTCAAACTTAAGAGTTTAGCTCTGATACCAATTGTTATTTTGACTTCAACGACTCAAGAGCAGGGTGGGGTGAGGGGGGGGGGGGGGGGGGGTGAATTGAGTTTTCTTTTAAAATATTTCCCTCTTAAAAAAATTTCACAAAACTTTTCAAATCAGATTTGCGGATTTATGGCCTCAGGATCTTTTACAAAATCAATGAAGGGCTTTTAAAAAATCTAGAATAGAAGGTGATGAGGATAAGAAAGATTAATTCAGAATTAATTCAAAATAAGTTCGGGTTCAAAACTCGATAATAATAGAATACAAAAACTGATTAATCCATAAAGATTAAGAATATGTTATGCAAGTTTCAGATACAAGCATTAACAATCAAGATCAAACTTGTAGGTTTCAGTTTCAGTATTAGTTCAGTTTCAGTTTCAGTAATCAAGAATGATTTTGATCAGCTCAGTTTTAAACACAGATAACACAGTCTTGATTACAATCGAACTCGGGTTTCAATATAGTTTATACAGATCAAGAACAGAAATTATATTGAACTTTAAACATCAAATCCACAGGTTCTTGATCATAAACAGAAAGTAAAGTAGTTTGAGTTTAGAGATACCAAACAACCAGATTTATCCTGGTTCAGTCATTAAGATTTTACATTCGGACGGACTAGTAGATGGTCTCCATATGCCACGTCACTGGACGGATCTTCTCATTAAGATCTTAGCAAGTCCAAAGACTTGTGTGGACGAGCGCTTCTGTCACTTTAGTGGACGAGCACTTCTGTCACTTTAGTGGACGAGCGCTTCTGTCACTTTAGTAGACGAGCGCTTGTATCACTTTAGTGGACCAGCACTTCTGTCACTTTAGTGGACGAATGCTTCTATCACTTTTAGTGGAAGAGCACTTGTATTACTTTAGTGGACGAGCACTTTTGTCACTTTAGTTTTGGACGAGCGTTTCTATTACTTTAGTGTTGGACGAGCGCTTGGATTCAAAAAATATTATTTCAAAAAATCATTTTCATTAACGAAAACTTATTCCTTTTAATGCAGGTTATGAAAAATGATTTTCTTCATGCATCTTTTTAGTTGAGCTATTTGTGAATAAGAGATGTCATCTCTTACAAATCATCTAAGACTTAAATCTAATTTTTCCGTTAAGCTTGGTCTTGATGATTCTTTGATCTCCATCTTTGCTCTTTGATTCCTCCAAGTTCTTTTGATTTCTTCAAGTTCTTCCTTGAATATTCTCCTTTAATTGCTCATTGAACTTGTTGATCACTGCTTGATACCTGTCTTTGCAATTTGATACTAAAACACGTGCATACACATTAAGTTGTATTTGTCATATATCAAAATCTGTAAGTCATTGAATCTAACATCATCTGCTTCAAGTGTGGCAAATATGGCCACATCAGCCGGAACTGCGAAGGAGGAAACTCAGAGCCACAAAGTGCTAGCAAGAGTCAGAAGCCTCAAGCCAACCGACTGAAGACCACGGGGAGAGTCTTTACTCTCAGTGGAGCCGAGGCCTCTGAATCTGAAGATTTGATCCAAGGTATGTGCCTCGTTAATGGAATTCAATTATCTGTATTGTTTGATTCAGGTGCAACTCACTCATTTGTATCACATGAATGTGTTAAGCGTCTTATATTGCTTGTGATCCTTCTTGAGTGTGATTTGATTGTTACCACACCCACGAATAAACCTGTTCTTACTGCTCAAGCATGCAAGAATATTCTTATTACCATAGATGGTAGAGATTTTATTATTGATCATGTATGCTTACTGGTCGCGCTATCGCGCATGCGCCAAAAAGCGAGCGGTTTGTAAAAATGTAGTTTAGGGAGAGACAACTCGGATATCGTCTCACAAGGACTCTTGGGTTGTTGTTATTAACACAAAATCAGTTTTGGGGAGGGGGGGGGGGGGGGTATTGGATCTGAAATAAAATAAATAAAGAAACAGAACAGAAATAGAGTAATCAAACAAAGCAGTTAAAATGACAAATAAGCTAAAGACGATTAACCTACTGTTCTCGGTTTCCCAACTATCATCGGTTCATGTAAATTCCAAGCCCTAAGCAGATTCTAATCCCCTTTCGGTTGTAGCAACAATTAACAAACGAAATCACTACTAAAGATATATGTTCCTATTCCCGAATTAAACAAACGGGGTTAAGCCCTCATGAACTAAACGAGCATGAACGAACACACGCGAATTAAACATATCAAACAAAACAAGAATCACAAAATCTCAAGTGTAATGGAAACCAATCGCAGTAGATTAATCAAGGAGACTAGTTCTCCATTACAAAGGAAAAACAAAGCATATCTAAACTAAAGAGAAAACAAAAGATCAAAAACCAAAAACTCCCGATTTCCGCTTCAAACAGAGCTAAATACGCTTTCCGATTCCACGAGCTCGCGAGGCGAGCACACCTTCGCGAGGCGAGCACACCTTCGCGAGGCGAATAATGCGAACAGTCTTCAGCTTTGGGTTCTCTCGCGAGGCGAGCTTATCATTCGCGAAGCGAGACTATTCAAATTCCAAACTGTAACGCCCGTGACCTTCAACATGGATAAGCCGTGCTGACTTCTGGTCTTCAGGGTTGGATTACTCGCAAGGCGAGTCATGTTTCGCGGGGCGAGACAGAAATGATTGCATTTTCTGCAGAATAACCACGCTCAGTTCGCGAGGCGAATGCCTTCTCGGGCGAAGAAGTCCGTAATTATTTCTTTTTATTACCTGCAAACACGGATTAACAAAGAAGTACTTTATTTGACTCTAAATCAGCTAAATTAACATAAAAATACTTTAACGACTAAGAATGCTGCTTAAAGACAATCAAGTCTAATTTGGGCGAAAAATGATATATAATTAGCACAAAACCACGGTCATACTAGCCCTAAAACTAGATGAGCCAAAGCGGCTGATCAAAATACCCCAAACTTAAACTTTGCTTGTCCCCAAGTAAACTACAACTCAAAAACTTAAAAATACTCAAGACATGGCAAGCTTAAAAGATTTAATCAACTTTGCACAAATTCAAGTAATTTCATCAAAACAGTTTTCCTTAATGTTCCCCCTATCAAACAAAGTAATCCCCATATGCATTTACTCTAAACAATTGAGAATTTTATCATTCAAGCAATCATTAATCTAAGCAAGGGATCCAAGTTACACACAAAAGGAAGATCACCAAATTCAAATAACCGCCTTCCTCACAAGGGAGTTTAGTGTTTCACTCATTCGCTCAGTTTGTCAGGTTAACAACATTTCACTCAATTTCACTTTTAAGAGCACTTCCCATAAATTTGATTTTCATCTCAAAATGGTTCCCACAGAAAACATGCATGCAACATCAAAAGGTCTTTTATGGGTTGTAATGGGGCCTTGCTAAGGGTAGGATATACAAGGGTACTAGGCTGAAGACCCTAGGAACTAAGAGAGCATGCAACACTTCAAAACATTGAAATTCCACTCAAGTTCCTTTTCTCATTCTTCTTTTTACTTTGGGTGACTACAACCTCTTTCCTTTCAATATCCTTTTTGAAATTTTTGTACTTTATTTTTTTTTTCCTTGCCTTTGGCTCCAACCTTGTTATTATTTTTTTTTTCTTTTTCTCAATCCAGAATGACATGTCACATCCTTGTAGCCACCCCAAACTTAGTTTCTTGCAAACCTTCTCTTGCTAAGATTCCATGCTCTCCTAATCCTAAGATCGGGTTAACATGGTTTTTCCAGATTTTAGGCTCATAACATCAGGTCATCAAGAATTAACAGCTAATCGAGCTCAATGGGGCTAACTAGGAAACATGCATTAGGGATTGGTTATTTTTTAGGCTAAGTAGTTATTTACAAAGAAAATGCCTAAATCATCTGAAGCAAACACATAAGCATGCAAACCATAAAGAGATTCAAGCAAATTCGGGAAAGTGCAACTTAAAAGTGATTTCACACAGTCAAAAACATGTTGGAGGCTCAAATCCTCACCTGGACATTTTTGCAAATTGTTTGACCGAGATTCTATCCCTAGTGTGTGCTTCCTATCACCCCAAACTTATCATAAATCATGCAATCATAACAAAATATCTCAAAGTTCAGTTTTTCAGTTTTTTTTTTCAAATGGGGATAAATTTTCAATTTTCAAATCCTAGGGGGAAAACAGTTAACACATAACATGCAATCAATCTATGCAAATTCAATTAAAATCCAACAAACTTGCCAACACAAGACTCAACACACATACTCCTGATCTTCTCAAATTATTCAAGAGCTAAAAGAAAACAAAGCAGAGCAAAGACTAACAAGAAAATAAAAGTAAACTAAAGAGAAAGGGTTTAAGAAAACTCGTTGGGGCGGTTCCACCAGGATCCCACTGTCTGTGATACAGTGGCCACGGAATGCCCAAAGTGCAGTATGATCTTCCCGGACCCCATGGCCTGCAGCATAAGTATGAGAGTGGGCGCCTGATAATCATGGTAACTCCACCAAGTGCGGCAGCCTTCTCACTCCCTTTTGGGTCAAGATTGACCTCTTTCTCAACAAAGTCCTCCCAATAAAATCGGGGTTCAACCTCTTGGACTGGCCACAGTGCAAAATCCAGAGGCTTGAACTCCATCACCGGTTGTTCCACAGGGGAAGGTGACAAACAGGTAGCTAGGATCTCTGGTGTTGCTTCAACTTCTGCATGATCTTCATTCACTGCGCTAACACATCCATCACCTGTTAAACCTGCAGAAATCTCAGCACACACCACACAAAGGTTAGTGTTGGTATAATCAGTACATATAGTACAATAAACTGAATCATTAAAGGTCTGAATGTCTGGAAATTCAGCACACAGTTCATCCATCCCATGACTTTCAACACATGCATCTAATTCCAAAGGTTCTTCATTATCCTCAAGCATGGTAAAGAAGATATCCTCCTGATCCTCACTTTCTATGTTTCCTGGCCGAATATGGCCCTCAACCTCATATGTCTCATGTTCCATATGGATGTTTTGCTCTTCATACCTTTCAAAACATGCTACACACGAAGCAAATTCATTACTATCAACACATGCAGTATAATAGATAGAATCAGGGGAGGTATGAATATCTGAAGTTTCAACACACAGTTCATCAACCATAGTGTTATTATCAAAATTATCTTCTGGGGAAGTATTGTCAAGAATAACTACTTGAGAAGCTGTATGTTCTTCAAGGGAATGTGGAGTTTGCAGTGCAGCTGAGATGGAGACAATTTGATCAATTTGAGCGGCAAACTCCTGAAAATTAGCTTCTCTCCTCTGTTGGCTTTGTTCCAATTGAATGTCCATCTTCTGAAATTCAGCTTCTATCCTCTGTTGGGATTCAAGATTACTTGCCTCCATCCTCTGTTGGAATTCGATATTTTGTTCTGCCATCCGTTGATTGTTCTCGGCCATTTGTTGTATCATTTCTTCCAGACTGAGTTGGCATATTGTGAGGTCAGGCTGATATTGCTGGCTTACTGCCGTTTGATGCACTAAAGAGGCAATCTCATCCAAGCTGCTACGTTCTCCTCCATGTTGGCTATGATAGAAAGGTTGCTCCTCATTCACTCCAATCATGTCAAAACCACTGCTAAACTCATAACTTCCATCAAAGTTAGGATAATATATGCACGGTGGTGGCTTATAATCAACATTAGGTAGATAACCACACATGTAATTATCCATGGCAGTACTAAAATTCATAACCAGACAAAACAGCCAAAACTAATTCAGCAATACAAAAGTTTTTTTTTTGTCAATAACAACAAGAGTCCCCGGCAACGGTACCAATTTTTTGTCGTGTTGTCGCGCACGCGCCAAAAAGCGAGCGGATTGTAAAAATGTAGTTTCGGGAGCGACAACTCGGATATCGTCTCACAAGGACTCTTGGGTTGTTGTTATTAACACAAAATCAGTTTTTTTTGGGGGGGGGGGGGGGGGGTTGGATCTGAAATAAAATAAATAAAGAAACAGAACAGAAACAGAGTAATCAAACAAAGCAGTTAAAATGACAAATAAGCTAAAGACGATTAACCTACTATTCTCGGTTTCCCAACTATCATCGGTTCATGTAAATTCCAAGACCTAAGCAGATTCTAATCCCCTTTCGGTTGTAGCAACAATTAACAAACGAAATCACTACTACAGATATATGTTCCTATTCCCAAATTAAACAAACGGGGTTAAGCCCTCATGAACTAAACGAACATGAACGAACACACGCGAATTAAACAAACGCGATTCAATATAGGAACATAACATCACCGAAATAAATCAACACAACACTATACACTCCTGAATTAAACAAACAGAAATATATGGCATGGTATTGAAAAGAGAATAGCAAACAAAATAGGAATCACAAAACCTCAAGTGTAATGGAAACCAATCGCAGTAGATTAATCAAGGAGACTAGTTCTCCATTACAAAGGAAAAACAAAGCATATCTAAACTAAAGAGAAAAAAAAAGATCAAAAACCAAAAACTCCCAGTTCTGCCTTCAAACAAAGCTTAAATACAGTTTCTGAATTCCACGAGCTCGCGAGGCGAGCACACCTTCGCGAGGCGAATAATGCGAACAGTCTTCAGCTTTTGGTTCTCTCATGAGGCGAGCTTATCATTCGCGAGGCGAGACTCTTCAAATTCCAAACTGTAACGCCCGTGACCTTCAACATGGATAAGTCGTGCTGACTTCTGGTCTTCAGGGTTGGATTACTCACGAGGCGAGTCATGTTTCGCGGGGCGAGACAGAAAGGATTGCATTTTTTGGAACAGTCATGCTTCTGGTTCGCGAGCCGAATGCCTTCTCGCGGGGCGAAGAAGTCCAGAATTATTTCTTTTTATTACCTGCAAACACGGATTAACAGTAAGTACTTTATTTGACTCTAAATCAGCTAAATTAACATAAAAATACTTTAACGACTCAGAATGCTGCTTAAAGACAATCAAGTCTAATTTGGGCGAAAATGATATATAATTAGCACAAAACCACGGTCATACTAGCCATAAAACTAGATGAGCCAGCGGCTGATCACTGACACGGACTCGGCAAGTGTATCGGTTCGTTGCAAGTAATAAAACGGTAAGGCCGGTTATCGTCCTCAGGGATCATGGACAATTACCACTTCGCAAATTAGACTACTATCTAGGCGATCAACTTTTGGAGTGAAGGTAGCTCTATCATCTAACAAGCAAACAAGAATAAAATATTTTTTTGTTCTTTTTGGAATTTTTATCAAACAGTTAGAATGCAGACAGAAATGTGAATAACAATTAGGTAGAATTGTTAGGGTTAGACTAAGCTAATCCTCCCTTGATTGTTATGAAATGATAACTAACACAGTTCCTACTTCGCTTATGACAATCGAATCTTTTCTAATATACTCAAACCCTAATGTCTTAGGTGGAATGAGCCTAAAATCCCAAATTAAACCCTAATGTCTTAGGTGGATTAATCATAGAAATTGCATTAAGAATAAAGATTCATAAGATTGCAAGCAGCCAACACCTATGTCTAGATTCTTGGACTACTTGGCATATGATTCATGAGCATGCTTTAACATCAACCTTTCAATTGTCTATCAAAGCAACTAATCATTCCTAAGATGATCAAGCCTAGGAAAGCATTAAGCATAGAATCATACACTCATAAAGAAGAAGGAAACTGTATTATAATCAAGTCATTTTACAACCAAGTTCAGATAAGCAATAATCTAACCCCAACAAAGGGGAGTTTAGCTACACATAATTGAAGAGAAAACAAAAGAAAGAGTTACAGAGATGAACAAAGGAGAGAACTCCATAGAATGTTGCACAGCAGCCACAAAGCAGTGAGAGGATCTGTTTTTTAGGGTTTTCCGGATCTCTCTTACCTTACGCTCAGAGGTTCTTTTATAACTCGTGGCCGGTCACGACCGTGACAGCCATCACGGCCAGGCCGTGACGGGTTCTGTCTCTTGCAGTTCTGGCAAAATTACTCTCTCGCGAGGAGAGCCTTTCTTCGCGACGCGAGCCAACTTTTTCATGCCCGTGATCTCCATCACGGCCAAGCCGTGATGGATTCTGACTTGTGGAGGTTTCTGGGTCACGGCCGTGATGTACATCACGGCTAGGCCGTGATCGATTCTGACTTTTGGTGGTTTTGGCACAATCAGTCTCTCGCGTGGCAAGCTAACATTCGCATCGCGAGCCATTTTTTCACGCCCATGATCTCCATCACGGCCAAGCCGTGATCGATTCTGACTTTTGGTGTTTTGGGTCACGGCCATGATAGCCATCACGGCCAGGCCGTGACAGCTTCTGACTTTTGGCCCCCTTTTTCTTCAGTTTTCAGGCCTTCTCTTCATATCAGCTTCCTCATGGCTAAATCTTGGGCATTTAATCATAAATCCCTGCAAAACAACACACAATACCACCTTATCCGTTCCAAAGGAAAAACTAAATAAAATCCAACTAAAATGGCCTAACTAAATGCAAATGCATGCAGAAATGTACATGGAAAATGAGGTTAAATCACACTCATCAATCACTTACCCCTAAAGGACCTTGATGTTATTCTTGGCATGGACTTGTTATCAACCAACCATGTCCTTTTAAATTGTTTTGATAAAACCATAGTTTTTGGAACTCCTGTGGAGTCTAAGGATCCTAGGTTTCTCTCTGCCAACCAAGTTAAGGCTTCAATGAAAGAAGAAACCCAAGTGTACATGATGCTATCTTCCCTGGAAGTAGAGAGCCCTCCTGATGTTGAAAGCGTGCCTGTTGTTCGAGAATTTCCTGAAGTGTTCTCTGGGGATGTTTACGAACTACCCCCAGAAAGGGATGTGGAGTTTACCATAGATTTAGTGTTTGGCCCAGTGCCTATATCTATAGCACCCTATAGGATGTCTCCTCTAGAGCTAGCTAAGTTGAAGAAACAGATAGAGAATGGAGAACCTGATGCAGAAGCAGTTTATTAGGTCTAGCGTATCCCCATGAGGAGCACCAGTGTTGTTGGTGAAGAAGAATGATGGAAGTATGAGGTTGTGTGGTCGACTATTGACAACTCAACAAAGTGACCGTTAAGAATCGGTATCCCCTCCCTAGGATTGATGAACTTATGGACCAGCTGATAGGAGCTTGTGGCTTCTCGAAGATAGATTTAAGGTCAGGGTACCATCAAAACTAGGGTTAAGTCTGAGGACATCCCGAAGACAGCGTTTAGGACGCGTTATGGTCATTATAAGTATATGGTTATGCCCTTCGGTGTGACCAATGCTCCTGCTGTGTTCATGGATTACATGAATAAGACCTTTCACCCTTACTTGGATAAGTTTGTGGTGGTGTTCATAAATGACATCTTAGTGTACTCCAAGACCAAGGAGGAACATGAAGAACACTTGAGGGTTGTCTTGCAGACTCTTAAGGAGAAGCAGTTGTATGCTAAGTTGTCTAAGTACGAGTTTTGGTTAGAGGATGTGAGTTTCTTAGGTCACGTCATCTCTAAAGGCGGGATAGCCGTGCATCCGGCTAAGGTAGAGACGGTGCTCCACTGGGAAGTGCCAAAGTCAGTGACCGAGATTAGAAGTTTCTTGGGCTTAGTAGGGTACTATAGGAGGTTCACATAAGGTTTTTCTAAGATAGCCTTACCCCTAACCCATCTCACCAAGAAATGACAGCTCTTTGTGTGGGACTCTAAGTATGAGGAGAGTTTCCAAACCTTGAAGGATAGGTTGACATCAGCACCAGTTCTAGTTTTACCTGATCCTAGTAGACCTTTCGTAGTGTACTGTGATGCATCAAAGCAAGGTTTAGGTGGAGTATTGATGCAAGATGGTAAGGTAGTGGCCTATGCTTCTAGGCAGTTGAAAACCCATTAGAAGAACTACCCTACCCATGACCTAGAGTTAGGAGCCGTTGTGTTCACCTTAAAGATTTGGAGGCATTACCTTTATGGAGCTAAGTTTGAGGTTTTTAGTGATCATAAGAGTTTGAAATATTTGTTTCATCAGAAAGAACTCAATATGAGGCAACATAGGTGGATGGAGTTTCTTAAGGATTACGAGTTTGATCTAACCTACCACCCAGGAAAAGCCAATGTAGTGGTCGATGCCTTAAGTAGAAAAACCTTGCACGTCTCCGCTTTGATGGTTAGGGAGATGGATTTGATCGAGGAATTTAGAGACCTAGGTTTAGCTTGGGAAGTTACCCCTAAGAGCATTAGGCTTGGAACCTTGAAGGTTACCAAGAGTTTGATGGATCAAGTTAGAGAAGGCCAGAAGATAGACTAGTTTATCTTAGAACAGAGAGAGTTGCTTGCTCAGGGTAGAGACCTTAGTTTTAAGGAAGGAAGTGATGGAGGCTTGAGGTTCAAGGATAAAGTTTATATACCATATGTCCCTGAGCTTAGGAAGTTGATCCTCAAAGAAGGACATATGAGTGGTCTGAGTGTGCACCTAGGTGCCACCAAGATGTACCAGGATCTTAAGCACATGCTTTGGTGACCTAGGATGAAAAAGGATGTAGCTGAGTTCGTTTACGGGTGCTAAGTGTGTCAAAAGGCTAAGATAGAACACCAAAAGCCATCAGGAAAGTTGCAACCTTTAAGTATCCCAGAATGGAAATGGGAAAGTATCTCCATGGATTTTGTGTCTGAACTCCCTAGGACTCCAGCTGGTTTTGAAGCGATCTGGGTTGTTGTGAATAGATTGACTAAGTCTGCCCACTTCATTCCTATGAACATGGAATATCCTTTGGAAAAGTTGACCAGGTTGTACATCAAAGAGATAGTTAGGTTACATGGTATAACTTCTAGCATAGTATCAAATAGAGACCTGAGGTTTACCTCCAGGTTCTGGAATAGTTTGCATGAGGCGGTAGGGACCAAGCTTAGGCTAAGTTCAGCCTATCACCCACAGACTGATGGGAAGTCTGAGAGGACCATCCGGTCCTTAGAGGACTTGTTCAGAGCGTGTGTGCTAGAACAGTCTGGTAGTTGGGACAAGTTTTTGCACTTAATAGAGTCCACCTACAACAATAGCTTCTATTCCAGTATTGGGATGGCTCCTTATGAGGCTCTTTATGGGAGGAGATGTAGGACACCCTTGTGTTGGAGTGAACCTGGTGATAATGTGGTGCTAGAACCTGAGATAGTGCAAGAAACCACATAAAAGGTGAGGATGATTCGGGAAAAGATGAAAGTGGCACCGAGTAGGCAAAAGAACTACCATGACAAAAGAAGGAAGGTGCTCGAATTCCAGGAAGGCGATCATGTATTCTTGAGAGTTGCTCCAACAATTGGGATTGGTAGAGTGATGAAAGCGAAGAAACTTACTCCCAAATTCATCGACCCTTACCAAATTCTTAAAAGAGTCGGTGAAGTTGCTTACCAAATAGCCTTGCCACCATTCTTGTCCAAACTTCATAATGTTCTCCATGTGTCACAACTTAGAAAATGCATTCATGATCCGAACCATGTGATAGTACCCGACACGATTCAGTTAAAAGAAAACCTGACATTCGAGGTACAACCCCTTCGAGATGAAGATCGGAGGGTGAAGCAGCTGGAGGCAAAGAGATTTCTTTGGTTAAAGTCATTTGGAGTAGGGTAACTGAGGAGAGTGCTACATGGGAGCTTGAGAGCAAGATGATGAAAGCATACCCGCATCTCTTTGTTCGAGGTAAGTAGAAATTTTGAAGATGAAATTTTTATAAGGGGGTGGAATTGTAACACCCCATTTTTTTTATATAGACACTTTTTTGTATGCCTTGTTTGCTTTAGAGTTTTTGTTGAAGTGCTAAGTGGGATTTCTAGCCTTAAAATCCCTTTTTGGTACATGAGCACGGCCGTGCTCATATGTCAGCACACCCGTGTTTGATGCACGTGTCTTGTGGCTAGGGGTGTTCACTTCCAAACCGATCCAAAAAAACCACATAGCCGAACCGAAATAACTGAAAACCGATGTGAATCAAATTTAATTGGTTTTTTTTGGACTGAAAATATGGAGAACCGATCGGTTCGGTTCGGTTGAAGGTTCAGAAACCGAACGGAGTCAAACCAAAATTATACATATACATATGCACAAGGTTTTTAAAACCGGACCGATCATTGAACCGGTGAAGGCACCGGTTCAAGGTTCAATGATCTGACCGAGGTTTAACTGTGATTGAACCGATATTAATTAAATAATTTTTTAAATTTTTTAAATATAATTTATAACAATATTAAGAGAAAATAATATAATATTCTAAATTTTATCTTATTAAAAAGTTAAATATAACTTAAAAAGATCATAAAAGAAATTCTGCACTCATGCTATACGTTTATCATAGACTTTCCATCTACTTTTATTTATTTAATATGTCCAAATTTCAAGGTGCTGCTGTTAGACGAATCTGGGCAAGTATACCCAGTCGTGCAAGTAATACGGTGGTAAGACCGGTTTATCGTATCCACAGGGATTGGATGTCAACTACCAATTCGCAAACTCGGCAACTATCTAGAATAAACTATTAATCAAGAGAAAGTAAAACAAACAAAAGAAAAGAAATAAAATCCTTTTGTCTTTTTGGGGACTTTTGACAAACACTTGGGGTGCAGAAAGGATATGTTGGGACTAGACTTCACCAAACCTCTTTCTCATGTACTATCAGGACTAGATACCTCCCATTCATGCTTCAGATATTAAAATCAATCCACTAAACTACTCAAGCCCCGATCTCTCGGATGGCAAGAGCGTAATTCCACTAATAGACCCTAATCTCTTAGGTGGCCTAGCTTAATGAAATTGCATTAGGATTAGGGATTACGCGATTACTAGCACACCAAGCTCCATCTCTAGATGCAAGGGTTACTAGGTGATTAATTCCAATTCCGGTTCTAATATGAACGTCTCCATTACATACTAAAACACAAATCGAGTCATGGGGGTGCTAGCCACAACAAGCATTAAGCACAGAAAAATAACCACTAATATGAAGACATGAACATAGAATAATCAGTCAAGATAAATACATAATAATAAGTCTGGCTACATCTAATCCCAACAACAGGGATTTAACTACTCATAAACAGAGAATACAAAGAGAAAGAGAGAAGGGATGAAGCAAACTCTATAGGAGGATCCTCCAATCTTCTTTCAGTCCCAGAGCAAGGAAAACATCCCCCTTCAGGGTTGAAAACCTCTTACAGCCGCAGCCCCCAAGTATGCCTCCAATCCTCCAAGAGACTCCTCAATTCTGCCCTAAAACAGCAACTTATACCAATCAGTTCTGCGCTCACTCGCGAGGCGAAAGCTAAAAATCTGCTGTTTCACATTCTTGAACTCTCGCGAGGCGAGCCACTACTCGCGACGGGAGGCCATAAATTTCTTCTCCAATATGCCTGTGAGGAGCATCAGGGGCTGGGCGTGATGGCTTCTGGTTTCCAGACTCGCGAGGCGAGACAAGGTTCGCGAGGCGAACCAGAAGACTTGTAGTTTCTGGAACAGTCAGCTTTCGGGTCGCGAGGCGAATCCGGTTTGCGGGCGAATCTCCAGAGTTCTGCTTGGCTCAATTTCTTCTCTTTTCAAGCTCCAAAATCATCCAAGCTTCATTATAGCCAAATATGCACAGTTTTCCTTCAATTTCTGCAAAACAACACACAGAAACCACTTCACCCGTTCCAAGGGAAAATCTAATAAAAATCAAACTAAGAATGCCTAATCAATATGAAAAATGCATGCAAAAGTATATAGAAAATATCATGTAAAATCACACTATCAGCTGCTCATCCATCTTGGCACGTCAAACCACAAGTTTTATCACAATTTTTTATATTTAAATAAAAAGTATTATTATCTTTAAATTTTTTATCATATCAAAGCTTCTCGTACAAGTTACTGTACAAGCTTCTCTTACAAGCACACTTCTCAAACTTCAACTTCATAACTTCTTGCATCCATCGTTTCAGTCTCTCCAACTCCAAGCTTCTTACACATTTTTGCTTCAGAGTTTAGATACACATCCATATTTCTTTCTACTGTCACCATCTCTTTGATCATTATGCTTCTCACCAAGGTAAGCATCTCTGGTCAAGGAAGCATCTCTGGCAACTGGTCGTCGCCGTTTGCCGGAGAAGGAGAGGAAGAAGAAACAAACCGGCCAAACCGAGTGAATCGCCGGTTTTCACCGGTTTTCACAGTTCAGCACCGGTTCTACCCATTTTCGTCTGGTTCCAGATATGGACGTTTTGTGACTATTCCGGACCGGACAAGGCATCGGGTCCTGGTCCGATTTTGAAAACCTTGCATTTGTGTTTTAATCAGTCCCTGTCATTTTATTGATGTGCCTGTTGTTTCACACTTTCCTCGGTTCAGTTACTCACTTACTCTCATTTGACCCATAAGCCCAACTCAATTCAAACATCAAAGTCTCCCTCCCCTCTAGCCGGTGCTTGTTTCCCTGTCACCGCCACTTGCATCCCTTCGACGCCGCCAGTTCGCCTTCCAGTCTCGTCACCTTAGCTCGCGCTCCTTCTCACTGTTTGGTGCTCACAACCCCTTCCTTATTCATTGTCCCTTCAGTTCACCGCCGCCCCGCGCTCTTTCTCGCTGGTCGCCGGCCGTCATCGCTTCTGTTAGTGACAAGTGAGTACAAAGCCTTTCAAGTTGTACTCATTTTGTCTTGTTTTGAATTTTAATTTTATGTTGCTAGTTGGAACCATTAAACGAGATTGTAGTGGTGCTATTTAGTGGCAATGTCTGTGTGTGTGTGTTTTGTTCTATATTTCAAATTTCTGAGTTTGTTTCCTCATGTGTTAATGCAGATATGGTACATTGGTTCATTTGATTCACTCATTGTGTCTGTTTTAACAGTAACAGTCATCACCATGGAAGTAATCACTTTACCCTATCACAGTTTGTCTGCTCGGCATGGCCAGATTGTTTAAATTTTGAGAAAGTTTACATATTACGGCGTGGTCAGATGCCGATTAAGTCTTACTTGGGACCTGATTTCAGGTTTCACTTCTATTTTCACCTCTGCCCCTCATAACAAGCCTGCCTGACCTTTGCAATTTTGTTCATTGATTCATTTGCCAAAAACTGCATATTTATATTTTAACTATGCAAATATGAATTTAATAATAAAAAGTTGAGTCAAAGCCCCAACTGTCTTGAAGTTGTTCGGTTCCTCAATTTTTTCAATTTTTGATTTCAGGAACCTGAATGCTAAGATTCAGGAGAACTTTCGTGAGTACTTGGATGCAAGGGGAGTAAATAATGAACTCTCTGCTTTCTTACATGAATATATGATGAACAAGGATAGAATTGAACTCATACGGTGGATGGTTAGTCTCAAGAATTTTATGGAAACGTAGACTGGTAAGGTTGGCAACTAAGAATTGATGTAAACACTAAGTTTTACTTTTGTAGGAATTCTTTTTATTAGTAATATTTTGAATCAATTTCTCTATTTGATGCAAATACACCTTAAGAATTTGAGTAATAGGAATCAAGGGGAGTAAATAATGAATTCTCTGTTTTCTTATTTGATTATATGATGAACAAAGATAGAATCATAGAATTGAACATCTATGGTTGTTGGATTTAGCATGGCTTTTAAGCCACTGTTTGGTGTTTGCAATATGCTGATATTATGTCATTAAGTGATGGCTTTTAAGCCACTGTTTGGTCTTTGCATGGCTATTCATTATGCTGATATTTTGAGACATGGCAGAAATACTTTTTAAAGTCCTGATGCGTGTATTTTTAGAAATATAATTAAAGGCAAGTGCACCTCGTCGCAATCAAGTAATACGGTTGTGAGACCGGTTATCGTATCCACAGGGATTGGATGTCAATTACCAATTCGCAAATTCAACAACTATCTAGACTTAACTAAAGTATGAGAGATTAAACAGAAAATAAAGAAATAAGATATTTTTGTCTTTTTGGAATTATGTCAAACACTTGGTATGCAAACAGGGATGTGGCTAGAATTGTCAGGGTTAGACTACACTAATCCTCCCTTAGTTGCAATGAAATGGCTTCTAACACAAGTCCTAATTCAATTATGCCAATCAAGCCTTTTCCAAAATACTCAAGCCTAATGTCTTAGGTGCATTGAGCCTAAAACCCCAAATTAAACCCTAATGTCTTAGGTGGAATAACCTGAGATTTTGCATTAAGTTAAGACTTATAAGATTGCAAGCAGCCAACACCTATGTCTAGATTTTTGACCTACTTGGCATATGATTCATGAGCATGCCTTAACACCAACCTTTCAGTCATCTATTAAAGCAACCTATCATTCCTATGGGTAGCTAATCCAAGGAAAGCATTAAACACAGAATCACATACTCATAACGAAATAGAAACTTGTATTAAAACAACCGCATCACAATACAACTAAGTTCAGAAAAGTTACATCTAACCCCAACAATGGGGGATTTAACTACTCATGATAAGGAAATACAAAAAGGAAAAAGAGAAGGGATGAAGAACACTCATAGACAAGCTTCCTCCAATCTTCTCTCCATCCAAGAGCAGAGAAAACGCCCCCCTTTTTGGGTAGAAACCCTCTCCAGCCGCCAGCCTCAGCCTGCCCCCAAGTACAGATCCCTAATTCTGTTCAGTGCAGGTTTATTTATAGGTCCGTCGCCCGTCACGGCCGTGATGGCCATCACGGCCAGGCCGTGACGCTTTCTGTCCAAGGCGTGTCTTCAAGTTTTTAACTCTCGCGAGGCGAGAGAAGTGTTCGCGACGCGAGCCCTCATTTTCTGGTTGGTCACGGCCGTGATGTCTGTCACGGCTAGGCCGTGACAGTCTCTGACTTTTGCCTTCTTCCCTGCTTGATCACGGCCGTGATGGTCATCACGGCCAGGCCGTGATAGGCTCTGTTTGGCTATATTCTTCACTTTTCTAGCTCTTTTTCATCCAAGCTCCACCAAGGCTGATTTCTGGGCATTTTTCCACTGAATCCTGCAAAACAACACACAGAAACCACCTCATCCGTTCCAAAGGAAAAACTATACAAAATCAACACTAAATTGGCCTAACTATATGCAAATGCATGCAGAAATGTACATGGAAAATGAGGTGAAATCACACTCATCAAATCACCCCAAGCTTAAGACTTTGCTTGTCCTCAAGCAAAAACTAAGGCCAGAAGAGATAAACAGTCAAAGCATGGATAGTGAACCAAGAACCCGAGTAAATGATCCAAGCAATAGGCAATTCAAACAATTCAGCAAGAGACAATCAATTCAAGTCCAATTAGGGGCTTAAGTTTCCTAGACTCACATTCTCACTGATTCGGGCACTCTTGCTCACTTGAAGCTCACCCAAAGCGTGTTTACTTAATTTGGCTCTCTTTCTTGCCTCACTCACTCAAGTGTTCAAGTATATATACAATTCGCTCTATTTTCCGCAAGGAATGATTCCTACCATATGCTTGACTATCAACCAAATCTCCACTTTATTTATGAAAACACTTAAGAATTAAGAGGTCTTTATTTGGTTGTAACGTGGCCATGGGATTAATCTTTAGGTGGGGATAACAAGAAAGGGATATCTCAAAAGGCTAAACCAAGTATCAAACATTTCAACACAAGAAACCTTCTAAAATACCTTCTTGGGTTTTCAATACATTTTTCCACCCTTCTTTTCTTTCTTTTTCTTTTTATTATTTTTCACTTCTTTTTGTCATCCCCTTCTCTACTTTATTATTCTCTTTCTTTCTTTTTTTTTTCTTTTTTTTTTTCTATTTGGAGAAGGGGAAATTTTTCA
Organism: Sophora flavescens; assembly: GCA_030762895.1. Lineage (NCBI taxonomy): Eukaryota > Viridiplantae > Streptophyta > Magnoliopsida > Fabales > Fabaceae > Sophora > Sophora flavescens. The sequence goes on from CM061065.1 coordinate 56,115,184, forward strand.
AATCAAGATTTTTTTTTTTTTTCTGATTCTTTTCCCAAACTTTCAACTACCTTTTTCACCCTTTTTGTGATACTTTAGAAGGTCCCTTATCAAGTATATGTATCCAAATTTTTCAGGGAACCAAGAAAAGCATTTCAATCATTCAGGCTCAAAATTGGGCAACTAAGGGTAGCATTTACACATTCAAAGCTCAGAAGGCCAGAAAAATACCTATTGCCTCAATCATTTTCAAAAATGTTTCCAAAAAATTTTTAAGCTTTAAAATGGTTTCAAGTCAAGTTCTAGAGAAAACAACCAAGAGGAGCAACACTCAACACAAAGAATGGGGGCAGATTTAGTGAGTACCCCCTAATGGCTCAAAAGCTCACATTTATCAGTTCAAGAACCAGTGAAAAAAAACACAAGTCTATAGAAACATATGCTAATCATCAACTATCCAAGATCATCTCAAGCATATTCATTTGCAGCCATATCACAAGAATAAACAGAATTGGGTTCAAGAATTCACTATCACAAAAAAAAAATTTGGCACTTAGCTCTTACAATCAGATGCTCAATTTAAGCAGGGGTAACCGAATCATGCGATCATGCAACTTAAGCCTATATGAATGCAATATTCACAATGCAAGCAAAAAGATTACCCCTACCCCAAGCTTAAAGATTTACATTGTCCCCAATGTAAACAATCAAGTTGGAGAGGGGAAAGATAAATTAAATAAAACAAAAGAAAAATGGAACGGCTTACCGAGACGGTAGCGGGTGTTGGCTCACATACTTTTTGGCTTTGTTTCTCCCTGCTCTTTTTTCTCCTTCCTTTATTCAAAATCTGAAGACACTTAACAGAAATTATTAATAAACCTCTTGAGCTTCTCAAATTATTCAAGAGGTTGAAAATCAAAAACAAAAAGTAACTAACGAGAAGGGTTAAGAAAAGTTGGGTTGCCTCCCAATAAGCGCTTCTTTAACGTCACTAGCTTGACTTATTAAGAAGCATCCACCTGGATCCCATAACCTGTGGTATAAGGACCAAGGGATGCTAACCATGTGAGATCCTTCACCTGGATCCCACGGTTTGCAGCAAAAATGTGGAAGTGAGCGCTCGAAATTCATGCTGACTTCTTCAACTGGGAAGCGCTTTTCAATTCCTCTCGGGTCAAAGATGACCCCTTTATCCATAAAATCTTCCCAATAAAAATGGGGTTCAACCTCAGGCAGAGGCATGAACTCCATTGTTGACTGCTTTAAAATGTGAGGTGGCAAACAATTCGAGAGGATCATTGGTGCTGTTACGCCTGTACAATCTCCACTCTCAGCATTGCCAAATTCATCACCTTCCAAATATGCAGAAATCTCCGCACAAACCACACAAGTGTTTCTCCCATCACATTCCACACATGCATAGGGGCTAATAGCATCATTTAATTTCACAAGTTCTTCATCATCCCCGAGCATGGTGACATAGATGTCCTCCAATTGCCTCTTCCTTTCAGGCTCCTTAGTCAAGGGTTCAATGGGGAATGGTGCAACTATGTTCTCCAAAACAGGGTCTTCACTTCTTGACTCGGTTGCTCCCACTTCTTCTTCTTCCTCCTCATCCATCATTGCATCATCTTCATCATCATCCATCAAGTCCTCATTTGGCATTTTGGATAGTAGGTTAGAGAGTTCCTCAATACGTACCCCGAGACTTCGAATGGCATCTTCTTGATTCTTTAATTCTTCCATTGTTGTTGCCATGAAGTTCTCCAAAACAGCCTCTAAGTGAGGTTGACTATCCGGGATAGGTTGCTCAACCTCGACTGGGAATGCGGATTTGAAGTTCTCCCAAGCAACTTCCAATGGGGATGGCTCATCATACCAAGGTGTGGAAGATTCCCAATGTTCCCCTTCATCCATCAAAGTATTGTTTGGAGGGTTCCCCCACCATGGAGTGGAAGTGTTGGGAAATTGATTTCCCCATTCAGCATAACCTACCACTGGTGGAGGAGAGACAGTTGCCCTTGATAACTCATTACTCACTTGTTGGATGTTTACGGCTAATTGCAGCATATCTACCCGCAGCTGCAACTCAGATATCTCCAATTCTGCATCAGATGGTTGATACCAATTGTAGTCCATGATCCTGCCAAACCAATCTTCACCTCACAGACAATTAAGCCCAAGATCAAAGTAACACAAAAACAAATATATACAAAACTAACAAAAGAAAATTATCAATTATATACAGAAAAATAAAATAAAATAAAATGTCTAAACTAGTTGTCTCATTTGTTACTAATGATATTGACAAAACCAATCCCCGGCAACGGCGCCAAAAACTTGATGCGTGTATTTTTAGAAATATAATTAAAGGCAAGTGCACCTCGTCGTAATCAAGTAATACGGTGGTGAGACCGGTTATCGTATCCACAGGGATTGGATGTCAATTACCAATTCGCAAATTCAACAACTATCTAGACTTAACTAAAGTATGAGAGATTAAACAGAAAATAAAGAAATAAGATATTTTTGTCTTTTTGGAATTATGTCAAACACTTGGTATGCAAACAGGGATGTGGCTAGAATTGTCAGGGTTAGACTACACTAATCCTCCCTTAGTTGCAATGAAATGGCTTCTAACACAAGTCCTAATTCAATTATGCCAATCAAGCCTTTTCCAAAATACTCAAGCCTAATGTCTTAGGTGCATTGAGCCTAAAACCCCAAATTAAACCCTAATGTCTTAGGTGGAATAACCTGAGATTTTGCATTAAGTTAAGACTTATAAGATTGCAAGCAGCCAACACCTATGTCTAGATTTTTGACCTACTTGGCATATGATTCATGAGCATGCCTTAACACCAACCTTTCAGTCATCTATTAAAGCAACCTATCATTCCTATGGGTAGCTAATCCAAGGAAAGCATTAAACACAGAATCACATACTCATAACGAAATAGAAACTTGTATTAAAACAACCGCATCACAATACAACTAAGTTCAGAAAAGTTACATCTAACCCCAACAATGGGGGATTTAACTACTCATGATAAGGAAATACAAAAAGGAAAAAGAGAAGGGATGAAGAACACTCATAGACAAGCTTCCTCCAATCTTCTCTCCATCCAAGAGCAGAGAAAACGCCCCCTTTTTGGGTAGAAACCCTCTCCAGCCGCCAGCCTCAGCCTGCCTCCAAGTACAGATCCCTAATTGCTTCAAAGGCAGGTTTATTTATAGGTCCGTCGCCCGTCACGGCCGTGATGGCCATCACGGCCAGGCCGTGACGCTTTCTGTCCAAGGCGTGTCTTCAAGTTTTTAACTCTCGCGAGGCGAGAGAAGTGTTCGCGACGCGAGCCCTCATTTTCTGGTTGGTCACGGCCGTGATGTCTGTCACGGCTAGGCCGTGACAGTCTCTGACTTTTGCCTTCTTCCCTGCTTGATCACGGCCGTGATGGTCATCACGGCCAGGCCGTGATGGGCTCTGTTTGGCTATATTCTTCACTTTTCTAGCTCTTTTTCATCCAAGCTCCACCAAGGCTGATTTCTGGGCATTTTTCCACTGAATCCTGCAAAACAACACACAGAAACCACCTCATCCGTTCCAAAGGAAAAACTATACAAAATCAACACTAAATTGGCCTAACTATATGCAAATGCATGCAGAAATGTACATGGAAAATGAGGTGAAATCACACTCATCAAGTCCATATGCCAATTCTTTTTCTGGAGATTTGGTTTTTTCAATTTAGCTTAATAGGAAACAGTTTGGTATTTCATTCACTATATATATTTTTTGCACTTTATATAACGTAATGTAAATAACTAATGATGCATGGTTAAAAATCGAAACAACTGAACCGATCCAAACCGCATTTAATTGGATCGGATATTTTTTTAGAAGTCATCCAAACCGAATCGAACCGTATATACTTTTTTACTTCGGATCGGATGGCTTTTTCCCTCAAAACCGATCCAAACCTAACCGCAAACACCCCTACTTGTGGTTTCCTGAGTCACAAGCACGGCAATGCTCAGAAGGAAGTGATAACAATTTGTAATAAGAGTTATTTATTACCTTTATACCTTGAATTATTGTTGCCTTCTAAGTTTAAGTTGTATTTATGTGAATAAATTGCTATTTGGTAAATGTTGGTGCTGAAACATGTGAATGCTAGTGATAAGCTCTTCTGTGCTTCATCATTATCTCATAATTTTCTACATGTTTAAACAGAGAGGTGTTGGAGCATGATTGAAGCATGGAAAATGGATTTCTTGAATGCTACAGCAAAGCCTAACTTCAGTAGCTCTACACTAGAAGACAAAAGCTGACTTGGACACCTTTTCTCTCTCCTCACATGCGCTGATGCCTCTGATGTTGTGGAGCCCACGCCCCTAGGGATCATGCCTTCCAGCGTTTTTGGAAATGGGCCAGGACTCCATTAAATAATATTATTTGTTGGCCCAAAATGGATGAGAGAGAGTTGGGGTATATATACTAATTAGGGTAGCCCTAAAAAAAGGGACCTTGGACACATTTATGACATACACATTCTTGTACTAACCTAGGGAGTTGCGTCGAGCTCCTTCAACCTCCAGCTGCTGCTGCTGCGTTTTCTTTTCTTTATCGTCACCATTGTAATGACTTCTTTTTCATATCATTTTTGATTTTTGTAAGCTCAACATAAGCTAAATTCTTCAATCTTTAGGTATGCTTATGTAATGAATGCTTAGCTGTTTTTATGTAATGAATGTGTTTTGCATTTCCTTTATCATGTGTTACCTGTTTTTAGTTAAGATTGATCAACTTAATTAAATGTCAAGCTTACTTGGTTTGGAAAAATTGAGTAAAGTGGAAAGGGGTAAAGGATCAGGATTAAATCATTAATTGGAAAATTACACGATGTTGAATAGACTAGGAATAGTTATTCAGGTCTCTAAACTAACCGGAACATGCTTATTAAGAGGATGGTGTAATTAATCTGAATCTAGGAATAAAAGGCAGTTATTGAACCTAATCCTTAAGTGTTGGAAAACACATCTTTACTTCCTGGAGATAATGCTTGAGCATAGACAGAGCATAATATAGGCTAAGCAGGATTTATGAAGAGCATACCTAGAGCTATTTTTACCATATTTGACAACTCATCTCTTTTAAATCTCGTTTACTTAAGCTTTAACTTTCTCAAGTTTAATTTACAATTATTTTGCACACACACCAAATTGTTGTTACCAACCTAACTGCTAGAGCATATAGTCTAAATTGGAATTTTGCTATAGCATTATAATCCTCGTGAGAACGATATTTGACTTACATTCTATACTACTTCCCGTGATTGTGTATACTTGCACAAGCTTAAAGACAACTGTTTTTAAGGCAACAAGTTTTTTTGCACCGTTCTTTGGAGATTGTTAATGGTGTTAAAATTCTACTTTTAGATTATTAGTTTTGTAGTTAGAATATATAATACTCTAGGTGAATTGTTGTAGCATCGTGCATCAAACGGATGCACGAGTTCTGTCACTGAATTACATATTTGATCCAGAGATTAAAAGGACATTCAGGAGGTGCAGAAGAGGATTCACTACTTAGTCCTTACCTGAGTTGGTGTTGAATACTCCAACAAATTCCGCACCAACTTCCACTGAATCACCATCTGATGCTAGCTCAGAAATGGTTGAAGAAGAGAAGCAGGATAGCATGGCTATGGCAAATGACAGAAACTGTGCTATCAAGGGGTAAGCAGTGTTTGATCCTAAAGCCATGAATACTGGGATAGTGAGGACTCCAATCACTGCACCTCAGTTTGAGTTCAAGCCAATCATGTTCCAGATGCTACAAGCTATGGACAATTCAATGGGGTTGTAACAGAGGACCCTCACCTGCATCTGTAACAGTTCTTGGATGTAGCAAGTAATTTCAACATCACAGGCATCACTGATGATGTATTCAGACTGAGACTGTTCCCATTCTCTTCGGGTGGAAAGGAAAAGAATTGGTTGAACTCCTTGGATGCCAATTCAATTGATACTTGGAACAAACTGGCTAAGAATTTTTAATCAAGTTCTTCCTACCCACAATTAATGCAAAGATGAGAACAGACATCACCTCTTTCAAGCAACATGAAGATGAGCCATTATTTGAAGCTTTGGGAGAGATTCAAACAACTGTTGAAGAAATGTCCTCATCATGGTATCCCAATCTTACCCACAATGAATGCAAAGATGAGAACAGACATCACCTCTTTCAAGCAACATGAAGATGAGCCATTATTTGAAGCTTGGGAGAGATTCAAACAACTGTTGAAGAAATGTCCTCATCATGGTATCCCAATCTGTATCCAAATGGAACACTTCTACAATGGTGTCTTACCTGGTTCAAGGATGATACTAGATGCCTCACCTGGAGGCAGCCTACTCGCCAAATCTTACAAAAAGCTCATGCTCTATTAGAAGGGATTTGTTCTAACAGCTATCAGTGGCCAACAACTAGACTTGCTCCTAGCAAGGTCAATGCTATAGCAGGGGCTTATGAAGTGAGTGAAGCATCTGCATTATCTGCACAGGTGCTTGCTTTGACCAATCTGGTTAAAGGAATGACTATGGGGCATCTGGGCAATTTTGTAGCTCCACCTATCAAGACTGAAGTAATTGTGCAAGAACAGATCTACAGTGCAGATTCTGTTTCTTGTGTATATTGTGGTGGAGAGCACCTCTTTGAAAATTGCTCTGTAAACCTAGCCTCAGTTAACTAAGTTGGAAACAACAATAACAGAGGAAATAATTCATACAATAATGCCTATAATGAAGGGTGGAAGCAGCAACATCCTAATCTGTCATACTCCAATTACAGTAACACTCTGAATCCACCCCATGGTTATAACCGACAACAACAACCTAGGCAACAGCAGCCTCAGTAACGACAACCAGTTCAACAGAAAGCCCCATAACCATCTTTACAGTCTGTTCGGAAAGCATTTATGATAAAGACCAAAGCTAGAATGAGAAATTTGGAAACTCGGGTGGGACAACTTGCCAATGCTCTCAACTCAAGGCAGGTTGGTACACTACCTGCAACTACTGAAAATCCAAAGGCCTCAAGTTCTGGAGGAGGAAATAAGCAATGTAAAGTTATCCACTTGAGGAGTGGCAAGGATGTAGAGGTTGCTGAACCAAAGAAGAGACCAGAGGTGCAGAAGGCAGAACCTGAGAAGAAGGCAGTAAGGGAAGATGTTGCAACAGAACAACCTGCAGTTGCTGAGAAAATACCCAATGTTGCAGCATCACATTCAACCCATAAACTGATTCCAGAAAGACCTCCACCACCCTTCCCTCAGAGATTTAAGAAGGTCCACCAAGAAAAACAGTTCATTAAGTTTCTGGACGTGCTGAAGCAGTTTCATATCAACATACCCTTGATGGAAGCTTTGTAACAAATTGCAAATTACACAAAGTTCATGAAAGATGTGCTGACTAAGAAGAGGAGATTCGGAGAATTTGAAACAGTGGCCATGACTGAAGAGTGCAGTATGATGATGCAGAACAAAGTTCCACAAAAGATGAAGGATCCTGGAAGTTTCACCATACCCTGCTCCATTGGAGATACTTACTGTGGCAAAGCTCTATGTGACTTAGGAGCAAGCACCAACCTTTTGCCGATGTCAATTTTCAGAAAGCTGGGGATTGGAGAGGCTCGTCCTACCTCTGTTACCCTTCAGTTGGCAGACAGATCCATTGCTTAGCCAGAGGGAAAGATTGAAGATGTTCTGATTAGAGTTGACAAATTTTTATTCCCTGTGGACTTCATCATCTTGGATTTTGAGGTAGATAGGGAAGTCCCTTCTTGGAAGGCCATTCTTAGCAACAAGAAAGACTTTGATTGATGTACAGAAAGGAGAACTCACAATGAGGGTTAATGATCAACAAGTCACATTCAATGTTTTCAATGCCCTCAGGTACCCAGATGAATGGATGGAAGAATGCTATTTCATTCAGTCATTTGAAGAACTGGTGCAACAACATTTCTCAAAGAGTCAGACTGATTTTTGCAATGTTGCAGCATCCGTAGAAGCTGAAAACTCATATGATGAGGAAGTGGTGGAATTTTTGGACAGCAAGGCAGCTCAACATGTATGGTCCAGGAAATATGAGTCGTTGGAGGTAACTGATGGTACTTTTAAGTATAATATTCCTTATATTATTAAACTTCCCACCTTAGAATTGAAAAAATTGCCAAACCATTTGAAGTATGCATATCTTGGTGATAGTGACACATTGCCTGTAATAATTTCTGCTTCACTAACACGTCCTCAAGAGGAAAATTTGCTAACAGTTTTAAAGAGGCACAAGAAGGCAATAGGATGGCAGATGGCAGACATTAAGGGAATCAATCCCTCTATTTGCATGAATAGGATCCTTTTGGAGGACAATTCAAGGAATAACATTGAGAGCCAAAAGAGATTGAATCCAATCATGAAGGCAGTGGTCAAGAAAGAAATCATCAAGTGGTTGGATGCTGGCATTATCTACCCCATTTCAGACAGGGTGTGGGTGAGTCCAATCTAGTGTGTGGTAAACTCCACATCTCTCTTAGGGGGTAAGTTATAAACATCCCCAGGGAACACTTCAGGAAACTCTCTCACTATTGGCACATTTCCAACATCAGGCTTACTCCCTACTTCCAGGGAAGACAACATCATGTAAACTTGGGACTCTTATTTCATAGAACCCTTAACTTGGTTGGTAGAGGCAAATCTCGGATCCTTAGACTCCACAGGAGTTCCAAAAAAACAATGGTTTTGTCAAACCAGTTCAAGAGAACATGGTTTGAAGACAACCAGTCCATACCAAGAATGACATCAAGTTGTTTTAGAGGTAAGCATACAAGATCAACTACAAACTTCTTATTATCAATTGATAACAGAACAACCTTTCTAAACACAAGAAGCACTCACAGGCTTCTTGGATCGTCCAAGACAAACCACTAAATGCAGTAAGTCAAGCCAAAACGAAGCTATAGATACTTAGTACTATATATTATTGTCTATATTAAATATAGACAAGCCACACAAAAGCACACATAAGAGAACACAACAGACACATACCCCGACTTGTAGGATAGCAGACAGCTCTGATACCACTAAATGTAAAACCCTCTACCCCGCATGTATTTCTAACAACGTAAGGGAATAAAATAAAATGAAAGACATGCATATTATTTAAATATAATAGTAATGTCAAGGATAGAAAGTACCACATGAACAAAACATGTCTCAACAACTGCAGAAAATAAAAACATAACATAAACAAAATGAAACATAAACCCCAACCCCAATGTCACATGTCAGAGCTGGTAACCAAAATCTGGATAAATCGGATACAAGACTAAACAAAAATAAACATCCTAACTATGAGTGAGTGGATCCTCAGAGTCACCCCTCAACTAGTTGCTCACCATCCTCTGCATAAAAGAAAGATACATACAAATAAACAGCAAAAAATGGGAAGTAAGAAATCGTTGTATAAACATAACGGCAAAACGATTAGTTAGCAAGATGAGTATACATCACATATATAGCATATCATAGCAAAACAACATTTAATATAATAATATCATTCATATCATTTCAATCAAATTATGATATGCAATGTAGCGCTACTCCACTACTCCGTTATGCATCTGGATCCAAACCTATCTCAGGAAGACAATGTCAGAGTCACATATCCACATTGGCCAACAAGTACTAACGCCTACAGTTCACCAAACCATGGGTGAACCACTTGGATAGTCGATGCACTATACTCTAGGATGCACCACCATAGGGGGCCACGATTCACCTAACTCTTGGATGAATCACCACGGACGGCCAGATCGACTTACTCTTGGACGACCTCCCCTATGCTGCACTTCCCACACTATCATCTCCAACGCTTGAATGCATGAGCAAAAACATAAAGCAAGCATATTCTCCACCTCCACTTTGGCCAATAAGCACCAAAGTTTAACACCATCAGCACCTTGACCAATAAGCATCAAGGCTACTATGACCATTAAGTATCAGAGTTTAACATCGTCAACACTTTGACCAATAAGCATCAAGGCTACTTTGGCCAATAAGCACCAAAGTTAACATCATGTGATAACACATTGTTACCGTCTTAACCATCTTAACTTTTTATGTTTAATTTATCTTATCTTTATTTAATTGGTGTCTTATTTCATCATAAGGGACAATTTGGGTGAAACCACCCTTGTTCTCACTTAACGTCTATTCTGTTTGGGGGAACAAGGTATTGCTGATCTCCAACACGGGTGTGCTGGCATTTAAGAAGTTAAGCACGGGTGTGCTGTCTAATGAGCATGGCCGTGCTTTCTGGAGCATGACCATACTTTCTAGGCAGAAACGTTAAGGTTTTCCTTGCCAACTCCCTAGAGCACTTGTAGATCAATCCTATTATCTTTTAACTACACCATCAATAATTAATCTTGTTCCCCTTAATTAATCTCCATGTTTTATGATTATATGGGATTAATCCTTTCAATTCTAATTTTATTATCAACATCCCTAAAACTCTCATGAATCAAACCTAGAGTTTTGACTATACCATTGGGCATTAACCTTGCCTCTCATTACTATGATTCATGTATTATGAACATTGGAAATATATCCTTTAATTTCATACATCGTTACTAATTGTTAGTGTGTTAAACATACATCCTGTGTTTATAAGGGGGTATGTAAGTTGAGACACCCCGTTGTGCCCCATTGTATTATTACATTAAAACCTTATTATTTATTTACTTAATCGCACGCTTATCGTTGAAAATACATAAAAATTAAAACTTTATTAATAATTATATAACTTATGCAGATATAAAACACACCAAGACTATATTACATAAATACACACATGTTTATTTATTTCATTACCAAAACACTGTTGAGGGTATCCTCTCAGTAGGATCCCTCACAGGCATAAACTTCACTACAGACATACTTAGCGGAAATATAAATACTCCTTAGACACACTGGCCATAATGTCTATACTCTAATCGCCATGAATCACAACTCGACCTCCAGCATCTGGTTCATAAGGAGTTCCATCTAACTCCTCAGCAATTGGTTCCTCCATCGGGTCTTCTCGTACGATCGCATCAGAAATAAAATACAACACACAGAAAGATATAGGGAATAAGAAACAGTTCTATCATCAAAAAGTGGAAAAGAGTAATAGTAAATTATACAATAACTGTCACATACATAACATCATTCAACACCTAACAAAACATCCTCAAACTCAAGTATTTATCTTCTACCCCAATCTCGTACAACTAGACTTTAATACTAACGTGGCCATCTTTACTCCTGTCACATTAGTCAATAGTCTGAAACAGTCCAGTGCCAATAACTTTCGAACGCGTTAACGACTAAGCGAGTGTTAGTCCAAAACGGTCCAGTACCAAGAATATGCGAACGCGTCAAGGAGTATCAATCCAGAATGGTCCAGTGCCAAGATTACGCGAACGTGTCAAGAACTAAAAGAATATTACGGTAGTCTACCTCGGCATCCACATCCGTAGGGCACTCACCCGCAATATCCGATATCCCAAAATAGGATATCCTGACCTCGTGTGTTCCACTCACACGACTGTGAATAACAATACATCTATAAATGAATCTCCCTAAATTACATCAATAACAACCTAGTGCCTCAACCTTCCATCAAAGTCTCAACACCTTTTTCCTCCTAGATAAAACCACTTAATTAGGCTAGGCACCTCCAAATCACCTTTATTCTCTCACCCAAACAATTATCTCCCGAACAACACATATCCTTACTTAAAAATCAGCTAAGCACAATATTAAACCCAGGCAGATCATGCATAACACATTAATCAACAGAATATTCAAATATCTCAATATCATATAACGCAATTTATCACAACCAACTCATAATAGTCCAACCAAATAAATAATAAAGTCAGACTCTGTCACGGTCTGGCTATCACGATCGTGACAGACAACAAAGGCAAGAATTCTACAAAACAGAACCTGTCACGACCTGGCCATGACAACCATCACGATCGTGACAGACACTGAACATCCTCAATATCATAAATATTCAAACACCGCAATAATACGTCACATGCAGATGGAATACCTCAACCAGCGTATCACAGTAAATTTGATAACATAAAATCAAACATCCTCAAATACTTAAAATCAACTTAATGTCGATAAACCTACAATCCCCGAATCACCATTGGTTTTACAGAAAAGGTTTCCAATGGGATTTTGGTCTTGTCGATTACTCGACTACTAGTAGGGTTTAGGTCGCCCTACACAATTATCATATAATCTACTACTTATCGCTTATGACTATATGTTGATTCTTTTCCCCACCTGAGTTATCATCGGAAACACGTACACGACGATCATTGTTATCCCGCCACGAGTTAACACAACCACCTTCAACCAAATCAATAATAAAACAAATCAAGAAACTAAAAACATCCAAAACCCTACTACATGGTCACAGCTTCTAGGGGTTTTGGGTGACTAAAATTCCTAATCATGATTAATTCATGGATTAATGGTCCTTAATCAACCAAGATCATGGATTAGTGGCTAAACAACTAAATTTTAAACTCAAAGCTTCCTAACTCTCATATACTTAGATTCGACCTTAACATGTTCATGGGGCTAGGGTTTTTAGTTTGATAAACCAACTTGGATTTATTAAGAGTACATACTAATAGCTTGATTACCAAGATCATTTATGAAAACTTTGAACAAAACTCATCAAATCTCATCCACCTAGGGTTCGGACAACATAGAGATTTTAGGGTAAGGATTTTCATTTTAATAAACTAATCATGGATTAGAGTGTGTAGGCATACATGTCATATGAAATACATGATCATACATGACAACACATGAACAAAACCCTATCAAACCTATTCTCCTAGGTTCGGCCAAAGCTAGTTTATTAGGAAGGAAATTTTTGATTACCACATACTCTTAGATACAGACAATATACATGATTATAAGAACATAGGAAGTGGTTTCACATTTTTAAGATTTTTCTAGAATTTGTTATGAATTTCCAAAGTTCTAGATCTAGAAACTTAAAAGTGATGAACAAATATGAAACAAACTTTGAATCAAGAAACTTATTGAAGAACATAGACATTATTAAGGAAGAATAATAGGATTCACCTCTTGAAGACTAAAGACAAGTGAGAATCCAAGAACTTGCTTCACAAATTGATGCTTAAAGACTTATGAACTTAAGAGTTTTTAGAACAAAAGGCAATAGGAACCCAATGAAATGTGAGGGAGGTTATTTATAGAGGTTGGTTGCGCCACTTTAGAAGGATCTAGTAGGAAGGAGGTGGCATGTTCAAAGGATTAAAGTGCAAATAATTTCTAGGGACCATTTTGCAAAGATTCCAAAAGTATAAGGACTATTTTTCAAATTGCCAATAAATTGAAATGATGACCATGTGCCACATTAAATGTGGTCTCATCTTGACTTATCTTGGCTGATTTTTCATGATATATTTTGAGACGAACCTAGGATAATGGAGAACACTTGAGAACATTGTAGAATTGTGTGGAACTTTGGAGAATATTTGAGAACTTTGTAGATTTGTGTGGAACATGGTGGAAGCTTCAAGAATCCACTTGACTCTTCCAACTTAAGGCAGCCCCCACTCCTTCTTGGGCCTGTGCATGGACCTTGAAAACTAGGGACCATTTTGCAAAGATTCCAAAAGTATAAGGACTATTTTGCAAATTGCCAATAAATTGAAATGATGACCATGTGCCACATTAAATGTGGTCTCATCTTGACTTATCTTGGCTGATTTTTCATGAGATATTTTGAGAAGAACCTAGAATAATGGAGAACACTTGAGAACATTGTAGAATTGTGTGGAACTTTGGAGAATATTTGAGAACTTTGTAGATTTGTGTGGAACATGGTGGAATCTTCAAGAATCCACTTGACTCTTCCAACTTAAGGCAGCCCCCACTCCTTCTTGGGCCTGCGCATGGACCTTGAAAACTTGGGCTTGAATTTAATTATTGTGGGACCCACCAAAAGGCTTAAAGCTTAAACATGACGTAGGAAACTTATATGATTTCTAATGGGCTTTATGGAATTAATCCATGGACAAGGAATTTGGGCTTCATGGACACGGTCCATTAATAGATTGGAAAAAAAGATTCTGGCCCAAATCACTAAGAAAACATAGGAACTAACTTAGGGACCAAAGTGGAATTAATAGAAAGTTCAGGGACCTTAGCGTAAAATTCATAAATTGCCACTTTGACTTGTAGGATCTTCTAGAGTTAAAAGTGTGACTCATCCCCATGAATCATCATCTAGGACTCGTTATCCCGATCTCTTGACGGGTCTCTGTAGTTCCGTTTTCGACTCTGTCGATTTCCTGATTAGGGTTTCACGCCTGCGCAACAACGTAATATTTCGTTTTCTACTGAAAATTTTCAAACTAACTAAACTCGTTGGAAATGTGATTTAAATATAAACCATTTCGTTCACGAGTCAAAGTTAGGTTTTCTGCTTATTAAAATTATACTGTCAGTGAAAACGCAGATCGTTTTCCGTCTGAATTTTCAACCCAAAATTTTATCCTAAGCTTCTACCCTAAGATAGAGTATGAATATGATTTTTATTTCATAAAAATCAATCTCCATTAACTCAGAATAAAATATAAATGAATACATTTATACCGGTTAATACAGCGAAAATATTTTTACTGAAAAATAAAAATCAGAAAATAAAAAGCAGGGTGTTACATAAGTGCGTGTGTGTAGCATGTGTTTAGCTGTAACTAGAGAATCAGTTAGGAGTTAGTTAAGCCGATTCACACTAGTCAGTTACGGTAGTTACCCTTCATCTATTATAAATAGATGAGACTCAATGTATCAAGACTTAATCAATGATAGATTCATCTTTCAGTTTCTGATTCTATTATCTCTCCCCTTCTCTCTTTTCTCTATGCTCTCTAGTTCTAACATGGTATCTAGAGCTTCAAAGTTCTAGCCATGGCTTCCACATCTGACTTCGATCCTCCACCGCCACCACCACCGGCGGCGGCGCCGTTGCCTAACTTCTCCTCACTCGTCACAGTAAAGCTTACCGATAGCAACTTCCTCCACTTGTGTCAAGTTGTTGAAGCAATGATTCGTGCTAATCGTCTCCAACGATACGTCTTAAGTCCTTGGATTCCTCCATGATATCACAATGAATATGATCGCATTGCCGATCGCACCGACCCTGAGTTCGTCGCATGGGAAGCGCATAATCAACACATCTTCATCTGGTTGTTGAACTCCTTGTCTGATTCAATTCATGCTCGAGTAATCGATTGCTCGCATGCTTGGGAACTATGGGATGAACTTCATAGCCACTTCAACTCGTTAACCAAGGCTCGGAGCGTACAGTTGAGATCTGAGTTGCACCACATCGTCAAAGGTGATCAAAAAATTGATGAAAATCTACTTCAATTAAAGCCTCGTTGATGCCCTAGCTTCGATTGGAAATCCAATTACTATGAAAGAACACATTGATTCAATTTTGGAAGGCTTGCCTGAAGAATATCACATCCTTTTCCCTACGATCGATAGTCGTCTCGATCCTCATTCGGTGGCAAAAATCGAAGCACTTCTTCTTTCACATGAATCTCGTCTTGAGCACCTTAAAGCCAAAACGACCATAGATAGCTTCTCTGTCAACCTGGCACATACTTCTTCTTAACAACAAAATCAGGTGTCAATGTCCTCACCCTTACCTCATAATTCTTCCAATAATTTATAGTATCAGTATCAAAATCCTAATTCATTTGGTAATGGCTATCGACGAGGACGTGGTGGCCGTTATGGCGATCACGGTCGTGGAAGAGGTGGTAGATACTTTGGTCGTGGTGGAGTAGAGTGTCAGATCTGTCCCAGAAACCACCATGATACTGTAACTTGCTATTATATATTTTATCAGAATTATGTTGCACCTCCACCACGAGCTCCTCAGTTTGAAAGAGGTTCAAATCAGCCTCATTACTACAACACTTCTTAGGGACAGTCCTTTGGCACCAACTCTCAGCAGCATGTTCAATTTCCTAGACCCTATAATGACCAGCAAGCACATCCACAAGCTAATCAACCACCTCTACTGCCACTGCCTTGGCATAATCCTGGCTCTTGGCATAATTCCAGATCAGTGCCTCAAGCTCCTTATGCTCAGAATTCACATTCAGGTGGTCCCATGGCTATGATGGATGCTGGATCAGACCCTATGACTATGCAAGCCTCAGGTTCAGGGGCAGACTCTAGTTACTGGTATGAAGACAGTGGTGCTACTCACCATGTGACTTCAGACTTGAGCTATATCCATCAACAAAATGGTACCGATGGCCTAGAGCAAGTCTTTATGGGTAATGGTCTTGGCCTCTCTATTCTTTCTATAGGTTCTTCCTGTATTACATCACTTATTGATCCCATTATCACACTCACACTAAAAGATATTCTATATGTGCCTAACATAACTAAGAACCTAATTAGTGTGAGTAAGTTCTCTCGTGATAATAATGTTCTATTCCAGTTTCAATCTCATGTCTGTTATGTCGTGTCTCAGGTCAGTAAACAAGTCCTCCTCACTAGAAAAGTGAATGCTCAAGGTCTCTATGTGGTCCCTCACCTTCTTGGGACAGCTCAGTCAGCCTTACCTCAGTGTCTTAGTGTTACAAGCTGTAATAGTCCATTAGATCATTGTAATAATCCTTGTAATTCTGTTTTCAGTTGTAATGTTGCAAATAAATTGCCAAACACTTATTTTACTTGGCATTGTAGATTATGACATGCCAATGATATGGCTGTCAAAACCATACTACAACAATGTAAAATTCCTCATATCAAGAAAACTATTACAGATTTTTGTTATGCATGTTGCCTTGGCAAGTCTCATAGACTTCCTTCTACTGCCTCTATTACAATTTACAATAATCCTTTTGAAATATTATTTCTTGACCTTTGGGGACCAGCTCCCATTAAATCCACAACTGGTTATTCCTACTATCTGTCTATTGTGGATGCTCACTCAAGGTTCACTTGGTTATTTTCACTGAAATAGAAATCTAAGACTCTAACTATTTTCAAAAAGTTTTATGAACTTGTTAAGGTTCAGTTCAATGCTGTTATTAAGTCAGTTCAGTCTGATTGGGGTGGTGAGTTTAGGCCCTTTACCAAGTTTCTCAGTGAGTTAGGAGTTGTGCATAGGGTCATTTGCCATCACACTCACCACCAAAATGGGAGTGTTGAAAGGAAACACAGGCACATAGTGGAGACTGGTTTAGCTCTCCTATCTCAAGCCTCTTTGCCTATGAGGTTTTGGGATCATCTTTTTCTCACTGCAGCTTACCTTATTAATAGATTACCAACTCCCATACTTTCTCAAAAATCTTCATTTGCTGTTTTGTACGACTTTCTAAAACCCTATAATAAGAACAAGCTTGCATTCAGGTCTTGTGAGTGCACCTTCTTGGGTTCTCCAGTGTTCCTCACACCTCATCCACTCCTTCCTCGGTTCAATCCCACACAATGAACCATATTCCCTTAACTGTTCTGTCTCAGTCTCTTGGCCCCACTACTACTAATCATGTTCTGTCCCCTGTTCTGTCTTCCCTTCCTAGTCCTCCCCTTGAGTCGGTACCAGCACCATCTATGCAGTTGTCACCTACTCATCTGTCTCCAAACTCACCAGCTTATTCCTCTCCTAATTCCTCTACTATTCCCTCTTTACATTCATGGCTTACTCCATAGTACCCAACATCTCCCTCCTTTTCTCCTAATCCTAATTTAGAGTCTCCCACACCCTCACCGCAGCCTTGTAATATGAATCCCATGGTCACTAGAGCCAAGTCTAGAGCATCCACTGTCCTTCTAACTCACACAGAGGTCATGCAAATTGAATTTGATGCCTTAATCAGAAACAACACCTGAACTTTGGTAGACCTGCCACCTTACAGGCAGGCCATTGGATGCAAGTGGGGTTTCAGGGTCAAGGAGAACTCTGATGGGACGGTTAACAATTATAAAGCTCGGCTTGTGGCTAAGGGCTTTCACCAGAAACAAGGCTTTGATTACACTGAGACTTTCTCTCTAGTGGTTAAAGTAGTAACAGTACGGGTAGTTCTCACTTTAGCTATTACAAAAGGCTGGCCAATCCAACAATTGGATGTGAATAATGCCTTTCTGAATGGGCTGCTATCAGAGGACGTATACATGGAACAACAAGTCGGGTTTGTCAGTTATAACCCTGGGCAAGTGTGCAAGTTGAACAAAGCCATATATGGATTAAAACAAGCCCCACGGGCCTGGTTTGAGAGACTCACAAAGGCTCTCTTACAGCTTGGTTTGTGACCCATCACTGTTCATTGACAATCATGGAGGCCACTGCATCTATGTACTAGCTTATGTGGATGACATCATTGTCACAAGCTCCTTATCCAAAAGAATTACCGATCTGATTATGAAGCTAAACTCAGAGTTTGCTCTAAAACAATTGGGGGAATTAGACTACTTCTTGGGGGTAGAGGTCAAGAAGCTCCCTAATGGCAGTCTCCTACTGTCTCAAACTAAGTATCTCAAAGATTTGATTTCTAAGGCTCATATGACTGAAGCTAAATCCCTCCCTACACCTTTGCCAAGTGGCTGCAAGCTAACAAAACATGGAGGAAACTACTTAGCTGATATCTCTCTGTACAGGTCCATTGTAGGCTTACAGTATGCAATAATTACCAGACCAGACTTATGTTACAGTGTTGGGAAAGTGTGCCAATTCATTTCCCAACCCTTGTAAGAGCATTGGAAAGCGGTCAAATGCATCCTTAGATATCTAAAAGGCATACTAAGCCATGGTCTTCTACTGAAACTAGCACCTCAGAACCATCCTTTCAACATTCAAGCTTTTATTGATGCTGACTGGGCAATGGATACAGATGACAGGAGATCTATATCAGGGTCATGTGTGTATTTTGGACCCAACTTGGTGTCCTTGTGGTCTAAGAAGCAGACACTTATGGCTCGGTCCAGCATAGAAGCTGTGTACCGAAGCCTAGCAGCCACTACAACATAAGTACTTTGGTTGCAATCCTGCTTAAAGAGCTACAAATCCTACACTCAGCCCTGCAGTATATTGTGATAACCTAAGCACAGTTGCTCTATCCTATAATTCAGTATTGCATTCCAGGACTAAGCACATGAAGCTGGACTTATTCTTGTTCGAGATAGGGTGCTTGCCAAGTCACTAACTATCTATCACATCCCTAGCCAAGATTAGGTGGCAGATGTCCTCACCAAACCACTCACACTGTCCATATTTGAGGAACTCAGGGGCAATCTTGGAGTAGTTGATAGAAACTCTATTGTAACTTCACCCTCCAATTATAATGGGGGTATGTTAGTGTGTTAAACATACACCCTGTGCTTATAAGGGGGTATGTAAGTGAGTGTGTGTAGCGTGTGTTTAGCTGTAACTAGAGAATCAGTTAGGAGTTAGTTAAGCTGACTCAGACTAATCGGTTAGGGTAGTTACACTTCATCTATTATAAATAGATGAGACTCAATGTATCAAGACTTATCAATGATAGATTCATCTTTCAGTTTATGATTCTATTCTCTCTCCTTTTTTCTCTTTTCTCTATGCTCTCTAGTTCTAACACTAATTACCTATTTCTTTAATTGGTATGTTTATAGCAACAACAACATTCATCAACATCAATTCCAACATTAATGCATACAATTATGGCATCATTGTGACACCCGGGGCTGACGAAGGCGGGGAGTGGTCGCTAGTGTAAGAAGGCACGAACAAGGAGTGGCTCCTGGCAGGCTTCTAAGCGGAGGGACACATGAATTAATCGATTACACACCGGATTGAGAGGGATCCTGAGAGTGTGTAGGTTTGGGAGTATATAGTTGAGGATGACTTATATTAATTGATTGGTACTACCTATACCAACAAGATGCATCTTCTTTTCGGGATCCCATCACTTAAGAACTCCATAGTTAAGCGTGCTTGACTTGGAGCAATTTTGGGATGCGTAACCTCCTGGGAAGTTTTCCCAGGAAGCGTGTGAGTGAGGACAAAGCATGCTGAAAAGACCTGTGTTGGTTTGTGGGGACAATCATCAATCCATATAGCAGTCATGAATGTTACAAATGGTATCAGAGCGGCACCTCTCCCAGTACGGTATGGTTTGGGGACGAGCCAAGCAGAAGTTGGTGGGCATGTGACACCCGGAGCTGACGAGGGCTGGGAGTGGTCGCAAGTATAAGAAGACACGTACAAGGAGCGGCTCCTGGTAGGCTTCTAGGCGGAGGGACACATGAATGAACCGATTAGGCACCAGAATGAGAGGGATCCTAAGAGCGCGTAGGTGTGGGCGTATATAGTTGAGGATGACTTATATGAATTGATTGGTACTACCTATACCAACAAGATGCATATTCTTTTCAGGAGCCCGTCACTTAAGAACTCCATAGTTAAGCATGATTGACTTGGAGGAATTCTGGGATGTGTGACCTCCTGGGAAGTTTTCCCATGAAGCGTGTGAGTGAGGACAAAGCATGCTGAAAAGACCTGTGTTGGTTTGTGGGAACAATCGTCAATCCATATAGCAGCTATGGATGTTACAATCATCATCATCAATAAGAATTCACAATTTAAAACATGCCAATCACATAGAAAACATCGAATATCATATAATAAACAAACATCATTTAGGCAAATAGCACTCAATAGGGTCGTGGGTTAACCCTTCATCTTACGCTACCTCCAATGCCTACATGTTCATACTAATCCCTTGACCACGTTGTCGGATGGTATGATGACGTCCTAACCACAGATGAGAGAACAAGTGTCAGGATGCTGAACGAGCTTCCTCGGCCCCTTAGGGGTAAAGAAATCATAGAGAACTCCCTTCCCCCTTCGCTCCTTTCCAAACTTACCAGTAAGTGATCCTACTTTCGTTTTTCTGATAGTTTTTAATTTGAACCTACTTTCTGAATCTTTTATTTCTCTTTTTTCCTCGCAGGAATCATGGGCAAGTTTGACTTCAGGACTCTGAAGAAGGGCCGAAACTTGGCGGTCTTTGCCTCTGCTGGAGAGGCTAGAGAGGTTCCTTCTTCGTTGGGCCCTTCCTCCTCAACCCCTCAACCTACCCACGAGGCCTCCTCAACATCTCGACCTAAAAGGGGGCGTGAGGGAAATACTCAAACTCCACCTTCTAGCTCTCCTATGAAGTGTCCTTCCATCTTTGTGGACTTGGATTCCTCCCCGCCTCCACATGCCTCTTCAAACCTCCCCCCTACTTCGGGGCCAACCAAGTAATACAATGATGCGGCTAACCCTGGATCCTCGACTTTCTTCGGTAATGACTTCCAGCTTTCCTATGCACTCAAGTCTGACTTCTTGAAAATGACTGACCTCAAGCTCTTGAAGAAGTACACTCCTGAAGAGGAGGTTGAGGGCATCCAAGTTAGGTGTCTTCGGACCATTCCTACTGCTCAGTTCCTTCTCCAGGATTTTGCTGAAAACAAGAGCAAGATGGAGCAGATGAAGATCGAGTTTACTTACATGGACATATTGAAGTCCGAGTTGGAAAAGGTGAATGCCGACCTTACTGAGGATCAATCCACTAGGACTAAGGCTCTCTCCCAGGTGATCAAGCTTGAGAAGCAAAAGACTTACCTTGATGAGAAGCTGAAGGACTCCAATGTTGGGAGAGAGGGCTTAGAGGCTGAGTTGTCACTGGAACGGGCCGCCAATTACGAGCTTACTTTGGCCTTGGAGAAGAAGAGAGGGAAGAATAAGTTCTATAAACAAGAGCTGGAAGTCGTCAAGGAGGAGCTTATGACTCAGCATATTGCCGGTTTTGATAAGGCTCACCGCTAGGTCCATGTCCTTGTCCCTGATGTCGATCTCTCCCCGATGGATGTGGACAAAGATGTCAAGGGTGGGGAGTTGGTCAACGAAAGTCAGCTCAGCGAAGAAGGGGACAAGACTGGAGGTCCCGAGGAAGAAGTCACTTCGGCTAGGGACGACAACTTGGCTGCCCCTGCTCTTTAAGCATTTCCTCTTTTGTATCTTTGTTCTTAGGTTTTAGTATCTTTATATTTTCATTATTTTGTGTATTCGGTCCCTTAGGGCATGTTTTGTACCTCTGACATGTAGGCCATATGGCTTCAATGGAACAATCTTAATCATCTTTTCAGCTTCAAGTTTATTTTATTATGTGATGTGACGACACACTTTGTATTTCTTTTTGCCATACTATGTTTGGACTTATTATGTACAATTCTTCAGTCCCCCCAAGCTCTGAGTTTTAATAAAAGTTAACAGCTTACTTATTGAGCCGACATTTTTATTGATTGCTATTACGGATTATTTTGGGCTCCTTATGCTATATAACTCTGGCCCTTTTTTGATCCAACTTTGTGGTAACGGTCGGTGCATTTATTATTTTCCGGCAAGTTTTGTCTTGAGACACATGGAGCTTTGTCTGCTTTGAAAACGTGCGTCATTATTACGATCATGTTTTGAAACCGTACATCATTCAATGCATTGGTTTTTCCCCATGTCTAATCAGCAATATAAATAGGAGCCTTTCTACCTCCTTCTATTT
Organism: Sophora flavescens; assembly: GCA_030762895.1. NCBI lineage: Eukaryota > Viridiplantae > Streptophyta > Magnoliopsida > Fabales > Fabaceae > Sophora > Sophora flavescens. Next base: position 56,137,868 of record CM061065.1, read on the forward strand.
CACCCTTATTATTCTTTTTCCCTTTTCTCACTTTCTATTTTCCATGTTTCGCTTTACTTGGGATAGAGGTGGAGTTTTATTCTCATATGGTCGCCTTGAAGACTATGTTTTATTGGTAAGGGGTCACGGCATATGTTAGTAAGGGGGTGTGGGTGACTGCATCTGTTAGTTTGTGGGATGGCTTTACTTTCGAAACTACCTCCTCGGCTGTTTGGGTAGGGAGTGCCTTTGTTGCCTCCATTTTCTTAGCTTAAGATCTTTACTTCCTTTTATGTACCCCATGTAATATTACTTTATCAATAAAAACAATCTCCTTCTTTCTTTGTTTCTCTAACAAATTGACCGAGCTTCTTAATTTTTTAATCATGCTTTATTATTTAGAACTCAGATATGATATCTTAATCCGGTTCTTTATCTAGTCTAGCTTTATAGACCTTGTATAAGCTAAGACTTAGCTTTGACTAAGTCTTTGGGCTCAAATTCGGTCTTGAGCTCGGCTCAAATGTTTTAAGACTTAGCTTTTGGCTAAGTTGTTAAGCTCGAGTTTGTCCTGGAGCTCAGACTCGGCTCAAAATTTTGTGACTTAGCTTTGACTAAGTTGTTAGGCTCAAATTCGGCCTTGAGCTCGGACTCGGCTCAAATATTTAAAGACTTAACTTTGGCTAAGTTGTTAGGCTCGGATTCGGCTTTGAGCTCGAGATCGACTCAAAATTTTGGGACTTGCTTTCGCTAAGTTGCTGGGCTCGAATTTGGCCTTGAGCTCAGATTCCGCTCAAATGTTTAAAGACTTAGCTTTGGATAAGTTAATAGGCTTGGATTCGTCCATGAGCTCGGACTCGGCTAAAAAAATCGGGACTTTCCTTTGACTAAGTTGTTGGGCTCGAATTCGGCTCAAATGTCCTAGAGCTCGGATTCTGCTCAAATGTTTAAAGACTTAGCTTTGGCTAAGTTAATAGGCTCATATTCGGCTCAAAATTTAGAGACTTAGCTTTGGCTAAGTTGTTGGGCTCTAATTCGCCCTTGTGAAGGATGCAAGAATATTCTAAATAACCTCTTTATTGATGAAAGCAGAGCTTCATTAAAACTCCTTAGTGAAAAACCCTTTTTTTCTTGTTTTGGGATAAAAACACCAAGGTAGGGAAAAGAGTACTTGCTTGTTACACATAGTTTCAACTGTAGTATAATTTCAAATGGGAGGCGTTCCACGTGCGTGGTATCACCTTTTCTGACAACTCTTCCAATTTCTATGCTCCATTGTTTAAGCTTTCCCCTACTCTGAATGGGCCTCCCAATTAGCTTCCAATTTTCCCTCTTTTCTATTCTTTCGAGCTTCATCCTGCATCCTTAACACTAAGTCTCATGCTCGAAAGCTCATTGAACGCAACTTCGAGTTGTACTTCTTTGCTTGTAAGCCTCTTCCCGTATCTGAGCTTCTTCTTTTACATCTTCCACTCAGTCTAATTCTATCTTCATGCTTTCCTCATTTAAATTTGGATCGAATGCAACTCTTCGTAAAGTCGGTTCATCGAGTTCTACTGGTATCATTGCGTCAGTCCCATATATCAGCCTAAAGGGTGTTTCCTTAGTAGTAGACTGGGGTGTGCAGTGATAGGCCCATAGGATGCTTGGTAAATCCTCAGCCCAATTTCCCTTTGCTCGGCCCAATCTTTGCTTCAGTTCTCCCAATATGACCTTGTTAGCTGCTTCTACCTGCCTGTTGGTTTGGGGATGCTCCACCGATGTAACCAAGTGTTTGATCCCCAAATTCGAGTAGAATGCGTTCAATCCTTTGTCAACAAATTGTGTTCCATTGTATGATATTATTGCATACGACAAACCGTGCATGCATATTATATCCTTCCACACAAATTTTTTCACTTTCTGAGAAGTGATGGTGACCAGGGGCTCGACCTCTATCCACTTGGTGAAATAGTCAATACCTACCAACAAAAACTTGACTTGTCCCTTGGCAGTGGGGAACTTTCCCAGGATATCTACCCCCCACATGGTGAATGGCCAAGGAGACAACATGTTATGGAGCTCGCTCGGCGGGGCACGCCTCATGTGACTGTATCATTAGCATTCATCACATTTCTTCACCCAGTCTGCATAGTCTAACCTTAGTGTAGGCCAATAGAATCCAGCTCAGACCACTCTTGCTGCCAGTGACCTCCCCCCAGTATGCATTCCACAGATACCTCTGTGAATTTCTGCCATTACATACTCGGCCCGTGTTTTAGTAAGACACTTCCACAAGGGAGTGTAAAACCCTCTTCTAAATAACTCCTCGTATTCAATTGAGATTTGACTCACCCTTGCCCAGAGTCTTCTAGTTTTTTCTTCATCTTGGGGTACTACTCCCTGCTTTAGGTACCCCCAGATAGGGGTCATCCATTCTCTATCTATTTCCTGGCTTGTCAGGGTCTCCTGTATCACAGTTTTCGGGTGGCCTGGTCTCTTTGTACTAGCCATTTTTGACAACAGATCAGCTCTTGCTTTTCCTCCCTAGGAATATGCTCAATAATAAATTCATCAAAGACTTGAATGGAATGAAATGAATTACCTTATGAAAGTATCTAGCTAGTTTGGTGTCCTTCGTTTGATAATCTCCCTTAATATGCCATGTGACCAATTGAGAATCTGTTTTGCACCTTACTTTCTTCACCCCCATCTCCCTGGCAAGCTTTAATCCTGCCATCAGGGCCTCATACTCGGCTTGACTATTAGAGGCCGGGAATGTGAACCTCAGGGATTGTTTCAACATTAGATCCTCCGGGCCTTCCAATATGATTCCCGCTCCACTGCACTTCACATTGGATGATCTGTCTACAAACAAAGTCCACCATCCCGTCTCATTTTCCACTACGGGGGCAACTCGGCTATAAAGTCGACTAGACATTGGGCCTTCATAGCCCCTCTCAACTCATACTTCAGCCCAAATTCTGACAGCTCCACCGACCAGGCTATCATTCTTCCCGCTAACTCTGGTTTCCTTAACACTTGCTTGATTGAGTGATCGGTCTTTACTACAATCTGGTGGCTTTGGAAATACGGCCTTAGACGCCTTGCTGCCACCACTAAAGCAAATGCCAGCTATTCTATCTTCTGGTATCGAGTTTCTGCATCATGTAAAACCCGACTTATGAAGTAAACCGGGGTATGAATCTTGTCTTCTTCCTGAACTAAGACTGCGCTCACTGCTTCCTCTGTGACCGAAAGATACAACATTAATTCTTTGTTGGGGCGTGGTCACGTGAGAATTAGTGGTGATGCTAGGAATGTTTTGAAATTCCTGAAGGCCAACTCGCACTCCTCATTCCAACGAAACAGCGTCGGCTTCTTTAGTAACTTGAAAAATGGTCTTCCCTTTTCAGCCAACTTTGGGAGGAACCGAGGTAGGGTGGCTAACTGCCCTGCTAACCTCTGGACTTATTTGACATTCTGTGGGCTTCTCATGTCTATGATCACCTGACACTTATCTGGATTTGCCTCAATCCCTCTATGGGTTAGATGGAAGCCCAAAAATTTTCCCTCTTTTACCCCAAAGGTACATTTCTCAGGATTTAGCCTCATGTTATACTCGCGTCTTTCCTCGAACACCTCCACAAGGTTGGCTGGATGATTTACTGGATCAACCGACTTAACCACCATGTCATCTACACATACCTCTATATTCCTCCCAATTTGTTTGGTGAATACCTTATCCATGAGCCACTGGTACGTTGCTCCCGCATTCTTCAACCCAAAGGGCATAACCTTATAATAGTAATTAGCCCTCTCGGTCATGAACACTGTCTTTTCCTCATCAGCTGGGTCCATCTTTATCTGGTTGTACCCGGAGTATGCATCCATCAGGCCCCGAGGTCCCATATACCAACCTATCTATACAAGGCAAAGGATATGAGTCCTTGGGACAAGCCTTGTTCAAGTCGGTATAGTCGGTACACATTCACCATTTTCCATTTGCCTTCTTAATGAGTACGACATTCGCCAACCATTCGGTACATATTCTGAGCAACGGGCTTGGTACACATCCCCGGCATGTCTGACACTTTCCAGGTAAAGAGATCCACATTCTTGTTAAGTACAAGGAGTATTTCTTCCCTGAGCTTGGGATCTAATTGCACTCCGACCTTGACCTGCTGATTTGATTGGCTTCCAACCTAGAACTTTTGGGAATCTTCGACTGGCTCCAGCCTTGTTTCTCGCATCTCTTTTCTTGGATCTAGCTCTACTAAGCTTATTGAGTTACCTTCAACACCCTTCCCTTTACTATCCGTCGTCGAATCCCCTTTCTGGGCTTCTCTCCAATCGGTCTTAACTGCCACAATCTAATTGGATGCTGCCGGGAACTTCATGGTTAAGTGTGGTGTGGAGACTATGGCACCCAAATCATTCAATGTCGGCCTTCCAATCAGAACGTTATAAAAAGCCATGACATTGATGATTAGGTTCCGAACCGAGATGGTCCATGATAGGCTTCTAGTTCCAAAAGTATTCAATAAGTCTACATAACCCTGTGTGTCCACCTGCTCTCTCAAAAACCCAATCAGTTTATTGTTGCATGGTTGCACCGAGCTTTCCGGAATTCCGAGCTTTTGAAAGGTCGGATAATAAAGGATATCTGCTGAGCTTCCTTGATAGACACTTTCCTTCCGAGCCGAGAAATTGGCGATCTCTACCGTAATTACCGCCCGATCATCCTGGTTTGGATTAACCCCTCTAAAGTCATCGTCGGTGAAAGCGATAGGCCTCGAGGCCTTAACCGGTTTGAAATCTATTGTATTTACAGCTCGCACCACACAGCGATGTCGTCTCCTGGCGGAGCTAGTTGCACCACCTCTTGCAAACCCTCCAGCAATGGTATTAATCACCCTCCTCTCCTGATCTCCCTCAGCTCTTCCATCTGGTTCTGGATTTCTTCTATTTCCTCCATTCCTTGGTCCTCTAGCATCTCCTTTGGTATGTGCCGGGCCGGGTGCTTCCCTTCCACCTCGACGTTGCTGGTGGTTGAAAGCCCGTCCTTGGGGGACCTTTTTGGACAAATCGGCCAAGATGACCAGTCTGTATGAGCTCTTCAATTTTGTCTCGCAGAGTAACACACTCCTCTGTAGTGTGTCCATAATTTCCGTGGTAGCGACAATGTTTAGTTTGGTTGATCGACTCTAGTGTTCTGCCTGATGGGGGCAACTTCAGTAATTCCATGTGACATATTTCCTCTAAAACCCTTGTCCTATTAGAATTCAGGGGAGTGTAGAAGTCATATTTTGGCCCCCACGTTGGTTTCTCACCTTTGCCTCTTCCTTTCTTGGCCACTTGCTTCCGTTTGTCCTTTCCATAATTCCTCCCAGTTAGGCCAGCTCGAGCTTAGATCTGAAAATCGGTGAGCTCCTCCTTTTGGATGTACTCGACTGCCTTCTCACGGAATTCATCCATGTCCAATGGTGGCTTTCTGCATATATGATCAAGGAAAGGTCCCGATTTTAACTCCATCAGCATGGAATGTAGCGCTACTGCTGGTTGAGATCTCGGATGTTGACCGAGACGGTGGCGAACTGATCCATGAAACTCATGATTGACTCATCTTTTTCCTGTTTCAGGGTTACCAGGGCTGCCAAGGTCATATGATGAGCTCAGCTTGTTGCAAATTGAGAGCTGAACCTGGCAACTAAAGCTTCAAAACTGACAATAGAGGCTAGGGGAGCCGAGTGTACCAATTCAAGGCTGCCCCCTTCAAAGACGTAGGAAATACCTTACACATTATTGAATCATCATTAGTAACGGTGTTTACCTGGGTTACATGGTCATCTAAGTGACTATCCGGGTCTGTAGTTCCATCATACATTTTAATGTTTAGGACCTTCCATTCGAAGGGGAGGGGAGTACTCATGATCCGACTTGTTAACGGGATCCTTCTTATCACCGCATGAGGCAGGGGAGGGAGAGCATGTTAGGTCTCCCTGTCTCGGTACACTCATCCCTCATGGACGTACTGCTCATCCTGGAATTCAGTAAGAGGAGCTCGAGCAGAATAGGCACGACCACTCCTCTATCGGGATGCTTTCGTTGTTCGCTCCGTGTTTCCCTCCGTTGCCATTACGTTGGTATAGGTCCCTGGATGATAACTGGGCACATATTCCTCCCCCCTCCTGGATGACGTAGTCCATTCTCTACTCCGGCTCCGTTCTCTCTGTTGGTTTTATTCTTGCTCATCATAGAGGCACTAATAATCCTGCCTCATCTCCTCATTCTCCCTTCTCAGTGTTTCGATCTGGGCCCTCATTCCTGGAGAAATGGATGATTCTCCAAGGACGGAGGGTCCCCCTGCTCTCGATCATCTTTCGACTCATGATCCCGCCTTCCTTCACCAGCGGTGCTCCTAGTTAAAACCATGTTGTTCGCAAAGGTAGTGTGGCCGGAGGAAGTTTACCTCAACCCCACGGTGAGCGCCAAATGTTCCATCCAAAAAACCTTAGTCACGAGATTCTAAAAGAAACCAATCACTCAATTCACTCACTCTCACAATTTGGGTATTTTTGATATTAAGGTTGACAAAACCAATGTTCTGCTCCTACGTATCATTTCTGGAATCAAAGCTTAGACGAAGTTCTTCAGGTTATTTGATATTTATAGAGTGGGTAAGACCCTCGTTGAAGGGTTTTCGTTGCATATTTTGCATGTGCTCCTAAATCATCTCCTTAACACACGGTCAGCAATGCCCATTATGGTTGTCACAATCATTAATAAATGGAGGGACACCGGGAAGGTGGCGCATCCGAGGCGGCCTCTGTCTAGACCCGGTCCCTTGATTGGGGGGATTTAGTATTTAATTCTCTATATTTTCCCGCGTATGGTCATAGCTCGACCTTCCGATCTAAGCAAGGTCAGCCCGGCCCTTCTTGATGGGCTGACCTCTCTCCTTTTCGTACAGACACTCAGTGGTTGGTTCCTCGGCAGACAAGAAGGGCTCTTGGATGCTGACCTTAGCTTGAGCCATGATGGTCGCGTCTGGGTTGGCTTTCCATGGGGTTTCATATTGTTAGTGTTAATTATTTTTTATGATTCAAAAAGGAAGAGTAATTAAGTAAATGATTTAAGTGTTGCATGATTGATATGCCTTTTATTTTGTACATAAGGGCTATTGAGAATGTTGGTCCTATTTTGGAAATCCAACCCAATAATGCAAGACTTCATTTAGATTTCCTTAGTCATGTTTTCTTCACAGTTGTTGTATTTCCCATTTCAGTTGTGCTCTTTTACATTTCTATTAGCATGATGTTAGGGTTGTTGTACACATGGCACAAGATCCGTTAGTCTAAGAAATCATTCCACGCTATAAACTTGTGCATTGTAATGGAAAGAGTAAGAAGAAATTAATCATAATTTTGTTATCTTTCTCTCTTCCTCTCTAAACTTATGGAGTTGCCCAGCTCGAATAGGGCCTTTCAATTCATCCCCTATCAATGATTTAATTGATTGAAAAATATATTCTCTGATATGTGTCGAAGCTTTGCTCTGATATGCATCTATGGTTTGACTGATACCCTAAAACTATAGATGCATTAATATGCTCTGAACAAGTATCTTTTGCTTTCAAATTATTCAATCTGTCATACGCTCAATTTTTTTTTTTGTTTTGATCAATATATGCTCAAATATATTCAACTAAGATGGCGCGTTTTTTACAATTTTTTAAAAAATATTTTCGGGAATGTTGCCATGAGAATTAAACTTTCCCATATTTGCTATAAGTATTAAAAAAGTATTCTCAGACATAAAAAGATGTCCGAGAATAAAACTAAGGAAAGATAGTTAGAAACTAGGGAAAACTTTAATTCCATATGTGAAGGCGGGAAATAAAGATTCCTGGGAATGTGATTCCCAGAAAAGTAGTTTGCCTCAGATAAAACATTCCAGAAACCAAACACCACCTACCTAATTTTTTTTTCTTTGATATGATTGTTTAAAATTGATTCTTCAATCATTAAGTACAACTTCCTCAATTGATCAATTGGGCTAGGTTGTCAAGTGACCATAATCTCTCTTCTTCTTCATTTAGAACTTCTTGTGAAGTTGTTTCTTTGGTTGAGAACACCCTAATTTGACATGTTCATGCATCTTAAATTCATGGTAAATGATTGGAATTTTGTATGCTTGACTTCCTTCTTTATAGATCTTTTCTTTATTGATAATCACCAAAAGCAAATTGTGTTAAAATAATAGTGACAATTATTTAGAACTAACTATTAACAGTATCGATAAATCATCACTATTGAGGTATGTATTTGTGGGAGAAAGATCCTCTCCATTTATTAGCTCTCCGGTTGTGTCTATTTTCAAAGTTTTAGGGAAAAAATAAATGTGTATTATATACAACATGTATGTAATCCGCCATGCATTTATTATTCCAAAACTTTAATAATGGACATCTCCATTTCTCATGAGAAATGGAGGAGAGGATCCCTACCCATGTAATCTTCCATGCATTTATTACTCCAAAAGTTTAACAACAGACATCTCTATTTCTTGTAACACCCCGTTTTCTCGTCTCTTGACCGGTAATTATATTTTATATTACTATCGGGGATCTAGAAAATGATTTTGAGAAAAACAAAATCATAGTTGGAACCTATCATATCATGGGAAGTTACGGTGAAATTTTGGGTATAAAAAGCAGACATAAACCGGTCTGCGTTTTCACTGACAGTATAATTTTGTACCAGTCAGAAAAACCCTAATTTGAACCGAAATTGAAAAATTTTAGATTTTATCATTATTTTAGTGATAAAGTCTATTTCTAAAATTTTTGCCCAAAAATAAAATATTATGTTTTATTCGGACGAATCTTGACGAAAAATGATCGAAAAACCATAATTGGGTAAAACGACAAAGCTGGAAACAGATCTACAGAGGTGTGCCAGAGGATAGGAGTGATGACTCAGCTTGGACAACTCACCCTAGTGAGTCATCTAGTGAGTCACCATAGTCATCATGACCATCCAACAAAATATCTAGATATTTTGAACAAAATATCTAAAAATCCATGTAAATTATCCAAATTACCCTTAAATTATACAACAAATTCCCAATGTGTTCCAAGATATTTTGAACCCCAAAATATCTCTCCAATTTCGTGCAGTCCCCTTTGTTTAGTCACCTAATCACATTTTTATTCATTTTGTTCACAAAAAGCTCCTAAGTTCTCTTAAAACTCAAATTGGTTCTTGAAAGTTCTTGATCATTTCATCATTTCATCCTCTATTATTCATCATCTTTGAAGTATACACTTCATGATCCATGACCATCTCTAATCCCTCTTAAGTTATTTCCTTTCATTTGTATCTTTCCTACTTAGCATTATTTCCTGAAAAAACCAAAAATCCTTTCCTTGTTCTTATGCTCAAATTCGGCCATTACCCTAATCTCCTCACCCTTTTGCTTGTTAGAAATACTAAGACCATATTCGTGATCACCTACCTCATCTAGACACTTTCTATTTCACACAAAAATCCATTTGAAGCTTGTTTGTGAAATGAGTTTTTCTAGCCTACACTTTGTTCATCACTTTCTCATCAACAAAGGGGTAATTTCTTTTGACCCTAGTTATTAACTTTATTCCATATTTCATTAGCTTCATGAATATTTAATTTATTTAAAATTACATAGTTTCAAAAAATCATGTATTAATTCATAAGAATTTTCATGATGTTGTTTTTGGACTTGGAACAATTTTTCTACCATGGAAACACCTTTGTCTTTATGTCTACCAAAAGGTTTTCAAAACAAATCATCCTAGTCCTATAAACCTAAAGAGACCATGAGCTATAGCTAACATTTTAGCCTTGGTTTTTGTTTGTTTTAACTACTTAAGTTGTTGTTGATGAAGGTTGGTGTTGGAGTTGACTTTGTGGCTTTGTGGAGTAAAGAAGATCAAATTGCTTAAGGGAGCTACAAGAGGTAAGGGGGGGAGTGAACCACCTCACACCATATTGGTGGGTGTGAAGATGACATGTATTTGTTTGTGGTTGGAAACCCTAGACCTAGGGTTATCCACTTTGTTTGGTTTGATCCTCTTGGAGGAATTGATTTGGTGCTTGTGTTTGTGGTATGGTTATAATTGATGATGAATATGATTATGTGAGGAATGATTACTTGAGAAAAATTATAAACTTGCACACTAAAATCTTGTATCACAAAGTATGCCTAATATGTTTAAATTTCATGTCATGAATTAATACTTTGATGCATGAATATGTATGTTGTTTGTGAGCTTGATTAGTGAAGTGAGAATGTTCACTTTGTTGATGCTTGGTTTCGGCCGAGGCTAAAAGAAATGGAATGACAACTTTGATTCCATCAAACCATGTAATTCTAAGTTTGATTAATGGTTTAAAAAGTAATAAAACCAAGAAGGAAATGAAAGTTTACAAAACTGTTTTCAAGAGTGTGAGATCTGAATTTTGAGGCTTCAATGGCTCACAAATGGTTTTAATTTGAGTTTAAGACTTAAGAGAAAAAAAATCATGTTTCAGCAGACTTAAAAGCAGAATTTTGGCGAAATCGGACATGAAAAATGAACAAGGGTTCTAATTTCGTCCAAAACTGTTTTAGGCAGTTTGAAACTGTTTTTGAAGTTTATTTAAGTGTCCTAAGACTCTAAAATGAGTTTTGGATCCTTAGGATTTAAAATCGTTGAAAAAGGACTTATGCGATTTTCGAATTTTGCGACGTTCAGTCAATATTTAGGATTTTGTACAAATCATAGAGTGAAGCTTAAAATTAGTATTTTAATACTTTAAAAGCATTTGAATCTGAGAAAGTAAAGGTATTAAGTCAACATCTCTGATTTTGATGAATCCAAACAAAAAATGATTTTTTTTAGTGAATTCTATGAAATCTACTAATGTGTGTATTTAGTGTGCAGATCATAAAGCAAAAGCATCATATCAAATAAACAAGTCTTTCTGATGCGTCTAAGTTATGATCGTCTGACCCAAGACTCGGTCTCTACCAGATTTGATTATGCGTCCGAGACTGAGACTCTACTAGAAGATTTAAGCTTCAACAATATTCGAATTTGAGGAATATTCATTGATGAATTCAAAGAATGAAATTTGAACTAAGAAAGCTCAAAGCATCCTTCCGTGTTTAAAGATTCCGTTTTGTTGCAAAAAGCAAAATGAACTTTACTCGGCTGCAGACCCGCCTTGCACAAATAAGGAAAGTCGCGCTGCCCAAGTCTGAAAAGCAATAAACACTGCTCTGAATCAAATTGCACTCTAATAAAGCAATGCCAACCTATATGTTCAACTTGTCTTGAAGCTCACCAACGATCATAAACATTAAATGCAAGTTCAGAACGACTCTATTGGCATTAATGGATGAAGAACAAAAACTATACTCAGCTGTAGCACTCTACACAATGGATTTATTCCCTGGAGTATAAATAGAAGACTTTGAAAGCTATTGAAGACATACAGCTGAACTTATTACCTCAAGTATTCAATACGATCAAACTCTCAAAGCTCTCTCTCAAGTTCTTCATTAAAAACTTCTCTGCTCAATCATTCATATTTATTGAGAAGTCTTTATTGCGATCTCACCTACCTTAAATATCCATTCACTATGCGAGTGTTACTCGGTAGATCTGCAAAGTTGTAATCTGTGAAGGTGCTGCTTCATTCAAACTATTACTGTTTGTAAAGCCTGTAGAGTATTGAAGAAAGAATACTTGTTTGAGCCTGGATAGGCTAGGTGTGCAAACAATGCTTATTAGTTGAGCCTGCGGAGGTTAGGTGTGCAAATAATACATTATGTAACCTGATCAGTTATAATGGAAATACTTGGTGAAGCCAAGGATTGGACGTAGCCCATGGTTTGGGGTGAACCAGTATAAATCTGTGTCTCCTTTTATTAGCTTAATCTTTTTAGTTTGCTTTATATTAACTGTGCTAACTGGGTTGAAAAGTGAATCTCATTTAAACAGTAAGACGCATCTTTGTGTCTATTGTAACACCCCGTTTTCTCATCTCTTGACTGGTAATTATATTTTATATTATTACCGAGGATCCAGAAAATGATTTTGAGAAAAAAAAATCATTGCTGGAACCTATCATATCGTAGGAAGTTATGGTTAAATTTTGGGTTTAAAACTCAAACGGAAACCGATCTGCATTTTTACCGACAGTGCAATTGTGTACTGGCCGAAAACCAGAGTTTCGGCCCGAAAACGAAAATTTTCAAAATGTTGCCACTTGTTGGGGACAAAATATATTTCAAGAATTTCTACTCAAAGATAAAATATTTTATTTTATCTAGTGAAATTTTAGCCAATAACGGGAGGAAAACCTAATCGGGTAAACGACGGAGCCGGATACGAAACTGCAGAAATGAACCGGGAGGTCAAATGGGCGAATTAGGCTATGCCACCCTAAAGGGTGAGTCACTACCATGACTCACCATAGTCATAAATGAGCATTTATGATTAATGTGGTGAGTCAACAAAACCATTAATGCAAAATTTGTGATTCATTCAATCTTGCACATGTTAAGAGTTTGTGTTCAAATTCTCTTTCTCTTGCTCCATGGTCCATGAAATTCGACCAAGCCCTCCTAGCCACACATAAGACACCTAGTCATCATGACTTCAACATAAATTATCTTAATAACCTTGTGAAATGACCAAAATACCCTTTTATCATTTTATGAATTCCTTTGATGTCCAACAAGTGTTTTGACAATTTTGCTTTCTTCTACCGTGTATAATTTCGACCAAGCCCTATTGAATGAGCATTATTTCACTTCATTCTATATGATCATGTTGGTTATGAAGTCACCTAAGTATTTTAAGTTATTTTCTAACCTAACCTAAAACTATGGTTACTACCTAAGGTTAGTAACCAAGACAAAACCAAATTGGCTTCTTCTTCCTCCATGTGGTACACACACGGCCACATCACCCTAAACACACCTCCACCACATATTTCTCTCATCTATCTATGTCCACTCATTTGAAATGACTCACCAAGGCAATGATGACATAAACCCAAAATATCTAGATATTTTCCTTATAACCTAACATAGCTTTGGTTAACATCAACCATGGTTTAAATTTAAGGTTATCAAATCAAAGTTCTCCTCCTCATTTGGTACAATTTCGTGCAGCCACACCTCACACTCCACACAACTTCATTTCATTTCATTCTAACTAACCAAGTTTATGACACAAAGTTCTTCCTTGTTCTTCATTTCTTCTCACTTGGTCTTCATTTGTTCTTCATTTATTTTCTATTTTCCACTAACTTAGAGACATGATTTCATGATTCTTCCTTCATGAAAATTATTCCTTAGATCATTGTCTTCACTTTGATCCACTTTGTTCTTAGATCCATGAACTTTCAAGTTCATCTCCTTTTTCTCTCAAATTCGGACCACACCCATAAGTCATCATCCAAACCTTGTTTTTATCTTCTAAGATCATATTCTTACTCATCAACATCATCTAGACACTTCTCATCTCACACAAATTTCCATTTTAAGCATGTTGGAAAAATGGGTCCCTAGACCTAGAATTCGGCCAAGCTTGTATTTCCAACATACAATCCTTGTTCCACCATTTTAACCCACTTTCCTAAAGTTAATCATCATTCCAAAAAACTTTCATGTTGAAGCTTTCATAAAAAAAGTTCATCTTGACATAGTTCCTTCAAGATCAAAGTTGGAGTGCTTTAGATAAAAGTCATTACTTTTCATTCCTATAATGATTTTTTAACTTCTAACTAAATAATATGTTGATAATCTTATTCCATGCTTCATTAGCATCCAATATATGTAATTTATTCCAAGTTACATATTATTGAAAATTCATGTTTTAATTCATAGAAAATCGCATGAATTGATTCTTGGACTTATGATAATTTTCCTAGTCTGGATATGACCTTGTCATCATAAATGTTCAAGCTTTAAATGAACATAATTTCCTAGCTACCTAATATGTACATGTCCGTGAGCTACCTCTAGGGTCTAGCCTTGGATCTTACTTGTTTTAACTAGTTTTATTGTTGATTGATAAAGGTTTTGTGTTACAGACGGTTTGGTGTAGCTTTGTGGATGAAGATGGACTTGGTTTCTCTATGGATTAAAGAGGATTGTGTTGCACTTTGGGAGCTACAAGCGGTAAAGGGGGGAGTGAACCACCTCACACCATATTGGTGGGTGTGAAGATGGCTTATATTTATTTGTGATTGGAAACCCTAGACTTAGGGTTATCCACTTTGTTCGGTTTGGTTCTCTATGAGGACATGACTGTAATGAATAATTGTAGTTTCATTCATGTGTATTGGTGTGATTGCATGGTTGGAAAAGATTATTCCTAGCATGTTGAAAACCATCACTTTGATCATTGGATCAAAGTGAGGATTTTAATACTTGGTTATTGCAAATAAATTGAGACTGTGATTATTTGATATAACATGATATATCGTTGATTTTTCATGATTGTGAGATTGTTTGGTGAAGGGTAAGCTTCACTTTGGTTGTGATTGGCTTTTGGCCAAGTATGAATGAAAATGGGAGTTTAACTCCAATCCTTGAAACTTAGGCGACTTTAATATCCTTAAGTGAGAAAATTAATATTAAAATCCATAAAGGAAAAAGGATAAGTTTTGAACAATTATTTTGAAATTTTTATTTTAGGTGAAGGATTTAGAAATGGTTTGAAAAATGTTTTGATCTCACTTTATGTTTTGAAGTAACAAAAGGGTGTTTTATAGACCAAAGGAATAAGTGTTTTAAGGATCATTGAAGTAAACCACAAAGTGTTGTTTTCCAAAAATGTTTTTACAGCGTTTAGAACTGTATTGATGTGTTCAAGTGGTTATAAAGTTGTTTTGATCTTTGTTTAGGTTATAGGGGAATAAAATCATGTTTTAGCGGACTTAAAAACAGAATTTTCATGAAATCGTACACGTAAAATGAACAAAGGTTCTAATTTCGACCAAAACTGTTTTGGACAGTTTGAAACTGTTTTTGAAGTCTATTTAAGTGTCCTAAGACTCCAAAATGAGTTTTGGGCCATTAGGCTTAAAAATCATTGAAAAAAGATTTACGCGATTTTCAAATTTAACAACGTTCGGTCAAGTTTTAGGATTTTTATACAAACTATTGAGAGAAGCTCGAAATTAGAATTTTAATACTTTAATATAAGTATTTGAATCTGAGAAAGTGATGTATTTGAGAGAAACGATTATATTTTCTAAAATACGAAGTTAAGTTGAAATACAGTAAAAAGCGGAAAACCGTGTTTCAAGTATTTAGATGTTTTTAAGAAACAGCTTGAGCAATTTGGTACTTATGTACTTCTAGTTAAATTTTATTTTCAAATGATTTTGTTTTATTCAAAGGGTTTTGATTTTTGACAAAATAGGTTTTGGTCTCCATGACTAGTATTTCAAGTTAAATGGAAAAACCTAAGTCGAGGATGACTTAGTGAAAACACGAACCTAATGATTTATGACGAATGGTGAAGCAAGACCATTGTCATAAAGTGTGGATAATTCAATATCCACACATCCATAATACTTAATAACAAAGAGTACGTATTTTAAGGTTACTTGCTTGACAAGTAATCCCGTTCGAGAATGGACTTAAAGAGGAATAATGAGTTGGTGACGAATGATCAACCTTCATAATGTACTAAATCGTTGAAACATGGATAGACCAATGAGGGGATCCTAAACTTGTTCAAGGATTCACGGATTGGCACTATCTTACCTCTAGAATGGCTCTTGATTACGTCAAAAGAATCCCGAAATTTATCCGGCAGATAAATACAAACGCACATGCCGTGATCGGCTTGATCCAAAGAAAATTGTCAGTAAGGCCTTTGTGCCTTGGAAGTGGGCCTACATGTTCTGTGCGCATGTGAATTGTAGGGTGACGATTATTCATTGATCTCGGGAATGTCGGGGTTGGGATGACAACGGATGACCATTCAGGTGATGGATCGTGGAGTCATGTTCAAAACACCGATATCTTCTACTAGATGCTGTACAATTCTGGTTATTGATGGTGTTTCACAATCAATAGGGTTATTATCATTATTGATGCACAAGTATGGCTACTGTTGTCAGTTGTGAAACGTGTGTTCTAACCACTCCTTCCGAACATTCTCTTAACTCCGGAGTAGAGTCGGATCTTCCTTGAGGCTGTGGAGGTATGGGACTATGCAGTTTCAATCAGTCATCTCTCAGTTCTTGTTGAGGCTGTGTAGGTATAGGACTATGCAGTTTCACTGGGTCATGTTTGTGTATAAGCCGTGTCCTATAATGCTTGGATGTTCTATGCTTTTGATAATATGTATATACTGTATGTTGTTGATATATTAATTGAATGGTTGATTTGTAATTGGATGATAACATGAGATATGTTAGTAAGAGTATGGATATGCATAGGTTCTATGTGGTGTCGTGTTGTTTTCATATCTGCCATATGCTGTGTGATGATGGGAATCTCACCTCCTTTGTTTTATATTGCCGTGTCTGGTTTGGCTGTGCTCCTTTTGTGTTCTTCTAAGAAGGATGAGATGTCACTCGGATGATCCACAGTGGTGTGGAGGTTCGAGAACGAGGACGACATGTGGAAGTCTCTTGAGGATGTCACTTCCAGCTTATGGATGGTTCGAGATGAGGGTGTCTGTGTTTCCTGTCGTGCCTGATCTCCCTTTTATTCTGATAGGCATTATTGTTGATGGTTTTTAGGCTTTAACTTTTCCCTTGGAAAAGGAAAGGGCCTAGTACGAGAGTTACTTTATAATGTCTCTAGTAGTGTCTTTTGGGGCGACGTCGGTAGTAGGCTCAAAAAGAGTTTCTACTAGATTTCGTCAGTTGGGTGTGTCCTTCTCACGATTTACAGGAGAGGATCGTTTTATATATCTTAGTTTGGCCAGCTGGGTATGTATGGGAGTTAGAGTTAGTGTTTATGGAGCTGTGACTCCAAATATCTTATATTTTAGGATCTGCGTCTCCATATCTTTATGTTGGGTCCATATATCTTTATGGTTTCTGTTTATGAGTCGAGTTGGGTTTTTATGTAAGTGACTTTCGAACTTATAACCTTAATTATGATTATAAAATATTTTATTGCACAATTATTTGATTCTGAGTATTTATATTTACGATTTACGAAAGTGAAAAATTACCTCATTATATTACAGCAAGATTTTAATTAACCTACTTTTCGGCCTTAAAATGTCACAAACAATGTAGCACTCGAGAAGGGTGTTACATCTATCATCTTCAAAAAGGAAATATTTCAAAAAGTTAACTAAAACACAATTCAACCCCCCTTCTCGTGTTTTATATCTGTTCATTTCATTTGGTACTAGAGCTTAACCTCTAGGTTGAGAACTTAAGAGTGTTGAGGAAAGATCCTGTTGAACAGACATCATGACAGCTGGAGCTAGCACAAGCGGAAGCCACACTTGAGAAGGAGCATCTATGGCTAGACCTCCCTACTTTGATGGAGAAAACTACATTTATTGGAAGGAAAGATTTCAATGGTTCATCATCTCAACAAATTCTGATTTATGGGATATTATCATTGATGGTCCCTACATACCAAAGAATGATGATGATACTGACAAACCCAAAGCTCAATGGACTGCAGTAGAAAAGACTAAGTGTGAGCTAAATCATAAAGCAAGGTATTCCTTGATGTGTGCTCTCATTCAGGAAGAATTTGAAAAGGTTCATGCATGTGGATCTGCTAAGGAAATTTGGGATACTCTCGAAGTTACTCATGTAGGAACAACAAAAGTGGAAGAAACAAAGATAAACATTCTTGTACGAAAGTATAAGTTATTTATCATGGAAGAAGGGGAAAGCATTGCTAAAATGATAGGAAGATTTCAGACTATTACAAATAATCTGAAGTCACTGGGAAAAATCTACATCAATGTTGAGAAAGTTGGTAAAATTATAAGAAGTCTGCCCAAATAGTGGAGACCTATAGTTACAGCAATAACTCAAGCCAAAGATCTCACAACTCTTCAAATGAGTGATCTTCTTGGAACTTTACAAGTTCATGAGTAGGAACTAAATGAAGACAAATCAAATAAGAAAGGAAAAACTATTGCCCTCAAGGTAGAGAAAGGACCTTCAAAAGCTCTAAAAGTTGAAGAATCAGATCAAGAGTCAGATGCCTCTGAAGAAGACTCGGACAGTGGTGATAAAATGTCATTACTGACTAGAAAAATGAGGAAGTTATGGAAGAAGAAGAATTTCAGAAAGGATAAACCTTTCAAAAAGTTCAATAATGAAAAATTCTTCAAAGAAAACAATAGTTCTGACAAAAGTTCTATTGTATGCTATGAATGCAAGAAGCCGGGACACTTTAAATCTGAATGTCCTCAGTTGCAAAAACAACCTTTCAAAAATTTCTATAAAAAGAAAAAGAAAGGGATGGTGGCATCTTGGGAAGATCTTGATGGCATCTCATCTGATGAAGATACATAAGGCGAAGAACCTAATCTATGTCTTATGGCAGATGCTGACTCAGACTCTAAGGTAATTTCTGATTTTAAGAATTTGCAAGATGCCTATGATGAATTAATTGAAGAATCTAACTGTTTAACTAAGGCTTTCATAACAGTTAAGAGGAAATATGTGAAACTCCTAAAAGAGCATGAACATAAGACTCAAGAGTGTGATAGACTGTCTCAGGAAAACAGTGAGCTTAAAATTGAAAGGCTCAAAGCTGAGATCATAGTTGAGATGACACAATCTGACGAAGTTGATAAACTTCAGCAGAAGGTAGAAGAGCTCACCTCTGATCTTGCACGTTTTGTCAATGGGAGAGATTACCTGACCAAACTCTTGGGAATACAGAAACCCTCTCTTGATAAAACTTGTATAGGATTCATTGATCAGACACATCATAAAGTATCTAATAAAATCTTAGGACAAAAACCGAAAGCTCTTTATGATAAGAATATTACACAAAAGGATAGCTGTTATATCTGTGGAAAGGCTGGACATATCACGTCCAAGTGAATTCACACAAGAAAAAAGTTATCATAAACTGCAAGAACTAACAAGAAAGGACCCAAGAAAATATGGGTACCTAAAGCCTTGATTATTCCTATTGCATAAATCCTTAATAGGACAAAGAGGACACATATCATGATACCTGGACAGTGGCTGCTTACGACACATGACAAGAGAAAGGTCTATGTTCCTAGACCTCCAACCTAAAGAAGGTGGATATATCACCTTTGATGGAAATCAAAAAGGAAAAGTCATCGGGATAGGTAAAATTGGTGGAAGATCACCTTTACCATCCATCTCTAATGTTCTTTTAGTTGAAGGGTTAAGACTTAATCTGCTAAGCATAAGTCAATTATGTGATAATGGATACATTGTTTCCTTTACTAAGAATGTATGCATAGTCAAAGACATTAAGGGCAAAGTTCTCTTTTCAGCAAACAAGCAACAAAATCTTTATAAGATAGATCTAACTGAGCTGACTGATCAAAATGTGACTTGTTTTGTATCAAGAGAAGATGAAAGATGGGTATGGCACAAGAAGCTAGGACATACAAGTATGAAACATATAACTAAGCTTCAGAAGTATAGACTTGTAAAAGGTCTACCTGATATTAGTTTCAAAAAGGATGTCTTATGTGATTCTTGCTAGTGTGGAAAGCAAGTTAAATCTAGATTTAAACCCAAAAATTTAGTATCTTCCTCTAAACCTCTACAACTGTTGCATATGGATCAGTTTGGTCTAGTAAGTGTTGCTAGTAAGGCAGGAAAGAAATATGGTTTTGTCTTAGTCGATGATTATTCTAGATATACATGGGTACTCTTCCTAACCCACAAGGATGAGTCATTCAAAGTGTTTTCAATATTCTGTAAGAAAGTGCAAAATGATCAGGGCTTCTGTGTCTCATCTATCAGAAGTGATCATGAGGAAGAATTTGAAAATGAGTAGTTCAACACATTATGTGAAGAGAATGGTATCTCTCACAACTTTTCTGCTCCTAGAACTCCTCAAAAAATGTAGTAGTAGAAAGGAAGAACATAACACTACAAGAGATGGCTCAAACCTTTCTCAATGAAAGGAAACTCCCAAAATACTTCTGGGTTGAGGCAGTAAACACTGCGTGTTATGTGCAAAACATAATATTGATAAGACCCTTCTTGAATAAAACTCCCTATGAATTGTGGAAAGGTAGAAAACCCAACATCTCTTATTTTCATGCTTTCAGATGTGAATGCTTTATTCTAAATATTAGAGATCATCTTGGAAAGTTTGATTCAAAAGTGGATAAGGTTGTATTCCTTGGATACTCTGATAGTTATAAAGCTTTTAGAATTTACAACTCTAGAACAGAAGTGGTTGAGGAATCTATTCATGTCAAGTTTAATGATGGCTCAAAGACTGATAAGAAATTATCAGATCTTGAAGATGATCTTGTAGGTTTGGATCTTGGAAGACAAAGCAACCAGACTAAAGATGACTTGAAGAATGAGGATTCAGAATTTCCTACTCAAGCGTCTGATCCATCTGCTCATCACCCTGGAGAATTGATCATTGGTAATCCCTCTCAAGGAGTTAGAACCAGATCTGCATTCAGAAATTCAAACAACATGGCATTCCTATCTGAAATTGAACCCAAAAACATCAAAGAAGCTCTTGAAGATGAAAGCTGGATTTTAGCTATGCAAGAGGAACTAAATCAGTTTAAAAGAAATGATGTTTGGTTCTTGGTTCTTAATGAAAAAGGAAGATCAATTATTGGAACAAGATGGGTATTCAGAAACAAGCTTGACGAAGATGATAAGGTAGTCTGGGACAAATCAAGATTAGTAGCTCGAGGCTATAACCAACAAGAAGGTATTGATTATACTGAAACTTTTGCACCAGTAGCTAGAATAGAAGCAATTCGTATACTTATGTCATATGCTGCACAACATCAAATCACCTTATTTCAAATGGACGTTAAATTTACATTTCTTAATGGAATTATTGAAGAAGAAGTATATATCAAACAACCACCTAGATTTGAGGATAGTGACAAACCAAATCATGTCTATAAGCTTAAGAAAGCTCTCTATGGATTATAGCAAGCACCCATAGCTTGGTATGATAGACTAAGTTATTTTCTTATGAAAAATGATTTCATTAAATGAAAAGTAGATATTTCCCTCTTTAGAAAAAAGCTCTAAAAATGATTTCATTATAGTACAAATCTATGTTGATGATATCATATTCGGTGCTACTAATGAAAAGCTCTGCAAAAAGTTCTCCAAGCTTATGCAGAATGAATTTGAGATGAGCATGATGGGAAAATTGACGTTCTTTCTTGGTCTACAAATCAAACAGACAGATGATGGAATATACATCCATCAACAAAAGTATACCAAGGAAATATTAAAGAAATACAAGCTGGACACAGGAAAATCCATGAAAACTCCCATGGAAGCAAATGCAAAATTAAGCAAAGATGAAGAAGGTAGTATATCAAACTATGCACAGAGGTATGATTGGTTCTCTTCTATACTTAACTTCAAGTAGACCTGATATTCAGTTCAATGTCTACATGTGTGCAAGATTCCAATCTGATACTATAGAATCACATCTTAAGGCTGTTAAAAGAATATTTAGATATCTGCTTGGAACCACTAATCTCGGTTTGATGTATTTGAGAACACAAGAAAACAGATTAGTTGGATTCTGTGATGTTGATTATGCTGGAGACAGTAGAAAGAAAAAGCACAAGTGGAGGATGTCAATTCATTGGAGAAAGTCTAGTATCTTGGACAAGCAAAAGACAGACTACAATTTCTCTATCTACTGCAGAAGCAGAATACATATCAGCTGCTAGCTGTTGTTCACAACTATTATGGGCAAAACATCAACTTGAAGACTATTTTATCTTTGAACATAATATTTCTGTTTGGTGTGATAATTCTAGTGCTATCTGTTTATCTAAGAATCCCATACAACACTCTAAGGCTAAGCACATAGAAATTAAGCATCACTTCATAAGAGACTATGTTCAAAAAGGTGTTTTTGATATTAAGTTTGTTAAAACTGAAATTCAATCGGTCGATATTCTAACAAAACCTTTAGCTGAAGATAGGTTCACGTATATTAGAGATAATCTAAACATGCATTTCATAAATGAAGGATGCGTCTGCTCTTAGATAATACGTCTGCTGACGTGGATTAATTACTGAGACTTTACATTGCAGTTTTGTCAAAAAAAAATTTGATTTCAAAATGTTTTGTCTTTATTATCTTTCAAACTGCTATTTTTGAAAACCTTTTTCTTTTAAAAAGCGAAACTTCTCTCCTTGAAACACTTTACTGTTTCAAAAAGCTTTTCTCTCTCTTGTGAACGAATCTTTTTGAAACCCCTTCATCTTCTCTCTCTCTTTCAAACCTAAATCCATGGCACTCAAAGCACCCTCTCAGAAATATGCCCGTGTTGCTACTCAGTTAGAGATAAGTGTGGAAGATGTATCTATGATCGTTCCTAGACGATTTGTCAAGATGAACAAGATTATCAAAGGAGGCATGGATATTATGGCATAATTGGAAGCTTCACAATGGGTCAACTTTTTCTATTTACATGAACCAGTTTACCCCTTGCTACTTCAAGAATATGGTGAAGAAATTGTTCATCAAGTTCTCTATGGGGTATCCAACCCTACTAGCAAAGTTGTATCCAAACTGACTCCAAAAGGAATATTTTTGCATGTCTTGCTGATAAACTGTGTGATGCCAAGAACAAGTTCTCGTGACAATGTCAACAAGATGGATAGATTTGAACTATTCCATCTCCTGAATTTGATGAAGGTTGACATCAATGACTTAATTTTCAAGTATATGCTGAGGATGGAAAAGCCCAAAATCAGGACCTCACACACCTATGGGGTGCTGATTACCAGACTGCTAAATATCAAGGGCATTCCCTCACTAGAATGGTTGATATGGCTACTGCCATTGATGAAAGAACCCTATCTCAGATGAAGCTGAGACCCCTCCGGGAAGGATTCCTGACTCTGATGAAGATGATAAGAAGAAGAAATCGTCAGAAGAAGCTGAAGAAGAAACTGATGAGTCTGATGACTCAGAAGCAACAAAAGTATCTGTACCTTTGGATCTCGAAATCAGACCCAAGCTACAGGTAAAGAGGAAGCTGGTCATCTTAGAAGCCTCTTATGATGATGATCAACCCATTTCAAAAGTTTTTAAGAATAACCCAGTGAAAGAATCAGTTCCCGCTCCCAGGAAGGAACTCAAAAGGAAAGCTGCAGTTGCAGCAACACCAGTTAGAAGATCTACAAGGTTGAAGACGGCTGAATCTGTGCAAGTGTCATTGCAATCCACCAGTTCATCTGATCCCTCACCCCTCTCACCTATCTCTTTATCTTCACGTTCAAACTCTTCCTCTTCCTCTTCCTCTCATAACTCACATCTTCATAACCAATTTCTATTGCTGAAAATCTTCTTGCATTATCCCTCAGAAATTTTAACCTGAATCTAACACTGGAGAATCCTTCCCCACATCAATCTCCAGACCACATATCCAATCACCTTTCATCACCATCTCATTCACCACAAGAAAATCAAAACCTTGTTCCTCTCTCTCAAATTTTTGATAGTATTCTTACACCTCTATCTCACCCCTTGCCCTCTTCTCATACCACACCATAAGCAAACCTTGACTCGTCTACCAGACGTATCTCTTCTGCTTTACCAATTGATCAGATTGATCCGGCCCTTCTAACTTCAGAAGATCTCAAAGTCATTGGCAATCTTCTTGCTGAACAGACGGTAGTACGGTTGAATTAAGCATCTTGGAAATACAAACTGAATCCCTCTGCCTGCATGAAGCCAAATACTGTTTTAAAGATTTGCCTAGACAAAGGAACTTTCTGTCCCATTCCAAAGCCAAAGATGAACCCAAAATCTAAGAAACCTGTTGTTTGGCTGAAAAGAGATGATAAGAAGCTGAAGTTCACCAAGTGGTCTACATCATTTATGAGTCATCCCGAGCCTCATATCCTTCGAGACCCTAAGACACCCCGACGTCCCATTAAAGAAAACCCATAATATATAGGACCTAAACGTGTTATTATCTTAAAGCGTAATTATAAAAACGTCGGAAAATTTAAAAACTTGAATCATAAAACATGTACACCTACATACAGAAGCATAACCATAAATATACATACATCATATCTTAATACAGAGTTGTCAAGGGATTCCCACCAGTAGAATCCCAACACAGATACAGACTGATAACAAAATACATAAAAAAGGACTAAAGAAAAGATACCTCACCACCTCTCGGCACCCCATCCCCTCTCAAAATTCATCAAAAGCCTCACACATGCACCTACATGAATAGCCCTGGCCTAGTCTATCATAGACTACTACCCCCGCTGTAACCCTGAAGTCTTGACGGGCCTGCCTCGCCTCCACTGCCACTAGAAGATCTCTTATCTGTGGCGAATCTCTGAAACATCCGTCGGTACTCTCTGGCATCTCGGGATAAAAGTCGTCGGAAGGATACTCGGGAGGACTCTGACTCGGTGGCCCTAATCTCGGGTGGTGCGGGATCCTTGGTCGCGCTGTCAACACGCGCCAAAAAAGAACGAGCGATTATTAAAATTATGTAGTATAGAGCGACAACTCGGATATCGTCTCTCAAGGACTCTTTAGTTGTTGTTGTTATTAACAGAAAATTAGTAAAAGTCAAAATTTGGGGGGTTTTGGATTTGAAACAAAATAAAGAAAACAAAAAAAAAAACAGAAACAGAGTAAGAAAACAAAGCAGTTAAAATATTATCAAATAAACTAAAGAACGATTAACCTACTGTTCTCGGTTTCCCACTATCATTGGTTCATATAAATCCAAGCCCTAAGCAGATTCTAAACCCTTTCCGATTGTAGCATCAATTTACAAGCGAAATCAATACTACGAGACATATATTCCTATTCCCGAATTAAGCAAACGGGGTGAAGCACTCGTGAACTAAGCGAACATGATTGAACACACGCGAATTAAGCAAACGCGATTATATATAGGAACATACAATCATCCAAATAAATCAATACTAATCCTATACATATCTGAATTAAACAAACAGAAACATATAGAACAGTACTGAAAAGGAATAGCAATTCAAATAGGAAATCCAGAACCTCAAGTGTAATTGAAACCAATCCCAGTAGATTAATCTAGGAGACTAGTTCTCCATTACAAAGGAAAAACAAAAGACAAGAATTAAACTACTGAAAGCTACTACTACTGTCTAAGACTAGCCAAAACTGGCTAACTCTGACTAACTACCTTCAGTTCTGTCTAAAACTCTGAAATACAATTTCTGGAATCAACTTTCTCGCAAGGCGAAGCCTCTCTCACGACGCGAATCTTGTGAACAGTCTGTAACCTTGGGTATTCTCGCGAGGTGAGGAACTGAAGAGTCTTCTTGTTACGCCCGTTATGAACATCAGGGGCCAACCGTGATGCTTTCTGACTTCCAACTCGCGAGGCGAATGGATGCTCACGAGGCGAACGCTTCAACTTCAAAACTGCCACAGCCGTGATCTTCAACACGGGCAAGTTGTGATCGTCTCTGACTTTTCAGGCTTGGGTGACTCGTGGGGCGAGATAACCTTCGCGGGGCGAACCAGAATTATTTCCTTTTTATTATCCTGAAAAACAGAAAATAACATAAGTACTTTATTTAACTCTAAGTCAACTAAATTAACCTAAAAACACTTTACAGACTCAAAATACTACTTAGAGACAATCAAGTCTAATTTGGGTGAAAATGATATAAAATTAGCACAAAGCCAAGGTCTTTACCAGTTATAAAACCAGTCAAACAGAGGCTCATCAAAATACCCCAAACTTAAACTTTGCTTGTCCCCAAGCAAACTAAAACTTAAAAACTTAAAAAAAAACTCAAGACCTGCAAAACATGGCAAGCTTAAGGATTTAATTAACTTTGCACAAATTTCAAGCAATTCAACAAAATGATTTTTCCTTCCATGTTCCCCCCTTTCAAGCAAAGTAATCCCCACAATCATTTATTCTAAACAATTGAGAATTTCATCATTCAAACAATCATTACTCTAAGCAAGGGATCCAAGTCACACACAAGAAGGAGATCACCAAATTCAAACAACTGCCTTCCTCACAAGGGAAATTTGTGCTCACTCAATCGCTCAGTTTGTGTCAGGCTATCAACATTTCACTCAGTTTCACTTTTAAGAGCACTTCCCATAAATTTGATTTTCATCTCAAGATGATTCCCACAGAAAACATGCAAGCAACATCAAAATGTCTTTTATGGGTTGTAATGGGGCCTGGCTAAGGATAGGATATACAAAAGGAACTAGGCTGAAGACCCTAGGAACTAAGAGAGCATGAACATTATTTACACTTTGAAATTCTACTCAAGTTCCTTTTCTCATTTTTCTTTATGCCTTGGGTGACTACAGCCTCTTTATTCAAACAGCCTTTTTGGCCTTTTTCCACTTTTTTTTTTCAATCCCAAACAACACATTGCACCTGGTAGCCACCCCAAACTTAATTTCTTGCAACCAAATTTCTTACTAAGATTCCATGCTCTCCTAATCCTAAGATCGGGTTAACATGGTTTTTCAGATTTTAGCTTGTAACATAAGGTTAACAAGAATTAACAAGCTAATAGGCTCAATGGGCTAACTAGGGAACATGCATTAGGGATGGTTATTTTAGGCTAAGTAGTTATTTACAAAGAAAATGCCTAAATCATTTGAAGTAAACACATAAACATGCAAACCAAAAAGAGATTCAAGCAAATTCAGGAAAGTGCAACTTAAAAAGTGATTTTCACACAGTCAAAAACATGTTGTAGGCGCAAAACCTCACCTGGACATTATTTGCAAATTGTTTGACAGAGATTATATCCCTAGTGTGTGCTTCCTACCACCCCAAACTTATCATAAATCATGCCATCATAATAAAATCTCAAAGTTCAGTTTCAATCATATGGGGATCAATTTTCAAAAAAATTTCAATATCTAGGGGGAAAACAGTCAACACTATCATGCAATCCATCTATGCAAATTCAACCAAATCCATCAAACTTGCTAATACCAGACTCAACACAACTCCTGAGCTTATCAAATTATTCAGGAGCTTTATTCAAAGAAAAGGAAAAACTACAACTAATTCCCTCCCCCACACTTAAAATATACATTGTCCCCAATGAAACAACATAACAATAAAATCAGAGTGAGGGAAAGGAAAGGGAACTCCCTGATCAAGTGGCAGTGTAGGATCTTCCGCCTGGATCCCATTGTCTGTGATACAGTGGCCACAGGATGCTCAAATTGTGAAACGATCCTCCCGGATCCCATAGTATGCAGCATAATGCCCACGTGGTAGCCAAAGGACGGAAGCTCATTCCATGCTTCCCTAACTCACAGCCTTGATGTGGGGGTGAGAACTTGACAATTACAATGACCTCGCCCAGTGCGGCTGACTTCTCACTCCCCTGCAGGTCACATCTAACCTCTTTATCTACAAAGTCTCCCCAATAGAAGTGGGGCTCAACCTCTTGGACTGGCCATGGTGCAAAATCCAAGGGTGCAAAATCCAGAGCTTTTGGTTCCACAGGGGGAGGTGGCAAACAGTTAGATGGGGTTACTGGTGCTGCTTCATTTTCTGCACTTTCTTCATTCACTGCACGAACAAATTCATCACCTGCTATACATGCAGAAATTTCAGCACACACCACACAAAAGTTAGTGTTAGTAGAGTCAGTACATATATCACAATAAAATGAATCAGTAAAATTCTGAATGTCTGGAAATTCAGCAATTAATTCATCCACCCCATTACTCTCAACACATGCATTTGATTTACTTGAATCATCTACTTCCAAAGGTTTTTCATCATCCTCAAGCACGGTGAAGCAGATGTCCTCCTGGTCCTCCTGATCCTCCTTTTCTATATGAGCATGGCCCTCAACCTCATCTGTCTCCTGTTCCATATGGATGCTTTGCTTAACATACCTTTCAAAATAACATTCTACACACAAAGCAGTGCCAGAACAATAACAATCATCACATGCATTAGAATCAGGGGATTCAACACACAGTTCATCAATAGAAACATTATCAGAATCATCATCAGAAATATTTTCGGGAATAACTTTCTGTGAATCTTTATGTTCTTCAAGGGGCTGTGGAGTTAGCATTGCAGCCGAGTTGGCAACAATTTGATCAATTTGCATAGCCAACTTCTGAGATTCAGATTCACTCCTCTGATATTCAAGATTACTCGCCTCCATCCTCTGTTGAAATTCAAGATTTTGTTGTGCCAACCGTTGATTATTCTCTTCCATCATCAGTTGAGTGTTCTCAGCCATTTGTTGTAGCATACAAGCAATCTCATCCAAGGTGCTCTGTGAAGGTTCGGAAGGTGCAGAGGTGGTCACTTGGCTAGGATAGTATCTAAACAGGAAGGCTTCCTTCAAATCAAACCAGCTTGAGATGGAATTCTCATCAAGACAATACAACCAATCTCTTGCAGCACCTTCAAGCGAGAATTGGAAAGCTTCCATCTTGATGTGGTCTTCTGTTATTCCTGCAGGTCTCAGCATTATAGAACAAGCAATCTGGAATTCCCTCAGATGCTCCTGCGGATTCTCACCTGCAAGACCACTAAACCTTGGCAACCAGTATGATAAACCATAAAAATCAGGAAAATATATACATGGTGGTGGTTCATAGTAAACATTAGGCATGTAACCATATATGTGATTATCCATGGGGGGTGCTAAAATTCACAACCAGACAAGCAGACAAAACTGCTAAAACTAATTCAGTAAAGAATATATATATATATATATATATATATATATATATATATATATATAAAATTATTTTCTGCTAATAACAACAAACAAGAGTCCCCGGCAACGGCGCCAATTTTTGGTCGTGCTGTCGCCACGCGCCAAAAAAGAACGAGCGATTATTAAAATTATGTAGTATAGAGCGACAACTCGGATATCGTCTCTCAAGGAATCTTTAGTTGTTGTTGTTATTAACAGAAAATTAGTAAAAGTCATAATTTGGGGGGTTTTGGATTTGAAACAAAATAAAGAAAAAAAAACAGAAACAGAGTAAGAAAACAAAGCAGTTAAAATATTATCAAATTAACTAAAGAACGATTAACCTATTGTTCTCGGTTTCCCACTATCATTGGTTCATATAAATCCAAGCCCTAAGCAGATTCTAAACCCTTTCCGATTGTAGCATCAATTTACAAGCGAAATCAATACTACGAGACATATATTCCTATTCCCGAATTAAGCAAATGGGGTGAAGCACTCATGAACTAAGCGAACATGATTGAACACACGCGAATTAAGCAAACGCGATTATATATAGGAACATACAATCATCGAAATAAATCAATACTAATCCTATACATATCTGAATTAAGCAAACAGAAACATATAGAACAGTACTGAAAAGGAATAGCAATTCAAATAGGAAATCCAGAACCTCAAGTGTAATTGAAACCAATCCCAGTAGATTAATCTAGGAGACTAGTTCTCCATTACAAAGGAAAAACAAAAGACAAGAATTAAACTACTGAAAGCTACTACTACTGTCTAAGACTAGCCAAAACTGGCTAACTCTGACTAACTACCTTCAGTTCTGTCTAAAACGCTTAAATACAATTTCTGGAATCAGCTTTCTCGCGAGGCGAAGCCTCTCTCGCGACGCGAATCTTGTGAACAGTCTGCAACCTTTGGTATTCTCGCGAGGCGATCATATCATTCGCGAGGCGAGGAACTGAAGAGTCTTCTTGTTACGCCCGTTATGAACATCAGGGGCCAACCGTGATGCTTTCTGACTTCCAACTCGCGAGGCGAATGGATGCTCGCGAGGCGAACGCTTCAACTTCAAAACTGCCACAGTCGTGATCTTCAACACGGGCAAGTCGTGATCGTCTCTGACTTTTCAGGCTTGGGTGACTCGCGGGGAGAGATAACCTTCGCGGGGCGAACCAGAATTATTTCCTTTTTATTATCCTGAAAAGCAGAAAATAACATAAGTACTTTATTTAACTCTAAGTCAACTAAATTAACCTAAAAACACTTTACAGACTCAAAATACTACATAGAGACAATCAAGTCTAATTTGGGTGAAAATGATATAAAATTAGCACAAAGCCAAGGTCTTTACCAGTTATAAAACCAGTCAAACAGAGGCTCATCAATCCTCACCCTCCGGGACTGGGGCAAGTCCAAGCTCTGGTGCAGGTGCAGGTGCCGGTGCAATCCCGGGTACAAGTACCTCAAAGGGTACCATGAAAGGGACGGGTGCCATGCCTGGCATCGGTGACATCAACGGTACATGTCCATCGGGCTGTCCTATCAAGAAGGGAAGGGTGGTGCCAAAACGGAACGTGCCTACGATACTTATTGGTGCTCCTTATCCAAGCCCGGAAGTGATGGACATTGGACCTGTATATACCACGAAACGAGTGACTGGATCCATGAGCCACCCGTTCGAATCGACGCACTCCACCTCAACGGTCCCCGAGAGGGGAAACCTTGGATGCTGGGTCATCCAAGGGTGATCCCAGTGCGCCATCTGCTCTGTCTAGGTCTGAGGTACATGATATATATGCAACAAAACACACAGCAAAAGAAAAGGGATAAGAAACAATATAACGTCAAACGTGGAAAGGGTTTAGCAACATTTAATTCTATAACAGCACACAAACATCCGTCTCCAAAAGTATAAGTATATATATATATGACACAATCATCCTCAATCCACATCTAGGATCTTTCCTCTACCCTCCATCATGATGCAATGCAAATGTTGTATGAATCATCTCATCAGGTATCGGCCATATCTGGGTATCACCTCAATAGAATCGACATGTCCCAGAGTCCCCGGCGCACACCCTCGTCCACGGATGGAGGATGCCCATGCAAAGCAATGGCACTATAGCTGCACAATCCGGTGCACACCTCTGAACCATGGCTAGGGTGCTCATGCAACGCATGAACTGTAGCTGCAACTAAAATGAAATCATGTATGGGACGGTCCGCCGTTAGCCTAAACCCAGTGAATTCTCCTTCCGAGGAATAAACCCCACACGACCATGTTTCAGGTCCACTAGACCATGTTTCAGGCCAACCATATCGCAGACCATGTTTCAGGTCACTCCCTAGTGCCCTAACCGCTCAACATAATCTCATAAATAACCTCAATAATAATCTTGCCTCATCAATCTCATCATCATATCACGATAATCATCTCGATTAGGCACTACTAACACATGGTATGAATTCTTCAATACATCATCATGTCTCAACATAACTTATCACTTACTCAACCTCTAAGCATAATCATAACACTCGTCACATCATACCATCACGTCATCATGTTATCAAAATCTTCATCATTATCATCATGTCATAAAATCATCATTACATTCATATCATCATTTCCAAAATAATAATCATTATCAAAATATAAGAAAATAATAATATAACATATTCATAAAATAATCACAACACTCATAACATCCATCAATCACCAATATTCATTCAACCAGTCAAGCAGTCCAAGCAGGCAACAATTAAATAATAAAATAATAGATAATAAACATAACGGCGATAAATGAACAATCTCAATATCATCACGGGTACCACTAAGTAGTCCCCATCATGATATGGACATTGTCCGTTATTCGCAATCATGTAGGGTTTTGGTCACCCTACTCCATTATCGAATTCAACGTCACCGTGTCGTTTCCGACGTTAAATGATTTCTTTGCCCCACCTGAAGAATGTACGACCTTGGAAACACTATGAGATCACGCTTACTCGACTCCTCTCGATTCTGCCTCACACCGAAAGAGGTCCCTGAAACTCCGATATTCCTCCTAAACATCATATTTGAAAGGCACAAAGTAAGGAACTTAAAAAGTGAAGTAACATTGGTAAATCCGCCACTGTTCCGACTCAATATATCAACATCTAGACCTCTGTTTAAAAATATGACCGTTGAGTTTAAAGAACAACATTTACTTTACCTTCTCAAAACATTTCCGCTCAATCCAACGGTAAACAAGCCTGGATCGAACCTTCCAATGTGACTGGTCAGGAGCCACTCGGGTTGAGTTTCCCTCCTTCTTCTGAGTTGAATAACTCTCACTCTGGGGAATATGCAGAAATATCAACCGATGGATATGAAATACTATCAAACCAGAACCTCTCTAAAATATTTGAACAAGATCCAACGGTGGACGAAGGTGTGGTGATAGCTTTTCAGAAGCTCAACAATGGTGGTTAAGGGCTCTTGCTAGCCTTCCTCTTTCTCAAACTCTATCTCTCTCTAGAACTCTCCCTCTCTCTCTCTCTCTAGAACTCTCTGGTTTGTTCTCTAACTTCTCTCTATTCTCTATTCGCTGGGGTTCAAATGAGGTAACTCACCTCTTTGAACTCTTACTTATTTCTCAAAGAACCCGGCTGGGCACTCAGCGTCGGTTTCTAGCGCCCAGTGCTGGGTCTGCTCCGAGGGCGCTGTATGCACGCCACGTGTCACTGTGCAGGCTGCTTCGGGCACTCAGCGCTGGCCTTCTGGGCAGCAACACTGCTCTCGCGCGTTACTTCATGTTCTTTGCTCGTTCGAAGTCCGATTGATCCCAAATTTGAGATATAGGCTCATTAAGACCTAATAAACAACCTCAAACCATTACAAATGCCTAAAATGAATCCTAACTCCAAATTTATTATTTCACACTCAGACGTCTCGAAGACAGAAATCAGGAAAATCCTAAGTTTTGCTCGCACTTAAACTCCTTCCCGATAATTACTTATTTCTTATACCAAAAGTTCCTAGACCTTAACTAGCATCTTAACCATATAATCCAAGACTTAACCATGTTCCTCTCATGTAAAACAAAACCCTAAACAAATATCGGGATGTTACAGACCCCGCTCATCATTATGGCTTTTCTTTGTTTGACAAGCTTAAGACACCAACAGATAAGGCCAGACTCAGTTCCTATTCGATTCCCTGGATTGGATATCCAGATGAAGAAAGAAAAGAATCCAGGAACCTTTACCTTTTTCAACCAACCCTGATCTTTACCCCTTTTCTGTTCATCTTACCTTTATTTTTTTATGAAAACCCTTTTTTTGTTTACTCTTTTAACTTACCAATTTATGTTGCTGATTTAAATTGGTTTGTCAAGTATCTCTGTCCCCTTCATCAATATGTTTTCTAATGATGTTCCCTCTTTTCGTATTCCTTGTTTGCAACCTTTTGGCTCGTTGCATTCACGTTTTCCTTTAACTCTCTCTGTTTTTCCTATCCTTTTTTATCTTACTTTTATTTTCTTTTCTGCTCTTTATCTTCCCTGGTACTATTTAGAAATTGTTTCCTTTGAACCTCCAACGTCTGCTTCTCAACCTGATCCTAATCCCTCCTCCTCATCTCCCCACATTGAGTTCACTGCCACAGCACCCACCATCATTGGTATGGAACCTGTTGCTCGTGCGGAGATTGCTGATGTTCGACAAACTATGTATACGATTGTTGATCTCCTCAAGCAGCTTGTTGAAAAAGAAAATTCTAAGTAGTTTTTCTTTTTTACATTGTCAGTGCAATGTACTGGTCTATGATGATTAAATAAATCCATATTCTATTTTTGGACCTTAATCTTTTTGCTGATGACAAAGGGGGAGAAACACAGAGAAACACAAAGTATAATAATAATAAGTTGATAACCTGATCTAATTGCTAAGACGCTATGGTTGATGCTTAAGTCATACTTTAAAAACTTGTGTCTGTATATCTCATATTTAAGCATTAGTTCAGGGGGAGCTTACATGATCTTATAATACGTTTTGTTCTTATCTGTTTCTTATTCAAAAGTTCACTAAAATCATAAGACGATGTTTGTCATCATCAAAAAGAGGGAGATTGTTAAGTAAACGTCTTTGATTTTGATGAATCCAAACAAAGAATGATTTTTTTAGTGAACTCTATGAAATCGACTAATGTGTGTATTAAGTGTGCAGATCATAAAGCAAAAGCATCATATCAAATAAACAAGTCTTTCGGATGCGTCTAACTTATGATGTGTCTGACCCAAGACTCGGTCTCTACCAGATTTGATTATGCGTCCGAGACTGAGACTCTACTAGAAGATTTAAGCTTCAACAATATTCAAATTTGAAGAATATTTCTTGATAAGTTCAAAGAATGAAATTTGAACTCAGAAAGCTCAAAGCATCCTTCCGTGTTTAAAGATTCCATTTTGTTGCAAAAAGTAAAATGAACTTTACTCAGCTGCAGACCCACCTTGCACAAATAAGGAAAGTCACGCTGCCCAAGTCTGAAAAGCAACAAACACTGCTCTGAATCAAACTGCACTCTGATAAAGCAATGGCAGCCCATACGTTCAACTTGTCTTCAAGCTCACCAATGATCATAAACATTAAATGCAAGTTCAGAATGACTCTATTGGCATTAATGGATGAAGAACAAAAATTATACTCAGCTGAAGCACTCTACACAACAGATTTATTCCCTGGAGTATAAATAGAAGACTTTGAAAGCTATTGAAGACACACACCTGAACTTATTAACTCAAGTATTCAATACTATCGAACTCTCAAAGCTCTCTCTCAAGTTCTTCATTAAAAACTTCTCTGCTCAATCATTCGTATTTATTGAGAAGTCTTTATTGTGATCTCACCTACCTTAAATATTCATTCACTATGCGAGTGTTACTCGGTAGATCTGCAAAGTTGTAATCCGTGAAGGTGTTGCTTCATTCAAACTCTTACTGTTTGTAAAGCATGTAGAATCTTGAAGAAAGAATAATTGTTTGAGCCTGGAGAGGCTAGGTGTCCAAACAATGCTTGTTAGTTGAGCCTCCAGAGGCTAGGTGTGCAAATAATACCTTATGTAACCTGATCAGTTATAGTTGAAATACTTGGTGAGGTCAAGGACTGGACGTAGCCCACGGTTTGGGGTGAACCAGCATAAATCTCTCTGTCTCCTTTTATTAGGTTAATCTTTTCAGTTTGCTTTATATTAACTGTGCTAACTGGGTTGAAAAGTGAATCTCATTTAAACAGTAAGACGCATATTTGTGTCTATCATCTTAAAAAGGAAATATTTCAAAAACTTAACTAAAACGCAATTCAACCCCCATTCTCGTGTTTTATATCTGTTCATTTCAAAAGTATTTGAAAATACATAAGTTAAGTAGAAATACAGTAAAAAGCTGCAAAACTGTGTTTTAAGTATTTCGATGTTTTTGAGGAATTTGCTACTGATGTACTTTTGGTTAAATTTTCCTTCAAAAAGATTTGGTTTTAGCTAAAGGTTTTGGTTTTAAACCAAAAAGAATTTTAGTCTTCAGAGACTAGTATTTACAGTAAAA
This sequence comes from Sophora flavescens, assembly GCA_030762895.1. Lineage (NCBI taxonomy): Eukaryota > Viridiplantae > Streptophyta > Magnoliopsida > Fabales > Fabaceae > Sophora > Sophora flavescens. The sequence goes on from CM061065.1 coordinate 56,173,368, forward strand.
TGCAAAACCTAAGTCATGGATGACTTAGTGAAAATATGAACTTAATAATTTATGACTTACAGTGAAGCATGACCATTTTTCATAAAGTGTGGATAATTCAATATCCACACATCCATAATACTTAACAAGAAAGAGTATTTTAAGGTTACTTGCTTGACAAGTAATCCTGTTCGCGAATGGATTTAAAGAGGCATAATGAGTTGGTGACGAATGACCAACCTTCATAATGTACTAAATCATTGAAACATGGATAGACCAGTGAGGGGATCCTAAACTTGTGCAAGGATTCATGGGTTGGTACTATCTTGCCTATAGAATGGCTATTGATTCCGTCAAAGGAATCCCGAAATTTATCTGGCGGATAAATACGAATGTACATGCCGTGATCTGCTTCATCCAAAGAATATTGTCAGTAAGGCCTTTGTGCCTAGGAAGTGGGCCTACATGTTCTGTACGCATGTGGATTGTAGGGTGATTATTCTTCAATGATCTTGGGAATGTCGGTGTTAGGATGACCACAAATGGCCATTCAGGGTACACCAGCAACTTCTACTTGCTGTTGTACAATCCTGGTTATTGATGGCATTTCACAACCAATGGGGTTATTATTATTGATGCACAAGTATGCCTAATGTTGGCAGTTGTGAAACGTGTGTTCTAACCACTCATTCCGAACATTCTCTTAACTCCGGAGTAGAGTCAGATCTTCCTTGAGGCTGTGTAGGTATGAGACTATGCAGTTTCAATCAGTCATCTCTCAGTTCTTGTGAGGCTGTGTAGGTATGGGACTAGACAGTTTCACTAGGTCATTTTTGTGTATAAGTCGTGTCCTGTCATGCTTTGATGTTGCATGCTTTTGATGTTATGTATATGTTGTATGTCATTGGTATATTGATTGAATTGTTGATCTGCAATTGGATGATAATATGAGATATGTTAGTAAGAGTATGTATATGCAAATGTGCCATGTTGTGTCATGCTGCTTTCATATCTGCCATATGATGTGTGATGTTCGGAATCTCACCTCCTTTATTTTATATTGTTGTGTTTGGCTTGGCTATGCGCCTTTTTTGTTCTTCTAAGAAGGATGGGATGTCGAGATGTCCCTTGGATGACCTACCAGAGGTGTTGAGGTTCGAGCATGAGGACGACATGGGGAAGTCTCTAGAGGACGTCACTTCCAGCTTTCAGATGGTTCAAGACAAGGGTGTCTGTATTTCCTGTCGTGCCTGATCTTCCTTTTCTTCTAATAGGCATGACTATCAATGGTTTTTAGGCTATGACTTTTCCTTTGGAAGGGGAAAGGGCCTAGTACGAGAGTTACTTTGTAGTGACTCTAGTAGTGACTTTTGTGGTGACGTCAACCGTGGGCTCAAATAGAGTTTCCACTAGATTTCATCACTTAGCTTGTCTTTCTCGTAATGTACGAGAAAATATTGTCTTTTATGTATAGTTGGGCCAGCGTAGGATGTACGTGTGTGATTTTAGCTTTTATGGAGCTGCATCTCCAAGTACCTTATCTTTTTAGGAGCTATGTCTCCATATCTTTATGTTGGGTCCGTATGTGTATATGTTTTGTTCGACGAGTCGGGTTGGGTTTTTTATGTAAGCCTATTTTTGAACCTATGACCTGAAATGCATTAAGAAATGTTTTATTACACATTACCTATTTCCTTATATTTACATTTATGTCCTGCGAAAGTGAAAATTTTCTTTGTTTTATCACAGCAAGATTTTAAATTACCTTATTTTTGTCCTTAAAACATTATGGACAATGTAGCACCCGAGAAGGGTGTTACATTTCTCATGAGAATTGGAGAGGACCCCTACCCGATCCCATGGAAAAAGATCATCTCCATTTTTTATCTCTCCATTTATGTCTATTTTCAATGTTTTAGGAAAAATAAATAAATGTGTATTATACACATGTATGTAATCCGCCATGCATTATTATTTCAAAACTTTAATAATGGACATCTCCATTTCTCATGAGAAACTGAGAGGATCCCTACCCGATCCCATGGAAAAAGATCCTCTCCATTTTTTATCTTTCCATTTATGTCTATTTTCAAAGTTTTAGGACAAAAATAAATGTGTATTAAACACATGTATGTAATCCGTCATGCATTTATTATTCCAAAAGTTTAATAATGGACATCTACCATCTAAATATTTTGCTTGCCCTCGTTGGTTTGTCCAAATTGCCAATTAGGAGGAGCAACATTATCAAACTCCAACGTTTTCCCATCACTTGTAGTCACCTAGAATGACAAGGCTTGTCCTACCAAATTAGTATTTGTTTGCCAATGTTGTCCCCAGATATGTGAGATAGGAATCCAATCACTTCTGTAGGAATCTAGTCACTTCTGTTAGACCCTTTGATTTTCACACTAGAAACATCACCAGCATTGCCAACATTGTACACCAATACAAACAAAAAATAAGGGTTCCCTATGAACTCAAACTTAACACCCCCTATTTTGATTCATGGAGTACGCCTATATTTCACAGGAATGATGCCAGCTTTGTAATAGGCAATGGTAGCGAACATTTTCATAGACAAGTCAAAGTGCTTTAGTGGACGGTTGCACCAATTTCCATTGGGTTTGGAATAATTCGGAGGGCAAACATTTGTTGCGGTTATTTTGGAGGAGCCTGCATTCTTTATGCACCATTGAGGGTTGTTGACACACATTATATATATACACACACATATTTACTCATGGTTTCTCCACCCGCCATGTCACCATAACAGGTTGCATGAGCATCATACCAATTGATGTCAATGCACTTGGCTCCGACAAAGAAAGCCATGAAGAAGGCCAGAGGAACAAAAGAGTACAATGTAACACCCTGTTTTTCCTATGATTTCTGTAGCTGTAAATACATATTTAAATGTGTTTATTTTAGATTAAACTCAGGATGATTTTAATTAAACTAAAATCACTTTCTTGTGTTGTTGTAACATATGAAGTCATGGTAAAATTTTCGGTTGAAAATTCAGACAGAAGCCGGTTTGCGTTTTCACTGCCGGTACAAGTTTATTGTGCAGAAAATCTACTTTTGACCCGTGAACGAGACGGTTAGTGTTTTTATCATGTTTCCTTCAACTTTGGTTATTTTGAAAATTTTCGTTCAAAAATAGAATATAATATTTTATTCGGGCGAAAACGTCGGAAGAATTACGATCAGAAATGCAACCAAGTACGAAATGGAGCAGATTAGGGAGCACAAAAGAAGTGAAGTGACTTGATGGGACATGATGGGAAAGGTTTATGACACACTCCAAAAGTGTAATCATCACATTTTTTAATTATATCATATTATATTCTAAAAACATATTTTTCTCTTTCCTCTTCAACCAAACAAGTCTTAAAGACAAAACTTGCTCTCCAAGCTCAACCTCTCTCCAAAATTTCGTGCTACCCTCTCCCTCCTCTATATAATCATCACTCATCTTCATTCTCTCATTTTCTTCCTCCATCTTCATACTTCTTCAACTTCTTCCATTTCTTCTTTTTTCAAACACTTAACGCTTCCATTTTTATATATTAGTCTTTTCCACTTGATTTCTTCATTAAAGTTCTTACTTAGACTAGGGTTAATGCTCTCATATGAATCTTTTTGCAAGTTTCATCTTTTATTTCTTAGTTTGCTTTATGTGTTCTTTATATGCTTTAAACTTCTAAAATATCTATAAAATGGCAGAAAACTCCTTTTGAGTTGAAACCGCTTTCTATAGTCTTGTATTAACTTATGTTTTCACATACTAAGAGGTTGTGTAAAACAAAAATCTCTACCTATCTCTTCTATGAAGGCCAAATGCTAAGCATATGTGGCCTAGGAGGTTTTTGCTTCAACTTTTGGAATATGATCATGTGTTTGAGTTTCTAACTATTCCTTGATCTTAAATCTATAAATCTTGAAAGGTTTTATAGCTTGTTTTCCTATGATGGCCGAAAATATGTATAAGTAAGCCTATGATACTATGTTTCAACTTTCCAAGTATGATCAGGGATTTATAACTCTTAATACCTTGTGATTCTAAACCTAAGAGTTGTTATCAAACAAAGAATATTTTTCCTCATTATCCTATGTAGGTTGAAAATTAAATGTCTTAGAGCAAGGATGTTTGAGTTTCATTTTCCAAAATGATCATGGACTAAGGCTCCTTAATATAGAAGGATGCTAAGTCTAAGAGATTGGAAAGTTTAAGGATTTCAAACTTATTTATTCTATGTTATTGAACCTAGGATGTTTTATTTCTTATTTTCCAAAATGATCATGGACTTGAGCTCCATAAGATATTTGGATGCTAAGTCTAAGAGATTGGAATGTTTAAGTTTCCATTGTTTTCGAAAATGATCATGGACTTGAGCTCCATAAGATATTTGGATGCTAAGTCTAAGAGATTGGAAAGTTTAGAGATTTCTAGCCTATAAATCCAATGAAGGCCGAACATAGAAGGTTATCGACCTAGGATACTTTGTTTTTCATTTTCCAAAATGATCATGGTTTTGAGCTCCTTACTATGTGTGGATGCTAGACTTGAGAGATTGGAAAGTTTAGAGAATGCTAGCCTATTATAATAGCCTTGGCCGAATACCCTAAGTTTATAACTTAGTGGGATTTTAATTCAACCTTGTTAAATGATCATTGTTTATGAACTCCCAACACTTAAGGATCATAAATCCATGAGTTGTATAATTTTCGGGGATCTCTAACCCTAATTTATTGTCTTGGCAGAACCTAATACCTTGTGGTTTAGTGTTCATGGTTGATTTTAACTTGTGATCTTGTGTTTATAACCTTAGACTTCTATCACAGAGAAAGAAAGGACGTTCGCGGTACTTCTATCCAAGCATCTCATATCTCTACCTAACCAAAGGTAACAGGGGATTGCATAGGGATATTCAATGACTATATGCATGTGTGTATGTGTTTAACTTGAGTAATTTGAATATTATTATGATATGAAGTCAATACTTGAATGACTTGTTTACTTGAGCTATTGTGATTATTACTTGAAGTTGATTATTACTTGCTTTACAGTATTGTGAATTATATATATGTGATGAACTGTCATTAACTGTGATATTACTGTTGGATATATATTATTGTTGATTGAAGTTTGAGAAGCCGGACTTGAGTCTGTGCTCAATGATTATAAGGATTAAAAGCCTTAATAAGCCTTGAATATAACTTTGAAAGTTTTGGTTTCATTTATAAAAGTTGTGTTTAAAGTGATTACTTCAAAAAGAATAAGATTCTCATTTTTAAAAGAAATGTTGAAGTGATTTTAAGTCAACAGAAACTACCCTTTCATGATCTAAAGTTTTGTACGAGAGAAAACATTTTTCGAACAATGTGTTTTATGAAAGGAAAACCATTTGAAAATATTTGACTTTGTTTCATCAAGGATTTTAAAAACAAACGAATTTCCTAATTGCTTTATAAAAGATTTTGCAAAGGAAAAAGATTTTCTCCTAAATGATTTGGAAACATTCTGGTTACTTGGATAAGTGACCGAGGTTTTGTTTTGGATTTGATTTTCACTGAGCGAAAAGTAAGCACATGTGAATAGGAATCTAGTCACGAGATGTCGCTCTAGTTTTCCGTGATATGCACGTGATCTAGGATCCGTGTCAAGAATTATGGACCAAGGGTCCTAATCATGATTTTATGGGCTAATAGTCCAAATCTCGGAATTGAGGACTGTGCATCCTGATTTCATTGCTGCGGACTAGGAGTCCTTATCATGTTAGAATAAAACATGGATAAAATCATAAATGATTTCTATGACCACAAACCTTGACTGTGGCATCGGTCTAAGGTGTTGTGATTGAGCACTCGGACTGCGCGTCCTGTGTTATTGATTTTCAAGTGATGATGAAATTTATGAATAGTCGTTAGCCTTTAAGATTCGACAACGAATGAGAACGAAAACAAAGAAAACATCGAGAACTAAATGTTTTACATTTGCATTTACGGCAGACGTGCCCGACGTGGTTTTAATGTGAGACCTTAACAGGAAAGGTATCATGTGACGGTGTATTATCGTTGTTCTTAAAATGGATAATGAGATGGTGTACATGTATCGTTGTGCCTAAATGGACAATGAAACGGTGTGCATAATCGTTGTGCCTAAATGGTCAATGAGACGGTGTATTATCGTTGTGCTTAGCTAGCCAATGAGACGGTGTATCAAGCCTGATCAACTCATTTTGAGGATGTTGGGATCTCCGGAGATTAAGTTTAGAGCCTGATGATTGAAGTGTCATGCATTATATTTATAAAACTGATTGATTCGGGTATGAGACCCACTGATATAACACTTGTTGTTTTATCTATGAATAATGCTTAAATGCTAATATGCCAATGTGTTGTATGTATCATGTATATGGTTATTGTATGATATATCCATTTGTCGATGTCTCACTCTTACAGTTATATCAGGTCTCTTCGGGTTTTATTGTAGTACCTTGGTACTCTAGTACCGATGTTGCAGATGAGTCTTTCTAAGTCACTTGAAGACCTAGTGTTAGAGGTTGGGAAAGTATTCTGATTGGGGGATGACCATGGGGGGTCTGTCCAATGAATATTTGATAGAATGACTAGCTTAGGAGACTGAGTTGGGTTGTATATCTAAAGAGGTCGGTAAATGTAGTGTTATATACATCCATCTGTAGTTTAAACTTTTTCTTTCGAAAATGGAAACCTAGAGAAATGTTGTGTGTCATGGTAACTTTGTTACGAATGTGACTTTAAGTTTTAAATGTATGTATTATGGATTTCAGAGTTATCCTTAAAGAAAAATTTTATACCCCAGTTTTCTGACTTAAAAGTAAACAATTTTCGAAAGCAACCATCAAATTATCTTTTTAATTTACTTCCGCATGTGTTACGTAGTAATACCCAGGGGATGTTACATAAAACTTAGCCATGACTAGGGTAAAAGGTAGAGAAAAGATGAGTTTCTTATGTCAGAATTGTTGGTATTTATAAAGGTGGGGAGGTAATAATAGATATGGATATGCCCAATTATTAATTAGCTTATTGAAAACTTCCATTTTTTAGGAAAACAAAACATTAAATACTAATGTCAAAGTTATTGGTATTGGAAAAAGATTCTCTCCATTTTTTATCTCTCCATTTAAGTCTATTTTCAAAAATTTAGGAAAAAAAATAAATGTGATTTATCTACATGTTTATAATCCGCCATACATTTATTATTCCAAAACATTAATAATGGACATATGCAATTCTCAAGAGAAATGGAGAGGATCTTTACCCGATCCCATGTGAAAAGATCCTCTCCATTTATGTCTATTTTATAAGTTTTAGGATAAAAATAAATGTGTATTATACACATGTATGTAATCAGCTGCCTTGCATTTTTCATTCCAAAAGTTTAATAATGGACATCTCCATTTCTCATGAGAAATGGAGAGGATCCTTACCCGAACCCATGGAAAAATATCCTCTCCATTTTTTATCTCTCCATTTATTCCTATTTATAAAGTTTTAGGAAAATAAATAAATGTGTGTTATACACATGTATGTAATCCGCCATGTATTTATTATTCCAAAACTTTAATAATGGACATCTCCATTTCTCATGAGAAATGGATAGGGATCCCTACCCGGTCCCATGGAAAAACATCCTCCCCATTTTTTTATCTCTCCATTTATGTCTATTTTTAAAGTTTTATAAAAAAATAAATGTCTATTATACACATGCATGTAATCCGCCATGTATTTATTATTCCAAAACTTTCATAATGGACATCTCCATTTCTCGAGAAAAATGGAGAGGATTCCTATCCCTTTTTCCATGGGATCGGACAGGGATCCCTGAGATGTCTATTATTAAAGTTTTGGGATAATAAATGCAACGCTGATTACATACATGTGTATATAATACACATTTATTTTTTAATTTCCTAAAACTTTGAAATTAGACAATAATGGAGAGATAAAAAATAGAGATGATATTTTTCCATGGGATCGGGGTAAGGATCCTCTCCATTTCTCATGAGAAATGGAGATGTCCATTATAATGTTTTGGATTAATAAATACATGGCGGATTACATACTTGTGTATAATACACATTTATTTTTTTTATAAAACTTTCAAAATAGGCATAAATTGAGATATAAAAAATGGAGAGGATCTTTTTCCAAGGGATTGAGTAGGGATCCTCTCCATTTATCATTAGAAATGGAGATGTCCATTATTAAAGTTTTGGAATAATAAATGTACGGTGGATTACATACATGTGTATTATAAAAATGTGTATTATATACACATGTATGTAATCCGCCATGCATTTATTATTCCAAAACTTTAACAATGGACATATACATTTCTCATGAGAAATGGAGGAAATGGAGAGGATCCCTATGCGATCTCATGGAAAAATATCATCTCCATTTTTTATCTCTCCATTTATGTATATTTTCAAAGTTTTAGAGAAAAAATAAATGCGTATTATACACATGTATATAATCCGCCATGCTTTTATTATTACAAAACTTTAATAATGGACATATCCATTTCTCAAGGGAAATGGAAAGGATCCTTACCCGATCCCATAGAAAAAGATCCTCTCCATTTATGTCTATTTTCAAAGTTTTAGTAAAATAAATAAATGTGTATTATATACACTTGTATGTAACCCGTGATGCATTTATTATTCCAAAACTTTAATAATGGACATATCCAATTCTCATGAGAAATGGAGAGGATCCCTACCCGATCCCATGGAAAAAGATGCTCTCCATTTTTTATCTCTCCATTTATGTCTATTTTCAAAGTTTTAGGAAAAATAAATAAATGTGTATTATATACACATGTATGCAATCCGCGATGCATTTATTATTACAAAATTTAATAATAGACATCTCCATTTCTCACAAAAAGATCCTCTCCATTTTTTATCTCTACATTTAGGTCTATTTTCAAAGTTTTAGGAAAAAATAAATGTGTATTATCCACATGTATATAATCCGCCATGCATTTATTATTTCTAAATTTTAAAAATGGACATCTCCAGTTCTTTTGAAAAACGGAGAGGATCCCTACCTGATCCAATGGAAAAAGATCCTCAACATTTATGTCTATTTTATAAATGTGTATTATACACATGTATGTAATCTGCTATGCATTTTTTATTCCAAATGTTTAATAATGGACATCACCATTCCTCTTGGATCCCAACCCCACCCCATGGAAAAAAGATCCTCTCAATTTTTTATCTCTCCATTTATGTATATTTTCAAAGTTTTAGGGGGGAAATAAATGCATATTATAAACATGTATATAATCCGCCATGTTTTTATTATTCCAAAACTCTAATAATGGGCATCTCCATTTCTCATAATGGAGAAGATCCTTACCTCTGGTAGGGATCCTCTCCATTTAACATAATACGCATTTATTTTTCCTAAAACTTGGAAAATAGACATAAATGTAGAGATAAAAAATGGAGAGGATCTTTTTCCATGGGATCGGGTAGGGATCCTCTCCATTCCTCATGAGAAATGGAGATGTCCATTATTAAACTTTTGGAATAATAAATCCATGACAGATTACATACATGTGTATAATATACATTTATTTTTATCCTAAAACTTTGAAAATAGACATAAATGGAGAGTAGAAAATGGAGAGGATCTTTTTCCATGGGATCAGGTAGGGATCCTCTAAATTTCTCATGAAAAATGGAGATATCCATTATTAAAGTTTTGTAATAATAAATGCATGACGGATTATATACATGTCTATATAATAGACATTTATTTTTTCCCTAAAACTTTGAAAATAAATATAAATGGAGAGATAAAAAAATGGAGAGGAACTTTTTCATGGGATCGGGTAGGGATCCAATATAAATGGAGATGTCCATTATTAAACATTTGGAATAAAAAATGCATTGCAGATTACATACATGTGTATAATACACATTTATTTTTATCCTAAAAATTATAAAATAGACATAAATGTTGAGGAACTTTTTCCATGGGAATGGGTAAGGATCCTCTCCATTTCTCTTGTCAAATGGAGTTGTACATTATTAAAGGCTTGGAATAATAAATGCATGGCTGATTATATACATGTGGATAATACAAATTTCTTTTTTTCCTAAAACTTTGAAAAAAGACATAAATTGTATAGATAAAAAATAAAGAGGATATTTTTCCATGAGAAATAAAGATGTCCGCTATTAAAGTTTTGGAATAATAAATGCATCGCGGATTGCATACATGTGTATATAATACACATTTATTTATTTTTCCTAAAACTTTGAAAATAGACATAAATGGAGAGATAAAAATTGGAGAGGATCCTTTTCTATGGGATCGGGTAGGGATCCTCTCCATTTATCATGAGAATTGGAGATGTCCATTATTAAAGTTTTGGAATAATAAATGCATCGAGGATTACATATATGTGTTTATAATACACATTTATTTTTTTCCTAAAACTTTGAAAATAGACATAAATGGAGAGATAAAAAATGGAGAGGATCTTTTTCCGTGGGATCGGGTAAGGATTCTCCTTTCCATTTTTCTTTAGAAATGAAGATGTCCATTATTAAAGTTTTGGAATAATAAATGCATGGAGGATATTATACATGTGTATAATACGCATTTATTTTTTCCCTAAAACTTTGGAAATAGACATAAATGAAGATGATCTTTTCCATACATATACTGGTACATCAAATATACAAACAAACATCAAATAAAGAAAATACGTAAAAAGATCAAAAAGATTGAAGAAAAGACAACCCTCACCATCTCTCCACACAAACCCAGCCCCGCTTAAAAGTACATAAAAAATGAGCTCACCACCCATAACCTATGTACAACATACGCACTGGCCTCAACAACCTCTAGCGTGGATGTCTAGAACTACTCTGACTCTCCCCATGCGTACATCTGTTCACCCGCTACCGTGGTCCCGGTGGTGGTCCTGGTGTTGTCGTCTCGCTGCTACCAGATATAATCACGCGACGATGATGCTGGAACTGTCGTCTGTAATGAGCATTGTGGCGAGCATCATCCCGAGGAATCACTGCAACGGGACCTATCACCTCTAAGCCCTGAGCTGTCCAAGGATGCGACTGTGGTCTGGGCGGTGGATGCCAAAATACTGGAGGGGGAAGGATCTGTCCATGGCGGAACATCCCAACGAAACCAAAGAGAGGTCCATCTTCGAATCTCACATATGCAGAAACTGGACTTGTATATACAGTGAAGAAGGTGGCTGGATCCACTCTCCACCCCTTTTTGTGACCCCGCATATTAATATAAAACATTTACATAAAGGAAGTAATATAAAAACATGCATTTATTTCTTAAAATAAAAACTGGGTAAAAGATACCACATTGTAACATCTCAACGCGAAAAGAAACATAGTTTTAAAAAGATAAAACATAACCCTAAACGTAAACATAGCATAAACATAACCCAACCCCGATGTCACATACAAAGCTGATATAACCGTTCCGGAATAACATCCTTGGAATACAACTGAAACTGAAACTAACAACTGTAAAACTAAGCATCCTAACTAGAGTCGTGGCTCCTCAGAGTCACTCCTCCACTGACTGCTCACCGTCCTCTGCATACAGAGATACATGCCAACAACTGAAACAGAAAACGGGGACTAAGAAAACATGTAAACACATCGGCATGAAAGTAGTAAGCAAGATGAACATACATCATAGCATGGCATAATAATACACAACATATAGCATCAACACATAAATAATCAAATCAGCATATCATCTCAACCAAATTATGCTATGCGGTGCAACACTACTCCACTACTCCATTATGCATGTGGATCCAAACTATCTCAGGAAGGCAACTTCAGAGTTACATATCCACATTGGCCTTAAAAGAACCAACGCTGGCAGTCCACCAAACCATGGGTGAAACCCTTGGATAGCCGACGCATCATAACGAGGATACGCCACCGCGGGGGCGCACGGTTCACTAAACCTTAGGTGAACCACCGAGACTTGGACAGATCATGGTACTCTATGACTCTAGGAGGACCTCCCCTATGTTCAACTTCCCCCACTAACAACTTCAACGTATGAATGCATGAGCACAACAACAGACAAGGTAACCATCTCCTTTGCTTAAGCCAATAAGCACCCAAGGCTTATCACCAACATCAACATCAACACCCTGCCCCTTAGGTCAAGGTCCCCCTTGGTCAAAAAGCACCAAGGTTCAACTCATCAAGACCTCGTCCAAAAAGCATCGATGCCACTTTGGCCGAAAAGCACCAAAGCATATCAACGTGCGGCAACCCAAAAGGCACCGACTTAACCAACTTAATAGTCTTGTTATCTTAATTAATCTTTTAACTGTCGTGCTCACTGTCCTGCACGGCCGTTCTCAATGTGTGCCTATCTTCTAGAATTCAACTGGGAGCACGAGCGTGCTCCCTGTTCAGCATGGTCGTGCTCCAGGGCCAGTCATACTGTTCTGGGCTGATTCAACTTGTGTTATTGGAGCCAAAACTCCCTAACATTCTAAAATCAGATCCTAGGGTCTAGTCAAGGACCATTAAACAATAACTCACCTCTCATTGCTATCAATCCATATTTTATAAATATTTTGGGGAATTAAGTCCTTTAATCGTCATGTTAATTAAGAGTCCTATTTACTCAATTAAGGTCTTATTAATTGTTCCAACATCAACCAACACTCAGCTAATCAACATTCAGCCAATGAATGCATAACAACAACAATATAACAGTCATATTCATATCATGAACAGATTCAACTATTTATACATCATTGGCATACAACACAGTAATTATAATCAATAGGCATACAATTAACCAACTAGCAATTATAGCAATTAACCATATAATAAAACAGAACATGGCATACTCAACAATTAGTAACTATTAACAACATATAACGGGGCTATAGGGACCCCTTCATCTTACGCTACCACCTTGCCTAATGCATACACTATCCTTCTCAACATACCTGGTATGAAGAATCGCATTAACTAACACAGATCACCAACTGGTTCCCTCGAACGGCTCGAGAAACAACCCCAAGCCTTGGCTAACACGAAAAGGTTAACCGATTAGTTCCCAAATCAAGAACAAGAAAAGGGAAACTAAAAGGGAAGAACTATTACCTTACTATGATTGACAATGACTAACTAGACGTTCCCACAAGTCTCAAAAGCTCCAACAATGCAATAGGTTTAGAGAAAATAGGGAAGAAAGGGTTTGCTGCCGCACTAAGGATTTTGTTTGTGCCAAAATAGGGTTTATGAGAAAACCCTCGGTTACTGATCTCTGTTTTAAGGCACAGACCCGAGCACGATCGTGCTCCTCCTTGAGAACGGTCTTGCTCAAATTAGTGCCTACAAGGCACAGTTTGCCTTTGAGCACGGCGTGCTCAACTTAGCATCAGTGAGACGCGCTAGACCAACGAGCATGGTCATGCTCTCTGTTGATCACGGTCGTGCTCTCTGTTAAGCACGGTCGTGCTTGTGACTCAGACAGTCACAAGACACAAGCCTAAGAAAGGGATTTTTCCACCTAAAATACCACTTAGTCCACTCTCAACCTTCCTAGCAAACAAGGCACACACAAAAACATTTAACGAAAAATAGGTGTTACAACTCGACCCCCTTAAAAAAATTTCGTCTTCGAAATTTCTACTCACCTCGATTGAAAAGGTGCAGATACAAATCCATCATCTTGCTTTCCCACTCCCATGTAGCACTTTCCTCAGTAGCCCCACTCCAAACGACTTTGACCAAAGGAATCTCCTTGCCTCTTAGTTGCTTCACCCTCATATCCTCGACTCGAAGGGGTAATACCTCAAAAGTCAAGTTCTCTTTTAATTGTACGATATCGGGTACTATCACGTGACTAGGGTCATGAATGTACTTTCTGAGTTGAGACACATGAAAGACACTATGAAGATTGGAAAAGAACGGTGGTAAGGCTATTTGGTATGCGACTTCGCCGACTCTTTTCAAAATTTGGTAAGGACCAATGAATCTAGGAGTAAGTTTCCTCGCTTTCATCACTCTACCAACCCCAGTTGTCGGGGTAACTCTCGAGAACACATGGTCACCTTCCTGGAATTCGAGCGCCTTCCTCCTTTTATCATGGTAGCTCTTTTGCCTACTTTGTGCCACTTTCATCTTTTCCCGAATCATCTTCACTTTTTCGGTGGTTTCTTGCACTATCTCAGGTCCTAACACAACACTATCACTAGGCTCACTCCAACACAAGGGTGTCCTGCATCTCCTCCCATAAAGAGCTTCATAAGGTGCAATCCCAATACGGGAATGGAAACTATTGTTGTAGGTAAACTCTATCAGGGGCAAGGAACTTGTCCCAACTACCCGACTGTTCTAGCACACAAGCTCTAAGCAAGTCCTCTAAGGACTGGATGGTTCTCTCAGACTAACCATCAGTTTGCGGGTGATAAGCTGAACTAAGCCTAAGCTTCATTCCAAAGGCCTCTTGCAAACTATTCCAAAACATAGAGTTAAACCTCCAGTCTCAATTAGACACTATGCTAGAAGGTACACCATGTAGTCTAATTACCTCTCTGATGTACAACTGGGTCAACTTTTCCAAAGGGTATTCCATGTTCATAGGGATGAAATGGGCAGACTTAGTCAGTCTATCCACAACAACCCATATAGACTCAAAACTAGATGGAGTCCTAGGGAGTCCAGACACAAAATATTGTCCCATTTTCATTCTAGGATACTTAAAGGTTGCAACTTAGCTGACGGCTTCTGGTGATCTATCTTAGCCTTTTGGCACACTAAACAAGCGCACACAAACTCAGTCACATCTTTCTTCATTCTAGGCCACCAAAACATCCGCTTAAGATCCTGATACATCTTAGTGGCACCTGGGTGCACACTCAGTCCACTCCTATGTCCTTCTTCAAGGATCAACTTCCTAAGCTTAGGAACATCCGGTATACAGACTCTATCTTTGACTCTCAAAACTCCATCACTTGCTTCCTTAAAGCTAAGGTTTCTACCCTGAGCGAGCAACTCTCTTGGGTCTAAGAGAAACTGGTCCATCTTCTGACCCTCTCTAACCTGATCCGTCAAACGGTTGGTAACCTTTAAGGGTCCAAGCCTAATGCTCGTAGGGGTAACTTCCCAAGCTAAACTCGGGTCTCTAAACTCCTCAATCAGATCCATCTCCCTCACCATTAAAGTGGAGACGTGCAAGGTTTTCCTACTCAAAGCATCTGCCACTACATTGGCTTTTCCTGGGTGGCAGGTTAGTTCAAACTCATAATCCTTTAAAAACTACATCCACCTACGTTGTCTCATATTCAACTCATTCTAATCAAAGAGATACTTCAAGCTCTTATGATCACTAAAGACCTCAAACTTTGCTCCATAAAGGTAATGCCTCCAGATCTTTAAGGCAAATACCACAGCTCCTAACTCTAGGTCATGGGTAGGGTAGTTCTTCTCATGGGTTTTCAACTGCCTAGAGGCATAAGCTACTACCTTACCATCTTGTATCAACACTCCACTTGAACCTTGCTTCGGTGCATCATAGTACACTACGAAAGGTTTAATATGATCTGGTAAAACTAACACTGGTGCTGATGTCAACCTATCCTTAAGGGTAAAGCTAACTTAGAAAAACATTCTATAAACCTCCTATATTATCCTACTAAACCCGAGAAACTCCTAATCTCGGTCACTGACTTCTGCACTTCCCACTGGAGCACCGTCTATACCTTAGCCGGATTCACGACTATTCCACCTTTAGAGATGACGTATCATAAGAAACTCACCTCCTCTAACCAAAACTCGCACTTAGATAACTTAGCATACACCTGCTTCTCCTTAAGAGTCTGTAAGACAACCCTCGGGTGTTCGTCATGTTCCTCCTTGGTCTTGGAGTACACTAAGATGTCATCTATAAAAACCACCACAAACGTATCCAAGTAAGGGTGAAAGGTCTTATTCAAGTGATACATGAACACGGCAGGAGCATTGGTCACACCAAAAGGCATAACCAAGTACTTGTAGTGACCATAAAACGTCTTAAACACTGTCTCCAGGATGTCCTCAGACTTAACCCGAATCAGATGGTACCCTGACATCAAGTCTATCATCAAGAAAACGCAATCTCCGATCAACTGATTCATAAGATCATCAATCCTAGGGAGGGGATACCGATTATTAATGGCCACCTTGTTGAGTTGTCGATAGTCGACACACAACCTCATACTGCCATCCTTCTTCTTTACTAGAAACACTGGTGCACCCCAGGGGGGATACCCTAGGCCTAATAAACTGCTTCTGGATAAGATCCTCTATTTTTTTCTTCAACTCGGGTAGCTCTAGAGGAGAGATTCTATAAGGCGCTATGGATATTGGCCCAGTGCCAGGCACTAAGTCTATGGTGAACTCAACATCTCTTTCAGGGGGCAAGTTATAAATATCCCCTGGGAACATTTCAGGAAATTCCTGCACAACAGGCATACTTCCGACATCAGGAGGGCTCTCTACTTCTAGGGAATACAACATCATGTACACTTGGGCTTCATCTTTCATCGAAGCTTTAACTTGGTTGGCAGAGAGAAAGATTGGATCCTTAGACTCCACAGGAGTTCCAAAAACTATGGTTTTATCGAAACAGTTCAAAAGGGTGTGGTTAGAAGATAACCAGTCCATGCCAAGAATAACATCAAGGTCCTTTAAAGGTAAGCACACAAGATTTACAATAAACGTTCTACCATTAATGGTGATATGACAGTTCTTGCATGCATGAGAAGTAAGAACAGGCTTATTTGTAGGCGTGGAGACAACCAAATCATACTCAAGAAAAGTAACAGGCAAATTAATACTCTTGACCCAGTCATGTGATATAAACGAGTGTGTAGCACCCGAATCATACAATACAGTTATAGGAATTCCATCAATTAACCACATACCTTGAATCAAATCATCAGACTCGGAGGCCTCAGCTCCACTAAGGGTAAAGACTCTCCCAGGGGTCTTCAGTCGGTTAGCCTGAGACTATTTACTCTTGCTAGCACTTGGGGGCTCTGACTTTGCTCCTTCACAATTCCGATCGATGTGGCCAGTCATGCCACACCTAAAGCAGATGACGTCTAGTTCCTTGCACTAGGTAGTGAAGTGATCTGGTGCGCCGCACTTGTCGTACTTCATGAGCCTAGGGGCATTAGAGTTACCACCCCTAGACCTATCATAAGAAAACTACTGCTTCCTGCCACTCTTTTTGAAATCTCGGCCGGCTGGAGCGTAACGCTGCTTGCCCTTGTCCTATTGCTCCGTCTTCTTGCTACCCTGGCTATCTGAATTTCTGAAACTAGCAACCCTGGACTTGTAGGTATCCTCAAAGATCCTGCACTTGTTCACCAAGGTTGGGAAGACTCTGATCTCCTGGTAACAGATCACCTGCTTGACCTCCGGACGAAGACCATCCTCGAACTTTACACACTTTGACCGATCATCCACCATGACCTGATAAGGTGTGTAATACCTAGCCAGCTCCTCGAACTTAGCCGCATACTCGCCCACTGACATATTTCCCTGGTTCAGCTCCAAGAATTCCATCTCCTTCTTGTCACGAACATCCGCAGGAAAATACTTCTCCAAAAACCTATCTCTGAACACAGCCCAGGTGACTGTTGTACCCTCAGACACCATCCTCTGACGATTGTTCTCCCACCAATGCTCGGCATCCTCCGTGAGCATTAACGTGGTGAAGATAACCCACTACTGATCATTGCAGTCCATAGCTCTTAAGATCTTCTCGATCTCCCTCATCCACAACAAAGCTCCCTCGGGATCATAAGCTCCTCTGAAAGACGGCGGATTGTTTCGCTGGAACTTGTCAAGACACTGAAACTCAGCCGGTCCTCCGTTGTTGTTGTTCTGCACTTGACCGAGCGCATTTGTAAGGAGTACCAATGCGTCAGTGATTTCCTTATCGTTTTTGCCCCTTCCTGCCATGAGTTCCTATACATGTCCAAAACAACCATCAAATACAGGGAACTTAAGCAGGAAAAGTGATAGGCTCACAACTTTAAGCATCATTGTCTATAACAAGTATAGACAATTCAAACAAGAGCACACAACAGAACCACAACAGGTTCATACCACGGCATGATAGGACAGACCTGCTCTGATACCACTAAATGTGATACCATCTACCCCACATATTAATATAAAACATTTACATAAAGGAGGTAATATAAAAACATGCATTTATTTATTAAAATAAAAACTGGGTAAAAGATACCACATTGTAACATCTCAATGCGGAAAGAAACATAGTTTTAAAAAGATAAAACATAACCATAAACGTAAACATAGCATAAAGATAACCCAACCCCGATGTCACATACAGAGCTGGTATAACCGTTCCGGAATAAAATCCTCAAAATACAACTGAAACTGAAACTAACAACTATAAAACTAAGCATCCTAACTAGAGTCACGACTCCTCAGAGTCACTCCTCCACTGGCTACTCACCGTCCTCTACATAAGGAGATACATGCCAACAACAGAAACAGAGAAAACGGGGAGTAAGAAAATATGTAAACACATCGACATGGAAGTAGTAAGCAAGATGAACATACATCATAGAATGACATAGTAATACACAAATATAACATCAACACATAAATAATCACATCAACATATCATCTTAACCAACATATGCTATGCGGTGCAACACTACTCCGCTACTCCATTTTGCATGTGTATCCAAACAATCTCAGGAAGGCAACTTTGTAGTTACATATCCACATTGGCCATAAAAGCAACAACGCCGACAGTGCACCAAACCATGGGTGAACCCCTTGGATAGCCGACGCATCATAACGAGGATACGCCACCGTAGGGGTGCACGGTTCACCAATCCTTGGGTGAACCACCGAGACTTAGCCAGATCGACGTACTCTAGGATGATCTCCCCTATGTTGAACTTCCCCCACTAATAACTTCAACATATGAATGCATGAGCACAACAACAGACAAGGCAACCACCTCATTTGCTTGGGCAAATAATCACCCAAGGCTTATCACCAACATCAACATCAACCTCAACACCCTGACCCTTAGGTAAAGGCCCCCTTGGCCAAAAACCACCAAGGTTCAACTCATCAACACCTCGATCAAAAAGAATCAAGGCCACTTTGGCCAAAAAGCACCAAAGCATTTCAACGTGCGGCAACCCAAAGGGCACCGGCTTAACCAACTTAATAGTCTTGTTATCTTAATTAATCTTTTAATCAAGTTATCTATCACTTTTTTGTTCAGGGGTGTTAGTACATTATTGGGGATATTCGGGGTGGAACACCCCTTAATTCCTTTAATCTCAGATTCTTACCAGTAGGGGGAGCACGAGCATGCTCACCCCAGCACGGTCATGCAGCCACTTAAGTGGAACACGGTCGTGCTCACTATCCTGCACGACCGTGCTCAATGCACGGCCATCTTCCAGAATTCAATTGGGAGCATGGGCGTGCTCCTTGTTCAGCACGGCCGTGCTCCTGGGTCAGCCGCACTGTTCTGCGTAGATTCAACTTGTGTTCTTGGTATTAATCAATATGGCACCTCAAGAGGGGGTGGATTGAGGATTAAACACTTTCTTGCAAACTTTGTTTTCTTTAAAAAATTTGTTCAAGAAATATTATTATGATGCAAAGAAATTGAGTAGAAGAAGATAATGATTATGTATGAATGACCTCAATTAAAAATCAGAGTATTAAATCCACCACAATTAACCAAATACAATCAAGAACAACAATTAAGCAATAATTGCAAGAACTAGAAGAGTGAGGGAAAGAGAAGATCACACAAACGATTTTACTGGTTCGATCACAACCTAAGTGATCTACATCCAGCTCTCAAGAACCTTGAGAGATTCCACTATTTGAAAATTGTTTACAAGATTACAATTTACAAAATCTAAAGGATACCCCACCTTTACCTTCGATTATTTTGAGATGGCCACTCAAAATAATCCTTACCTCCTAAGGATGCCTCACCTTAGATTCAAGGATTCCCCACCTTGGCTTTAAGGATTCCCCACCTTGAAATTGATTTGGATGCCTCACCAAATCAATGAAGCAACTCTCCTATTGTTTACAAGAAAATTGTTTCCAAAGAGAAATACAAAAAAACTATAATTGCCTTTTACAAGATGAAGTATGAAAGATCTAATGATTTTTGTGGAGGTATTTTGGAAGAGTTTTGTTAGCTCAAAAAGTCTTAATTTTCGTGCCAAAGTAACCCCTATTTATAGATAAAAAGTTTAGAAGAGATTTTGAAAATTTTTAATTCTGTTTTTACTGAAGTAGTAGACTACTTTATAGTAGTAATCGACTACTTTGGTGTAACAGAACCAAGATTCAAGAATTTCAGCTGAGTAGTAGACTACCTGACTGAAGTAGTAGACTACCTGACTAAAGTAGTCGATTAATCAAAAAAGTAGTCGACTACTTTGATTCAAACACGTTTCTGGAATGCTGAATAACAAAGTAGTTGACTGCTTAACACAAGTAGTCGACTACTTGCCTTTTTCACATGAAAAAACATTTTTTTCTTTTCAAAGGCAAGTCCAGAAACTTGTTTTTAATGTCTTGAATCAAATTGAAATAATCTTCTAAACATTTTAACTCTAAAACACTTATTACATCACTTACAACTCATACTTCAATCTTAAAGGCAATTTTAAAAAATGTTCCTTAAGAAAATATTAAACCCTTCAACAATTGGAGTTTATTCCTTGGTGTGAATTTGGAAATCAATCATCAAAACCATATGTTGAACTTCACTTGGAGCCAAAACTCCCCAACACTCTCAAATAAGGTCATAGGGTCTTGTCAAGGACCATTAAACAGTAACTCACCTCTCATTGCTATCAATCCATATTTTATAAACATTTTGGGGAATTAAGTCCTTTAATCGTCATGCTAATTACGAGTCCTATTTACTCAATTAGGGTCTTATTAACTGTTTCAACATCAACCAACACCCAGCTAATCAACATTCAGTCAATCAATGCATAACAACAACAACATAACAGTCATAATCATATCATGAACATATTCAACTATTTATACATCATTGGCATACAACATAGTAATTATAATCAATAGGCATACCATTAACCACCTAGCAATTATAGCAATTAACCATATAATCAAACAAAACATGGTATACTCAACAATTAATAACTATTAACAACATATAACGGGGCTCTGGGGACCCCCTCATCTTACGCTACCCCCTTGCCTAATGCATACACTATCCTTATCCCCATACCTGGTATGAAGAATCTCGTTAACTAATGCAGATCACCAACTGGTTCCCTCGAACGACTCGATGAACAATCCCCGAGCCTTGGCTAACACGAAAAGGTTAACCAATTAGTTCCCAAATCAAGAACAAGAAAAGGGAAACTAAAAGGGAAGAACTATTACCTTACTACGATTGGAACTAACTAACTAGATGTTCCCACAAGTCTCCAAAGCTCCAGCAACGCAATGGGTTTAGAGAAAATAGGGAAGAAAGGGTTTTCTGTCGCACTAAGGTTTGTTTGTGCCAAAATAGGGTTTATGAGAAAACCCTCAGCTAATGTTCTCTTTTTAAAGGCACAGACCCGAGCACGGTTGTGCTCCTCCTTGAGCACGGCCTTGCTCAACTTAGTGCCTACGAGGCGCGGTTTGCCTTTGAGCATGGGTGTGCTCAACTTAGTGTCAGCGAGACACGCTAGCCCAACGAGCACGGTCGTGCTCTCTGTTGAGCACGGTCGTGCTTGTGACTCAGACAGTCACAAGACACAAGCCTAAGAAAGGGATTTTTCCACCTAAAATCCCACTCAGCCCATTCTCAACCTTCCTAGCAAACAAGGCACACCCAAAAACACTTAACTAAAAATGGGGTGTTACACTTCTCATCATGAAACTCCAACTCAAGGGTTCCCATCAATGGAAACCCTGAGGTTCTTGTTATCCACAGGTGATCCAAGTGTGGGATCTCGATCAAATGGGTCTGCTTCGCGAACCAAGAACAAACATACACAGAAAAGGATATGGAGATAAGAAACTAGCTATCATCATAGAAGCAAAAGGATGCGTAGCATATATACAATAATAGCACACATACTTTCATCACATATAAGCACATATAAATAACAATCACCCTCGATACATGTTATCATCCTCTACCCTTCGCGCTCAAGAAACTAATCCTGATGCTACATGGCCACCACACGATCCTATCAAACATCCCTCATCTAATTAGGGATATTAGTCAATGTTCCAAGCGGCGCGTCCATAAACATTGGTGCACACCCCAATTCCTGCTAGGGTACTCATTCTAATAATGAAACTAATTCCCCATCCCTGGTGGAGAATATTTGCACAACACAATAATCACATTGTTACCCTCACAGGGTATACGGGGCAGATCGGCAAGGACTACGAGAGTATCACAGTAGTCTTCCTCATCCTCAGCATGAGGGCACTCACCTGTGACATCCGGTATCCATAGTCGGATACTCTGACCTCATGTGTTCCACCCACGTGGCTGTGATCAACACAATGCATCTATATGAGTCTCACTGACTCGTATCGTTTCATAACCTAGTGCCTCAACCTTCCGTCACCATCTTATATCATATCTTAGATCACCTCATATGGCTTATCATAATTTTATTAGGCTAGGCACATCTAAGTCATAATTCACGCTCTCCCTAACATACATCTCTCCAAAACAGCATATATCATCGCCTAGATGTCAACTAAGCATACAATAACAATTATAACATGTTATCACATCGAGCATGTTATACATATAAAAATAATATTAAAATAATAATATAATCACACATAGTCAAATAACACATATTAAGCATGTTAACACAAACAACACACAGGAAGTAGCTCAACAGGTAAAATCACACAACCTCGATATTCACAAAATCAAACTAACGGCGATAAACCTACAATCCCCATATCCTCATTGGTACCACGGGGTAGTCGTCAATGTGATATTGGTATTGTCGATTACTCACTCACTAGTAGGGTTTAGGTCGCCTTACACTATTATTGTAAAATATACTACTTAGCAATTTCCGACGATAGGTGGCTTCTTTCTCCCACCTGAGGTAAGCGTAGTTAGCACTGGGACCACGAAACGAACACTCCCCTAAGCAGATGTCACGGGTAACCCTACTACCAAGATGAAATATAAAATTGTTAACCGAGCTATGAGAAAACCTCAATACCGTCACCGACGACATGTCAGCATAAAAAGAGAATAGACTTACCTTATCCTTAGCAATAAAAGAAAGATAGGGTTAGGAAGACATCGTGGCCACGATCACAATAGTATAGTCAGAATTGTGATAGGGTAACCGGTTTGATCGTACTCAGCACGAGAAGTTCAATCTTCTCTTTGACATCTTTCTTCTCACTGTCTACTTCTTTCTTTCTCTTTTCGAAGATGGTAACTTAAGTTACCATCTCACTTAAGTTCTTATTTTTTTCCAAAATCTGATGGCAACGCTCGAGCGTGGAAAATTCCAACGCTCAAGCGTCCGGGCGCTCGAGCACTGCCCTACTAGCGCTCGAGCGTTGACCAAAGTCAACTACTTCGCGTCAAAGGCTTTTGACACGTGTCATGTACTCCTTTCTGCATTTAACACGTGTTTTGGCCACTCAGCATCCTGGGCACTCGAGCGCTAGCCTCCGGGTGCTCGAGCTTGCCAGCTTGACCGGAAAACTCTAATTCGCATGTTTCGTCGCATTCTGAGCTTGTTTGAAGTCCGATTGGCCTCATACTTGAAACATAAACTCATCAACATCTAAGGAATGAGATCAAGTCCTCAAACATGCCTAATCTCTTCCTTAAACAAGAATCGACAAAACGGGTTGTTACATTACTACCCCCCTTAAAAGAAATTATGTCCTCGGAATTTACGTACCTCTGAAAAGATGTGGATACTGCTGTTGTATATCTGCATCACGCTCCGATGTAGCATCTCCTTTAGTCTCATCCCAAATGACCTTAACCAAAGGAATTTGTCTACCGCGAAGCTCCTTAATCCTTCTATCTACGATCCGAACAGGTAAAGCCTCATACTCTAGATTATCTCGTAGTTGTATAGACTCAGGCTCAAGTACATGAGAAGGATCCAGATAATACTTTCTCAACTGAGAGATGTTAAAGACTTCATGAAGATTAGAAAGGTTAGGTGGCAAGGCAATATGGTAGGCTACTGGACCAACCCGTCGAAGAATTTGGAAAGGTCCAATGAATCTAGGAGTAAGCTTTCTAGACTTGATAGCTCTACCAATTCTAGTCTTCGGAGTGACTATCAAAAACACTTGATCACCCTCCTAGAACTATAAGGGTCTCTTCCTCTTGTTACTGTAGCTCATTTGCCTATCATGCATGTCCTTCATCTTTTCCCTTATCTTCCTAACCTGTTCTGTTGTCTGCTGCACCACATCAGGACCCAACATTTGGCTCTCACCAGTCTCATACCAACATAACGTGGTCCTGCACTTTCGGCCATACAAAGCCTCATATGGTGTCATCCCGATACTGCTATGAAGCTATTGTTATAGGTAAACTCAATCAAAGGCAATAACTCGTCCCAACTGCCATTGTGCTCCAACACACAAGCTCTCAAGAGATCCTCCAATGATTGAATTGTCCTCTCTGACTGTCCATATTTAGGGGGATGATAAGAAGAACTCATCCTTAACTTTGTCCCCAAAGACTATGCAACTGTCTCCAAAATCTAGTCGTAAATCTAGAGTCTCGATCAGAGACAATACTCGATGGCACACCATGCAACTTGACAACTTCTCTGATATAGATCTGGATCAACTTCTCCAAATTGTAACTCTCACCAATTGGTAAGAAGTGAGCACACTTTGTCAACCTATCGATGATAACCCAAATCGCATCAAGCCTCTTAAGGGTTCATGGTAATCCAACCACAAAATCCATCACTATGATATCCTACTTCCACTCTGGGATATCCAACAACTACAATAACACTGCTGGCTTCTGATGCTTTATCTTAGCCTTCTGAAAAATCAAGCAAGACAAAACATACTCTACTACCTCTTTCTTCATCCTCGGCCACCAAAACATCTTCTTCAGATCCTGATACATCGTCGTAGCTCTGGGGTGAAAACTCATCTTACTCTTATATGCCTCCTCTAAGATCTTGTTCCTAAGATCTAAGTCCTATGACACATATACGGTCTCTAAACCTTAACACACCGTCTGATCCTCTACTAAACAAAGAAACCTTATCCTCATCTATACCTCTACTCACCTCTTGCAGATATTGATCCTAAACTTGTTTATCCTTAAGCTCTCTCAAGAACTCACTACTGATATTGACCATACCAAAGAAAATCCTATCCTCAACCAACTCCATACCTAGGTTCAGATCTCTGAACTGCTCGATCAACTCCATCTATTTTACAATCATTGGGGACACATACAAAGATTTATTACTCAACGCATCAACTACCACATTCGCCTTCCCAGGATGGTATTGAAGTTCAAACTCATAATCCTTGATAAATTCCATCCATCTCCACTGCCTTATATTAACATATTTATGATCGAACAGGTACTTCAAGCTCTTATGATCACTGTAAACATTAAACTTGGCTCCATACAAATAGTCCCGCAATATCTTCAATGTGAACACTATGACTGCTAACTCTAGATCATGGGTCAGATAGTTCCTCTCATGAACTCTCAACTAACGGGAAGCACAAGCCATAACTATTCCCTCTTGCATCAGAACACAACCCAACCCTTGGTATGATGCATCACAATATATGTCAAACTGTCCTAAAGGATCTGGTAAAGTCAGCACTGGTTATGTGGTCAACCTATTCTTCAGCTCCTGAAAATTCTATTCACACTCTTCTGTCCAAACAAAAGTTGTACCTCGTCAACTGTATCATAGGCAACGTAATCTTCGAGAAACCTTCTATGAACCTCCTGTAGTGTCCAGCTAGTCCTATAAAGCTCCTCACCTCACTTACTGACTTAGGTCTCTCCCACCTGAGCACTACCTCAACTTTAGCTGGATCACATGTCCTAAGAATTGTACTTCCTCCTTCCAAAACTCACACTTGGAAAGCTTAGCGTACAACTGCAACACTAACCGCAGATGCTCCTCATGCTCTTCCCGTGAACGGGAATAGATAAGGATATCATCAACGAACACTACCACAAACTGAAATAGATAGATATAAACATGAGAAGGGGTGTTGAATTGTGTTTATTTGAAATTAAAACAAAGTTCAAAACTTTTCGCACGCAGAAGCTATGTTCAGACAAGTGTTCAAAACATTGTACAGACAGGTGACCTGTCTGGTGTGATTTTAACAGAAAGACACACAAATACACACCAAGAAAACAAGTTTGATATTCACACTTTAACCCCTTTAGTTAGTTCACAAATAATATAAACAGAGCAACTAAAGAGTTTAAGGGAAGAGCGATAAACACAGATTTATCCTGGTTCACCCTTTAACAACTAGGGCTACGTCTAGTCCTTGGCAACACCAAGTTTTCTCCACTATAACTGATCAGGTTACAGACTCCAAGTATTCATTACACACCTAGCCTCTCCAGGCTCCAAGACAAGTATTCTTTGCTCACCTAGCCTCTTCAGGCTCACTCAAGTTGTTTTGAGAAAAGATTGTTAAATACAATTTGCAAGTCTTTCACTAACACTCAGAAGAGTGAACTAAATGTGACGTACTGAAAGACTGTGATGGATTAATTGCATAGAGTAATGGCCCTTTAATGCTGTGTGTTCTCTATCTTCATCTTCAATGATATATGTATTTATTGCCTTCAAACATTTAAGACTCGTTAGAGACATTCCTTCAAAGTTTGGCTTTAAACAGAGCTCCATTAAATGCAATAGAGACGTTCTGGGCAGTCATTAATGCAATAGGAACATTGGTTGTACTCTAAAAAGGAAGATCGGGATTTTATGCTTTGTACAACAGCCAAATCAGAGTAGTGCAAGTTGCTTATGTACTTTGTAGAGCACATTTCCCTTTTGTGTAATAACCAATAGTACTAGGGAATAAAGCATGTTGGAAACATTCTTTAACTGAAATTTGTTTCTGAGCTCCTAGGTTGCTTGTGATTATGACCTTCTGACTTTCTTGATAAGTGTGAGAGAGAAAGCTTCAGAGACTTCTACATAAGGGGACATCTCTCAAAAGTTCTTTGTACTTGTGTTCCT